>CM036753.1:36710478-37910478 GCA_020796225.1 Arion vulgaris | reverse complement strand
TCCAAACTCTGGATATCGCATGTTGATTACGTTTTAGAATCCTTCTATATAATGATTAGTGAAGATTGTAATAGAGTAACTTTCAAATGTGACTGTGTGTAATAACTGTTCTACAGAACCTCGCATGTTTAAGAAAAATGAGACAATTTGGGAATTGAAATGATTTCGTTTCATTGTATGCGTCTGGAATTGAATTTGGATTCGTTCAAAGAAAAAGTATGAATGTTTAAAGCTCAAATATTCTGTTCAATCAAATGTTATTTAGATCGGAAATTAAACTGAATGGGATGGAAATACAGTTATTGACAACAGCTATGGTCTGTCTAGCGCAGTGATTCTATACCTTTGCCAGATGATGCCGAACGTGAAGATAATGCAATACTTCTACCCCATCCCAATTTTATCATCATTTTTCCCCGCAGAATTAACAAATACCTAAAGAGCAAAGGAAAACATTAATGAGCATTTTAACAGCACTGTCACCTAAACACAATAACATTAAAAGGGAGACATGTAAACATTAACACACAAAAACGAATGTTTGACAATACATTTCAGAAAAGTATCAACAGGAGTCAATTAACACACAAAAACGAATGTTTGACAATACATTTCAGAAAAGTATCAACAGAGTCAATTAACACACAAAACAATGTTTGGCAATACATTTCAGAAAAGTATCAACAGGAGTCAATTAACACACAAAAACGAATGTTTGGCAATACATTTCAGAAAAGTATCAACAGGAGTCAATTAACACACAAAAACGAATGTTTGACAATACATTTCAGAAAAGTATCAACAGGAGTCAAAATTAACGATGCTCTTGTTAATTTTTAACCACATTTTGAACTTTCAGTTTTAATTTTCAAAAATATTTTTACTGGAAAAGCAAGGTAGTAAAAATACTTATTAAAATACAAAATACAATACATCTTCATAACGTTTCATGCCTCAAACTGATACTTTTTCTCGTCTCCATGGAGAGGTGCGCCTCCCAGGCTGAGAGCCACTTGTCTAAAGACACGTTATTTTAATTCTTCGAGAGATATTCAATAACAAACAATTGTCTACATTTTTATGCCTTTTTCATACAGATTTGTTTTGCGATGCTAAGATGAAGTGTGTGACCTTTGGAAAGTGATTCTTCGATGACTTAAATTATAACAATTGTAATGCAAATCGTGTCCGCCAGGTTTGGGTTTCCCTTTAATAATAATAATAATAATTCCTCTCGTACCGTTATACGAGTACGTTACATATGGCCTGCAAGTAATTTCTCCTTACCGCTCCATCCTGGGCAACTCGCTCAATCTTATCCATGAAACTGAGACCGATATTTCTTGCCTCTCTCAGCAAAGTTCGTTTCAGGGTCTCCTTATGTCGTCCTCTCTTTCTTGAACCCTTTGCATCCCCCTTCAATGCCTGCTTTGATATTCGTTGATCATTTCTTCTCAAGATGTGTTCAACTTATCTCTATCTTCTCTTCTTATTACAGTTGTTACTAGTGGTTGACCAGACATTTCTCTGATTTCATCACTTCTGAATTCGTTCCCTTTAATATCAACAGTAAAATGGTTGTGTTCGGTTTAATGCTAAAAGATAATATTTGACTATCTCCATTTTTGTTGGCACTTCTAATGTATCCAGTGTTAGACTTGTTGGTTGTCGATTGCTTCTGTATTGCAGAGTTTATGGTAACACTGGACAATGAAAGTCAATCTAGAACGTCTACTATAGTGTTTTAAGTTTTCATTTATTGATTTCATTTAATTTGTCTTGGCTATGATATTATTTGGAAGCAAATATAGTGTGAAATGTGAGGTTACTCAACTGATACTTTCTCTCGTCTCCATGGAGAAGTGCGCCTCCCAGGCTGAGAGCCACTTGTCTAGTGACAAGTTAATTTAATTCTTCGAGAGATATTCAATAACAAACAATTGTCTACATTTTTATGCCTTTTTCATACAGGTTTTATTTTTACGATGCTAAGATGAAGCGTGTGACCTTTGGAAAGTGACTCTTCGATGACTTAAATTATAACAATTGTTCTTGTATATCTTGTATAAAATATGTGGCTAACGTTGATGTCAAAATACAATAAATGTAATCTCGCATTTTAACTACTTCCTAATTTGAAGTTAGATTAGAAAGGTTAAGTACGTAGGTAGGTAGGTTGGTTGGTTGGTAAATAGGTAGGTAGGTAGGTGTGTATGTAGGTGGGTAGATAGATAGGTAAATAGGTAGGTGGTTGGTTGGGGTGTAGGTAGGTAGGTAAGTAGCTGGATAGGTAGATAGGTTGGTAAGCAAGTAGATAAGCAGGTAGGTAAACAGTCATGCAGATAGAGAGAGATAAAGAGAAATAGACAAGATGAGAGAAAATCCGACAGAAGGACCGACAAACAGACAGACAAACAGATAGATATACATCTCTATATTAGATACATAAAATAAAAGAATATACGGTGAAGGTAGTTTAAGAACGACAGATACAGATAAACAGATAAACAGATAAACAGATAAACAGATAAACAGATAAACAGATAAATTCTTCTCTTTTAAAAGAAAGTATATTAATTCTTGTCATTATATCTTTAAGGTCCCACAATAAAAACTTTAAATTAGTGTGACCAGATAGTCTTTCTACTTCTTTTTCACTGATCCAACGACACATGTACATAGGTTTTTACCCTTAGACCTGTCATGTGGCGGTATCAACATGTGTTTGTAAATTGTTGCTTTACTACATATAATGTGTTCCTCTTACCAGATCTTGGAGAAAGAAGAGTATTCAAGAGATTATCCATTGCGTGACACACGAAGATGTGATAGTCAACAGTTTGTTGATGATGTGTTTCATGCTTGTTTTATCATTTGTAATGCTAGTTTTATCCGTTGTCATGCTAGTTTTATCAATTGTCATGCTTGTTTTATTCGTTATCATGCTATTTTTGTCCGTTATCATGTCTGTTTTATCCGTTATCATGCTTGTTTTATCCGTTATCATGCTTGTTTTATCAGTTATCATGCTTGTTGTATCCGTTAACATGCTAGTTTTATCCGTTGTTTTGTTTGTTTTATCCGTTATCATGTCCAGCACTCTGACGTGTGTTATGATTTAACTCTGCGCATGTGATTATTTATTGGTTTGTGTTGGATTCCGAGTCGCCCGAGTGGTTACCGGGGCCCAAATTTGAGGTTTAAAGAATAAAACCACTGTTACCTGCCACGCATGTCGTAAGAGGCGACTAAGGACGTTTTGCTGAAATCGGATGCATGTGTCCTAAACGTGTAGAAGTCTATGCGTTTAGGGGCCTACCAAACCAATGTGCAACGTATACACGTTCTTAACAAAGATCAAACATATTACAAAGAGTGATTAAAATTGGTAGTAAAGAACGAACGTAAAGAAGAACAAGAAGGATTCCGAGCCCATGTCACGCTGATCTCTCTATATCTCTCTGTAAGGAGGTTGATGTTCTCGTTGGGGTTCTGGTTGGCCATGTGTCTGTAAACAACTCTTACAATAGTTGTCTATGCCCATCTGTTCAGCTACATTCCTTTATTTGAAAATAAAACACTACTTTACAATTCTGGTAGAGATCAGAGAATCAAGATTTAATGATGTTCTTGTTTCCATCAAGTACATCATAGATTATATTTAATTCTCATTATTTGAAATTTATTTCTACGTTCTAGGAAAAAATGTATGCAATACTTTATTGTTGTTTCTTACTTTCTATTGCTGTTGTTATCAGTGATGAGACGATGTCAATTTTCTTAATGAAGTTTTGTATTCTGTTATTGCTTCTTAAGCAATTGATGTCTGTATGCGCGGGTGTGAGTATGAATGTGCGCGTGCAAGAATGTGTGTGTGCGTGTGTGATTGTGTGAGTGTGTTACTGATATGGACAGAATAATAAACTTTCTCTACCTACTTCATAATTAAAACTGATAAAACAGACATGATAACGGATAAAACAAACATAACAACGGATAAAACTAGCATGATAACGGATACAACAAGCATGACAACTGATAAAACAAGCATGACAACGGATAAAACTAGCATTACAAAGGATAAAACAAGCATGATAACGGATAAAACAAGCATGATAACGGATAAAATAAGCATGAGAACGGATAAAACTAGCATACAATGATAAAAATAGCATGACAACTGATAAAACTAGCATGACAACTGATAAAACTAGCATTACAAATGATAAAACTAGAATGACAACGGATAAAACAAGCATGACAACGGATAAAACAGGCATTACAACGGATAAAACAGGCATTGCAACGGATAAAACAAGCATTACAACGGATAAAACAGACATTACAGCAGATATTTTTACCAACGGAAAAAGAAATTGAAAATGTTAACAAATTTTGATAACTCGGTTCACCTCTTACAAGAGATGAAAATGTCATCAAGGAAATTAAACGAAGTGCAAACATGGCTTTACAAAAAGTTAAACAACTAAATACAGTGTGGTATGGAACTGATATGAAAACAAAGATCTGAATACTAATAGTATGCATACCTTCAGTGTCAACGTTTCAGTGTTAAGCATGGACAATCAATAAGGCAGTGGAAATCAGATATATGCTTTAAATTATAAGTTTTAAATAGGAATCATCCGTATAACGTGGACAGAGAAGAAAACAAACAGATCTATAAAGAAAGATTTAAAATCAAAGCAAACTGGTAGAGGCTGAAAACAAGAATGAGACAATTGAAGTATTTTGGACATATAAAAGACTCAGATTAAAATCATTATGGACGGAATCATTCCTGCAAAGAAAAAGAAGACCGGAGAAGTGGGATACAAGATGTAACATTGGATGACGTTAGAGCGACACCCGGGCTGAAAGAAGAAATGCAAAAAGTACTATGAAAATGGCAAAGCCTAAGTAGGCTGATTATGATGACGTCCCAATTGAATCCATTATTTTAGTCTTCTGTTTTCATCACACAAATGTGAAGTGGAAACTAATTTGATTTTTTTACATAAAATAGTTTTTTTATACATTTCCTAGCATCATAATCTCGAGTTGCGTTTCCGAGATATACATAGGTGTGGTAGAAAAACGTCCACACACACACACACACACAGTCTAGATATAGAACGAGAGGAAGAGAGTTGACCCATTGATTTTTTTTTTCTAGATGTGCTCGAGGACATAACAATAAAAACTCATAACCAATTTGCTGCAACACTCGTTGATTCTATAATTTAAACTTTTGTTTACGAACGAAACTTAGATGTTTACAGAGAAGTAGATAGAACCAGTTACTTTTGTAAAGCATTAATACAGAGAAATTGTATTGTCAGGGACGAATAGTATAGCGTGTATTAATCAGTTCTGAAAACTTGCACTATGGCAAATCAGATCTGGGATAATTCTACAGTATAATTCAATAGATAGGGAGTATAAAATTGTGTTTTCTGTTTGTAAAATCTCATCAGTTTGTATCTGTAGAAGTTTATTGACAACATTCATTTACTCTCTATGGCTTGCGGTCAACAACAAAAATCCAAATGTTACTAAATCTGAGAATAGAAAAAAAAAAACTGTACAGCTTTCTAATGACTGACACCTATTGCAAAAGTCAAGCCAATCGAGACGTGAACATTTGGACACTTGCCTAGAGTATAGTAGAATTCGACATTACCAGCAGGCAAAATGGGAACGAAGAATGTACACAGTGCACCTTACCTTGACTATTGTGTCATTGAAAAGCACAGAAAGCCCTAATGGTAGTGCAGTTTAGTTTTGGATCCCGTGCGGCACGTGCAACATAGATATCACATGACAAGGAGCATAAGGGTATGAGCCCAGACGCTGCTTCTTCTTCTTCTTTGCGTTCGTTCTTTACGACCAATTTTAATCACTCTTTGTGATATGATTTGATCTTTGCCAAGAACGTGTATACGTTGCACATTGGTTTGGTAGGCCCCTAAACGCATAGACTTCTACACGTTTAGGACATGTGCATCCGATTTCAGCCAAACCTATTAGTCGCCTCTTACGACATGTGGGCAGGTAACAGTGGTTCTATTCTTTACACCCCAAATTTGGGCCCCGGTAACCACTAGGGCGAGACGCTGCTTGATCATTGACAAATGAAGCATAGTTCTTACAATATGTAAATTCTCATGCGTAAAACGACACTTTTTAATGCAATTATTTTGTTTTCAGACACAGAGCTTTCGGATATCAACTTATAGTATAACACAATTGTTAACATCGTGGTTATGTTAAATGTTATATTGTTATCAGAAAGGTACATACTGCTGCTATTTAAAATATTAACTATCAAGAACCACTTCAAAAATAACTATTGTCCGAAATACAAATTAACCACTCTCAATTCTTGGAAATATCAAACAAAAATATTTTACTGAGCATGTTGGATCATGTATAGGTCTTGAAAGAGATCTACAGAGACATGTTCTGAAGCGATACCAAAGGATACTTGCCGGACAAAGATTATCGAACTGTTTTCTATTCCAATAAGAAAGCAGTGGTACGCCTCATGTAGTCGAGATTTCCAAAGAGCTTGTATTGAATGACCCTGATTTTGATCATATCGTTCTCTGGTGTTCCTTGTACATTCGAGATCTTTATTACAGTCACACTCATCATAAGTTCCTATCTTTAACTTTCTGTAAAGATGTTGTTTCAATCTGTTGTGTCCTTTAGAAGTTTGAAGATCGCAACTTGCTCCTTTCTGTATACATAGTAGATGATCTGGTTTTAGAGCACGAAGAAGTCCAAGAAGCATATAGATAGATAATATCGCAAACAATAGCCAGTGCCGCACGATTAGTTTTAATCTGAAAACTAACACCACATAATGCATTGCAACAAAATGTACAGAGAAAAAATATTAGTAAAAGAGTTAAATTATATTCGTGCGCCCTTTATGTTTTAACAGGAAGCTAGTGCTGGAGGATTTGGGGTCGGGCGTGATGATACCGGTCGACCGCAACTTAGATTCAAGGATGTGCATTAACACGATTTGAAGACTTTGCACGTATTCTCAGCACATTGAGGAGAAATGATTCCTGATCGTATCAGATGAAAGACACTACAAAGCTATATCTCAAGTTAAGCACAGAAACACTCACTCAACAAGCAACACAATGGTAAAAACGCTGCAAAAACACTTAACTCGACACAACTACATTGATCAGTACTTAGAGGGCACATAGTCTTATCAAGACATGTCTGATGAAAGAAACTACTACTGTGCTGAAAAGGGTTAAAATCCAGATGTTCGACAGTGGACAAACTGAATCGATGAAGTGAAATGTATCATAAATAGGCATGGTATAAGAAAATGTAACGAAAACAAATAATCCAATGAATATAGCAATGGTGGCTCTCAGTGAGATTCTTGACGCCACAATCAGCCAAAGATAAATTGAGTAAGACATTTATTTTCAGTGCCATCTACAACGTTACACAGATGAAACCTGCTACATGATATAATATTTATTGACTGACCTGTAGTATTCGGCGTCCTTGCTGATGTTTGTAATGGTAATATTGCTACTGCAGCCTGCGGAAGGATCATCATTGTCCCTTCCGCTAGAGATGACATCGTGTTGGTCGTACTCCTCATCTGAACTCACTTCAGAACACGAGCAAACAGATAAACACTGGTTTCGACTATAATGTTGAGCCCCTTCTGGAGTCTGTACATCCTCAGATTTATATGTTCCTATTATGTCCATGATACTGTTAGTTTGACTGGCCAATTGAATTAAACGAAAAGTTTCCTATAAACAACTTAATCCTGACTAGTCAAAAATTTCTCTAAATTAATTCAAAGTACAAAAACGTACTCGGCCTGCTTACTAGTAACACAAATTGAACTGTGAGCGAGGGTAAAAAATAGGAGCTTTGAACTTCCAGTGACTAATGTAATCAGTTTCCTTAATTCCCAGTCGTATCACAGAGATATTGACTGTAAGAGAACGACTGTGTCCTGCACTCTTTTAATAATCATATTACCAAAACCAGTACTACAGTCCACACTTTTAAATTGCAAGCGAACGGGCTGATTGTTCTCTGAGTAATTTCATTATAGAAATAGCTTTCACCGGACACCAAATAGTCCATTGAAGATCATCCGATCAAGAAGAGTGCCCCATGAAAGCATCTCGGTAGGAGTATTGTTACGGTTCCATGTTTATTCCGACATCAATGTCTGAAGATGAAGCCGTGTCAATAAAATATATAAAATAGAAAAGAAACTTTTAGTGACAAGTAATAATAATTCTTACAGTTGTATTTTACGCTATAATCAGAATCATAAGAATTGTCAACTGTCCTATGTCTAAATTAGCTCAGCTTTTGTTCTAAAATTAACTCTCCATAAACACAGTCTTAAACACTCTTCAAGTCACAAAAATTGTTTATTTCTAGATTACAACGTAAATATATATTTAATTGTCAATAGTCTTAATAACATAGTTTTTGAAAACAGTTGGAAGCTCATACTTGATATCGTGATAGTTCAATATAACAAACATGATTATTATTCATCAGTTTATCAATAACTGATTGATTGATTGATTGATTGATTGATTTCCTTATAAACCAAACACATTCGTTATCACTGATTTCCTTATTAACCAAACACATTCGTTATCATTGATTTCCATATAAATCAAACACATTCGTTATCATTGATTTCCATATAAATCAAACACATTTGTTATCAGTGTAAAAAATGTTACGATTATAACAAAAATATGTGAATTAATGTCAAGTTAGACAATAGATGCTAAGCAAGAGTTGTTTGTAACAAAGAAAGGAAGTGATTAAAACACACTAAGTTCAAGTAGTAGTATGTCCCTTGCGGAACGTCGCAATCATCACAGCGCGCCTGAAAAACTCGCTGTCTCTTGCATGTTCTCCGGCCTCTTTTAGCGTCATATTCAATGTTTCTTTGATGTCTTGCTGCCACCATCGTCTTGGTTGTCCCCTTTTTCGTTTTTCCGGAACCATGCCATTTATTACCTTTCTCGCTAGATCGCTGTAGCGTTTAATGTGGTCCAGTGGGAGACATTGTTAAGCTGTCGACTGTTTGAATGAGATATTGTTAGCATGGAAAATGTTAGTTAACATAGAGACGGTCATCAAAACGAATAAAAGAAAGTGACAACATAGCAAGGGGAACAGACCTCCGCCATGAGAGCTTGAAGAAAAATAACAAACCGGGTCAAGAAAACTAATTGGAAAAATGCAAAGAACAAGCTGGGGCAGGGTAATTAAAAAAAATAACAAAAATACGAAGAACAAATAAAGAACGAAAAACAAAGAACAATATGGGTGGGATCAATAAATAAAGAATAAAAAAGAGAATAACAATATGGATGGGATAAATAAATCAAGAACAGAGAACGAATAACAATCTGGATGGGATAAATAAATAAAAAACAGAGAACGAATAACAATCTGGATGGGATAAATAAATAAAGAACACACAAAAAACGAAGAACAATATGGATGGGATACATAAATAAAGAACAAAAACGAAGAACAATATGGATGGGATCAATAAATAAAGAGCAAAAAAACGAATAACAATATGGATGGGATAAATAAATAAAGAATAAAAGACGAAGAACAATATGGATGGGATACATAAATAAAGAACAAAAACGAAGAACAATATTGTTTGGTAAATCAATAAAGAGCACGCAAAAAAAAACGAATAACAAAACGGAGAAAGAGAAGTGAAATGAGAAAATACGAAAAAGAATCTAGATGGAGCAAAATAAATAATTAGAAAAAAATAATCTGTTTTATTTAGCAGCGAAATTCCAACAAGAAAAAGACCAGTAAAAATTCACGATTATAAAATGACGTTTGGATTCTTATTTTCTCTCTCTCTCTCTCTCTTCTCTTTTCTCTTTCTCTCCCTCCCTCTCTTAGTTGACGTCACATCAATACATGTACGTCAATGACAGAGTTAACTGTAAACTAACTCTAGTAGATGTCATATTCTCAGTATAATGTAACAACTTTTCTTTTTTATCCTCGCCATTTTTAACAGACTCAACAAGTCAACATTCATAACAAAATAAAAACATAATGCGCGTCAATAACTAATTTGTTTTTAGGGAACAACATATAGCGGCAGAAGACGATCAACAAAACTGAAGAAATAAACTACAGGTAAAGTGTCATAAATTATTTAGGTCATGTGTGATTCCTGTACTGACCTACGGTTGTGAAAGTTGGAAATCAACAAAGAAAATTGATAAGAAACTGGACAGCTTTGAGAATAAATGTCTACGAAAATTATTAAAAGTAAAATGGAGTGATTTCGTTTCTAACAACAGAGTGAGAGATAGAACACACCAACAACCCGTATCAAATATTATAAGGAAACGAAGGTGTAAATATTTAGGTCATGTTCTTAGATCAGACGAAAAGAGACTAAATCGACAAGTCCTTATGTGGTCACCAGTTGGGAAAAGAAAACGTGGAAGACCAAAGACCACTCTTCGAAGAACCATCCAACAAGAAAGTAAACTATTGGAATGTAAAACCATACAAGATCTCCAACTGCTAGCAAAGAACCGTAGCACATGGAGATCTAAAACCTCTGTCCTATGTGTCGCCTTTGGCACGAAAGGAACAAACTAACTAACTAACTAAAGTGTCATAGATATTTTTATATAGAAGAACCGCAATAGTGTAACTGTTAGTGCACTTGCTTCTTAGGTGTATGGTCCTGGTTCAATTCCACAATGAACGTGGAATATGTTTCCTACAGTAACGGCTCTCAGGTCGAGCCAGCCTCAATTGGGTACCTGTAAAAGTCTTCTTTTGTCGTCATAATGCGACGGGGTTGTTGCACAGTGTCGTGGTTTTTTTTTTTGTCTTGCGCTGTTCTGGTGGCTTGGGTGATTGTAATTTTTGTACTTTGGCAAAATCTTCTATACCATTTAACCATCTTTTTCGTGATCTTTCTCTCGCCTTCTTTCCTGATGTTCTGTTGTAGAAGACACTGTATACTGTGGAGTTTGGATGCATTCTTATTAAGGGACCAAACCACTTCATTTTTTGTTTCTCCGTGGTTACTGGTAATCATTAATGGTACCTGTAAAAATATTATGAATTAAAGACAACATGCGTGATGTTGATCTCATCATTCATCGCGTGACGAAGGTCAATTAAACAATACGAGCCTAACACCGAAGAACCCTATATGCCTCGAGGTATGAGAAAGAGTTCCTTTACTTTTTACTTACTTTATAAATCTAAATATAGATCGTCATCATATGCATATTTTCACGATAAAGTATATTTTCACCAGCTAGAGTGAGATATTTATTATGTAGAAATACATCAAACATTACGAAATAAACGGGTAAGGAAAATAAAACATTGCAAGATGTCATCCATATAATATCGTAAAAATAGAATACAGTTGTTCCGTTTCAAAGAATTGTTTACTAATACTCTAAAGTACTTCCCATGTAAGTTCAAAGAAAAAACACCTATACACATCCATCACATTTCGCAACAGCTTGCGATCATGCAGAAAGTTTAGTTAACATAAAAATAGCAATAATCACAGGTTAACACCATATATTTGAATGATGTTGAAGTCTGAACAGCATAGACGAATATAAGAAATAATTCGTCATATGTCACGCAGTAAATATTAACATCTCTTCATGATAATTATGTTACACAAACCCTATTTCTGAAGATATAAATGTTAGGACATACATAATCGTATGACACTGTAAGAGCTAACATCTGCGGTGAACAGTAAACGTCTAGCACAGCTCGCATGCGACTATCGATCTTTCAGAGCGCTCGGGACTTGCGTGAGCACCTAAAGCTTTGTGTCACGCCCGAAAAAGAACATTGCCATCTTCTCATTTGGTTATTAATTTCTGGTCCGCAGGGACTGTTGAAATATCACGCTATGTAGCTCTATATTCCCATTGGTATACTGAAAGTATATAGGGCTGACAAAAGTATATCTTCAGTTACTGTACTTTCTGATGAATGTGGTAACAGCTTCAATTCTCAGATTCGAAGTAAAATCTGTAACATTTTTCATGTGCAAAAAAGTTGTTACGCAAATAAAGTGGATTATAACACATTTTTTGACATCTTATTAATAAATGGTTAAAAAATTTATCATTTGAAGTTCAGAGATGTTATTTTGTGGGGGAAATGATCAATTCAAATATAATACTTTATAAGAATGGATACAAACGAAATGCATTACAAAGAAATATTTGACGTGTTTATGGTACATTACATAGCTATGCAATAATACACTGAAGTAATACAACTGAAAATGAACATAAAATGGGAGGATTTCATGTGAAGGGAGGAAATTAGAGAAATGTTTGGTTATCCACTTTCTTTGGTAACTTTGAAATATAAGCCGAATGTGGTTTTCCAATGCAACTAAATGTCCATGTGATATCTCATTAGTGGTACAAGCTTGAGACAAACAAGCTGTTTCAGATAGTAGGTTTATTATGCAGAATTGCCTGTGGGCGAATAAGGGAAGTTACAGGTAGATGTAAAAGTAAGTTTGAAAGAGAGTGTTTGCAAAATCTCGCTGCCCTCTCGGCTGATTTATTGATTGTTGCGACTATCATCATTGCACTTCGGTGAGTAACCATGTGTGCTCAGATCTCTTTCTTAGACAGGAAGATCTCAGCGGTAGTGCACGAATTCCGTAGCACCGGCGAGGGTCTCCGGTGTAATTTTTTAAGATGGTAAACATATTTTGTAGAAGTTTTATTTTTAATCTTTTTTTTTCTAATGAATTCTACCCGGGAAGCTGCTTTCTAGCCTGGACTTCTCGATTTTGAACTGCAAATGGTACTTTTACATGCTCAAATTGAACATGGGAGCAACATTTTATCGTCCGTCTCCGATAGGACTAGACACTAGATCTCACCTATACTCAGATCAGAGATCTCTGGAAATATATCCAGATAGCTCTACGAGGGAGTGAACCGAGTACCTTAGAACAAGAAGCGAACCCCTAACCTCTACGCGACAGAGATTGCTCTTGGTTAACTAATACATGTCAACAGATATGACTTGTACAGCTCAGCTAGTCTTATTTGGGATAATAACATTTTCTTCAACATTACCAAAGATATGTTAGCTTTCTTTGATTGATTGATTGATTGATTGATTTATTAATTTATTAATTTATTGCATTTTCAACTTCAAGAAGTTCTTTTACGTGCTCAACTTCAACATAGAATCTAGGATTTATCGTCTGTCTCCAATTGGAATAGACACTAGGTCTCCTGGGATCAGGGATCTTTTCCAAAATATTTCTATCACTCCAGGCGGGGAACATCCCGAGTAACTTCTGATAGATTGTGAATTACGTTTGTTAAGTTTGTGATTGTGAATTACGTTTGTTAAGTCTGAGATTGTGAATTACGTTTGTTAAGTCTGAGATTGTGAATTACGCTTGTTAAGTCTGTGATTGTGAATTACGCTTGTTAAGTCTGAGATTGTGAATTACGCTTGTTAAGTCTTTGAAAAATATTGAACTGATGTTAATGTAAAAATGACATAATTAAAAAAAACATTTTCATGAACATGAAGAGTAGCCTAGACAAACAATTATCAGAGCCTTTCTATCTACCATTTTGTTTTGAATTGACATGACACAGCATTTTATTATTTTAATTTCAACTTACAAACACACGAACAGTCAGTATACCAACTTTAGGCGTAAGTCAAGGCAGACAATAATAAAATGAGATTTCGTGAAAGAAATACTTCTTTGCAAAACTTGAAGAGTCCAAGACATCTTTTGTTAATTTCACCAGTTATGTCGATGTTTTTCATGATATTTACAACCATTTCGCAGAGTGTTAAGAAGGTATTATATTATAACACAAGAGATCAAAGTGTTTCTCCACATCTCTAGCTCTATGCGATTCTAATGCTGCTTCGGTTGATATGAAAGTGGAAATTATTGACTTGCAATAACACAAGAGATTAAAGTGTTTCTCCACATCTCTAGCTCTCTATACGATTCTAATGCTGCTTCGGTTGATATGAAAGTGGAAATTATTGACTTGCAATAAAATTAAAGTTGGGGGCTTACTGTGCTTCTATAAAACGTTTCCGGGGGTCGCTGTGGCTAAGAGGTTAAGCCCTTGCCTTGCGTTCCCAAGGTCGTTGGTTCAAATCCGAGCGGTGTCGTTCTATTCACGAGTGTATTTTTTTCCAGAGGCCCCTAGGATTGTTGCCAGAGATACGGCGTTCGTGCTTTTTTGCAATACTATCGGTAGATGGTGTGCCATTTCTGAGGAAAGAGACCGAGCCATATGGGATAAAACCCGGTGCAATGAAGTCAATCCTTCTTGGGTCAATCTTTAAGCATTTAAAACGTTTTTTATTGTGAATAATATTCACTGATAAAATCAAATGCCTAAAAAATGTACTCACTGTTTGCTGACAATTATATCATTAGAATGTCCTTTCTTTTTTTTGAAAAATATTCACTTTATCAAAAGGCGAACATACGATAAGTTGCAATTGTCAGGTCACCATCATATTTAAACAGACTTGTAAAGGAATTTCAAACACAACCTTGGCATACCATCTGTAAGCTAATCCGTTTATAGTGTATTGTTCATTATTCACTCCTTCCATCCTCCCTCCACCTCTCTCTCTCTCTCTCTCAATCTATCTTTCTCCCGACTTCCACTTATCATCAACGATGTGATTTCTACATTAAGCTATCTTGAGCATGCAAATTACATAATTTATAGAAGAGCTTGAATATGTGAAAGTATCCGGTCCTATACACTTATATATTTTATTCCGGTATGGTCTGCAGTACATGAAAGGTTGCTCACCTCTGATCTACTTGATCTACTTGAAACTTATTGTAAATGCTCCACTGGCTTGCACATAAAATTAGAATAAAATGTGTGCGCCTCATGGATACAAACAAACAAACCACTCACTGCTTAAATGTCTTGCCTAAAAAAATACTGATGGTTTATAGCAAAACTGGTGTTAAACATTATGTAGAAATGAAAATCAATATTTCTCAAACGTGTACAAGTGGGTTTTTTTCAGTGTTTGGTCCCTACACTTTAGTGCCGCAGTAGGTGGTACACAGTTACGTTTTAACCGCTGAAAATACGAGCGTCGTCGTTCTTTCGAACGAAAGCTGCTCGGAATTTTTTTATTTTGTTTAGTTGTCTTTTGGCTATATGTAGGTTCCAACCTTTAAAAGTGTATATAAAATAACGATACCATTCTTTAAGTGATGATAAATAGTATGGACCTATGTGTTGTTATTTTGTTAATAGACCTTACGTCCTAAAATAACTAGAAAGAATTCAGAATATTTCTGAAAAGTTACAATGACACAAGAAGATTTCAGTCATTAATAACTTAACGTTCACGGCAGCAAATTAAGACAGTATTACAACATATATTGTATACATGGGAAGGCGTCGTTACTTTCGTTACTGCCTGCAGTATTGCTTATTAAGGCGATGAAGACAGTGGAGACGAGAGTCTATGGAATTTAATGGCCGCTTGGTTAGTGCAGTCGCTGGGAAACTGTTCAAGTTATGATTTTTATTTTTGCCCCCGACAGAAAAAATCCTTGGCCTTACCGTGGATTGAACACTGGTCTCCCGCATAGAAGCTGCGCTCTAATCCATTCTGCCGTACACTCCTAACATGGGAAGTAAACATACATATTGTATACATGGGAAGTAAGCAGACATTGTCTACATGGGAAGTAAGTAGATTATATTGTCTGCATGGGAAGTAAGCAGACATTGTCTACATGGGAAGTAGGCAGATTATATTGTATACATGGGAAGTAAGCAGACATTATTTACATGGGAAGTAAGCAGACATATTGTATACATGGGAAGTAAGCACACATTGTCTACATGGGAAGTAAGCATACATATTGTATACATGGGGAGTAAGCAGACATTGTCTACATGGGAAGTAAGCAGACATATTGCATACATGGGGAGTAAGCAGACATTGTCTACATGGGAAGTAAGCAGACATATTGCATACGTGGGAAGTAAGCAGACATATTGTCTACATGGGAAGTAAGCAGACATATTGTCTACATGGGAAGTAAGCAGACATATTGTATGCATGTGAACTAATCAGATTAAGAAAATATCACAACACATATTGTCTACATGGGAATTAACAGGTTAGCACATGACTATATCATGTTTTCTTTCATTAAAAGCTGTACGCAAATGATAGTCTAAGGTTGACTGAAAAAATATCATGTCAGTGTCATTAATGTTAAAGTTTGGAAACAAATGTAAAATATACTACTTGTTGTCTGTTCAATAAAGTTAGGCGAAGAGAAGAATTGATTTCAAATAAAATTCCTCTCCTCCATTGTACCTCAGTTAAGTGTTCGAGGGAGGTGTCATAATTTTCAGTGCACCTTTTCTAATGCGCTTTGTACGAGCAAGTTCATCTCCTAAAGCTGTTCTTAGTACTGTAACTTCCTCTTTTGCTTGGTCTTCCTCTTGATATGTATTCATTACATTTTTAATGTAGTTTTAATGTAGTTTTAATGTAGATACCAAGGCATTCTTGCCAGGTGACCAAACTTATTAATCTGTCGTTCTTTTATGAACTGAATAACTGGTTTAATTCGTAGTCTTCTAATTTTTTTTTTCATTTCTAATATTATCTTTCATTGTAACGTCGCACTTTTGCTTTAGGAAATAGAATGGGGAAAAAATAAATAACTTTCCTCTTCATTTTCATATTGTCCCATCAACAACTCCAGCAAAAGAAAGAGTCCTTTCTATTATTTCATAGTTGCTGTCAAGATATTCTTGACGGCAAACAGGGTATGGCCATTAGCTAGAACATTCACTATTGTATGATGGGCAGGTTTATAGCAAGAATTATTATAGCATATAACATTTACCACAAGTGTACAAATATATTGAACACTATGGTATAGTTTGTAAATCAGAACATTGTATCGTATACGAGACCATCAGTACATTGTATCGTATGCGAAACCAATCTCCAACTGCTTATACTACTTCTTGCTTAATTGACCGGGGTATTTTGATTTCACTTTCACCTAAGAATAACCTTGACTGTTCTTCTATCTACTATCTATCTCTCTCTTTCCCCCTCTCTCTCTCTCTCTCTCTCTCTCTTGTGTCTTTTAAACCCAATAGGGGCATAGGCCCTCACCCAACTCTTACTAAGTTCATGGTCGGTTGAATTGTGTATTTAAAACTGTCTACCAGGTAGGATGGTTATCAACCCAAAGCCGATGTCTCCCTTAGTCGCCTCTTAGCCACCTAATAGGTCTCAGTGTTACTATTCTTTGCATCTCTTGTGGGCCCCAGCAACACAGACGCAGATTGTTATTTTGGTCACTTCATATGATTACAATGTCGTTGTGTTTCAGTATCTCACCTTCTTTAACGATTGTATCTGTTACTTAATTTATTGAATAATGATATCTTTTTTTAAAATATTTTGATATTCACTTGAGTGAGTCCAATTCATGTCAACTAATTATGTATTCAGTTCACTGTTTTGTCACATTTTTTGGAAGCTAACTTTTATTTTATTTTTGTATTCAAGATTCGCAATCAAGACACTATTGTGTTTCTGAGAATGTTGCCAGTCTTAGTTTGGATCAAGTTCGATGACTGCTTAGAAACAGACAATATTTATGGAATTACTTCCCTTGAAACCGTAAGCCTGGTATTGTTAGTGATACAGATGGTACTGACAGTAATAGTTTCAGTAATGCTAAACAAGAAAAATACAGCTTGTAGACTGTTGTTATTGGAAATCCATTAAGTAATGGTTAGAATACATAACATGTCCTTTCATTTTGTGTTATAGAGTGCAACGATGTGGAAATTATATTTCCAACTTGTAGATTGCCATAAATATTTGTAATTATTTTTAATTTGATTAAAACTTGTCCACAGTGTTACTAATAAGAACCGTATTAAAAGTAATGAGGTTCGCATGTGTGACGTTAGAAATTATGAAACATGACCCTTATAACAAAATAGAAGTAAGTAATCTAAATTTGCAATAGAACATGGCAGAGCGAGATCAGAAGGCACACGGTTCGAAGAGGAGGAAGCAAATCAAATTACATTAAAGTTTGTAAGCATTTAGGTAGACGCATCATACTGAGAAATATACCCAGATCCTGAGATCATGGAGTAATTATTTGCGGGCGATAAGCTAATGCATACACAAGAGGTTGGTTCACCACACTGCTGACTCCACTGACGTTCCCCGACGTTCCGATCACACTGAGTCCCACACTCGAGGTTCCACACTGACGTCCACACTAAACGTCCCACACTGAATGTCCCACACTCGACGTCCACACTCGAGTCCCATCGACGTCCACATGACGTCCCACACGACGCCCACACTGATTCCACATGGACGCCACACTCGACGTCCCACTGATTCCCACACTGGACGTCCACACTGACGTCCACACTCGACGTTCCACACTCGACGACATCGACGTCAGTGAGCCCACATGATGTCCCACTGGAGCCCACATGACGTCCCACACTGGCGTCCAAGACGTCACACTGAGTCACCTGGACGTCCACACTGACGTCCTACTAGGTCCACACTCGACGTCCCACACTCGACGTTCCACACTCGACGTTCCATTCATCAGGAAAGGAATCGGCCATCCTACATGCTGCTCACTGGGCATAGAAATGTCAAGTGACAGGCACTTCGTAAGATCTGAAAAGGCTGCAAGAAATTGTATATTATTTAGTAGTAATTGTAATGAGTTTCAGTATTAGAAATACTGACATAAAGTAATGCAATGCTTAGAGCAGTTCAATGGTAAAACAGAGTAAATAGAGTCAGTTCTTGGAAACAATGTGCATCAGTGGCGACTCGTCATTAAGGGCCACTGGGGCCGGCCCTACCAAAAATTATGTGTGACGTGTATTTATTATTTTATAAATTAAAACATAACAATCCAAACCATAATTTTTTTCCGAAAATTGTGTCTGGCCCCACCAACAAAAATGATCACGAACCGCCACTGATGACGGCAACAGCAAAGTTAGCATGGGAAATTCTCGAAAATAAAATGACAAAAACCTACAAAAACTCTGAAACATAATATGGCATAAGAAGCAAGAGTTGACACGACGGATATGTGTTTGTCGGTGTTTGTTTGTGTTGGTAGATGTGTATGATATGAGTATGTTGGAGGTATATGCGCTGTGAGAGATGGAGTGTGTAAGAGTAAGAAAAAATAGAAAACGAAAACAACAGAAAAAAAACAGATTATAAACAATGATCTAACATCCTATGCATACAAATAAAATGATGGAGCTATAAGAAGAAGACGCGCAAAAGTTAAAATTTCATCTCTAATATAGCAAAGATACAGGACAAGATATAAAATCACACAAATGTCAATCAATTCAGCTACCACCTCAGTAAATAAAATACATAAATGATTACACCTGTAAGCACGTCACTTCCTGTTGATAAAAGAACCGGCATGTGTACACTCTTTATATTCGTTATATTATTTTTTAGACCCTGGTTATTTTCACAAACACAGCTTGTGGTAGTTGTGTTTGTAGTAAAGACCAGGAACATTATAACCCATTCTAAACTGCTCATCTTTGAAACAAGTAATCAAAGAGCAACTAGGTACACATAACCAACACACTGAAGTGAGTAGTAGAACAGTCCTGACAGTTTAAGTCTAGAACATTACCCATTCAAACGTGAGACCAACTTCTTAGCACATCTGTTACACGGTTTTATAATCATCAGGTGCCGTGCCGGCTGGCGTATACGATCATGTATCTCCACAAATCTCTGTTCCTGGTGTTTGCTATCATCTCAGATGTTGGCGAACTTCCGTGTCATGAAGTCAGACTGTCCAAAAATGTCTCCCTCTGTGTTCCTCTGTCTCGTCTCCCCTCGATTTACCGGTTGTCACAATGTGTTCTAAGCGTCCCTTACTGATTAGATGTCCGAAAAATGATGATTGCATCTTTCTTATATTGATAATACGCTTTCTCTGCATCTTTTCCTCATTCAACACCTCCATATTTGTTATTCTCATCATTCTTCTGTAAAATTTCATCTCTGTGGTCTCCATATATTCTTCTATCTGCTTGTTTATTGACCATGACTCGCTTCCGGATGCCAGTAATGGCTCCATGTTGGTTTTTACATAAAAACATGAAAATTTATAAGTATTATCAATTTTTTAACAAATTATGAACACGATTTCGAGATATTAACTTTTATCCTTCTTTTCGTTCACTTGAAATGTATTTTCTATGTCTACAATGTTAATAACTTACACAGAAAATGAAAGAGAGAAAGAAAAACAACTTGCCAACTACTAAGTAAATATTCAACTGCGTACAGAGATATTCAAGGTACAAATGGATCGTATGTGTGTACATATGCGGGTGCGGAACAGATTGTTTCTTGTTCTGGTGTATAATGGTTCTCTTTAAACAACCACATTGTCAACACTCCAACACCATCTGTGGTTTTGTGTTCAGGGGTGGTGGAGCGATCTCAGTCTATGAAATACCTGGGGTTGCGTTTTGATCATAGTCTAGCTTTTACGGAACACATAGCTCATGTGATAATGAAGGCGAGGAAAGGTTTGCTGGCGATGAGGGTAATGGCTGCGGCGGGTTGTGAACAGCGCCATCTTTGTCTTTATACCAGGGTCTGGTCCTTTCTGTGCTTGAGTATGCGCTGGCGATCCTGACTCTCAGTTATAGTCAGATAGAACGACTGGAAAGAATACAGAACGAGGCGATGCGCATTATACTTGGTTGCACTAAAGACACGTCGTGCAGGGCGATGCGCTATCTCCTTGACTATCCTACTATGGAGTATAGAATACTGATGAGCCGTGCACGAGCATACCTTCGAGTCAATGCTGACACACAACATCCTCTGCACTTGGAAATAAAGAGACAAAAAGGAAATAGATTAAAAAGAGGAAAATCTTGGATGGGTCAGGCCGAGGACTGTATTGAATAGTGTGTACACTTGAAGACATTGATCCCGGTGAAGAATGGATACCAGTGCCAAGAGCAATCGCTACATCCTTTCTGTATGCATCGAACTTGATAAAGAATGCAGGCAACACAACCCACTTGTTGTGGAGGCAGATGTTCAGGCATTAATTTCTGAGAACGCATCTGAGCATGATGTAATCATTTATACGGATGGTTCGGTGATTCGACATGTGCGGAGCTCGTGGGCTTTCACTGCTCAGGTCGGAGGTGATGTTGTGAAGGAAGACAGTGGTGGTTTTGCGTGACTACAAGCAGTCTCACTATGGAAATCATGGCGGTTACCAAAGCGATGATTTGGCTAGAATCACAGACTTTTATCAATGCATGTTTTCTCAGTGACTCAATGAGTATGCTCAGGAAGATTGAAACAGATGAGCTAGAGACATTGGATAGAATCGCTGAGGTCTAAGTGACAAGACAGTTATTTTGCCAGCATGCATGTAAGGATGCTGGATAGGCTTTGGTATGGCTGCTGTCCAAATACGACAATGGAAGGCTGATAATATAAATTCTTAAGTGACAGATGCGTGCCATGATTCACTCATAGGTGTAATCCACAACTAACCAGACTGAAGAATCAAAGCTAAGTGTGTGTAGCTCGACAAAACGCTATGTGCAACAAAAATTGTAACAAAGAACAGTAGTCGTCTGGGTCGCCATTATGGACTACCGAGGGAGATTGACACTTAGCACTAATTTGCTGACTGCGTGATGGTATCCGAGACAACTAAACTAAATATGATAACTGTCTCTAATCCGCTCTGATTTGTATTATCCTGTGTTAGTATCGATGACTTTCTGATTGATAATCGTTTTCTTCTGACATGTAATTGGTAATCCAGCTGTGATCTCAGTACCTTCTGCTAGCTCATCTTCGAATCATTAATGTTCACCTATACTTGTTCCAGAAACTCAACAAATATTGAGAACTGAATGGTCGATGGAGTAAACTATAAATTAATTCAAACAGATTCATTTATAAAGTATCAAATTCAAAATAAATTTGAAGATATTTATATCAATTATGTTTTACGTGTTAGCTACCAAATGTAAAGAACTCCTTAAACAACGTCGAGACTTGAAGCGGTTGAGCATGCTATGGAGGAAGGTCAAGAAGAATGCATTTCTTGCTTAATGAATCAACATATTTCAATAAAAGTATTAAGTGTTGAGTTGATATCAACGATAAACAACTGTATTCAATTATATCACTCTGTAATGGTTCGAGTCATTTGTTTTATCAAATTAATATATCGAGTTTATTTGTTAATTGATTTATGCAGTTGTATGATTTGTCTTGGCTGATGATCAATTGTCTGTATAGAGCAGTGTACCATTAGTGTGAGTTACGTTTGAATGCTCGAAGCGCAGTCTTTCTAACCGAACCATGCATTACTAGATAAAAGCACATAGTGCTCTTGAAATGGTTCAGTGCATCTTTGATGTTTGAAAATGTAGCCATGGAAAAATTCTGGAACTGAGTGTAAATAAGAGTGAAAGTTTGCCTATGCGATTGAAATGTTTTCAATTTACAAACGTCATACATTATCGTAAGCGCATTTAGTAACATAATAAAGTAAATGGAAGCATCTGTGGTCATTTGTCTAATGTACAAATATATAGCTTGACTCGACTGCTACATGACTGCTTTTTATCTTCCATAATTAAGTAGTATTATTCTACATCTCTATTCCTCTCCTATATATATTTTAATATATATATATATCTGCACACTCTTATTCCATGAGGAGTTACTTGTTAGTAATATGTTAGCCAAGCACTGATTTCAGTTATATGTATACTTTGTTTGTATGTTCAGTTATTTGATTAAAGTCTTTGTCAAACACGCCACTTTGAACTATGTCCGCCATTGCTTTTTTCTCTTTTATATCAGAAAGTAGTCATGTTTTCACTATTTCGGCTTGATTAGCTTAAAGTACAGCAGTAGCAGTTGCTTCATAGATAGGTGTCTCGATTCGATAAACGTGGAATCGATTCTTCTCAATTGCAAACACCGACCCATATCAACCAGATTTATTGACACCAGACATATTAGGAATTGAAAAGTCGTGATAAAACGAATCATATACATACTTCGACAAATATGATTTCATCTCCTGTCCCACTTGCTTTATGCATTTGTCAAATTTATGAGTTTAATTTGTGACAAATTGTATCTAATTGTTTTTCTCGTATTCTCCTTCTAGTTTGTAATCATTAAAATATAATAGCAATAAGCAAGTCCAATACAAACTCTTTATATTGAGTAGGAAGAGATTTGTTAGAAGAATCATGACAGTAGAACATATTTCAAATACAGACAAGATCATTTCTTAATATAAAAGAATAGCCAACAGTTAGCTCATGATATAGTCAAAGTGTTCCCAATTGTCTTGGATCCACAGTGTCGAGAAGTACATAAGTTTCTATTCTATCCTATGCCAGGTGGTAGTTCTGAGTGTAGTCTTTGATATCTGTGATATTATCTATCCATTTGATTACTGGTCTTCCTCTGGATCTGCGACCGGGATGCCAGTTATTATAGGCGTGAGATGGTAGTAGATCTGGTTTAATTCTCATTAGGTAACAGAACCATTTTATTTGTTGTCTTCCAATATGTTGGATGCGTTGTGTGATTCAACGACAGTCCTCATTACTCATCTATCGTCTGAACATGTCGGCTGTCTTAAGTCATTATTATCTTTCTTCTGGAAAGTACTTTTCAAAATTGGTTTTTTACTAACTGATTCATTCTGCAACATGTCAGTCCCACAGTATCAGTATCATCTGATGTTCTGTGGCTCTGTTCCCTCTCCTTGCCTCTCAGGCATCAGTCAAAAGTAACTCCAAACTGTTTAAATCGCTTGTCATTCAATCGATTATGCTAAAGAATTCAAGAGACCGAATATCTATCCATCTTAATCCAACAATCGACTGTGTGAAGTGCGCTCTCATTACCGAAACACGAAGCAAACACTCGATGATTGATGACAGAGATCGACTGTACAATGACAAAATAAAACAAAGAAAACGATATGTGATTTTTACGTCTACGTACCGCTATATGACTAACTCATTGTAGACGAGGCCATATATATATTGTAGACGGCAACAGTCTCACGCTGATCACTGTTTTCATTGTTTATTTTTTTTATTTTCAGGTCCAAGAATCTACGCAGAATAATGTCAGGTAGACATTTGACAATGACAACTTTACGACTTTAATAAATCTTAATAAAAAGTCGGACCAGTGTGTTATTTTGTCTTTCTTTCTTTTCGGTTCTGTGTTTATCGGTTTTGCTGCACATTTTAACTGTTGTCATCTGTCTCCATTGGCAGTTAAGTGTTTATTATAATTATTATTATCTTTTCTTTGCTTTAAATTATTTAGTTTTATCTTATGTTTCGAATACTTTTAAATTGTTTTGGGATTTTTCGATCCTTACTTTACATTATTTATGTTAATTTTAGTTACAATAATATTATGGGACAGATTTTCTTGCGTGCTACTAAGTATTGCAAAATAGTTTGCCGAGTAATGGTATATGCAATAAGGATCACTGTAAGCACAGATCAGACGTCTGAATGTATGACACTATCAGAATGTATGAGCTATTTATAACTCTTCACCAGCCTATAGAATCTGGAACCCCTACGATTAAGACTTCTTCTGATTGTTTGGTTGATTGATTGAATGATTGATTGATTGATTGATTGATTGATTGATTGATTAATTGATTAATTGATTGATTTACCAATTTATTTATTGATTGGTTGGTTAATTGATCGAATGGTTGATTAATTACGCGAATGGTTGATTTATTGATTAATTATTTTATTGACTGATTGATTGACTGATTGATCAATTGATCGATTGATTGATTGATTCATTCATTTATTGATTGATTGACTGATTGATTGATTCATTCATTCATTCATTCATTCATTCATTCATTAGCGCTGCACTTTGGAAAATAATCATGTGTGCTCCGATCTTTTTTCGTATACATGATTATCTCAGCTTCAGAACACGAACTAGGTAGCACATGCGAGTGCCCCCGATGTCATGTTTTAAGGATAAGGAAAATTGTCTAGTAATTTTGACATTATCTTTTTATTGAATGGTACTTGGGCAGCTACTCTGATTTATTTTCAACTATCAAGGATTCTTCACGTGATTAACTTTAACAAGAAACTTGCGTTTTTTGTCCATCTCTATAAGACTATGAGCTGAATCTCATCTACACTAAGAGCATGGATATCTGGAAATATCCCTAGCGTTCCATGTGGGAACAACCCGTACCATTAATGCGAGAGGATAGTACTACCTCTAAGCACATACTGCTATTGTACTTTTATCAATGATCCAACTCCTTCAGTTTGAGCATTTGACCCAATGTCATATAGTATTTATTTTGTACATAGATTTAGCCTTTGACCAATGTCATATAGTATTTATTTTGTACATAGGTATAAACCTTGACCAATGTCTATAGTATTTATTTGTACATAGGTTTAAGCCTTGACCCAATGTCATATAGTATTTATTTGTACATGGTATAAACTGACCCAATGTCATATAGTATTTATTTGTATGTTCTTCCAACTGATCATAAGATTATCTTACATAGGATAACCTTTACCCAAGTACATATGTATTTATTTTGTCCATCAGTTTAAGCTTTGACCCAATGTCATATAGTATTTATTTTGTACATAGGTATAAACCTTTGACCCAATGTCATATAGTATTTATTTTGTACATAGGTTTAAGCCTTTGACCCAATGTCATATAGTATTTATTTTGTACATAGGTTTAAGCCTTTGACCCAATGTCATATAGTATTTATTTTGTACATAGGTATAAACCTTTGACCCAATGTCATATAGTATTTATTTTGTACATAGGTTTAAGCCTTTGACCCAATGTCATATAGTATTTATTTTGTACATAGGTATAAACCTTTGACCCAATGTCATATAGTATTTATTTTGTATATAGGTTTAAGCCTTTGACCCAATGTCATATAGTATTTATTTTGTACATAGGTTTAAGCCTTTGACCCAATGTCATATAGTATTTATTTTGTACATAGGTTTACCTTACCCAATGTCATATAGTATTTATTTTTTACATAGGTATAAGCCTTTGACCCAATGTCATATAGTATTTATTTTGTATATAGGTTTAAACCTTTGACCCAATGTCTATAGTATTTATTTGTACATGGTTTACGCTCTAACCAATGTCATATAGTATTTATTTTTACATAGGTATAGCCTTTGACCAATGTCATATAGTATTTATTTTGTATATAGGTTTAAACCTTTGACATATAGTATTTATTGTGTACATAGGTTTGACGAGTTGGCAATGGTTGAAATTTCTACGCATCTTGGACATGTATCAGATAGGAGTCAGACACGAGTCAGGCATGAGTCAGAAAGGAATCAACCAGTAGTCTAACATGAGTTAGACAAGAATTAGAATTTGACTTTCCTAACACCAATTTAGGAAGGAGTTATCTGTTCTGCTTAGTAATACAGTAATCAAGGTAGGGTTCACCACGCTCATTCACCGCCACCAGAATGCCTGCTCGTTATGACAGTTCTACTACGCTCTATACATGCGTCTAGATATTAAAGGCATGAAGATGACCACCTTCCGAGTATCTGCAGCTTTACAATGCGTGCAAGTCGGTAAGAAAGCTACACATATTGGATTTCTATCCTCAGATTTAATCAATATTATTTTCACTTCTTTTCAACTACAGAAGCAAATGTGTACAGATGTGCTTCTTATAAGATTGTACTAAAATAAAACTCTACTTTATTGCATCACATCTCGCACGTGTGGTTCCGGGGTCCGCAATAGAAGCAAAGAATAGTACCACTGCAACCTACAAAGCATATTGTAAGAGGCAGCTGATGTAGGCCCTAGGGATGCTACCCTAGTAAATAAGAAGCAGTGCAGAAATCGGATGTGCTGGCCTACTTGTAGACGCATAACTGGCACAACGTACAATCGCTCTTAGTCTCAGATCACATACAAATCACACAGAGTGGTTGACAAGTGGTCGATATGGAGCGTTCGAAGAAGAAGAAGAAGAATCACATCTACTAAGTTATACTGTAGCATGAGGACAGATTTGATAGATTGTTAATAGGGAATGCCGTCTGAACAGACTCACAATCAATTCTTTTGTCCAAAATACAGTGACTTTGTTTCTGTTAACTATTATCGACACTTATCGATACAAGGCAAGACTGTACTAAAACATGTGATAAAGAGGAAAAACGAAAACACAAAAATATGTAGCGTGTCTTTGTTTTTTACTTTGTTAAACTACCAAACTTTCTATTACCGTATTTCGTCATTTTATGAACTAACTAGTGTGTCTTTATAAGTAAATATTGTTACTGATTGATCTATTTATTGATAGAACCGTCACCATTGCACGTTAGTAAATACCCATGTGGGCTCTGATTGTGTTCTTACCAAGGAAGATCACAGCGAAAGCACACCAGCTTCGTAGCACCGGCGAGGGTTTCCGATAAAATATTGTCGGAAATTGTATTTTAATCTTTTTTTAATGATTTTTGCTGGACAGAGGCTTGTGTTTTATTCTAATCGATTTTCACTTTCAAATGGTTCTTTTACGTGCTAAACTTGAACACAGGACCTACGTTTTATCGTTCATCTCCGATAGGACTAGGAACTCAATCTCACCTACACTGAGATCTCTGGGGAAAAATATACCCTCCCCCTCCCTCCTCCCTCTGAAAAAGAACCTGAGATCTTTAGATCAAGAGGCAAGCATATTATATCCACGTCACTGAGAAAGACTTTTACCATTTGTTAAATAAATGATACTTTGGTGTCCATAACAAACATGGGATCCACTATGTTGGTAGCTTGTATTGTTGAATCATATGTCATCAGTGTCTGATCAGGTGGCGAAAATTTACAAATATTTCAGCAACATCATTAGGTAATGAAGGGTAATGAATGTGACGAGGTAGAAAATAACTTTCATTTTCTAACAATACTCATGAATTCAAGTACAGATATGTCATAGCTTTAAATAGATATGAAAATGACAGAGATAAGCGTCAGTTCGTTAGTAAGCATTGTAGAATTAGAGCATTCATTTTCTAAGCATCTAGATAATGATTTATCTCACACTCAGTGCAGTTTCGAATAATTTACACGTGTATGTAACTTTATGTGATTTTTTTCACATCTATTTGGCTAGCAAAGGTTTTGAGAGAATATGAAGCATATTTAACAAGCAAGTAATTGAAAATAAAATTGGTATGCGGAGTCAGTCCTGTAGTGATATATAGAAACAGTAGTGTTCTATTCTGTAGCTAAAGCGGGACTGAGCTCTATTATAACTCAAGCGTACCTGGTTCAAACTGCGACGCCGGCAGTTTGGAAGCAAATTTGTTCAGCGTGGATTTTTACGAATGGTAAAAATAGACCTCACCATTCAGAAAGCAATAACAAACTACTGAACGTATAAGTGATGCCTAGAAAATCTCCGACTAGTTTATTGTGGTTGATGGTGAAGTTCTGTAAGGGATATGTCTCGATTAGAAGATTAGAGCTGAGCATTGCTTGCAAAAACTAAACGAACTGACTAATATATGGAAGGGAACTGACATATGAACAAAAATCAAGTGTTTAAGAGCCTGCTTTTTTTCTTTGGCAACATATGGTTGCGAGACTGGACCATTGACAAAGCGGTGGAGAATGTCATTAATGCCTTTGAATGCAAATGCTACAGAAGACTACTTAGAATATCATGAACAGAGACAATAACAAATGCTTCTGTTCTGAACCAGCTTGATATTAAAGAGAGTTGGCTATTAAAGAGCATAAAATCAAGGAAAATTAAATATTCACATCAAACGACATGAGTGCCCAGAGACGATAATTTTGGAGGGAATCATGCCTGGAAGAAGAATGAGAGAAAGACCTAGAAGGCGATGGGTGCAAGATGTCTGACGATCTGAGAATGACTGCTGTTGACGTCAATCAACTTGAACAGAATAGCGAATTTTTCAGGAATACTGTCATGATAGCCAAGTTCTGGAAGGGACAAGCTACTTGATGATGATGATGATGAGACACACCATCAGATTACTTATTAAAAGAAATCTGTTAAATTATGTGGGTTTTTCAATACATATTGTTAGTGAAAACAAAGTTATAATAGTGACCTAGATATCCTTCCATTTCTGTTCTGCCAGGTCTGTGTCTTGCTCTAAAATCATGCTCTAAAATCATGCTCTAAAATCTTGCTCTAAAATCATGCTCTAAAATCGTGATCTAAAATCTTGCTCTAAAATGAAAGAGGTAATCATTATTTTTCAATCAGGTAATATAAAATGGAGGTTTTAAAACACATTCACAACAGTCAAAATCAATGGGAAAAGAGACAGAGGACACCAGGGAGAGAGAACATTCTGGATACTCTAGCTTCATATCATGAAAGAGTGTCAACATACAAACTTATAGTCAGTATTAAGGACATATATTGGTAACGAACCATGGTCGCCTACGCCAGACGGAATAAAACATAATTACAATAATGTGCTGATATGCAACATAACAACATTGTTTACCTTGATAAATGTTGCTGCAGGTCGTAATTGTACGAAATATCTATGTATAGTACTTCTTCTTCTTTCTTCTTTTGTCGTCACACTGCTACCGGGTTGTTGCCCAGTGTCGTGGTTTTCTGTTTTTGTCTTGCGCTGTTCTGGTGGCTTGTGTGATTGTTATCTTTGCTCTTTCACAGGATTCTGCTACGCCATCTAACCATCTTTTCCGTGGTCTTCCTCTTGCCTTCTTTCCCGATGTTCTGTTGTAGAAGACTCTGTATACTGTGGAGTTTGGATGCATTCTTATTAAGTGGCCAAACCACTTCATTCTTTGTTTATCTATATAATTCAAGCACGGTTTTGTGCCAACTTTCTTTCTTATGCTGATGTTGGTGATTCTGTCTTTTCTTGTGTTGTTGGTAACTTTTCTCAGGCAACGCATTTCACATGTAGTTATTTTTGTGACTGCGCTTTGCTCAATGTCCATGTTTGGCTCTGGTAACACAAAGTAGGTATAAAAATGCTGTTGATCATTTGTTTCTTAGCTGCCTGTGAAATTTTTGGGTGCCTTAACAATGGGGCTAGCTGGTAGGTTACAGCATTTGCTTTTGTACTCTAGCCTCTATCTCTCTATCTAATTTTCCGTCTTCTGTGAATATGCTTCCTAAGTATTTGAATTCTTTCACTTGGTTTATTTTAGTGCCATTGACATGGATGTCTAGATTATTATGTTTTCTTCCCATATTCATTATTTCTGTTTTAGTGTTGTTGATTTTCATGTCATGTTTCACACAATTATTGTTCAAAGTGTCAATATGATGTTGTAGATCTTGTTCATTTTGATGTATCAGGCACTGATCATCTGCAAAAAGCAGTTCATTTATTTCATTATCTGAATTCGACTCTTGAGTTATTTTATCCATATATGCGATAAAGAGTAGTGGTGAAAGGACACAACCTTGTCTAACACCTGATGTAATGGAGAACCAGTCGGTCATTCCTTCTGTAGTTCTTACTGTACTCTGGCTATCTTGATATAAGGCCATGATGTTACCTAATAGTTGTCCTTGGACGCCATATTCTTCAAGGATCTTCCATAGTTTGCACCTGTTTACTCTATCAAATGCCTTTTCTTGGTCTATAAATATAAGCTGTTTACTTTGATTGTATTCAATTGTTTGTTCGCAGATCTGTCTTAGTGTAAATATTGCGTCTGTGCAGCTCTTACCCTCCTAAACCCAAACTGGCTATTGCTTAACTGGGGCTCTAATATATGTCTTGCTCTTCGCTCCAATATTTTTGCAAACATTTTTCCTATTTGGCTCAAAAGAGAGATACCCCTGTATGTTTCACATTCTCTTTTGTCTCCTTTGTTCTTCCATATTGGGACTATAATAGCTCTCTGCCAGTCATCTGGAACCTCTTGTGCCTCCCAGGCTATGTTAAAAATTCTGGTCAGCCATGTTATTGCTGTTGTCTTACACGCAAGTAACATTTCTGTTGTTATACCATCTATCCCTGCTGCCTTCCTTCTTTTGCTTTGATTTAGTGCCATTTCAACTTCGGATTCTAAGATATTCAATTGTTGGTATTTTCCATGTTTCAATTGAAATGTTTCTGTACCTTGTGTTTCGCAGTTTAACAGTTCCGTAAAATATTCTTTCCATCTGTCTTTAATATCTTTGCTGTTGGTAAGAGGTTTCCTAGACTTGTTATTTATAATGGTGACTGGATTGAATTGTTCTTCTCTTAGCCTCATTGCCTTAATGCTTCTGTAAAATTTTCTTGGTGCCTTAGTGCATAGTTCAGCTAAATGTTCTCCATATTTTGCCCAAGATTCTGATTTTGATGACTTTACTTTATTTTTACTATACATTCTTGCTGTTCTGTATTTGGTGTAGTCTTCATCTAATTTTGACTTTTGCCACCTGTGAAAACACTTTTTTTTTCTTTTCTTGTATAGACCTTTTAACTGCTGCATTCCACCATGCTGTGTGTTTTCTGTGCTTATTTAACTTTTTAAGTCCACAATTTTCTTTCACTATTTCCATGATATTTGTTTTGAAGGTTTGCCATTCTTTAGTTATGTTGCTTACTCCTTCTAGGGTGTTAAAGGCTGATGTAACTGCTCCTTCAATTTGATTCCTAATTTCATTATTATTTAACTTTTCAATATCTATTATTTCAATTTGTTGAGTTGTACTCCTGTCTTGTTTTCTAATTGGTTTTTGTAGAAATAGTACCACTGGTCTATGATCAGAGTCTAATATTGCATTTGGGATGGCTCTAGCGTTTTGTATTCTCCATCTTTCATTCTTTTTGCTAGTATAAAGTCGATCTGTGATGCTTGATTAATATTATTCCATTTATACCAGGTTAATATCTGGCTTCTCCTATGTTGGTAAAATGTATTGGTGATAAATAGATCATGTTCTGCACATATATTAAGCAGGTGTTCCCGTTGCTGTTGCATTTCGTTGTTGTGTCGCTGAATGGTCCTAGGTGTGTCTCCCATGGTGTTCTTCGCTCGCCGACTCTTCCGTTAAAATCGCCCATAATATAGATGCTGTCAGTGCTGTTGACTTCACTAATGTTTTCACTTAATTCGTCAAAAAAATGTGGTTCTTTCTTCTTCACTATATGAGTCATTGCATGGTGCATAAATCTGTATGTAAGTTACTTTCCTCTTACCTTGCGCTGTTCTGATACGGATAATTCTTTCTGATTTATACTCTATTTCTAATATAAATTTTGCTGCAGTAGGGGCAATAACGAACCCGACTCCATGTTTGTTGTTTTCGCCTGGTTGTGTTCCTCGCCATGTAAATATGAAATCTTTATGTATTTTCTTAATACCCTGTCCTTTTCTTCTAGTGTCGGCTACTCCCATGATTGTGATTTTATGCTGGATCATATATCAAACAGGACTTTTAAACAGAGTGAAGTACTATACTGAATATATGATCCAGTATAGTACTTCACTCTGTTTAAAAGTCCTGTTTGATACCGGTACTACCAGTTTCTGTGTAAGGTTATGATAAAACCACCAGTATGTTTACCACTTGTGAATGTCATATTTGATAACAGTTCCAAGATACGAGTAGAAATGACATTAGGATATTTAGTGGTTGTTAATAAAGAGGATACTGTTAGCATATTGACTTAGTCATAGTTGGATTGCAATTTTTGCAGAAGATAAAATACCACCAACAAATAAAATATGTAATCTGATATTCTACTACTGTCCTAGATGTTCAGAAAATTGTACCAAATCGATTGCCCTTATGACGAATACACCATCATCATCTAGACCATAGATTCCCAAACTTTTCGACCCACCGCCCACTTTGCACAACATAAACTTTGTAACGCCCCCTTCCACATTATAACAGATTGCCAGCACCCCCACCCCACATATATATACATGCTCTATTTTCTCTTTGACATAGAAAATTGATATATATTTCTGTAATACATGGTCAATTTTCAAATGATTATATGCATGAAATAGAAAATTGATGAAAAATGGATCATGTAAGACGGGCATAACATGAATTAAAATGCAGAATTCAAATTTTAAATGATTATTCAATTGCAAAAATAATTTAATTAAAAGTATTTATTATCGACCGATAATCGCCTGAACACCCCTCCCCACCCTCCACCCTCCCAATTCTTCTGAACCCTCTATCGCCCCCCCCACCTAGAACGCTTCAGCGCCCACTGGGGGCGGTACCGCTCACTTTGGGAAACGCTCATATAGACTGACCATATAGTAACGTGGCTCTCTTGGCAGCAGCTCTAAATGCCATCCTCCCCGTTCCCTGTCCTCGTCAGGCTGTCGATCTAGCGATTAGGTTTCGAGTTACCCGTTGCAAAAGTAGAATTGGATGCATGAGAGACAGAGTGAGGAGTGTGTTTAACCAGCGAGCAACAGATTCCATCAGTATGCATACCTTTTGACATTTGCTGGTGGAGACTGGACACCTATGGGTCTGCCTGGGGTGTAATGATGTCAATCCAAAAACGCTGTCATGCGTGAGGTCCTCATAAACATCAGAAACAAACGTGCCAGCATTGTCCCATGTCCGTTTCATTGCCGGTAGCTACCCAAAATGTCAGGGAGGATGTGATCCGTCTCTAAGTAACACGTTACCTTTCAGGCCACTTTCTTCTCCAGTAATGTGTCTTATACATTTTGCAAAGTGAGTATGCGGTAGCTTCTGAGCAGTTTCCAACACCTGTTATAATGAATATTTCATTGGTTCTTTCCAGTTTACAAAAAACAACAGTAGACCATAGCAGTAAATACTGCAACTGAAAAGGTTAGAAATATTTCTACCGCAGTAAATTTCTAACCTTTTCAGTTTGTCGTTGTGACTTGTTGTTAGTCGTTGCATACACCAGTTTGATTTGGAAATGTTCTGATTTTAAGTAATGACAAACTTGTATTTAAGAATCTAATAGTTTGTTCTGAGCAGAGCTTTGCCACCCTAACAGTTTTTCTGAAGTTTTCAATCTCATAGACCAGCGTGGACGTCGGCCATGCAATATGTGTCATTTTTTGTTACAGACCCGTACTGTATCTTTTCCTAAAGCCACGTTTGTTACAGAAGATGGTTTAATATGCGAGTCCCGCAATATAATCTACGCCATCACTTGCAAACGGTGTGACAAGGCATAATATCGGTGAAACAGGCAAAATGCTTAGTGGCCGTTTTGGCCAACACTTTCGTGATAAACGCCAATGCTCTGTGACCCCTGTAGCCACTCATTTCAATGGAACTGACCATTTGGGAGCTCGCAATGTCCAGGTCACAGCCATCAAATCATGTTCCTCTGATGATCGAAGTCGATTTGCTCTAGAGAATCGGTTTAGTTCGTTATATGGTACCTTGCGACCTCATTGACTCAACGCACTACATTCCTATGCTTCTTATTATTTTCTCTTCTCATGCTCCATATTCTATATGTGCATATGTTAATAGAATATATATATATATATATATATATATATATATATATATATATATATATATATATATATATATATATATGATTTTATTGTTTCTCTTCTTTTTCCACTTCTAGTTTTTGCATTTATTTCGTTGTTTTTGGTTACAGATTTTCATTTCAGGACCGTTGGGATGTTCCTGTCGTAGTCTATATGTAGTGTGCTGTGAAATTCGTCACTCCTGTTGTATCGTTTGCTTGATTGTGTTTGTATTGTGTAAGACTACAGTACTTTGTTATTACGTGTTTCGTCACTGCTACACAGTTTTACTGCAGTCTTCCCCTAAATCAGTAATACTTATGTAGACTCACATTTTCTATCCATTCTCTGCCACACTTAATCTTCTGGTAAACCTATGTGAGGTATATTAACATTGCCCTTGTTCTCGGAGTGTATACAATCTATATTAGCCAAGTAAGGCTCATTTCTTCCGAGGTTATAGGATCTAGCCCTTCCACATACTCCAGTATTCTATGTCAGATAAGAGCGTAGTTATTTCACCTTTCTCCTTACACACTCCCCTTCCCCAACCTCTCCTACTCCTTCCACTTGTGTCATCCTTACAATATTACTATACAATATTTTCTGCAACATACTATAGACGAGTTCTGATTGGCTTATGTTAAGACGAATGACACCAGTCTTGTAACTTCCTTGTTACATTTAGACCCCTCAAACGATATTTACCTTCAGAAGTCAATTTGTTCACACAGCTGCCTAGGAAACAGGTTCGTATGTGATATATATTTCTTGGCGCCCTTTTCAGTTAGAACTATGAGCAAAAATGTAAATCGAGGCATATTCTTTACATGACGGAGCCATCAGCAAGAGTAAACGATTCGTTGATTTTCTAGGCACCACTTATACGTTCAGTAGTTTGTCATTGCTTCAATTCACGGTAAGTCCAAGGATTTTTTTCCGACCAAGACCTGAACAGTTTCGCGACGACTGCACTAGCCATGTGACCATTCAATTCCTCAGGGCTTCTTCCCACCTGTCGTACACCGCAATAAAAAGCGATACTATATGGCGATACTATATGCAGTAACAACAGTTATTACTCTATCTGTTAGCCCGTCTGCCCAACGTGTGTTCATAGCGCGGTGGACTGCAGGTGACTATCCCTCTGTGTGTGCAGGTTCAATTCCAGACAGAAAAAGCCACAGATTCCCCAGATTTACGGTGTTCGTGGCACCGAACCAAAGGGTTACGATGTCCATGGCACCGAGCCGAAGAGCTGAAAGACTCAAGTGCTTCTGGATCGGAAAAAAAACAAATACTCTATCTGTTCAATTTCTTGCTATATTTGGATACCTAAGTTTTTGTAATGCTATCACCCATGTGTTGCTGGGGCTTTCAAGGGGAGCAAAGAATAGTAACACTGCTACCTACAAGACATGTTGTAAGAGGCGACTGAGGTAGGAAGGCTCCTAGGAAAGCTATACTAGTAAATTAAAAAGTATCGTAGAAATCGGATGTGTTTGCCTACTTGTAGACTGGCACAATGTACAATCGCTCTTAGGATCAGATTACATACAAATCACAAAGATTGGTTTAACAGGTGATCGATATGAAGCGTTCGTAGAAGAAGAAGTAGAATGTTAGGCTATAGTGGTTCTTTTAATTATTTTCTTCATCACATTTCCATCACTTGTTACCAACCAAACTGAAATATTTGAAACCGTTTACTTTTTTCTATTTTCCCATCCTTTATTCACAAATGACCTATCAATTCTCATGACATACATTATATGCAGTTCCTGTCAACACTTTAAAAGAATTATCAAGTTTGGTTTCAGTTCTTCAATGTCGTATCGAAGGTAGGGGGTCTCTTGTTGTTAAGCCAGTGCCTTGCGTTCTGAAGGTTGTGAGTTTGAAACCGGACTAAGCTGTTCTGTTAACGAGTGCATTTTTCTCAGATCTCCCCATTGATTGTTGTCGGAGCTACGGAGTGTGCGCTTTATGCAATACTCTCGACAAGTGTCGGGCCATTCGTGCGAAGAGGAGCCGAGCCATAGGGTATAAACCCAGTGCAATGAGGTCAATCCTTGGTCTTTATACCAAAAGTATTTGATCTAAATTTGTCACCGGAAGCAAAATATAATCCCTTGAAGAGCACTAAGAGATGCCTCTTTGATCCCTACTTATTTAATTAGACTGCAGTCATGCAGCTTCTTACCCGATCAATTTTCTGTTCTGTTCTAAAACAAATTATGTTATGTCCCACATTTATTTATGTCATTGTGTAGCAGTTCTCTGGTACAAGGTCCCAGTGTAAAGAAAACAATAAGACAAAAAGAGAAAAGAAATAGAATAGAAAAATACAGCCCGTGAAATGGCTCTGGTAAGGTCACCCGAAAACACAAAACACTCTCTTTACACAAAAACATCAATGACTATAGAAAATATAAAACTAACTAGATAACTAAAGTTCTGCTGAATTAGCAATGCATTAAGCCATCCATCCTGAGTCCTCATGGACTTCATAATACAATACAGTAAACCAAAGAAAGGTTTTAATTATGCATAACACGCTACTTTAAATCCTATGACATAATTTAATACCCCAGTTCATTAGTCAGTAATATTAATCTTGTCCTAGAATTATCTTGATGCTGGCTCGATTCTTCTGCTGCAATTTGGAAAGTTACTCGCTGGAAATTTCTATAAAAAAATGTTTTAAACATCGGGACAGGTGATACTCTGTTCCATCTCCTTGGAAAAACTTGAAACTTGAAAACAATTCCGGGAAATGGGAAAAGGCTGCTGGCGTGCTCCGTCTGATTCTTTCTGGAAATGTCTTACATACAGACTACAATCCCTTGGTCCTCTTAGATGAATAGTCTAAAGTCCACCACACTGGACTTCAATCATAATTGTTCCATACTATACATTAATCATACTTTAAATGGTATCTGCAACTAGACATGCCAATTAACAAAGAAAATAGAGGGAAAATGTTTCTCTCAAGCACTCTAAATACACTTCACAGTGTCGTCACTTTTATCTAATACACCACCACAGCGTTAATTATCAAGACATGTAAATAAACTAGTCTGCTTAATTCTCGTCTGCTTAATTCTCCTCTCGAATCACATCGGCGAACACTATATAAAATTTACCTATCAAATTTCCTTCTGTCTTCTCAGGACACATCCTGACCTCGCTCGTCAGTCACTCATGGTGATTTCTTCCACTTCAGTTCTATAGTCAGTCACTTAAAATGCGATCACTACCGCTTCTCTTCTCTATCTGTGTTTTCCTCTACAGTTGCGTTCTGGCTTCTGCTCTCTACTGTGGTGTTCTGACTTCTGTTTTCTCCAGTGGTTTCTGTCGTAATCCTCATTAAATCTATCTCAACTGATATATCTGCAACCAAAAATCCCAGCTGCCCCTACCCGGGTCTCGAGATTTCCGAGATTAAGGGAGTCCTCGAATACCATGGGATAAACCAATGTCCTGAGTTTGTAAACTACTGGTCAGCAACTAAGTATTTGTAAACAAGGTGTTTAAATACAAACTCAAGGACACCCAGTGCAATAAGGGGGTGGTTTGGGTTGACCCCCAAATATACCCCTAATTAAGATAACAGTGAAACTGTTACAATTGGAAGGTAAAACAATGTGAAATATAGACTACTAGTTCAATAATCTAACTAGGAACAATTTCTGTCAACACTCAAAGACACACCACAGAAGTACACTTTTTGAGAAACATCGACACAAACTTCAGGATATATATTAGCTCTGGACTGTTCGTATGAATTCAACTCCACCACTCTTTGGTATAACTCAAATAAAACTCTTTCTTACTTTAGAAAGAGATGTACCTGTTTTAAAGAGGTTTTAGTCCCAAAAAAGAAATTGTAGACAGCTATACAGTTTTCACATTTTAAGGCAACCAGGTAACACTACATTTCTGGAACTTCTATTATGTGTGATTGTATGGTCTGCTGCGACAGTATTGAGTATTATGTCTAGTCTGTTGAGACAGTATTGAGTGTTATGTCTGGTCTGCTGAGATAGTATTGAGTGTTAGGTCTAATCTGCTGAGACAGTATTGAGTGTTATGCCTAGTCTGCTGAGACAGTATTGAGTGTTCTGTCTAGTCTGCTGAGATAGTATTGAGTGTTCTGTCTAGTCTGCTGAGACAATATTGAGTGTTATGTCAAGTCTGCTGAGATATTATTGAGTGTTATATTTAGTCTGCTGAGACAATATTGAGTGTTCTGTCTAGTTTGCTGATGCAGTATTGAGTGTTATGTCTAGTCTGCTGAGAGAGTATTGAGTGTTATGTCTGGTCTGCTGAGACAGTATTGGGTGTTATGTATGGTCTGCTGAGACAATTATGAGTGTTGTGTCTGATCTCACGGCATACCAAATATGCAAAGAGACTGATTAATCAACATCGAACTGGCGTGTTAGGCCGCTGGACGCTGCTCGATTTGTTGAGGCGGAGATAGGAGCACCTATGGACATGTCCAGAGTGCTATGATGATAGTCCTCTGATAACCGATAACTAATCTGCTGAGACAGCATTGAGTGTTAGGTCTAGTCTGCTTAGACAATTTTAGTGTTATGTCTGGTCTGCTAAGACATAGGTTATCTGGTCTGTTGAGACAATTTGAGTGTTATGTTTGGTCTCTTGAGACAATATTGAGTGTTAAGTTTGGTCTACTGAGACAGCATTGAGTGTTATGTCTGGTGTGCTCAGAAAGTATTGAGTGTTAAGAAAACACTAATAATCTACATGTTGTCATTTATATTTTGTATAGTTTTTTTATATATACCTTTCTATTGTTGTAAACATTCACAACCATTTTGTGCATTACTGTAAATTCTAAACTTTGATTATCAGTTTGTTGTGGATATGAAAAATTATATACCAAAAAAACGTTTTGTGCATCAACTAAACTACCTACCAATTAGTTAAACATGAGTTCGTAAGGTCGTGAGGTATATAATACTGCATGCAAAAATTACTTTTATCCATCCGGTAGATTTCGTACAAATTTAACCTTAGTGTCTTCGCGAATTTTGGAACGAACTATAGCACTGAATGTCATTTTCGTCAGTTCACCTGGCACTCAGCTAAGTTTATTGTACCTGTAATAATATGTACCGAACAAGTTCAGGTGACTCGTAAAGATTGTAGACATTTTTATAATATAAGCGTCCTTTCAGATATTAGTGTTTGGTAGGGACAAAATATGCCGTAGAAGATATATACAAAACATCATTATTATGTAAGCATTGTGAATAACAGATAAGAAAAATTATAGATAAGCAATCCCAGGCGGATACAATCCAAGCTTTGTTAAATATTAGTACAGGCTAGCTGAAAGTCATATGTCTGCAGTCTTAATACCATAGAGACTCATTTGTGTGACCTCCCTTTTGTAATGCTTTTCTAAATCTTTCCTTTCCGATACGTGTCCCAATTCATTTAATTTTGTCTTTTATTTAATGCAGTTAACATATACCTTCTAATTAATTGATCTTGTAACATTTTTTTCATTTCTTAGTTGCCTGCGCTCTATTTCAGATTCTCAAGAAAGATATTTGTTCTTCAGCAAGTGATAGTTCTGTTTGTTTGCATGTTTCTCATGTTCACAATTATATTGGCTCTAAATAACACTGCAAGTCTTTTATCCTCACCACCATGAGATTGTTAGTTTATCTGTTCATATTTTTATTTTTGTATCCGGTAGCATGTGTATCTTTGCTAATCCGGTTTTTAAACTCATCTCTTCATTGTATAGATTAAAGCTAGCATTTCACTACACCTTTGGTAGCTATGTATACTGCTTAATTCACGCTTATTATTATTATTATTATAATTACTCTAGTACCGTTATACGTTACATAGGGCCTGCAAGAAATTTCTCCATACCGCTCTATCCTGGGCAACTCGCTCAGGCTAGCGCCGGAAATGATGGTCCACTTTATAGGCCCTACGTATATTACGGGAACGTCCCAAACTATTTTTTAGAGTTTCATTTTGCGAGGTAAGTACAAATTGTGTATCTTCCCCAAAACTAAATCAATCAACTTGCCAACTGTGTAAAACAGATATGAACTCGTCCGTATTCTGAATATTTAGGGTTCATTATGCCGAGATCAGACGCGCCTGGCTGCACGCATTAACGCAGCTCCCGTGCTATAGACCCGGATTCAATCCGCATTAAAGCCAAGAGTTTTTTTGTCGGGAATACAGACAAATCCTAACCTGAATAGATTCAAGGCGACTGTGCTAGCCATGCGGCTATTTAATTCCAAAGTCACATATCCCCCTCCCCTGTCCTAAACTGCTAAAAAAGTAGTATTACAAGCCGTAACGACAGTTTTTTTCTTTTTATAATGCCGAGCTTCAAACGTGCAGAAGTGGCAGTTAATACATTTGTATATAAAATGTATATTCGAAGGGACACATTAGGTCTCATTATGCATTGTGCTCAGGTTCGTGAGCACCACAGTAAATTCTAGAGCACCGCACAGTTTGTTTGTGGTGTAACTATGCATTGTGCGCAGGTTCGTGAGCACCACAGTAAGTTCTAGAGCACCGCACAATTTGTTTGTGGTGTAACTATGCATTGTGCTCAGGTCTGTGAACATCAAAGTAGTCACCGTCCCTCACTATAGTTGTCAGTTTTGATCAATACATAGTATGTTGGACATGTACCTAGAATACTTGACACAGTATGCAGCACATCACTTGTAGGTAAAAGTAACATGATAAAGTATGAAGAATCAACATCTACATATCCACATAGGTACTCTGTTCCTTTCAGTTAGTTAAAAGTATCAACTGCAGAGCACTTATACAGTGGCTTAGGCCATGATTCTGAATTCCCACACAGTCCAGAAAGTCTGGGAACATACTGAACGCCAAAGATAAAGTGTGTCATATACATTGCAGTCAGCAGATTAAATCATGACACATACACAGACCCTCCATTTACTGAACGCCAAAGATAAAGTGTGTCAAATACATTGCAGTCAGCAGATTAAATCATGACACATACACAAACCTTCCATTTACTGAACGCCAAAGATAAAGTGTGTCAAATACATTGCAGTCAGCAGATTAAATCATGACACATACACAAACCCTCCATTTACTGAACGCCAAAGATAAAGTGTGTCAAATACATTGCAGTCAGCAGATTAAATCATGACACATACACAGACCCTCCATTTACTGAACGCCAAAGATAAAGTGTGTCAAATACATTGCAGTCAGCAGATTAAATCATGACACATACACAAACCTTCCATTTACTGAACGCCAAAGATAAAGTGTGTCAAATACATTGCAGTCAGCAGATTAAATCATGACACATACACAAACCCTCCATTTACTGAACGCCAAAGATAAAGTGTGTCAAATACATTGCAGTCAGCAGATTAAATCATGATACATACACAAACCTTCCATTTACTGAACGCCAAAGATAAAGTGTGTCAAATACATTGCAGTCAGCAGATTAAATCATGACACATACACAAACCCTCCATTTACTGAACGCCAAAGATAAAGTGTGTCAAATACATTGCAGTCAGCAGATTAAATCATGACACATACACAGACCCTCCATTTACTGAACGCCAAAGATAAAGTGTGTCATATACATTGCAGTCAGCAGATTAAATCATGACACATACACAAACCTTCCATTTACTGAACGTCAAAGATAAAGTGTGTCAAATACATTGCAGTCAGCAGATTAAATCATGACACATACACAAACCCTCCATTTACTGAACGCCAAAGATAAAGTGTGTCAAATACATTGCAGTCAGCAGATTAAATCATGACACATACACAAACCTTCCATTTACTGAACGCCAAAGATAAAGTGTGTCAAATACATTGCAGTCAGCAGATTAAATCATGACACATACACAAACCCTCCATTTACTGAACATGAAAGATAAAGTGTGTCAAATACATTGCAGTCAGCAGATTAAATCATGACACATACACAAACCCTCCATTTACTGAACGCCAAAGATAAAGTGTGTCATATACAATGCAGTCAGCAGATTAAATCATGACACATACACAAACTAAAAAACTGGCAATTTAAAAAAATGGTATAAAGGCAAAGGATTGACTTCATTGCACTGGTTGCAAAAAACTCTTGGATTCTCCAAAAGAAGTTAATTCTTATTTTTCATGTTTGTTGGCCTACACGCTCTGATATAACCAATAAAAGGTTCGCCTTAGGTTGTAAGGGGCGTGCCTCGGCTTAAAGAGGCTTTAATCCCCTAATAAACAAACAAACATTGTACTGGATTTCACAATATGGCTCCGTCTCTGTCGGCAGAAATGGCACGCCATCTTCTAAGAGTGTTGCAAGTATTCCGTAGCTCCAGTAACAATGTTAGGCATCTCATGAAAAAAGCACATGTGACTCGGTCCGGATTTGAATCCACAACCCCTAAGAATAATAGATAAACGTCTTAGCCCTTTCATCATTGAGACCCTCTTGCAGTGGGTTCTCACACTGTACCCCCAATATACCTCATAGTATGAAAAATGGTTCCTTTACTATACATGTAAATCTAGATTCCATATTCAAAAGTACTACAAGAGGAATAGAAAATATGCTTTATTGTCAGTACTTTAGGCAATAAATTAACCTGAGCATTGAAGAGTTAGCCCTAAATGTAGTAACATCGATTTTAGTGATTTTTGTTCTATATTTTCCTCTCGAACGGCTACATCTTCCTTAGTGCAGGAAAACAAATTATCCATACCATTCTGTCCTGGAAAACTCGTTCAATCTCTTCTATGGAATTGAGACCGATATCCCATGCCTCTCTCAGTCAATTTCGTTTCATAGTTTCTGTAGCTATAAAAATTACCTTTGGGAAGGTAGCTAGCCTTTCGCACAAGTCCTACCTTAAGCTTAATCGTAAAAAAATAGACATTGCAAATCATAAAAAATAGACAAGACATTGTACAAGTATTACGCACTTCCAGAAAAAAAACACCAATAACCAAACACGGGATTCGAAATGCAAACTCTTATTTCTTAATTTACCGTATTGCCTAACTCTACAATTCGGGTGTTTGTAAGAACATAAGCATAGAGCTATTCTTTTACCATCTATACTTAGAGCCTGCAAGTTTTTGTGATTAATTAAATAATTTTCACTATGATGCTGCACAAATATATTCATAGTCTTGAAACAAATACATAATTATGTTTGTTAACCATATTTAGTATTAGCCACATAGCGATTTGTCCATAAGACTCTTAACAAACATGCATACTATAACTTTCAATAGGTGACGTGTCTTACATGAAATATTTTGTTTAGCATGAAATTGTAGGTTTTAGTTATCATTAAAAATACTTTTGTGAGTTGCACAGATGATATTGTTAATGTGAATTATTCTATCTTTGCAGTTAGCAGATCGCATAGGTGGACTTCAACATCTTGAAACTTTCTAGAACAAATACATTTGCAAGAAGAGATTGGATGATATCAGTTTCTGTATTAACTAGCTTGCAAATGCTACTTATGTTTATATGAAACTTTTAAGTTAATGACAAAATCAAAGATGGCAGTGCTTTCTGGAACATTTGCACTTTCACAGACTAAAGACAAATATATTTTAATTAGTCTTATGTTCGTTTCACATCTGGTATTTGCCCTTGATGCAAGTCTGGCAGATCAGAAGGTGGATCTTTTAGACAGACATAGACGTGCTGTTACAACATATTCTGTGTCTTTGCCATCTGCTGTCCCAGAAAACGTCTGCAGTAGCTCCGTACTGTATAACTTGACCATCCTTTACCCAAGTAGGTATTATGTTATCACAAACAATTCTGCTGGTGTCCAAGGATTGTTTCAAATATCACGTGGCATTCTGACCTTGATGCCAAGTCTTGCAGCTGACACAAGCAAGCTGTTTGACTATGAGAAGTTCCATACCATTCAAGTGATGATAAATGCCACAAATCAGACAGATCCTTCAGGTAGTATTAAATAGAATATTTAAAAATAGTATGTGTTTGTAGTCTGTCAAAATTTTATAAATCTGTTTACAATATTTTTACTCTCTTTATCCACACAAACTTTATCTTATCTCAGTTATTTTTTACTCTTGCTTTCCTATTAGTTTCTACTTTCTTTCATCCTTTTATTCTCAAAAACTGTGTTGGCAACTATGTAGACTAAAGTATGGTATCTGGAGGATTGCAAAGTAAATCAATTTGGTATTTATGTTTTGAAAGATGCAACAGATTTCATGACATTTGTAAAACAGTTGAGCATAGAAATGTAACAACTATTATAAGAACTCATGTATAAACATGTTTCATTCTGTGATCGGTTGGTTAGTTAGCTATGCTTATATATCTAAACAGAGAGATGAATTGACTCCATCAATCAGGTCCTCAGCAGATGGTTCTTGTGGATGACTAAATAATTTTTCCTTCAATTTAGTTTTCTTAGGATAGGTTTGAGCCCTCAAGCTAGTGAAGAGAGGGCATGTTTGCAGAATGTGTTTTCTTCTGCTTCTTCTTCGAACGCTCCATATCGACCACTTACTAAACCACTCTTTGTGATTTGTATATGATCTGAGCTTAAGAGCAATTGTACGTTGTGCAAGTTATGCACCCACAAGTAGGTCAGCACATCTGATTTCTACAACTCTTTTTATTTACAAGGGTAGCTTTCCTAGTCCCCTACCAAGTCGCCTCTTACAACATGCATTGTAGGTAACAATGTTACCAGCAACACACAGGCGAGAATGTGTTGTAATGGTCAGTTTGGACTACTTTCATTTTGTGAAAATTGTCTTGCAGTCTACAGTGTCATGTGCAGAGCCTAAACATGGTGGTGTGTTGGGGTCTGCCTAAATTAATGATAAGCTCTGCTGGGTTCTGAAGCTTCATGCACATTTGTATTTCCCTTTGATAAGTGTTTTTGTCTCTCAGAGATTAAGCAATGAATTGTGTTGTTGTTGGTGCCTGCATATTTCAATCTGTCAGTTACCTGATTTTCTACAATGCCCACAGTTGGGTGAAACGCCATTGGTGTCACACTTTTCTGTTTGTTAGCGAACAGTTCATTTTAATGTTCATATTTATAAATACAATTATTTAGAATACTTGTCATGTTTATATATATATATTGTGTGCTCGTCACTCAGTACAGGCTTTGATTAGTCCAAAATGGCAAGTGTTGGTAGGAGTATTTTTTACCTATAGACGCTTCCAGCCTCCATTGTATTAGATGGATGTATTGTCCCAAAAAGGCAGATGTTTATCCATTGACAGTGCAGGCGGTCTGTGTCAAAATCACCTATACTAGATGCGTTGGTGGTTGATACAAGGGACATACTGCATATTGGAAGAAAACACAGCTATTGATGATGGTCTATACCGCTATTGAGGAAATTTTGTATCAATTATTGCATAAGTAGAACAAAACACCAAAGTTACAGAATGAGTGTGTTTAATGAGTGAGAAGGAACCATCAGCATGCGTATTATTCAATAACTGGTGTTGAACAGTTATCAAGTACCTTTCAGTCTTATCTAACATTAAAACAGTCTTACATTTTGTTGCAAATATATAGATATAAAACGACTTTGTTAAGTGTTTTTGTGTGGCTTACATTTCTCAATGCAATCTGCTTAACATTATTCTTTTCCTATACATTTCAGTGAGTATTTGTGTACCTAATTTGCCAGAAAATATGTTGCTTTGTTTGTCTTATTTCTCTGAATACTGTCATACAGATGTTGTCATGCTCACTGTCACAATACCATTGTCTGATGTCAATGATGAACCACCAGTAATCACCAATAAACCAAAACCTCTCTTAGCCACACTGCCTGGGAATCCACAACCTGGCAGAGTAGTATTTACAGTGACCGCAACAGATCCAGACTTTAATTCTGATTTGATATTTAGTATAGATCTGGGTAAGTAACTGTATTACTCAAATTATTTTGTTGTTAATATGTGTGTGTAACTTTCTGCTAGTGTGTAACTACTTGCTAATGTTTTGCAGTTAAATCAGCTATATGAAGACTATCATCATAGCACTCCAGACATGTCCATAGGTGCTTTGATCCACACCTCAATAAATCCAACAACGCCCAGTGGCCCCACACGCAGTTCGATGTTGCTTAAACAATATGTTTTGCATGTTTGGTATGTTATTCTTTTCAGGCTATACCACTGTCGACACCCATATCTTTCAATCTGGTCAGCGACTGGGATTCATAACCCTGAAACTCCTCTGTTCAGACCGACTCATTAGGTTAAGAATGTCATTTCGGTCCATTGCAGCTCCATTTGATATCGTACGAGGGAAGTCAATAAGTAAGCCACAAATGGCTGTAGAAAAATAACTTTCTTCAATTGTGCTCAATGTGGGTACCCAGACAATTGAAAGAGGAACACAAAATGAACCGATTTGGCCTGTCCTTGCGCCATCTCTGTCGATACGAAGATGAAGGAAAAGACATGCTGAACAGGATTGTTACTGAGGATGAATCATGGGTGCATCACTATCAGCCCGAATCAAAGCGTGCTTTAATACAGTGGAAACATCTTTTTTCGCCTTGTGTCAAAAAATTCAAGGTTACGCCATCAGCAGGGAAAGTCATGTTGACGGTGTTCTGGGATTGTCAAAGAGTGCTTTTAACCAATTTCAAGAAGAAAGGTGACAATGTGAATTCTGAATCATACTGTGAAGTTCTATCGATGCTTCATGATTCAATTCGAAAAAAACGCCCAGGACTGCTGACTACAGGAGAGTTGCTTCTTCATGACAATGCCAGACCACATACGGCTCGATTAACTCAAGAGAAAATTAACCAACTACGGTGGAAAGTTCTGGAACATCAACCTTACAGTCCCGACTTAGCCCTCAACGATTTCCACCTTTTTGGTCCACTGAAAACCCACCTTGGCGGGAGACATTTCGCGAATGACGCCAAAGTTGAATGTGAAGTGAAAACGTGGTTTAGAAAACAGAACCCGCAGTTCTATGCAGCCGGTTTGGGAGGATTGATAAAACGGTGGGATAAGTGCATCAATGTTGATGGAAATTATGTTGAGAAATAAAGGAACAATGCATGTACAGGGTGTTCAAGATAATTGCAGCCCCATTGACAAATCGAAATTTGCCAGATAACCTATCGCGTTGTGTTTATTTACTATTTAAACCGGTTCTGACTAGCTCGTCCTACATCACATTTGTTCATCGCCCCTTCCCGCACTACAATTACACACCATCACACAACCTTGACCTATACTAAGTCATAACTGAACCTTCTCATTTCCATACATAAATGCTAGATTAGCTCCATTCATAGGCTGCTTTTAAATTGAACACCCTGTATAAAAATAAACTGGTTTCAAGTTGTTATCATGTTTAGTTATTTTTCTACAGCCATTTGTGGCTTACTTATTGACTTCCCCTCGTAGCTGTGCCAGCCAATCTATCAGATTGACCATTACCCCTGACTCATGTGTGACCAGGGATCAATATGAAGGTGAATTATCTGAATCCTCTCTTTACTAGTACCTCCACCCAGTTTCTTATCACCATTCTTGTTTCGACTTTACAAATCCTACTCAGGGAGTCACTATGAAAATACATAGTTATGAGATGTCAACCACGTCACTGCCTCTGTAACCGCCTGCACCTCCATTGTCAAACTATTTGTGAATGTAGTGTAGGCCCCACTGGCTTCTTTTATTATTTTTCCCCCTGAACGTGCTGAAAAGGCACAGACACATAGTTGTTGGAGAATGACTGAACCATCGGTGTAAATAACTACTTCTTTTTCATTGACGTTGTCATTCAAGAGGGCCTCAACCTCCCCATTAATTAGTAATGCATTCTTTTGTTCAGTATTTCTTAATGGATATAATAATTGAAAGCAGTCTGAAAATGAGGTGGCACAGCAATCCATTCTTCTCCTGGTTCAATCTCAGAAGGTTCACATATTTTCTCCAAGAGTATCTTCCGCCTGGCTCAGCCATGATCAGCCTCTCTTGAGTCTACTCCCTTTCTCCTTAGTAAGTTCTTTGTGGAGTTCTTCCTGGTTTGCATTGACTTTTAGATATGATTGCAACCTCCTAGTTTCAATTCTGTGAACAATAGTGGGGTGGTCAAGAAGGAATCTCATTACCACTTCTGGTGTATTCTCAGGTAACTTCAGATAGCCTCAGTCTGAATTCTCTCCAGTCTCAATATCTATGTAGGACTAATCAAGATAGAACATGCATACTATATACATGATAGAATGAGGCATTGGTACAGGAGCACAAGAAGGCATTACCCAATGTTAGCAGCTGCCATGAATGTTTGGCACTTTTCTGTTAATGTATATATGCAGCTATCTGTATATATATATATATATATATATATATATATATATATATATATATATATATATATATATATATATATATATATATACAGTGGCGGCTCGTCATTAAGGGCCAGTGGGGCCAAGCCCCACCAAAAATAATGTGTAACATGTATAAATTAATATGTAATCTAACCCAATACCATGATTTTCCACACAAAAATATATCTGGCCCCACCAATAAAACTTAGCAAAGAGCCGCCACTGTATACATATAATTCCTTGATAAACAATAAGGCAGCGGGTGATGACAACATTACTGCAGAAATGCTCAAAGTGGCTGATGATACAACTATTAGCCAGGTGCAAGAACTATTTAATAAAGTATGGGAAGAAGAAACTGTCCCAGATCAATGGAAGAAGGGAATAATTGTTAAGATCCCCAAAAAGGTGATCTCAAAGATTGCAACAACTGGAGAGGATCACCCTATTATCAGTAATGAACAAGACTTTCTGCAAAATCATTCTTAATAGAATCAAAGGAGCAGTGGACATAACCCTGAGAGAAGAACAAGCTGGTTTTAGACCTGGGAGAGACTGCTTAGACCAAATAATTACCCTACGACTAATTTTGGAGGAACATATTGAGAAGCAACAACCACTCATACTAAATTTCATTGATTTTAAAAAGCCTTTGATAGTCTACACAGAATCTCTCTGTGGAATATTCTGAGATGCTATGGAATACCAGACAAAATAATAAAAATTATAAAGAGCCTCTACGATGGTTCACAGTGTGCAGTTCGCACTGATGGTGGACACAGCGACTGGTTTATGTTTGAAACCGGAGTAAAGCAAGGCTGTATTCTATCTCCGCTATTGTTTGGAGTGGCCATTGTGGGTGATGCGAAAATGTTGCAGGGCGAAACTGGCATCGATTGGGTAGAAAATAGTCAATTAGAAGATTTGGATTTTACAGATGATATTGCCTTGTTATATAGAAACAACCAAGATATGCAAAGAAAAATAGACAACTTGTCATCTATAGCATCAAAAGTTGGACTGCAGATAAGCTATGAAAAACAAATATAATTAAGACACCTATGGCAGGTAATGCAGATATCACACTGGAATCTAAAATGATAAAAATAACAGAGCAGTTCACCTATTTGGGTAGCAATTTTGATTGCACAGGAAATGTTAAAAGAAATTATGATACGAATTGGCAAAGCAACATCAGCTTTTAAAAGTCTAAATAAAATATGGAACTGCAAGTTATATAGTATTAAAACTAAATTACGAATTTTCAATTCAAATGTTGTATCAATCCTAACATACGCCAGCGAGAGTTGGAAAATGACTAAAGATATAGAAAACAAGTTGAATGCATTTGAAAATAGATGTCTGCGAAAAATAATGAATATAAAATGAAACGAATTCAGGAGAAGTGATGAAATCAGAGATATGTCTGGTCAACCACTAGTGGCAACTGTTATAAGAAAGAGAAGATGGAGATATGTTGGGCACACCTTGAGGAGAAATGATCAACGAATATCAAAGCAGGCATTGGTGGGATGCAAATGGTTCAAGAAAGAAAGGGTTCAAGTACTGGTTGGAAGCTAAGTGTGCTCTACAGCGTATGCGTTGTATTGCTGCTAATCATACACATCTTCTGTCTGACTTGGACTCCTCCCAGTCCCAACTTCTTCAGCGTCTACGACTTCTCACTTCTAACAATATGCTCCTTTACTCCCTTATTCGTTTCATTATCCATGTACTTAACAGACAACTGTATGAATTTCTTTGCACCCATCACCAACAAAAACTTAACCTTCTTCGCCCTGTACCTTTTACCACTCCTTCCAATTGTCCACTACGATCTTCTCCTCCCACACAGGTGGTTTGTATTCCTCCAGACCTTCCATTATCGGACAACGAGAGATCTGTTTTAAGTAAGGGTCTTAAGTTTGTTCCTCTCCGACCCACCATTGACCACTACTCAACTCTTCAAGATGTGACTCGTTTTCACCGTGGCTTGCGCTTGAAATTTCACTTTCAGAACCAGGTTGACTCTGACCTATGTCCTGACACGAGTATGTTTTCCAAGTTTTCTACTCGTAAACATGACTGGACACCCAAACCTGGTGCCTCTAACGCTCTTGATCTCTACATCAAGAATACTATACATGATATTGGACTGCTCCACCCAAAACGCCTTTGGCAGTCTAACATGTCACCGTCGGAGTTTCGTGCTCTATCACACCTCCGTCGACGTGATGACATTGTTATCAAACCCGCCGACAAAGGCGGAGCTATAGTCGTCTGGAGCAAAGATCTTTACCTTCAGGAAGGTCATACCCAACTGCGTGACACTCAGTTTTATAAAACTAGCCCTACTGATGTCACTCAGTCTAATAATAATAAGGTTCGTGAAGTCATTAAGAACTTAATTGCCACGAACGACCTTCCATCCAGTGCATCATCACTCTGTGTGATCGATAGCTGTTTGGGTAAACCCGCCTTTTATATGCTCCCAAAATTCATAAACTCCACAATCCCGGTAGGCCTATCGTTTCTGCTTGCTCCTGCCCTACGGAACACATCTCCGAATTCCTTGATAGCATCTTTAATCCCATAGTCACCACACTTCCGTCATTTTTGAAGGATACAAACCACGCTTTGTCTGTCTTTTCTACCATTGAGTTGCTACCTGAGAGAACCTACCGTCTCTTCCTCCTTGATGTGTGCTCATTGTACACTTCTATACCTCATCCTGACGGCCTTATAGCTCTCCAGTTCTTTCTCAATAGGAGAACTAATCCACTTGTGTCAACTTCTGCTCTCCTTCGTCTTGCGGAACTAGTTCTCACTCTTAACTCCTTTCAGTTTAATGACCAATTCTTTGAGCAGATCAGTGGGGTTGCCATGGGTACTAAAATGGGACCTAGTTATGCTTGTCTTTTCATGGGCTATCTTGAACACCTAGTATGGACTACATATGATGGCCCCTTCCGTCTGTCTATCACAGATACATTGATGACTGTATTGGCATCACTGATATGCCTGAAGCCGATTTGTCACGCTTCATTAATTTCATTAATGTTTTCAACCCTTCTATTCGTTTTACTTCTCACATCTCCACTACTTGTGTCAACTTTCTTGACATTACTATCACCTTACGCCTATCCACTATCTATACATCAGTATATTACAAGCCTACTGATGCACATAGTTTTCTCCTCTATACTTCTTCCCATCCCCGGGCTTGTCGTGACTCTTTGCCATTCTCGCAGCTCTTACGCCTTCGTCGCCTTTGTAGTGAGGACGATGATTTTCTTGAGAGAGCTCGCGAGATGCTTGATTTCTTTCGTAGGCGCCTATACCCAGAGAGGGTGCTTGTCTCGGCTATGCATCGAGTTCAGAAAATCACTCGCCAGCAGGCCCTTACCAGTCAGCATAGGACTACTAACTCTGACAGAGTAAAACTTATCTTAACTTACCACCCCATAGTTCCCTGGTGAAAATGTTTTATTCCGTCATCTGTCTCTCCTTAGATCAGATCCTGAGACCGTTCTGTCTTCCCCAACTATCCTTTGGTGTCTTACAGACGGGACAGAAGTCTTAAGGATATGTTGGTGCACAGTCGCCTTAAGTCCAATATCCAGACTCATTTTGGCACTGTCCAGTGTGGTCGTCGGCGTTGCAACACGTGTGCTTATGTGACACAGACGAGTACTGTATCTTTTCCTTTAGGCACGTTTCTTATTGACGATGGGTTCACATGCGAGTCCCGTAATCTTATCTATGCTATTATCTGTAAGCGGTGTAACAAGGCTTATATCGGCGAGACAGGCAAGAGGCTCAGTGACCGATTCGCCCAACACTTACGCGACATACGTCAATGCTCTGTGACCCTGTAGCCACCCATTTCAATGACACTGGCCATTTAGGTGCTCACGATGTCCAGGTCACAGCCATCCGATCATGTTCCTCGGATGATCGCAGTCGATTTGCTCTGGAGAATCGGTTGATTTCTTTGTATGGTACCTTGCGACCACGCGGCTCAACGTATTACATTCTTATGCTTCTTAGTACTTTCTCTTCCCATGCTTTGTAATCTATATGGGTATATGTTGCATGTATTCATGTTATATTCCATTCTTATGCTTCTTAGTACTTTCTCTTCCCTGCTTTGTAATCTATATGGGTATATGTTGCATGTATTCAAGTTATATATTTACTAGATGTTTCATTGTTTCTTTTCCTTTCTATTTCTAGTTTTTATGTGTGTTTTTGTGTTACATTTATTTCGTTATTCGTTTTTATTCCAGATTTTCCTTAGATACGTTTGTATTTGGTCGTCCATTTGTGTTTCATTTTAATTTGTCACTCCTGTTTGTTCGTTTGCTTGATAAAGGCCTTGTTGGTCGAAACGTTGCTGTATTTTGTCATTGTTTTTGTAATTTGTAAAACTACAGTACTTTGTAATTACGTGTTTTGCCAAAGAAAGAGAGGGCAACCTAAGGAGTCCCTGAAACGAACTTTGCTGAGAGAAGCAGGAAATATCGGTCTCAGTTCCATGGAGGAGATTGAGCGAGTTGCCAAGGATAGAGCGGTATGGAGAAATTACTTGCAGGCCCTATGTAACGTATAACGGTACGAGAGGAATTATTATTATTATATACATATAAATTGTTGTTAAAGTGCATATGTAATTTCCCCTATTGTGTGTACTATTCAATGAACATATGAGATCACCAATAATAGGGGACAACTATTGCAAATCAGATTTTGTATGTTTCTAACAACGATTGCCTTTTTTGAGCTCATTACGTAAGTTATTTAATATTTTGTTTGCGTTGCCTCTATGACAATATGATTGCAAGCCAAATAAAAATTGTATATGGTCACTTCTAGCATACGGTCAACAAGCTCAAGTAGAATCTTTATAATCGTCCTTCTCACATTTGTGGCCCTTTCATTCCTGTATTGTTATACAAGGACAAATTCATTTTTTTTAAACAGCACAACATGTGAAAACAAGCTTCTTGTCAGAAATTAAATTTAATAGTAAGGTATATCAGTATTTTTAACACATTTCATCAATAAATAACTACACATTCATAGAATCATGTAAAATTGCAATAAATCATCCAATTTCCGATCAAACATATGTAAAAGTCAGTCCACTCTGATCGGAATTTTGATTTTCTAACAGAAAACAGTCGGCTTTATGTTAAAGCTGGGTATTGGGAATAAACGGACACATGATGTGTGAAGAATGTTTTCTGTTAATTTCCACTTAAGCTAGTATGCCTTATGCTAGATATGGCTATGGATCTTCATAAGTATTTATCAGTTTGTTATTTAGTACCTAGCAGTGTTTGATGCAATTTCTATGAAATACATAATTTATATTCAGTTTCTAGTTATTCTTTAACTCTTAACCGTTCGGGGGTTTTTAAGGTTTTTTTGTTATTTTTGAAGACCTGCTCTATTACTGGAAGCCATATATACTCCATGAATAGAACATAGGCATGTTATATATGGTTAGAAAGCTAATTGAATGTACTATCAAGATATGTGATTGTAATATCAGTGTCATGTAATATGTGATATTAGCGATCTAATTTTGGTGATACTAAAAATAGATTTTAAAACAAATTTCAAATAATTATAGTCCCAAAGAAGGAAACAAATAAGTATGAAATATATCATGAAAACTATTAATATATTCTCTTAGTACCGTCATATTTACACAATATATCCAAACATGAAGTTGTTTGAACAATAAAAAGGCAGTAATTAGGAAATTTGTAACTTCTAAATATTTCCATATTTTTAAGACACTAATTAATAAATAATAAATAAATAAGAGAAAATGATGCAGAACTGGTCTAGTATCAGCCCATAAAGAACTAACAATTATAGTCTTGATTAGGACAGTAATCTGAGTCACTAGATGCCATTTTTAAGCAAATGTGTGATTTTTGACAAGAGCAAGTGAAAACTCGTCTGCAGAGATTATCCAAAATGGCGGACGTTCGGAAATGTCGGTGTAATAAAAGCATGTTCTTACCACTGAAGTCGGAGAAGGTTCGCCTGTATGGCTAGGGACACCTTACACACTGTTAGTCGGCTTTCACGCAGAAATCAGTCAGATATGCCATAAAGGCTCCTGACTACGCATGAATTCATAGCGGGCGGAGGCAGAACAAGAAGAAGAAAAAAGCATGTTTTATTCAACGAGATATATTTTTTTAACAATTTATTGTGGTAATATCATATGTTTTACACTATGAAACATAAATTATATGCTTTTAAATGCATAAATAACACACACATACGGCTAGTTCCGAAGTCATGTAGCCATCTCATTTATAAATGAGATTTTCTTAGTACCCTAACGTTACAGGGTTAATCTTTTATACAATTTATAAAATAGTCTGAACATGTGCAAGACAATAGTTGGTTAAACATATTCTAATAGAAGTTAAATTTTATTTGTGTAAATTTGATATTTATGTGTTCCTTTATGATGAAAGATGAAAATAACAACTCAATTTTTTTGTGTGTTTTAGTAACATCATCAGATTCTGCTAATACTCAGAGGTTCGTGTATCAAGCTAATAGTGGTGGCAATATTGGGGAAAAATTGTTTAACATTGTAATAACTGGTGCTGGTGCGTTACAGTCTGGAGCAGAATACACAATAAAGGTAATACATGATTAATTTAACAGTACTTCCTAGTTTTCTTGTAAGGGAGATATGTTTCTTACCTAAACTGCACTGCAAATAGTTTGCTAAATCTAGCATTGATTATGTCATTTAGAAACTGTCTTCACAGGGAAAATTAAAACCAGGGGGGGAGGGTGTTTGCAGTATGCAAAGTTTATAACATTCTGTGCTAGTGATCACATGAATTGACATACAAATTCTGTGTTAAATAGCCAGCAAATTATTTTTTTCTTTTAACTGTGTGTAACGGCTGTTGGACTACAGGAGACCCTGAACCTTTACTTGGGGATCTAAGTTACAGGTAGTTTTGTAGTCAGCTTAAGGTTAGTCTGAATTGTTAGGGACACTGTTGATAAGAAAAGTAAACTTGTACCTTAAAATTAGTCATGGACGCTATGAGTACACTTGAATTCATAGCCGCTGACAGAGAAATAACAATTATTTATTCCAAAAATTGTCATGTCAATATTCACTCTCTGCTTAGCACCAACTAAACAAAACATTCTTAAAAGAATTTGGAAATATTGTGATGTTATAGAAGCGCTTTCTGTTTTTTTATATTTTTTTATTCTCCATTTGCAGTTTTCAGTAACAGATAGATATACTGTCTCTGGATCACCACAAACAACTGATACACTTGTTGTTCGAGTCGGCAACCGTGCACCTCAATTCTATGAAACTTCTTATAAAGGTCGAATATATGAAAGTATGACACCTGCCACAACTAATTGGTAAGAATTCTAGTTGGAGTCTCCAATTGTAAGTTACAATAACAGTGTACACAAAGGATACATATATTATGTAATTATTAGCTGTTTGCTAATAAATTTATTTTAAAAAGCTAGAGTGACTGCTGTGTCTCTGACTGTATTTTAGAGCTGATATTAAATTCCTTCAAATTATGTACAGAATCGACTATCATGTCATACAATTTTAATAGTATACTTTTGTTTCCTATGATTCAAGGAAGGTGTTTCCTAGATGCTTGCAACATCAATTTGGTCTTCATATAGATGATTTAAGAAAGGACACTCTAACTTTACCTAATGATGCCGACACAATACATGAAGCTAGAGTTATCAATTGTTAGCCCTCTATTCATATTGATATAGAGCGAGTGCAAGAACCGCTTCTGATAGTGGGAGAAATATTATAATTCCACTACATAGCTACAGCCTGTCTTAAGCTGGGCAGCACTCAGTCAACACATTACAGAAGAAACACTGGAGAATATGGTTCAGATGTACAAGTAACCAATGTGCAATGAGAACACTCAGCATACATACCCTTTGCCATCTGCTGTAGGAGACTGAGTGCCTATGGGTCTCCTCAGAGTGCAATAATTTTGGTTCTTAATTACTGAAGCATGACATGCGTACACTCCTGGTTGAGACTTAAAATGTATCTCAGGAATCTCCCAATTTTAAATCACTTCACATATACACCTCTGTGTTTGATAGCTACGTCCTTTAGGATATGCCACGATTTTCATTTCATATACACCTATCCTCTCTGTCTACTTTCTTCTGTAAGGACTCACAAGAAATAATGATGAATAATATTTACAATTTGTTGGCAGCAATATTGGTAACACATTTATTTTATACAAATTAGGGTTTTAGAAGCAGATTCAAACAACAAGCTGGGAATTCAAGTCAAACAATTTCAAGCTTGCAATGCACTCACTTTCCAGTTGTTTCTTGCGAATGGACAACCGTCACAGATGTTTAACATTCAGGCTGAAGATGGTGTTCAAAGAATAGTAAACAAAATTGTAAGTACAGAACTAAATGGTTCCAGAACACTGGAAGTCTGGGTTCCAGTTGGTGAGTGTTTATAATTTAGTTTTATTAGTTATAACCAAAATTAGATAATAAACCAATACAAAATGATACAATTTTGCGAAATTGTATCATTACAAATATAATTTTTATAGATAGAAATCAGGTCACTGATAACAAAGTTGATAACACTGTTCTAGTAACCATGAGCACAATAACAAAGTTGATAACACTGATCTAGTAACCATGAGCACAATAACAAAGTTGATAACACTATTCTAGTAACCATGAGCACAATAACGAAGTTGATAACACTGTTCTACTAATCATGAGCATGATAACGAAGTTGATAACACTATTCTAGTAACCATGAGCACAATAACAAAGTTGATAACACTGCTCTAGTAACTATGAACATGATAGCGAAGTTGATAACACTGTTCTAGTAATCATGAGCACAATAACGAAGTTGATAACACTATTCTAGTAACCCATGAGGCATGATAACGAAGTTGATAACACTGTTCTAGTAACCATGAGCACATAGAACAGAAGTTGATAACACTATTCTAGTAACCATGAGCATGATAACGAAGTTGATAACACTGTTCTAGTAACCATGAGCATGATAATGAAGTTGATAACACTATTCTAGTAACCATGAGCATGATAACGAAGTTGATAACACTGTTCTAGTAACCATGAGCACAATAACGAAGTTGATAACACTATTCTAGCAACCATGAGCATGATAACGAAGTTGATAACACTGTTCTAGTAACCATGAGCATGATAATGAAGTTGATAACACTATTCTAGTAACCATGAGCAGGATAACGAAGTTGATAACACTGTTCTAGTAACCATGAGCACAATAACAAAGTTGATAACACTATTCTAGTAACCATGAGCATGATAACGAAGTTGATAACACTATTCTAGTAACCATGAGCATGATAACAAAGTTGATAACACTATTCTAGTAACCATGAGCACAATAACAAAGTTGATAACACTGTTCTAGTAGCCATGAGCACTGGAAATTCTGGGGTTCAAGGCCTGGCAAAAAAATGTTGATGTTCGTTGTTGGACTACAGGAGACCCTATTCGTTTATTTCTGAATCTAAATTACAAATACATTCAAAATCAGTGTATTGTTTGTTTGAATGATAACGGACGCTGGTGTTAAGGGACAAGGAAAATAAGCTCTCAGGCAAAAATTAGTAAGATGCGCCATCACAGACAAACAGGAGTAATAAATAGAAGAACTCAAATCCTGAAGGTTATAATAAAATGGCAGCTGAATCTGTCAATAGAATAATAATTATATTTATAATATAGTTTTTAGCATTTTTATGTGACTAAATATTTCTCTCTAGCCTGTGATGCCCCCAGTTTTCATCCACGTTTAACATCTGATGTCCATCTCAGTGTAGTTTTGTGACAGAGTTAGTCCTCATGCAGACCACATTACCAATCCATCTCCATCACCTCTTTTGGATGATGGTACTCATATTCTCTTGTTGGCACTAAGCAATCAGTTCTTGGATAGATGTAGTATTTGGCCAGAACGCACATAATATTTTTCTCAGACAATTTATGTGGAAGGTTTGGACATATCTTGTTCCATCATTCTCCAGCATTCTGATTGGTATAGTAAAGTTGATAATACACAGATGACATATATATTCATCTTGGTTCTTAAACTGTATTAGGCTGATTTTCATAATGCCTGAATTATCATGAATGCACTTTGTGTCTTACTCAGTCTGCTTTTAAAGACAGATCCAGCTCCTCCTTCAAGACTGATAACATTTCCAAGATATGTGAAAGCAGTTGCATTTGGAAGGTTTATCTTCTAGTTTGACAGGCGTTGGGGTGGGTGGCCATGTTCAAAGTCATTTTTGTTTTCTTCTGATAGATATTCAATCCAACCACCTGACTGTACTGGTTAAGGCCTTTCAGTGGATATCTTTCCAGGTTTTCAAAATCCTATCACTATCAAAATCCAGGTTTTCCTGGTTGGATGTGAGTCCATCTAATACCTTTTGCCTTATCTTCAGTTGTTTTATAGATCACTCAATCTATGACTAAATATTTCTGATTAATTTTTCAATATATAATTTCAAGAAAGAAGTATAACCCCAAAAAATGTTGTAACTAGAAGCTCTACAAATTTAGAAGATGTGTTTTGGATCAGACCTAATTAATTATATTGAACTAATTATATTGAAGAAGTCTAATTTTATCTTTGCTTTTTTTTCTAGTCTATGGACTATAAAGTGACTATGTATGAGTCTCTATTCATACAAGTCGTAGAAGCTGGTACAGGACTTACAAGTTCAGTTGCGGTAAGAGTTTTAAAAAATTATTATTGCAATATATATTCTCTTAGTCACTTAGCAGATTTATATAATTAATTATTTATACTGGATTTTGTGCGTTTCATCTCATATGCTCTATGTTGATATGGTAGGATGACTTGCATGCCATTATAATTGTTAGGACTCTGTCAACCAGAGCCTTGTGCTCCTGGTTTGTCCAATTGTGTTGAAAGGTGAGAATCAGGTCAGTTCATTATGGAAGTCAACAGTTTTCTCTTGGAAAAAGTTTGTACCGTTCAAGACAAACGTAAAAATCCGTTATACACTATGGCTATGTGTCATGTTGTGTTGTCAAGAATATTAATTCAAGTTGCAGACATTCACCAACAGATGTCTCCAGTCATACTCTATGTCAAATGGCCAGAAGTTATAACAATTAGAGAGTTGTTGACAACAGATCAGTAAACGATACAACTAGTGGTTAAAAATAGAAAGTGGTGATAGACCCTCAGGAACCAACCAGACATCATAATTAGATATATGGGAATTATAAGAGAAGTGGTGAAGCCGAAAACTATTTGGTGAAGAACTGAAAAGGTCAGGGTGATCAAGGCTCTAAGGGCAGAACTAAAGAGGTCGGCCCAAAATAGAGTTCTGTGAAGGGTTCCCTATGCAGAAGAGTTGCAACCCTATGTTCAACAGGAAATAAGAAAGTTTAGCTGCAGCAGCAGCAGCAGACTATGTGACCTGCTTAGTGTTTATTCTCTTTTAGGAAATGGATATGTGTGTGCACGCTGATAATTCCTATGTCTTGCTGATTATGCACATTTTGTATGTCTTCTCAAGTAACCAGGAAATTAGAGAGCAGACTGACTGGCCAAGAACGATGCTTCAGAAGAGCAACCAGATTTACAAGTTACATATCATCAAAAGATAAAGATGATTAAATAAATCAGAAAGCCACCGGCAATATCACAGAATGACTACCAAAATATGAACAGATTAGAACAAGTTCTCATTATGAGCCTCAGATCAGGACACAATCGACTACACAACCACATACATATATGCCAAATTCATACTTGGCAATTCAGAAACATGTGGACAGACACCACAGACTACACAGCACATACTTCAAAACTGCCTGGAATATGGTATGCTCAGACAAACTTACTGGCTCAGCAAAACAACACTGAAAAGGAAACTACAAAAGACTTTAGTGTGAGCTACAAAAAAATGAAGTTTATACAAAAGACAATATAAATATATATGTAGACAATATTACAAGCGGAAGGAAGGAAGAAAGAAAGTAGCACTGATGTTAACATGATTGTTTATTGGGCACTGTTGCTCATGGGATAAAATCTTTGATATTATTGTGTGGTGCTGGGCAGAACTGTCTCTGTTACCATCCCAGTCGTAATCTGCAAATCTTCTGTAAGTTGTGTTCAGTTACCAAGGTTGTCCATTGTCTAGAAGATCATAATAACTTATTTTGAATTATTTTCTAGTATTCATAAGAAGTTAAATCTTCTTTTTAAACCACTGATAATTATTTCATTAGAGTTTTATCCTTTCCTTTTATCTTCAGATAACTATTAATATTATTGATGAAAATGACAACAATCCAGCATTTTATAGTGCTCAATACAGTACAACCATAAGTGAAAATGCGGCTATCAATAGCACAGTTCTGATGGGTGAGCATTATTATGGTTAATTCTAAATTTTACATCTGATTCTCTTATGGCGTCCACATAAATGTTTCTTTGGGGGCTGGGAATAAAAATATTTACTTTGGTAGTTAACTACATGGAAATTGAGAAGATCAGATTTCGATTGCGAGTCCATGTATAGAAATATTAACTTCTTATAAATGTTTAAACTATAGCTAGTTAACAACAATCAATCACAAATTTTCAACGATCATGTAAATTGCAGGTGCTAATGAGAAGAAAATTAACCTTTAGTCCTTATCTTGAAATAAGAATAATTGTGTTCTTCTTGATTCTTGCCCGAAACAATTAATCATGGTCTCAATGAACTTCTGTTCTTCTTCTTCTGCAATCAACTTTTGCTATGCGACTATTCCGGTATGTGTCATAAACAAACGGTACGCTTCAGGTCTTCAACGGTCCCCAATAGTTTATCTTGTAGGGTTGCTTCTGTTGGCCAGATCTCCATTCTCGCACTACTTAGACTGGGACAGTCTTGCAGGATGCCTCTAGGGACTGCTAAGGTGCTCCACATGTGCAGACAGCAGAGTTCCTGAGACCCATTCTTTGGAAGTTTGCTCCGTGACTGCAGTGTCCCGTTTTGAGTCTGAAGACGTCTGTGCTTTTATGTTTAGTGTATTTATACTATCGTGCTCTGAGTTGCATCCTCTGTTTTTCTCCACATCATTTTCCTGGATTGTTTCAGGAGAGTCTTTGCTTCTGTAAAGCTTTGTAATGGGTGATGTTGTGTTAGACGAACTTCTGTTAACTTTGAATGCTTTTCTTAATCTTTGCCCGGTGAACGTTCATCATACACAGACCTTATAAATACATGTCACCAGTTATTGGGAAATAGTCAGGCTTATACTCTTCGAAAGGCTGTAAACGCCTCAAAAGTTTAATCTGCCACTAGCGGCATTAATAACGACAAGGCCTGTTTGTATCCATTGCTGAGATTTTCCTGTTTAAGTAAGAATTTGGAGCACACATGGTTATTTGCCAAAGTGTAATGATGATCCTATCAATCAATCTGGAAACTGAAAGACCATTTACACAGCAATTCTGGCAGCTATTCATATTTTTTTCATAAATCAGTCAGGCAAGACATCTTTTGCTGGGTAGACTCAGGAATAAACTGTACCAGAAATTGAACACTTATGTTCGTCTGCAAATACAACACTAGCATTGTGCTGCAGTGACTCATTTAGAATTCAGCCTAGCTCAGTGACAGTGTACTGGATCTGCACACCAGCAGACAATGTTCATCTACTGGTGTACAAATTTCTCAAATTACTAAAATGAAAATTAGTTCCCAAACACTTGAGTTTGTGCAAGTTTCAATCGCCACCAAATCTATTGTGTAAATGCTCTACTGCAGACATATTTGGTCTACTATTAAGTTTCTATAGAGCGCTCTGGGGACATTAAAATTTTGTATTCGTTTGAGAAAAAGTAAGATATTCTAACAAGTTAACCCTTTCGTTGCTACATACTTTCCGAAGACGAAGCTAAAATAGCTACTCTTTGTTTTTAGGTCACAAACATGAATGTACACCTATAGCAGTGACAGTAGAAATATATAATGTGTTAACACGTCTTTAGCCCACAGACAAAACTAGCAAGGAATATGGATTAGACATTAACATACAGAAAACAAAAACTATGATAATCAACAAGGAAATGGAGAAATCTAAAATGAATATAAAAATAAATGGAGAATTACTACATCAAGTAAAAAATTGCTGATATCTTGATCAGATGATAACAGATGAAGGAAGATGTATAACAGAAATTAAAAAGAGAATATGAATGGCCAAGGATAATTTCAATAGTATGAGAAGGTTACTGACAGTTACAAACAGTTACAAGATACAAACAATCTAAAAATGAGAATGATCAAATGCTATATTTATCCTATATTAATGTAGGGCTCGGAAACATGGACAATGAACAAGTAGTTAGAAGATAAAATTGATGCATTTGAGATGTGGATATATAGAAGAATAGGCAGAGTTTCATGGACAGAAAAACAGACAATTAAACAAGTTTTAGGAAAACTAGGCATGAAGAAACAATTATTAAGAGAAATAAAATTGAGACAAATAAAGTATTTTGGGCACATAAAAGACATGACACCATGATAAAACATTTACTAGAGGGAAAGTTGAGGGGAAGAGGAAGACCGAGAGATAAGTGGGAGGGAAACTTTAAGAAAGAGACAGGTTACAGTCTGGCAGAGTGCAACTTCAAGGCGAAAGACAGAGGATGCTGAAGATTCATTGCAGCCAACCCTCAATGTGGAAACGGCACCTGATGATGATGAGCCCACCGAGGCGAGATAATAGCAGACATGTTAATGCATCTTTAGCAGTGAATGGGAAAAATGTCTATACACGTCCTTAGCAGCTATAGGGTTAAGAATAATTCTACAGTCACTTAATAGTGACAGCTGCTAGTTAAACAAAAATGTATAACGAAAACATCAGCATCATAATTTGACTTGATATGACAATACTTTTCTTATGTACTTTTATTTGTATTCAGGAATTTTAATTATTTTTTAACTAGTTAGAGATTGAGAGTCCTTCAGATTACTTGAAAATGAGAGCAAAGTTCAGCAAAGGACTTGCTGCATGAAGATCTTGTTTTAATTCCACTATAGTTTTTTTTGGCATTTGGAGTCAACGCAACATAGTGGCTAGTGAGCTTTATATAATCACAAAAAACATATATGGACCCAAATCCACTCAAATATAGTCAATTTACTCAACTGAAAATGGATGCCCTGCTATCTGAGTTGGGAAAAAGTCTGAATTGTCATAGGAATCACTGTCTATGTACTCTGGCAAGAGCACTTTCAGCAAGAATAAACAGTGTTCAATTGTAGCAACAATGACCTAGTGAATGCTACTATGTACAGAAATATTAACTATTTGTCTGTGCAAGAGTTTCTGACCAGCCAAAAGGATTTTCAGAATATTTAACAAAATGTATAGTTAGGTTTGTATTTGACAAATAGTTTCTTTGCTGTATTGTCTACATAAACAAATTTGGTATCAAAGTATTCAGAACTGGATGGTTGAAACAAATCATGATGATTATTCTAATTTACATATACAATTGTTCTTATTCTAATAAATTAAACTGAGATTAAAAATAATAGTTAAAGAAAAAATTATGAACTCAATTCATCACTATACCACAAATTTTGTATTATATATTGACTTATATTGAAGTATAATACATCTGCATATATTCACAGGGATACTGCTTCTCGCGTTGAATTATTCATACAAGTGAACACAAAAATGTAAACACACCTCTTTAAGTTATGAAATAAAAAAAACAGTGATCACGAGAGAGAGAGTTATGAAAATGCTAAAAGAATGCACACAAGCATTCGAAAATGGTCTATTTGTGGAGAGAAACCATGCATTGTGAAAAACTGCCACAAATAATGATGTGCCATATTTCGGAAAGTCATATTAGAATTAACACACACTACACCTGAAAGGCCATATCATTAAAATATAAATTAGCTATGAATAAAAACTTGTAAGCACATTTCTTTATTTGATTAAAATGGTACAAAAATACACGCTATAACTATGAGAAAGTCTTGTTGTGGAGAAAAAACAGGTCTTGTGATCAGCTACCACAAATAGCAATGTTAACATCGTATTTCAGAAAATCTTACAACAGAATTGATACAAACCAGTCTCAAAAATTGATACCTGTACAATGTGAATCAGATATGTAAAAAATAAAATGTAAACATGCTTCATTAACTGATCAATAATACACACAATCGCTTGAAAATGATCTTGTTGTAGAGAGAAACCATATCTTGTAATAATCTGCTGCAAATAAACACGTATTTCAGGAAATCCTAATAAATTTTACAGACACTCAATAAAGTCAGTGGGGTCAAAGGCGCATAGGGACAACGCAGCACCAGGATTAGTGAGCTGACACTAATCAAGATCCTACCCCACCACATGGTGACCCTGGTAACAGACAACCGATATTGTCTGGCTAAGCGGGTAGGGGTCGAGGGAGAACTACTCTGGTATAAGTAGTGATATAGATGTAGTCATGTTGGGTGAGATCCGCTCAACACAGACGAGCGGAATCCCAGAGTGACTATTAATACGCATCTCTCCTGGCCGATGGAAAAAGCTGAACAGATAAATATAAAGGGATGAGGGGTGCATCCAGAGAAGAGACGTGGGCTCACGTGGAGCAAAACTTTGACCCAAGATGAGTTGCACGTGGGCCCACATAGGCAGAAACTCGGAGCCTAGAGGCATGGTGGATGTGTGCACTGTGAGCAGGCACCAAAACAGAGCGAACACGCATGCAGACGATGCACAGGTGGGCCCACCAGAGACATGCACGGTGCTGATGGTGGAGTGATGAGGGGGCGGGGCAGGCGTAGGGGTGAGCGGCCCACACAAATGTGCAGAAAGACTGGAAAGTCCAGCAGAGGATTGAATCCAGTGCCTGTTTCCACTCGCAGGGAACTACTTCTGCCTTGTACTTAGATTGAGGACAATCAAAGGCTAGTGGAGCAAACCATACATAAAACTGGACAGTAGGCAAACCAAGTAGTCCTAAAAGGACTCGGTTACCTGGGCAGATGACGCTCACAACCCAGGAGGGAAGGCTATGTAAGAGTCGCTACCTAAAAGAAAATAGCAACCTGCTGCCTTGTAGGTTGGCTGGGGACAGTCAAAGGCTGACTGAGAGCGAACACAGTTAACGCTGGGTGAAATCAGACACATCGTCGAAGGACAAAGCACCAGAGCTCCAAATGGTACTGAAGAGGTGACGTTAAAAAACTGTTCTTGGCAAAGGCTGTTTATCACAATAAGAATGATCAAAATGGCAGAAAAAGAACAGTCAAGAGAGAGAAAAATGTCAGTACCAGCAGCATGCTGACAAACACATACCATCTGAGCAGCTACTAGCAGCTTACAGGGCATAAAGAATTAAAAGCAAATTAATTATTAGAAAATTAAATTATGTTTGTTATGAATGCACATGTTGATAGTGAGATATGAGAATGAAGCAAAACTGTCAATTTGTTTGCTACTGTTGATTTTCAGTGACAGCAAGTGACGTTGACAGTGGATTAAATGGTGAAATAGTCTTCTCTATTGTGAACAGCACGTATTTTGGTGTAACAACAGCTCCTGGCAACAATGCATACATAGGAACAGTCACAGTGAAGAGGTAATATGATTAAGAGTGTAGTGTTCCTCGAAATTCGTCATTCTTGTTGTATTGTTTGCTTGATAAAGGCCTTTGGTCGAAACGTTGCTGTTTATCGTCCCTGTTTATGTATTTTGTAAAACTGTAGTACTTTGTTTTTACGTGTTTACCTAATATGATTAAGATGATGTACACAAATGTAGAATTTTTAGAAGATTTTTGGAAGATGTATATATATGTATATATTAAGCGAAAACATCATTCCTAAAAATGAGAAGCATTATCTGCAACAAGTCCTTGTCAATCCCGATCAGAATGCGAGTTATTCAGTGCTACATAGAACCAATACTGACATACGAGTGCGAGTCATGGACAATGAACACACAGATCGACAAATCTCTGAGGGCCATAGAAATGTGGTTTTATAGAAGAATGATGAGAATCCCATGGACTGCTAAAATGACTAATGTTGAGGTGCTGAATGAGATCAAGACACAGAGAAAGCTTATCATCAATATAAGAAAGAGGCAGTCACCATTTTTCGGGCATGTGATGAGGAGGGGAGGTTTAGAACACATTGTGACAACGGTAAAATCGAGGGTAGACGAGACAGGGGAAGACAGAGAGGAAAATTTTTTGATAGCCTGACTTATGGCATGGTAGATCGTCAACATCTGAGTTGATAGCAAATACCAACGACAGAGATTTGTGGAGATCCATGATCGCCTATGCCAGCCGATACGGCACCTGATGATGATGATGATGATATATTAACTATCGCCTGAGTGATTACCGGGGCCCAAAAATGGAGTGTAAAGAATAGAACCACTTTTACCTGCCACGCATGTCGTAAGAGGCGACTAGGGAGATTTAGCTGAAATCGGATGCACGTGACCTAAACATGTAGAAGTCTATGCGTTTAGGGCCTACCAATGTGCAACGTATACACTTTCTTGGCAAAGATCAAACATATCACACAGAGTGATTGAAATTGGTCGTAAAGAATAAACACAAAGAAGAAGACTATCGCATATATTTTCCAGGAATATTCTATAATTCTATTTTTATAAACATTAAATAAAATTTGAGTGGTTTCTTTTTTAAACTGCAATTTGTCAAATATATAGTGAACAAAATATCAACAATCAAGTAATTTATTGCTTCCTTCATGATTTCCAAATTAATATTTTCCGTAAGCCATACAAATGTAATTATTTTGTGGAGTTTTCAGCCTCTTTTGTTGTAAACTTTCTTCTAATCTTCACTCTCTATTCACAGTCATATCTTTTGGGATCCATTCTTCCCCTTTTGGTAGAGTCGCAACTGTGATAACCTGACTAATTGTTCTCTCAGCCTGGGCCATCCACAACATGCCATGCTTGATTCTTGTACCAATAACGTCATTAGTAACCTTGTGTAGTGGATATCTATGGCCCACAGTAACAAGCATATATGCTTTGGTTTGGGCAGTTGATGGAGTTCAAGGGCATGTAATCACCGCTGAATGTGTGCGGCTACCATAACATTGAGAGCTGCCAGACCACGCTTACATTGCTGGGTCATTTGTTCAACAAAAATGTTTGAAACATAAACTGCAATCAAAGGTTAATCCAAGATAGCATAGTCTGTCTTAACAGTCAATAGCCTGTCCATCAAAATTGACTCAGAGTAGGTCAGCCCTATGGAATTATTAAAGAAACATCACTGCATGCTATCTCAGGATTGACCTGAGAGCACGACTACCTACACCAGTGCAACATGCCTTGAATGTCAGCAACCATTTCTTGTTTATATGATCCAGCCCTATATATTAAGATGTAATTTACAAAACAGCCCAAGTTAGTTGGCTGAATTTTGTTTACATTTGTTGTGTAGATGTTAAACAACGTTGGTGAAAGATGGGAGCCTTATGATAACTGAACAAATAATTGTACGGTCTGACGACCATATTTCACAATGTAGTGCAATGATCCTCTCTATCAAAGAAGCAGTTATCCAGTTCATGATCTAATGATTAACCCCACATCTTAGCAAGTAGTGTTTCATGACTGAAAAGTCCACTTTCTTATACACATCAACCAAGTCAACCACCACAGCAACAGTCTCCTTGTTGGATTGGAAGCCTTTATAAAAATCATTGGCAAACATGACAACATTGTTCCAAGCCTCTTTCACTGGCTGGTAGCTACGAAGGATATCAGGGCAAATGTAGTTCTTTCTCCAGGCAACACATTACCTTTCTGGCCACTGTCTTCTTCAGTAATCTGCCATAAACATTTTGCAAAATTGTTATATGGCAGCTGCTAAGCAGTATTGGATCCTTCAAATATTTATGGAGTGATCATAGATAGCCGTGAAGCCAAATCTAAGGTACCACAGCATTCCATATACTGTTATTGAAATCCACCACAAGAGCATTCATAACTCTCTCTCTCTCAAGCTGCATGTTGTGGTGATACTACCACTGTGTATCAGTTTATTGACATGTTATGTGTTAGGGACAAAGTTTCCTTATATGTACACAGCAATGTATTGACTTTCATCTGATAATATCAGCAGACAAATATTATAATTTGTTTTTCTGGTGTAAAAGATGTGAAAAATACTCGTTCTAAATATGAGATATTATATCTGCCAATCCCTTTAATTAAATGCACATGGGAAAATGATTTTGTGCTTAGAAATTATAAGCCTAGCTGTAAAGGTACCATTTCCTGCTATAATTATACATATATTCATAAGGTTATATTATCAACAAACAAACAGGGTACAGGTATTAAAAGCTTCGAAAACAGACAAACACTGGACTCGAACCACTTCCTCTCATTTCTTAAGACACCAATCGCCTAGCCTAGCAATACGAGGCTCATAACGAACACAACCAATGAGCCATTCTAAAAAAAATGACTCACGGGGAAGTGCATTTTCAAACGCTACGTTACAACTAGACACAGAATAATGAGGTAAGGTTCGATCGAACAGTGTCTGCACAAACACATGCTATAAGCTTATTGTGCTTGTATATATTAGAGACGAGACAATATCATACATACACACATGTATACACATATAACAAATATGCATACATCATTCAAAGTAGCTTCAAATTTATTATAAGATGAGAACAAGGAGTTTTATTTCAAGAACCCCAGGGGAAGCAACGGAAGTATTATAAGCTTGTCTGTAAAAGATACCATTTCCTGCTATAACTATACATACATTCGTAAGGCTATATTATAAGCTTGCCTGTAAAAGATACAATTTCCTGCTATAACTATACATATATTCATAAGGTTCTATTTTGCTGGTTTTGATCTCCACAGCCGATTGGATTATGATTCAGGACAGAGCCATATACAATTTTTTGTAATCGCAAGTGACAAGGGAACACCGGTGCGATCAACTCAAGTGCCAGTCTCTGTAACTCTTCAGAATGTTAATGACAACCCTCCGACTATTGTCAACACGTAAATATCTTCATTTTATTAAAATTTGTGATGATCAATGATAACATTAATGTTATACAGACTATACTATAACCATAGCCTACTTCTTTTTGATACTAGAACAAATAGATTAATGTAGCATATTTGAGGACAAAATATCTCTGATCATCAGTAGAAAAATGGAATACATGCTTGTTCTGAGTCATTGACTAAAGTCAAATTTCTTATTAAAGGTAATGTAGTTTCACTGTAAAATCTCATATTTATTCTTATTTGTGTCTTCTAAAATGTGGGCTCGTGTATAGTCCGTGCATTCTGAAAGTACATCATATTCAATATCAAAAGTACCCTACATTGGAAAGTCTGTCATGTTCTTGTTTTCATATTCACATTTTGACAATGAAAATGGCACAAAATTAAATGTTCCTTGTGTTTATGTACCAGACATTGTTGCAAAATGAATTTCACCCTTTGATTTTTATTTGATTTGATATTAAACTTGGTTGTGAAGTTTGTCTGATTAGTATTTTGAGCCCTAAAATTAATTCAAGAAAACATAGGGGATAATAAAAGCTCTTAGTGGTCAAATTTGCAGAATGTAAAGACAACTGAGCAGCAAGTATGTATTATTCCATTAATGAATATTTAGCTAGGACAGAAAAAAATGGAGTTGCTGCATGTTTTGCCTAGTAAGAAAAAACACAAATTGTGGTTCACCACCAGATCTTCCAGACCTAGAATAAACATTATTGGAGTGGGTTGGGGACAGAAGGCACAAGGCATGCATGTTTCATGCATATGGTATAACTCTTTGAGGTTTCTGTTAGATTATCATTAGTATATCCTCATTGTACAAGGAACAAAACTATAGTAGCCCCAATCTCATCTTCCGTACTCACCGCCAACAAGGAGCTACTGACAGTTCCCGTCCTGCCTTGGTTAATGTAGCATCATTTAATCCCTGTTACAATGTTCAAATCTAGCAACACCACATTTAATGATTCTATTGACTCATTTTAATGGGACACTAAATTTGCAGGTTAAGACAATAAAAATATCTTTTACTGGTGGTTTGATAATGGTGGTGTTTACACACAATTTGTCCTTGTAAATATATTTTATACTTTGCAGCCAAACTGTACATACAAGGTTTTTTTCCATGTTATGTATTGATGTAGATTATTCTGCATCTTAGTTTAACCTGAATGCTATTCAACTCTAACTAACTGATCTAAAGTATGAAAAAATAATCCTTACTGATGTAACATAACATTTTGTTGTCCAGCAAACTACTATTGTCATTTTTCTATCCTCAATTATATACAAGTTCTTAAAGACAACGTTCTTAAAGACAACAAGTCAGATAATGATGGAAAGTAAGAAGCAATGTAAATTTTCCTGGTTAAAATATGAGACCAAAAAAGTAGGACACGGAAAATAACAGTTTGAGGAGAAGAAGAAATCATCCGAGTAAATCTTCACTTCACATACAGAGAAGCTTTAATTCAGTCTTATGCTAACATAAAATTAGAAATCATAAAGTGAGAAATCATCCGAGTAAATCTTCACTTCACATATAGAGAAGTTTTAATTCAGTCTTATGCTAACATAAAATTAGAAATCATAAAGTGAGAAATCATCCGAGTAAATCTTCACTTCACATACAGAAAAGCTTTAATTCAGTCTTATGCTAACATAAAGAGAGCAGCAGAGGACATAGTACAGTACGGAGACATGATTTGACAAATTTGTTACCAATATTTTGATTATCTAACTTGATAATATTATGTATATAATATATCAGTAACAGATGTAACCTATTGAAACAACAGAAATTGACAAATTCATTTATGTAGTTAACATTATTTCTGTAATCTTATCTAATACTTTCCAAATATAAAGCTACATTCTTAGTTGCATGTTTCATTTCTGAACAGGACTAGTACTATTATCCTAACTGAAACTACTCCACTCCAATCTGTGGTCACAATTTTTCAAGCTTCTGATATTGATGGTGATGCTGTCAAATTTTATTTTGAAGGTATGGCTAGTACATTTTGATTCAAAAGATGATTACTAAAAGTGGGAATCTATTGTCTATTCCCAGGTGGAAGATGTAGTTGGCTATCCACTCTTGCCGTTAAGCGTAGAATGAGAGCTTTAATTTGCGTTCTAGGACTAGATGAGTTGCCCTTGTTGTGTTGTATCCGTGTTTATGTAGTGTTGATATTGTCTATCCATCTTTTTCTTGGTCTTCCCTTAGCTCTAGTACCTGATCTCTTTTTATTGTATGCTGTTATTGGTGGTTGGAAAGTGGGAATTCATTCCATTATTGCTACAAATGTTTACACAAGACACACACTACAGGAATTATAGAAAACATTCAGTGTAGTGAAAGGAGTAGGAACAAAAATGTCCCAAAAAAAAATCAAATTTATAATAGTAATAGAAAAAAGCATCATGACAGAGAGAATAAATAGATCTAGTTTTTTGTGAAACTTGCTTATTGTTCTTCCATTGACTTAATCTCCATCTTTTAACAAAATATTTCATAACTTTTACTTTGACAGTATGCATCTTCCTACAAGACATACTGTTCTGTTAGTAAATAATGAAATGATTTAAAGTTTAGCTATAAATACTGACCAAAATTTGTCGGGTCGCTGCAGGGAAGTGGTCAAGCTGTTTTACTTGTGCTATGTAGGTTGTGTGTTTGAAACCAAACTGCATCATTCAGTTCCCAAGTTCATTTTTTGCAGAGATTTGTTTCAGAACTACAGAGTTCATTTTTTGTGCTATACTCTCGACATGTTGCAGGCCAATTCTGTAGAGAGAGATCTATTCATGTGGGTGACCCACTGCAATAAAGTCAAACCTTGATCTTTAAACACTTTGAAACTGATCAAAATTCATGCTGTGGGTATGATGAATAGATGGGATTTTAAATTTAAAAAAAAGTAATTTATTGCCATCAATAATTACAACGTGGTGCAGATTAGTGTAATGCATAGAACACCCCCTTATCATTTGGAAATAAGAGGTTTCTAGGTTCAATCTCACAATCGACATTCCACACACAATTAATTTAATGGAATTGGCCCTTCTACCTTCTGCACATTTGGGACTAGAAATGTGAAGTGACAGGCGATTTCAGTTATCAGTTATATGAGGACTATCATCATAGCACTCCGGACATGTCCATAGGTGCTCCGATCTCCGCCACAGCATATCCAACAGCGTCCAGCGACCCAACATGCCAGTTCGATGTTGATTAATCAACCTCTTTGCATATTTAGTATGTCGTTCTTTTCGGCTGCACCAATATTGACACCCATCTCTTTCAATCTGGTCAGCGAGTGGGATTCACAGCCCTGACACTCCTCTGTTCGGAGAGACTCTCGCAATGAGTCAAGAATGTCATTTCGATCCATGACTGTTCCCTCTGATATTGTAGCCAAGCCAGCCAATCTATGAGCTCGTTCATTATCCCTAACTCCTGCGTGTCCAGGGACAAAATGATTGTTTCTCTGATCATTGACTGTACTAGTACCTCCACCCAGTATCGTCTCACCATTCATGATTCGACTTTACCAATCATGCTCATAGTCACTGAAGTGAAAGCCAGTGAAAACCAGCTGTTTGTTTTCATTGCAATTATTTCCTTGCAGTGTCATGGCGATTAATAGAGCACATGCAAAATATCACCTCTTTACGTTAAAGGGTTCACATATTCAAGAAGATTACTGCAGTCTTCCCCCTATTGCAAAATATCACCTCTTTACGTTAAAGGGCTCCGGACTTACAGAATTTCAAACATGGGCATGAGTTTTGAAACGCACTATAGTTACAAGCTGAAAGGAATTATCCACACAAAAAAACAGCAACTGAAGGCAAGGGGAAACCAGCGATATATTATTTCTTGCATAGTCTAGACAGATTATAGTAACCCATATTCTTCCTTCCTTCTTCTCTTTCTCCTGAAATTTTGTCTTTATATTAAAGGTTGTCTCTCGTATAAACTTTCACTGTTTTTTGTAGATTACACAGAGGTCCAAGAAGTTTCTTCCCAGTGTTGTTTCACTAGGTCAGTGAGTTTTCTTCAGTATATCATATTTGGGGCAGTTTTGAAGTATGTGATCTGCAGTCTGAGGTGCCTATTCACATGTACACATAACAGAATTGCTAATCTTGAATACTTGAGGCTGCAGAGTCGATTGTGTCCTATTCTGAGGCACAGAATAACAACTTGTTCTAATCTGCTCGCATTTTGGTAACTTCTGTTAGTATTGGTGGCTTTCTCATGGATTTCATCACCTTTTTCTTTCGTTGATAGGTAACTGGTACATATGGCTGTTCTCCTTCAGCTCCTTCTTTAGCCACTAGGTCTACTGTCTCACTACTTAGTATTGCACAGTGAGACAGTATTCACTGAAAGCCGACCTTTCAGTGGTATCATAGTTCAGATAGTAGAACATGTAGCAGAACTGGCTATTTTTTTAACTGAAGCACTTTGAAGAACTTGAGGACAGGGTTAGGATAAACATTGGTTTAGTGCACTGCATTTTGAGGGAAATTTGGCTATTTCCAGAGTGTTAGAAAAATGTGTGCAGATACTGGTACTGACTATGAAAACTTAACAGCACAGTCCATTCTTTGCATCTGATCCAGTTTTGTTCACCAAATATCAGATTCAATTTCATAGAAGAGATTGAAGAGCTACCCAGGAGAGAGCTGTATTAAGAAATTGCTGGCAGACCCAATGTAACATCTAGAAGCTTGGGAGACATATGATGTTATAATTGACTGACATGTATCATGTTTAGAATCTTCTTGAAATATAACTGAAATTGTAACAAATCAGTTATATGTGCCACCAAGATATAAGAGCAAATGCAGAAGAGGAAAAGACAAAAATTGTTCTCCAATCATAACAATTGTGCTTCACCTCCTCTTAGAGTTTAATTACAATTTTCCAAGTAAGATCATAGACAAATGCAGAATTTTTTGAAAATCACTTCAATACACTATTTTTTGTTTTTCACAGGAGAATCCTACCTATGAAATCTTTACAATAAGGGACACAAATGGGCAGATGACTTTGACCTCACCCATTCCCAAGAACAAAGACTCATACATTCTGAAAGTCATTGCAGTTGATGATGATTCCTGCTGTGCCTCCAAAAATGGCTATTTAACAGCAACAGCAACATTTACTGTCAATATTATTGATATCAATGTGAATAAACCTTTCTTTAATAGCTGTCTTGTGTATGACACAACAGCCAGCATCAAAGAGGGATCTCCTGTAGGAACAACTGTAATTCAGGTATTGACCAGACTCAATATGCATTTGTTCAGAACTGTAATTGTTAACTAATTTTCTTTATAAATAAAGAGATCAAATTGATCATATCTATTTATGTAGATTCAATCTTCAACACTTCCCTCCGGATCTGATGGTGTCCAGTATCGCCACATTAAACAACTCAACAAAAGGGGTATTAAAGCAGTTGTATTGAATTTCAAGAACAGCATTTGAAATTCTGTAGTACCTGAGAATTGACCCCATAGCTATTTTATAGGGGTCCAAAAGATTTTTTAATGATTATAGACTGTTCGGTAGCTACAATATCCTTACCTTGGAAAACGTATATTGAAAATTATTAGAGAAGAATGTGGCCAGAATAATAATGTCACCTAGAGGAAAACCTCACCCAGTGGTACCTATGAAATGAGCTTGAGATGTTGGTTGAGCATTTGCTATCTTGATGGGGAGGACCATTATGCTACATTTAGGAACATGGATATCAAACCCTGCTCACATCTCTGGGATTGTGACAGGCATGTTGTAGAAGCAATATAGTTTTGACCAACAAACCACCTAAATAAAGGGCACATTAAATTGAGGTAGGAAAGACTTGATGGTCCAGAAGGACAGATATCTAGGAGTTTTTCTTTGTTCTGTGTCTCCATGGCAAAGTAATCAACCATTTACCCTGAATCCTGAAGGTTATGTGTTCAAATTCAGACAGCATCATGCGGCTCACAATCAGATCACTAGGTTTATTGCTGAAGCTAAGGAGTTTGGGTTTTGTGTAAATACCCTCTGCAGATGGCATGCCATTTCTGCCATGAGGGACTTAGCCATATGGAGAAACCGGTGCAAGGATGTCATTCTATCACATTTATTTTTTAAAATTTCTTCTTTTGTCTAAAAATATAATTTGTTATGCTGTGTCACAGTTTATAGTGAGGCTTCAAACTTTTGGCCAACACATCTATTCTCTGTATATATTTTTTTTACAAGGCTTGCCTTCCTTTTCATCCTGTACTTCTTAGACAGGCTGTATAAATGCAGCCTGCTACAAGGGGCTAAAACTTTGAAGGGAGTGTAGGTTCTTGGTCAGTTCTGTTTTGCTAAGGCTGACTTTCATCATCTCATTCATTGCATCTTAGTTTCCCATGTCTATCACTTTGATGACAATCAGCTGTTGCCATGCAAGAAGGGCAAGGAAGACTAAAAGTTAAGGTAGCAGTTCCAAATCAGTGTACTCTAAAAAAAATTATGGCCAGTAGGTTCAAACCAGGGTAACACAAGTTGCTATACAAGAAATTAACTAAGAAGATGCATTGTTTGTTAGTGACCTTGTGATACACGAAATATCCCATAGATTTCACACAAAACATGAGCTATAAATGCTGATACACCAAAATATTTCTTTTAAGGTCAGTGCATCTGATCCAGACAGAGGAGATAATGGAAAAGTTATATATCGCATTGAGCCAGCTGATCCAAATGCCCCTTTCCAGATAGATCCAAACACAGGCAATATTACGGTCAAGGGAAACATAGTACGTGATCAGAGTGGATTTGTACAGGTGAGTCTTTAGATAGTTTTCATACTTCTAATCATTTAAATTTTAATTATTTCATCACTTTGCTCATTTCAATTGAAATCCTTATCATAATTTCATTACTTTTCTCATTTCAATTGTAATCCTTATAATAATTTCATTACTTTTCTCATTTCAATTGAAATCCTTATAATAATTTCATCCCTTTGCTCATTTCAATTGTAATCATTAAAATAATTTCATTACTTTTTTTCATATTTTAGTAATAATAATAGTTACATTACTTTGCTCTATTATATTTTAATGCTACCCTAATGGAACTAATGGTAACAATGGTTGATCTACACTGATTTTTATGTTGGGCAAATTTCTTAACTTTTTCTAACCATCTGTTTCAGTTATCAGTTATATGAGTACCATCATCATAGCACTCCGGATACGTCCATAGGTGCTCCGATCTCAACCTCAACAAATCCAGCAGCGTCTAGCAGTCCATATGCTAGTTCAATGTTGATTAATCAATCTCTTAGCATATTTGGTATGTTGTTCTCTTTTGGCTGCACTAATATCAACACCCATCTATCTGGTCAGCTAGAGGGATTCACAATCCTGAAACTCCTCTGTTCGGAAAGACTCAGTGCATTAAGAATGTCATTTTGGTCCATGGCAGCTCCCTCTGATATTATAGCCATGCCAGCCAATCTATCAGCTCGTTCATAACCACTGACTCCTGTGTGTCCATAGACAAAAAAGGTGATTTCTTTGATCATTGTCTGTACCAGTACCTCAACCGATTCTCACAAATCATACTCATGGAGTCACCGAGCATGAAAACATGAGAGTAGTTATGAAAAATACTTCTAAAGATTTTGTGTTGAAAACAAGGAAATAGATAAAGAAGTTAGCCAAAAGTAGTTTTGATAAAAAACAAAACTGGCACATGTAAATAAATTTGTTATCTAAAGAAGACCACAGAAAATTGCAAAGAGATGTAAACTAGAATATGATTTGGATGTTACACAGACAGGGAATGTTGTTAAAAAAGTCATCATTGCAGAAGAGAATTGCTTCTCACGAGGATAATCAGAATTATCTTCTTTCTCCTTCCGTAACTATTATGTAATTGATTATTGCAGGTTACTGTTGTAGCTCGTAACCCACCAGCACTTCCGTTGATGGAGGGCAGATGTACATTTCGTGTCAATATTATTGATATCAATAACAACCCCCCAACATTTTCCCAGCCAGTGTATGAGATTCCAGTCAGTCTCTCCACAAGGCCTCCAGCTGTAAGTACATTTGAAATATCTCACTAATTTACCAGCTGATCTGAATAGTTTAGTTAGTTAGTTTGTTCCTTTCGTGCCAAAGGCAGCACATAAGTTTTAGAGCTACATGTGATGCGGTTCGTTGCTAGCAATTGGAGATCTTGTATGGTTTTACATCCCAATAGTTTACTTTCTTGAAAGATTGTTCTTCATAGAATGGTCTTAGGTCTTCCACGTTTTCTTTTCCCAACTGGTGACCACATAAGGACTTGTCATTTCAGCGTATTTAACTAGCAAGCCATAAAAAGCTCCAACAATAATATCTGTTTAGGAAAACTGAGCGCCTATGGGTCTGTTTTAGAAATCAATAACAAATTTACTGAATTTCACACAATCACATATAATATTACTGAATTTCAAACTCACATATAATTTTACAGAGTTTCAAAAACACACTTTTTAATCTGAATATTGGTATAGTAAACATTTTTGCTTGTTAAAAAAAAGAGGTTTAATTATATGGCTGAAGTAGATTTGGTTATTAAGTTTTTAGTTTTTGAATGTTTGAGATTTCTAGCAGGTTGTATCTGCAAGAATTTTAATTGCATGTTCCAGAAAAGTTTTGATTGTGCAAAAGTCAGTATAAAGTGTGTGTTTTTGAAATTTGGTAAGATTATATGTGAGTCTTTGAAATTCAGTAATATTAAATGTGATTGTGTGAAATTCAGTAAATTTGTTATTGATTTCTAAAACAGACCCATAGAGACTCATTTTTCCTAAGCAGAAATTATTGTTGGAGCTTTTTATGACTTACTAGTTAAATACACTGCTCATTTTGCCAATCATGTGCCTTGTTCCATTCTTAGAATGCTGGATTAAACATTTTTTTTCACATCAGCCGTAGCTTCCATCCTTATACTGAAAGTTGTTATCCTGTATGCTCCATTCTACTTGGTAATGACCGTCCAACATGTGCGGACTAGAAAATGCCATCCTTATTTCTCACAATTATGCACAGACCCATCCATATATGCATCATAGCCATTCCCTGCATTATCTACTACTGGCTGCTTAATTGCAAGGTCTGCTTGCTTATTGTCTTATTCTTTGCATTCCCATTCCATAAAGTTAAACAGAAGTGTGTAAAAGTAAGTAAAACTGACATTTTATTGTGTGAGAAACAATAAAAGAAGTGTGTGATAGTCAGAAAAATTGTAAGTGAGCATGTGAAAGTCAATAAAATATGTGTGTAGAAGTCGGTAAAATTATATTTGGATGTCTGCAAGTCAGTAACGTTTTGCTGTTGAAGTTTATTTATCTTTTGATGTTGTTTCTATGTGTATCTACATTTGGCATGTATTTCTTAAAAAATTGTAATATTTGTTTTGCTAAACTCGTGTAGTTTTTATAATAAATGTTTTGTATTTTGCAAGTAGTTTTCCACTTTAAAAAATAGTAATTGTTTTTACCAACTTTAACAAAAATATGCAATTTACTTAACAATATTGGTCATTTAGCATTCAAAAGCGCAATGATTTATAAACATTAATTACGTTGCTGAGATCTTGTACTTATTATCCTGATAATTTTTTTCCAAGATATTATACCAGATGGCAGCACAAGACAAGGATGTTGGACAAAATGCAAATATCACATACACATTGGGCCCAAGTGACAATATAACAATGACGACCTTCTCCATAAATTTTTTTACTGGAGTGATTAGTCTTGACAGTGTCCTGGATTCTGGTGTAAGTTAGTAAAATGATAGAAGTATAAGAAAAAACTGTTTTCAAACTAAATAGTTATCTATGAATATTGTGTAAAATATGTGATAAATCGTGATAAGCTTGTAAATATAAGTTTAGTATGAGTAACAACTTGATAGATATTCACATCTTTATACTAAATGGTCTTTACATTTTAACTATGCTTGTTTATTAATTCTTCTGTTTTCTTCATTCTAAATGAGATAAATTCTTCAAAGAAGGGTGCATCATATAATGGGATATTTTTTTTTTTTGATCCAGAAGCACTTGATTTCAGCTCTTTGGCTCGGTCCCATGGACATCGCAACCCTTTGGTTTGGTGCCATGAACACAGTGAATCTGGGGAACCTGTGGCTTTTCTACCAGCCTGCGGAATTGAACCCACACTCACAGAGGGCTAGTCACCCGCAGTCCAACGCTCTACGAACACGCTGGGCAGGTGGGCATATAATGGGATTAAAAACAACTATCAAAGTCACTCTAAAAGGACACAAATATTCAAGAATGAGATCACAGAGGATAAATAAATAATTATACAGACCTGATCATCATTTTCTGACTACCGACAGGACACAGCAGACTGAGATACTATCAGTTATATGAGGACTATCATCAAAGCATTCCAGACATGTCTCTGTGGTTCGATCTCCACCTCAACAAACTCAGCATTGTCAAGTGACCCAACGCCAGTTCAATGTTGATTAATCAATCTCTTTACATATTTGGTATATTGTTCTTTTCGGGCTGTATCAATATTGACACCAAGATACTAACTATACCAGAGATACATTTTCTTCAATCACTTTAGTATAATCAAATATAAACCAGTCTTTGTGTGATTTAGGTGTATACATGTTGTGCCACTTTTATAGAAATGCTGTGATATCAACATCTTTTGGTCTAGCATGTCAAATTTTATCATGCACATTTTAATCACTAACTCCAATAGAATTAGATGCTTGGCCTCACATACCATGAGATCAGAAATCAATACAAACTTTTCTGAATCACTTCAAAGTGGAAATGAACTCAGTCCAACCTCAATGCTATGGTATGCCTTAAACTCTACATATAATATATATCTGTATGCATTGTGTAACAGTTCTGTCACAGCCAATTCTTGTAGACCTTACTAACATCTGATAGTCAGCAGAGAATCACTTACCTTGTCTACTTTCATGAATAACTTTAAAGCAATGTTTGTAGACTAGAGCTAGCTGTTACCTTTGCTGGAAGTTATTTACTTGGAAATCTGAATGAAGATGAGAGAAGAAGAATCTCAGAGAATCACTTACCTTGTCTACTTTCATGAAAAACTTTAACAATGTTTGTAGACTAGGCTAGCTTACCTTTGCTGATTATTACTTGAAATCTGAATGAAGATGAGAAGAATCTCAAGAATCACACTTGTCTACTTCAGAATAATTTAAGCATGTTTGAACTAGAGCTAGCTTTACCTTTGCTGAAGTTATTTACTTGGAAATCTGAATGAAGATGAGAGAAGAAGAATCTCAGAGAATCACTTACCTTGTCTACTTTCATGAATAACTTTAAAGCAATGTTTGTAGACTAGAGCTAGCTGTTACCTTTGCTGGAAGTTATTTACTTGGAAATCTGAATGAAGATGAGAGAAGAAGAATCTCATAGAATCACTTACCTTATCTACTTTCATGAATAACTTTAAAGCAATGTTTGTAACTAGAGCTAGCTGTTACCTTTGCTGGAAGTTATTTACTTGGAAATCTGAATGAAGATGAGAGAAGAAGAATCTCAGAGAATCACTTACCTTGTCTACTTTCATGAATAACTTTAAAGCAATGTTTGTAGACTAGAGCTAGCTGTTACCTTTGCTGAAAGTTATTTATTTGAAAATCTGAATGAAGATGAGAGAAGAAGAATCTCCTTTCTAAATAACTGACTAGTAGGTAATTTAAAATATTTTAATTTAGAATTGTTAAATTTAACCTTCACACTGTTCTTTGCTCTTCAAATCTTCTTTGAACGCTCCACATCGGCCACTTGTTAATCACTCTGTGTGATTTGTATGTGATCTGAGCCTAAGAGCGAGTGTACATTGTACCGGTTATGCGCCTACAAGTAGTCCAGCACATCCGATTTCTGCTATGCTTTTTATTTACTAGGTTAGCTTCCCTAGGTTCTATATCAGTCACCTCTTACGACATGCCTTGTAGGTTGCAGTGGTACTATTCTTTGCTTCCTTGCGGGCCCCGGCACTACATGGGCGGTTCTTCAAATAAAAAAAAAGGTTTCATTAAAATCTATCAGTGAAAGCAAGATATATTTTTTGGGACAAGGGTCAACATTGACATGTCCATAGGTGCTCTGATATCATTCGCAATATCTCTAAAACAACTAACCAAACTAGTTTGATGTTGATTGATGAGCCTACTCATTTACCTGTTGTGCTGTTTTTTCTGGCCACTCCAATTTTCAATACAAGCTCTTGCAATCTAGCAGTTGACATGAAATCGTTTAAATGAAAATCCTCTTTGTATCTCCTTTGTTTTTGCTCTCTCCTAGTTTTTCAAGTAAACATGAAAGAGTTGGAGATAAAATTATTATAACATTCTTTAGCAGCTATTAGGGTACAATCTTATGAGATTTTTGTTCATAATGCATTTCAGACTTTAGTATATTATCTGACTGTAATTGCTAATGACAATGGAAAGGATCCTGGTCCTCTAACTGGAACAGCCAATGTTACAATAAAAGTCAATACTGATGGAAGAAAACCTCCAGAGTAAGTATAAAACTTGATCTATATCTGTGATATAAATCCTTTTCACTGCACTAAAGTTTACTTTTTTGTGTGTAGAATCTGACATTTTCAACAACTTGCATCTTCTTCTTCTTCTTCTTCCAACGTTTTAGACATGATTGTATACTTTTAAAGTAGTTAGAGGTCAACTTGAGTCCATGTACATCTCATAGCTTGTCTTGAACTGATAGGGATTGGCCATATGTTTTTCTCTATTCCATGTAAACGTTGGACATTCTTGCAGTATGTGTCTCTGTCATCTTGCTGGTGCCACATGTACATATGTCAGATGAGCCTATTTCATACTTGTTAAACAAGATGGTACCTCAGTCTATTTTGCCCTGTTGATAGCTACAGAAATGACAACCTGTTCCTCTCTACTTAGTTGGGCTAAGCATCGTCCCTTCATGCCTGGGTGATCTCTCAGCCATTTGTTCTTATGGACCATTTTAATCCAGCTGTTTGCTTCTCATATGTCTACTGAGTGTCTTCTGTGTAGCTTGCTCCTGCTTTTGCCAATATGTCTGCAATCTCATTTCAGGTATTCCTTGTAGATGGTATCCACTGTATTACACCTAGAAAGATGTTGCATACTTGAGTAGTGATCTGCAGTTCCTTCAAGTTTTATAAGTCTTCATTTTTAGAGCAGTAATACTGACAGGGCATCAAAGAAATACCAGGTTTTCATTTACATGTTCCTCTGCACTATGGCTTCTGTGCCACTTTAGAAAAGCCTCTGCCTCTGCTCTGTAATTGCTAGAACCTTCCTAGTCTAATAATTGCTTCTGAGTTTCATGTCACTACACTATGAGAATCCTCCTCTCCATTTTCAGTTGCATTTGCTGCAGACCTATCTGTGTATACATGGGTCCACCTGCTGTTAGGAAAGTGTTCCTTTAGGTACTCGGTGGCCAGGAGTTTTCTTTCTTCACTTGTTTGTTGGTTTCCTACTATCCCTGTGATATTTCATTCAGCTCTGAGGAATTTTGTATCTTTCCATATCTGTCTTGTGTTGGTGTATTTTAGTGGTTTGAGGTAACTAGCACATGATGTTGTTTGCTCATCATCATCTTGGTTGTGCTGAAAGTTGGTTCGTTTTAGTTGCCTTCTGCCCATTCATTCTGTGGTACATTGGGTGATCTTCTAGTCTCTTGAACGTTTCTGCTTGTTTTTGTGCTCTGCTGTCTCTTATATCCTCCATTGGTTGTGAGGCCAGTGGTCTTTTCCATTTCCTGTATTGAGTAGATCTCATTCCCTGATAATAATTCTCATAGCTTGGTTCTGAACACGGTTGATTTATTGAAGTTGGATTGGGCTACAGTTGACTATGCAAAAAGATTCCATAGTCAGTGTCGAGCGAAATATCATATAAAGCTTCTTAAAACATTGTTATCTCCCAGGTTTGCCAGCTGTTTTTTCATGATTGCCATCCTGGATTTGCTTAGAGTTTGTTTTCAATCTGAGGCATGCCATGTCATCACTTGTGAATGACAAGTGATTCAAGGTATGTGGGTTTACTCTGGGAGCAAATATGGTTATTTAGTAGAGCTTGGACTTGAGGCTTTGTTGATAGAGAAAATCGTATATGTCGTCTTTTCATTGGCTTTGATCAGCCATGTATTGGACCATTGGTCTAGGATGTGAGGACCTTGTATTCTGCTTGTGCACAATGCGCTCTCTCGATGTCCCACAGAGGCCAGGTCATCCGCAGACAAGGCGTAGTGGATCCTTCTGGGTATGATTCCAGAGTTATGTCAAGATGTATATGAGAACAGTGTTGGCGACAATACTCCACCCTAGAACTCCTTGTTCTAGTGTTGTTTTCCTGCTGGTGAATCTCTGCACTTGCACTTTAGCAGTTCTTTTTCCTAATACTGTGATATCCATTTGTACATTCGTCCTGCTACTAGGTTTCATAGGAATTCACTTTAGGCCAGCCTTCACACTTTATCAAAAGCCTTCCAGATCTACCCTACTGCTAGGCGTTTGTTTTCCTCTGAAAAGCATCCTCTATCTCCTGGCGATGTATGCACTTGATCTTCTGTAGATCTGTGTTTTCGAAAGCCTCTTGTTGGGGAGTAGCACTCTTTTCTTCAAATGCCACATTAGTCTGTGTTGATCATGCGCTCTAAGTAATTTTTCCTCCAAACTCAGTGAGGCTAATTGGTCTATAGCTCTACAACTTGCATCAAAGTGCAAGAAAAGAGCAATGAAAACATTCCTGAAATTAGCAGCCAGAGTGAGAGGTAGTTAATAGTGAAGTTGTAATACTCTGCCCTAAGTCCCAGATCAATGGAAGAAGGAATAATTGTTAAGATCCCCCAAAAGGTGATCTCAAAAGGTTGTAACAACTGGAGAGGGATCACCTATTATCAGTAATGACCAAGACTTTCTGCAAAATCATTCTTAATAGAATCAAAGGAGCAGTGGACACAACCCTGAGAGAAGAACAAGCTGGTTTTAGACCTGGGAGAAGCTGCTTAGACCAAATAATTACCCTACGACTAATTTTGGAGGAACATATTGAGAAGCAACAACCACTCATACTAAATTTCATCGATTTTAAAAAGCCTTTGATAGTCTACACAGAATCTCTCTGTGGAATATTCTGAGATGCTATGGAATACCAGACAAAATAATAAACATTATTAAGAGCCTATATGATGGTTCACAGTGTGCAGTTCGCACTGATGGTGGACACAGCGACTGGTTTATGGTTGAAACCGGGTAAAGCAAGGCTGTATTCTATCTCCGCTATTGTTTGGAGTGGTCATTAACTGGGTGATGCGAAAATGTTGCAGAGGCGAAACTGGCATCGATTGGGTAGAAAATAGTCAACTTGAAAATTTGGATTTTGCAGATGATATTGCCTTGTTAAGTAGAAACAACCAAGATATGCAAGAAAAACAGACAACTTGTCATCTATAGCATCAAAAGTTGGACTGCAGATAAAGCTATGAAAAAACAAATATAATGAAGATACATATGGCAAGTAATGCAGATATCACACTGGAATCTAAAATGATAAAAATAACAGAGCAGTTCACCTATTTAGGTAGCAATTTTGATTGCACAGGAAATGTTAAGAAAGAAATTATGATACGAATTGGCAAAGCAACATCAGCTTTTCAAAGTCTAAATAAAATATGGAACTGCAAGTTATATAGTATTAAAACTAAATTACAATTTTCAATTCAAATGTTGTATCAATCCCAACATATGCTAGCGAGAGTTGGAAAATGACTAAAGATATAGAAAACAAGTTGAATGCATTTGAAAATAGATGTCTGCGAAAAATAATGAATATAAAATGAATTCAGGAGAAGTGATGAAACCAGGGACATGTCTGGTCAACCAATACCGACAACTGTTATAAGAAAGAGAAGATGGAGATATGTTGGGCACACCTTGAGAGAAATGATCAACGAATATCAAAGCAGGCATTGAAGTGGGATGCAAGGGTTCAAGAAAGAGAGGTCGACCTAAGGAGACCCCGAAGCGAACTTTGCTGAGAGAGGCAGGAAATATCGGTCTCAGTTCCATGGAGGAGATTGAGCGAGTTGCTCAGGATAGAGTGGTATGGAGAAATTACTTGCAGGCCCTATGTAACGTATAACGGTACAAGAGGAATTATTATTATTATTAAGTACCAAGTGTAATGGAAATTAAGGAGTTAGATGTAGACTGTAAAAGCCAAATAAATTTCATACTTCTTCTTCTTCGATCGTTCTTTTCGGCCATTTTGATCATAAATTTCATACTAGCCAAGAGGTTAAGAAAAAGGTTCAAAATAGATGCAAGGGCCATACCAAATCTATGTATAGACACAGACCACAAAGTGGTAGTTATGACTATTAGAACAAACAAGAAGAGTACTAGAACACAGTACAAGATTACAAGACAGATAATCAAAGTCAATAAACTAACAGATGTCAACACACAAGAGTCATATCTCCAAATAATCACTGGTAATTTGTTAGACTACCTAAAGATAGCAAGTCAATAGACGAAGAATGGACAGTAATTAAGAGAACCATATTGGAAGCGCAGAAAGAAACATGCGGAACCGTACAATACAGAGGTACAAGACCAAAAACTACAACTTGTTGGAATGACAAAGTAAAATTAGCAGTAAAGGAGCAGAAACGTAGATATAACACAAGGAAAAAAAACTAAAAAATGGCCTTACTAAGTATAGAACAGCTAGAAAATAAGCCAAAGAGATTATAAAAAGTATAAATACAATCATGACAAGATTAGAGGGAATACTGAATTTAGACTACAAAAGTTAAATGAGAAACTACAACAAGAAACTTAAAGCTTTGAGGGATACAAAAGAACAACATGATCACACTGAAAAGATTAATCATGAAAATGGACACATTCTAAATAAACCCAAACGTTTAATGAACAGATGGCAGCAATACTTCAACGAACTTCTCAACCTACAACAAGAGGACCAATTCAACGACAAGAACACACAATAAATATAACTAGAAAGCTAGAACCAAGTATAATGTTTTCAGAGTTTAGAAATGCTGTAAGTATGACTCCATCTAACAAAACACCAGGCCCAGTCAATATCCCTGCTGACCTACTCAAAGAAACTAAAGAGGTTGGAATAAGCTGGCTGCACAGACTATTCAACCAAGCCTGGATCACACAAGAAATACTAGAAGATTGGAGGATTGCAACGATAGTTTTCACCTGGAAGAAGTAAGGTAGGAAAAGGATTGTACAAATTATGGGGAATAGTGCTAATGGGTCCCACCAAAGAATATTTGGTAAAATATTTGAAAAAGACTACGCATACCATTGAACTACAGCTAACGACTCATAAATGGGATTCTGGAAAGAATATATTCACTCAGGAAAGGACTGCAGCAATGGATTAGTACTTGTCTGCATCTGACAGCCATCCAACTTCTGGTCTTCTATTGTGGTTCATATGTAATTTGAGGAACAGTTCTTGCTAACTCGAAAAGAGCAGAAGCTGAGTCACTGGCTTGTTGTTTGAAATATATGTGATCTGTTATCATACTTTGTGGCATATATTAAATTAAATTATATTCATCTTGTACCATTATACATTACTTATGGTGTGCAAGGAATTTCTTTATACCGCTCTATCTTGGGCAACTCGTTGAATCGCATATAAAATTCAGTTCAAAATTTCGAATCTCTCATAGTTAAGTTTGCTTCAGGGTTTCCCTAAAGCATCCTTTCATTCTTGAACCTTTAAATACTGTAATAATGAGATTTATATTGCTATAAAATTTCATTTTGTGGTCCTGATTTTGTGAGTAAACAGGACATAGGTTTTGCCACTTTTCATAATAATTTGTCAATTCTGTTTCAGATGGATTAATCTGCCAGCTAATCAAACATTTTCAGTATCTGAGAATGCACTGAGAGGCTATGTGATTACAACTCTCGCTTGCCAATCTGATTCAAATGTAACTGGACCTGAGTTTCGAGTATATGATGCTGTTTCCGCGATCACTTCAGACTCTAAAAACTTCATGGCTGTTACCTTTGTTGATAATGGTGTATCACACATGAACTTGACATTGAGGGCAGTACTAAATTATGAAGTCCAGACTGAGTACAAGCTGTCAGTGATCTGCCAGGTAAGTCAAATTAAAAACATTAAGTATTTTTCTGTCTATATTCTTAGACTATATAACAGTACTACTAAAGATCTAATAGACTGGAACACACAAGGTGAGAATGTGGTAGTGGAAGAAAATCAATAAAGTGCTGTGTATCGTCACTGTTTTTGTATTTTGTCAAAGCTAAAGTACTTTGTTCTTACGTGTTTCGCTAGTGGAAGAAAAGGAGACCGGTGAATGGGGGTTCATGGGTAAAGTTCACTTAGATTATCAAAGAGTAAAATAGTGATTGAGAGAGACATGATGTCATATGTTTCACAAGAAGCAAGAAGAACTGTGTCATGTAAGTCGTTGCTGGGACTGCTACAGTACTTTTGTTTCTTTTCGTCAAAATGATAGCCAGAAGGATCATGACTTGCTATCTCTTTTTGAAAAAAACATTTGGAACTATCTCACCATACATGATGGAATTTTTCTCCTTTAAAGCTGTCAGTATGTTGCACATGTTTTTCATTTATTTCGATGCAGAATTAAAATCTGCTACAGAAAATAAAAGTGATGTTCTTTCCAGACATAGCATTTTACATGCTGGCTCTAGCCATTGTTGACATGTAGATTGCTGGATGTGCATGCATATATTACTCAACAACTGATGAGTACAGATTTACAAAGTATTTTGAAATTAGTTAAACATACATTCATTTCATTTCTAGTTGTGTATCTTCTTTCTTTTTTTCTTGAATCTTGTTTTGCCTCATATCGTCAAGATAAGATGATATTTTTAAAACAGGCTTTTCTGTGCGCTTCATAAATAGTGTTTTTCACTTCCTCTGTTAGTTTTGACATCCATCTTTTGCATTGATGTCTTTTGTTTTGTATCCACTGTATCGGAGTAACATTGCTCTTTGAGGTGCACTGTATGTTGGTAATCTGCTTATGTGGCTGAACCATTTAATTTATTGTTTCTTTATGAATTTCAGTACTGATGTTGTACCCACTTTTTCCTGATGTCTTCATTTCTAAACCGGTCTCTTCTTAATACTCCCAGCATTCTGCGTTGACACTTCATCTCTGTCGTGACTAGTTTTCTTCTATTGTTTGATGTCATCATCAGGTTTGGGACTGATAGCCTAATGTTGTTAGAAAAATTATGTTGCGCAATGCTCTTTTAGTATTCATGGTGAATTTGTGCATTTCAAAAGTTGTTTATTTGTTGGTTTATTACAAATTTGCACTTCTGTTCACAAGTGCAGTTTTTCCAGAGACCTCTTGGATTGTTGCTGGAGCTACGGAGTTCGTGCTTTGTGCAATACTCTCGGCAGGTGGCGTGCCATTTCTGCGGAGAGGGACCGAGCCATATGGGGTAAAACCCGGTGCAATGAAGTCAATCCTTCGGCTTTAAAACCCTATAAATTTGCGCTTGGTAGTTTCATCACTCAATCACAGCAAAACATACAGGACAGCTACTTTCAGTATATGAATGGAGGTTGAAATTATTACCTCCACCATCCAATGGGTCTCTGAAACTCCATTTAGTTGGACAATTACCATGTTCTTCTGTCAGTCTACACTTCAAAATATCCAAAATGGCAATTTCCAATATGGATGGTAGGCATCTATATATGCTTCCAACTTCTAAGGTCTACATCATAGATTCCCAAACTTTTTCGCCCACGCCCACTTTGCACGACATAAATTTTGTAACGCCCCCATTATAACAGTTTGCCAACACCTATTCCCCCTACCCTTCTCTCTCTCTCATATATATATATATATACATGCTCTATTTTCACTTTGACATAGAAAATTGATACATAATTTTGTCATACATGGTCAATTTTCAAATGATTATATATGCATGAAATAGAAAATAATGAAAAAATGGATTGTGTAAGATGGGCATAAGAAGAATTAAAATGCAGAATTCCAATTTTTATGATTATTCAATTGCAAAATCACGAAAAACTCTTCCCCAAATACTTCTGAACCACTATCGTCCCCTGGAAGGCTTCAGCGCCCACAAGGGGTACCGCCAACTTTGGGAAACGCTGGTCTACATGAATCCACTTTCCTGGACACATAGCTGTTAGTAGTAATGAGCAAGTAGACATTGATTGATTGATTGAATGATTGACTGATTGATAGGACAATCAGCATTTCACTTTGATAAGTAACCATGTGAGCTCTGATATTTCTTATACAGGAAGATCTTAGCAACAGTGCACAGCAGACTCAATAGCACCTGACAGAGTCACTGATATAATTTTGAAGATTTCGAAAATTTATATATTTTATTTTAATCTTGTTAATGAATTTTTCCAGGGCAGAGGCTTTGTAGTCAATTCTTTCCGATTTTCAACTTTCATGGGTTCCTTAATGTGCTCAACTTAAGCACGGGACCTACGTTTTATCATCTGATAGAACTAGAAATTTGATTTCACCTACATTGAGATCGATGATCTCTGGAAGAATATCCTGATCATATCCACGAAGGAAACAAACTGAGTACATTTCCAGCGAGAAGTAAGCAGCTTACTTTCATGCCACAGAGACATCTATGAGTAAGCGGACAAACTTAAATGAAACATTCTTAACAGCAGGGGTGTTGAAAGATAAATAAGACGTACTGTTGTAACTTAGCAACCCTCTGTTCGATAAGGACACATCAATTGATGATTCACTATGTTTCTATTGAAGAAATTTGGAATCAAGCATTGCACAATTATGACTGAACACCTGGAGAAGGGGTTGGTTGGGTGGATTATAACAAGCAAGGACTGCGTTTAAACAGTAAATCATAAAAACAGTCATAATACATACTCTTGAACATTTGCTGAGGAGTGTTCTCAGATAATGAAATTGATAATAGCCTGTACTATTGACCACATGCTGTGGAAAGTCTAGGGTTTGATATCAGCTTGGCTGAAAATTCTCTGTTTTGTGCACACTGTTATCAGATGGACTACAGGAAACACTGATCCTTTACTACAGGATCTAAATTACAGGTACCTCTGAAATTGAAGTAAGGCTCGCCTGAATGGAGATGGACACTGGGGATAAGGAAAGCAAGCCTTTGTGCAAAAATCAGTCAGAGGTGGCATTATGCGTCATGGCTATGCCTGAATTCATAGCGGCCTAACGGAAAACAAAATATGTTGGGGGGAGGCTTAATACCTGTTAGCTTTATAGGGGTGCATTGAAGCCAATTTAATAATCAGTTTTAGTTACTTAATGTGATCTGATTCATATTTTTAAAAGACAAGCCTTATGCTAAATCTTTCTATGTCATGTTTGTTGTAGAAGAAACCCAATAAAGTGGCATTCTTCTCAATTTGGTGATACATGTTTCATGATAAAAATATTCACATTTAGTGAGAGAATTGTTTTTTTTAAAAAAAAGACTTTAAAATTCCATTCTTTGTGAAGTTTTTGCAGCACTTATTTGAACATGTTTTTGCACTGAAAATTTCCATCCTCAGAGTGTGGTGGGTCAAGTGGTTTTACAGGCACCACTGTATACTGTGGTTATAAAAGTACTTGATGCCAATGATGAAGTCCCAGAATTTTTTGGTCTTGATGCAAATGGTCGCTACAGTGCATCAGTGTCTGAGAATTCACCTCCTCTCACATCTTTTCTTCAAGTAACTGCTAATGACAGGGATACTAACCCACCATTCAATGTTGTAAGTTTGCAGAATCTTATTTACTAATATTATTTGCTTTATCTGCCTGTCCATCCTATATGTACATTTTAATGATGCATTTATGAGGATATAATATGGAAATATAACAGGTAAGTTGTAATATATAAACAGTTGCAACCAATTTAAGTTTCATAATTCTGAATAAAGTATCAGGTTTGCACAAAAATTGATTAAATTAGCAGAATTGTAGTGAATGAGTATTCTTGTGCAGATTTTGAAGAAACACTAACACAATTAGGATGAGTTGCTCAGAAACTGGCGGTAATCTTTTGTCATCAATTCATGGGAAGATTGAAGTAAATGTATATACCAAAGACAAAGCTTGCAAACATTAAACAAGGTAGTTTTACAAAATGCAGAAACATGATACAGTGATGTTTTAATCAAAAAGTCTTTATCAAGCAAAGGATACAAGAACAATGTGGAATACATAATGATGGTTCTATATAACAAATATCACAGTGTATCTTGTTTTTTATTTTGCTTTGTAAAACTACCTTTCTTGGTGTTTACATATTTCTTCTTCAGTTCTCTTTTATGATGATTATAGTTTTTTTTAACAAAGGTTTATGGTCTGCCAGCAGCACAAGTAAGATGTCCATACTTGTGGTGCTTCTAATCATGTAAAGATGTACAGGATGCTATTGAAAAACAGATAGATCTGTAGAGTCTCTCATAATGTTATGGGCACTTTATTGCGATTGGTCAACGGAATAGAAAACATGCAGCTCTTTATTAAAATTACTTGCTTGCTCCAATTTTGAATATTGATTAAAGGGTTTAAAGCCGAAGGATTGACTTCATTGCACGGGTTTTACCCCATATGGCTCGGTCCCTCTCTGCAGAAATGGCACGCCACCTGTCGAGAGTATTGCACAAAGCACGAACTCCGTAGCTCTAGCAACAATCCTAGGGTCTCTGGAAAAAACTGCACTCGCGAACAGAAGGCTGCGGTCTGGATTCGAACCCATGCCTTTGGACCACTCAACCACAGTCTTAACCACTCAGCCACAGAGACAATATCAATGAATAAAAGGGAGCTAACAAAATAGACAGAAATATGAAAAATATATAAATGGAGCATTTGTTCCAACACTATATATTATTTGAAACAATATCACAAGAATTAACAATAAGCAAAAATCTTTAACTTAGTAATCAACTTACTTACAGATTTATTGGTTTGTGAATGTTCAAGTACCTGGGAATACTCCTGACATCAGATGGCAGGTGTAAAACAGAGATCAGAAGTAGAATAGCTCTAACGAAAGCATCTTTTATGAAAATGAAAAACACACTATGTGTGAATTCCCTACCAATGACACTGCAAAAATGAATACTCCAGTGCTATATTGATCCAATACTTCTGTATGGCAGCGAATCATGGACAATGAATAAACAATAAATACAATCATTGGAAGCCAAGTTTAAATATATTTTCAAGACAATTAATTGTTTTAAATAAATAGTTACAATGCATGCACTAAATGTTCTTTATCATCAAAAACAATGTCTTTTGCAACATGTGGCCAAATTGTATGACAATTATGTCTGTTAGTTTTTTTTCTGTTAATTTTGTTAAAAGACAACCCTTGTTCTGGGTGGGTCTCACGCCTTTTAACCAGGTACTCTTGGTTTGTGAGAACGAGCTCATTACCCCTAAGCCACAGACGCTCACTATTTTTTCTAGAATATAAGGTCAATACTGTGATGCCATACATATATTCTATGCCTTCCAGCATGAACACTGTTCGTCATACTAGGCATACATCCTCTGTTGTCTGTCTCATCACCCAGTCTATAATAGTCAGGAAGGGAATGGTTGGTAGGAAACATTTTGTCACAGCATAAAATTTGAAGAATCATTGTTTTTCTTAATGTTTTCTTTGCAGATTACTTTTACTTTGGAAGGACCCAACAAAGATTTGTTTCAGGTTAACAATCTTGGTGGTAACAGAGCAGATATTTTAACTGGAAATGGTTTGAATCTTGATCGAGAGGTAACACCTTATTATGCTCTATTGATAGTTGCAAGAGATGGAGCTCCTGCATCACCCGCTGATCTCAATAATGCCAATTTACCAAATACAGGTAAGTATTTCTTCAAAAGAAAAACTGTCAGCACATTAACTATTAGACAACGTGCACAGCATCGTAAAATATAACTAGTATGGCAAAGATCAACTTGGGTTTTATTTTGTTTAATAATAACGTAAGTTATATTTTTTATGGCAATACTTTCTAATTCAGTGAAAGATTATTTACCCAAGAAAAATTCTTTACTCTCCGTGTTGGGTGAAATCGTTTTTAAAAATTGATATTTGAATCAGTGTAATTCATTTTTTAAGCTAGTAACAATACTGTTGAAAAAATTATTTACCAAGACATCCAGCGATTAGCTCACAAGCAGGAATGTTTTGTATGTCACATTGATAGTTCTAAACCAATAGTGATATTATGGTGCATGCAGTGAGGATTGGGGATGTATTGCAAGTCCTGCAAGAAATAAGGACAGCTCAGTCTGAGTCTGGATGGTTACCCAACCCAGTTCTTGATGGTTACCCAGTTCTTGAAACCAATGAGGAACTCATTACGGCAGTCAAAAATTGAGTGGATATCTTGGCAGAGGTGTTCCTTGATGAAGTATTGCAAATCTGATGTAACAGTACAACATGCCTTAATTTGGGTGTCAACAATGTGGGAAAGTAAAGAAGTAGGCATTATGCAGTAAAACAGCAACTGAAGTACTAAGATGTTATTCTCTCATTTTTTTTCCACCAGTCACATAGAGGTTGATTTTTTAATAACAATCATATTATTTTCATTATTTACAAGTTCATCTTAATGTACCAATCTTTCATATAACTTTTTTAAAACAGTCTTTTATCTACAGAATGACATATTATTTATTAAAATATGTTGAAAACTAAACAAACCAGCAAAATTTGTACATAAACATACGGGGGAAAAGTAAACATAAATTAATTTTAGCCAGTGTATTTCTATACCATGTTATAGTTTGATTACATTAATATCTTACATAAATGGATAGTATTGCTATAGCAAAAACACAAATCAATTAGCACAATTAAGTGAGAAATGCAGTTTATCAGGTTTTTAGGTATCGGACTACCATTGATGTTCAGAAGTTCGTTCAACTAAAGTTCATAGATAAACCTTGTATCATTTGTTCATTTGTATTATGGGACTTAAACATAATCCGCTCTCATATGCTGATTGTAGAAACATCTTTGTTTTGGAAACAAAATCAGCTGGAGAACCATGGGAAATACAAAGGTGGCTGTAAAGTTTTGCAGGCACTTTTATATGTTTAGTAACATCAGACACATTTGGATAAATTTGATTCTCTAGAGTCGCATGGCATCTCCCCTCCACCATGATTGAGCTTGTAATCAAATACGCTAATATTTTCCCACTTGTGCACAAGGAAATGGAGTGTTCAGTCTTGAAGTTCAAACAGAGCGCAGTTATTGAATTCTTAACAGTGGAGCATGTTCCTGCAATTGAAATTTACAGAAATATGTAAGCCGCTTATGTGGATCAGTGTGTTGAAGTAAGTACAGTAACATGCTGGGTAAAGCATAAAAAAGTTTGAAAATTTTGATTGATGAGATATGAAGGATAAACCAAAACACGTAATCACAAAGTACTGTAGCTTTACAAATTACAAAAACAATGACAAAATACAGCAACCTTTCGACCAACAAGGCCTTTATCAAGCAAACGAACAACAGGAGTGACAAATTTAAAAAACATATGGACGACTACATACAAACGTTTCTAATCAAAATCTGGGAATGAAAACGAATAACGAAATAAATGTAACACAAAAAACACACATAAAAACTAGAAATAGAAAAGAAGAGGAACAATGAAACATCTAGTAAATATATAACTTGAATACATGCAACATATGCCCATATAGATTACAAGACATGGGAAGAGAAAGTACTAAGAAGCATAGGAATGTAATACGTTGAGCCCACGTGGTCGGAAGGTACCATACAAAGAAATCAACCGATTCTCCAGAGCAAATCGACTGCGATCATCCGAGGAACAAGATCGGATGGCTGTGACCTGGACATCGTGAGCTCCTAAATGGCTAGAATCATTGAAATTGGTGGCTACAGGGGTCACAGAGCATTGATGTATGTCGCGCAAGTGTTGGGCGAATCGGTCACTGAGCCTCTTGCCTGTCTCGCCGATATAAGCCTTGTTGCATCGCTTACAGATAATGGCATAGATAAGATTATGGGACTCGCATATGAAACCATCGTTAATAACAAACGTGGTTAAAGAAAAGATACAGTACACGTCTGTATCACATAAGCACACGTGTTGCAACACCGACGGCCACACTGGACAATGCCAAAATGAGACTGGATAATGGACTTAAGGCGACTGTGTATCAACATATCCTTAAGACTTTTGTCCCGTCTGTAAGCCACCAAAGGATAGTAGGGGAAGACAGAACGGGTCTCAGTATCTTAAGGATAGACAGATGACAGAATAAAACATTTTTCACCAGTGAACTATGGGGGTGGAAAGTTAAGATAAGTTTTACTATGTCAGAGTTAGTAGTCCTATGCTGGCTGGTAAGGGTCTGCTGGCGAGTGATTTTCTGAACTCGATGCATAGCCGATACAATCACCTTCTCTGGGTAAAGGCGCCGGCGGAAGAAATCAAGCATCTAGCAAGCTTTTTTAAGAAAATCATCGTCCTCGCTACAAAGGCAAGATGATTAGCGAGGACGATGATTTTCTTGATAGAGCTCGCGAGATGCTTGATTTCTTCCGCAGGCGCTTTAAGAATAGTTTTACTGCAGTCTCATATATATATATTGTGAAGGATAAACCACAGAGTGAAGGTCTATCACTGCAAGTGTTTAGCTTTATCAAAATCGCTTTGAAGAACTGATCCCAGGAAATTGTCGCATCAAACAAAAAGAAATTGCTGTTGAATTAAAAATTTGAAAGGAGAAGTATTTTCCAGCCCCTACTTAAACTAGGTCAGGGGTTTCTCTGTCAGTTATCAGGCCCAGCTAGAGTTGGCTGTGGTTGGTGTACATAACACCAATGGCAGTTTATTGAAGGTAGTAGCAGTATAATTCTTCTTCTTTTGTCGCCACACTGCTACCGCGTTGTTGCTCAGTGTCGTGGTTTTATGTTTTTGTCTTGCGCTGTTCTTGTGTGATTGTTATTTTTGCTCTTTGGCAGGATTCTGCTATGCCATCTAACCATCTTTTTTGTGTCTTCCTCTCACCTTCATTCCTGATGTTCTGTTGTAGAAGGCTCTGTATACTGTGGAGCTTAGATGCATTCTTATTAAGTAGCCAAACCACTTCATTCTTTGTTTCTCAATGTAAAGCAAGGTTGTGTGCCAACTTTCTTTCTTATGCTGCTGTTGGTGACTGTCTTTTATTGGTTTTTTTTGGTAACTGTTCGTAGTCACACATTTCACGTAATTATCTTTTGCGACTGTGCTTTGCTCATTGTCCATGTTTGACTCTGGTTATACAAACTAGGTATGAAAATGATATTGATTATCTGTTGTTCTGCTGTCAGTGAGATTTTTAGGTGCCTTAACAATGAGGCTAGCTGGTAGGTTGCAGCATTTGCTTTTTGCACTCTATCCTAATATGCTTCCTAAGTATTTGAACTCTTGCACTTGGCTGATTGTAGTGCAATTGACATGGATCTTTAGTTTATTATGTTTTCTTCCTATATTTATTATTTCGGCAGTATAATTACATCATCAATCTAGAGATAAACACTATTTTGTATTTTATTGTCAGCTTTTCAACATTCATTTCTATAAATAGTTCATAGTTCATATGTATGGTTCCAACTTCACTACAACGGGACACTACATAATTGCTTCGTTCCTGTGCCAACGAAAATTACACGAAATACTAACAACTGTCTCCTGTATCGTGAACTAATTCCAGAATGAAATAGCCGTACCGCCACAAAAAGCAACCAGCACCGCATAAGCGCATATGGCCGTCGCTAAAGTGTTGACACAAAACTATTCATCACTTGAATTGTAATTCATGTTGAAGGGAAAGTCAATCACGACAAAATCCAGCTTTCTGCACACGCAATACACTGCATATGGCAGATTGAGTCAGTTCGTCATAACCGCTGTCCGCCATTTTCTGAGTACCCACAATCACAACAAATATTTATATAAATAAATTTACATATGTTTTTAAATTGTCTTTTTCATTTATTTTCAGCTTTGAGATATATTGATATTACTGTCTCTGATGTAAATGACAACCCACCTGTTTTCAGTCAGTCGCTGTACACATTTAATATCCCAGAGAATGTTGCCATCGGAGATGTTGTAGGTATTGTCACTGCTACTGACCCAGATGATGGTGAGTGTATTGCTCTTCAATAGTAGCTCACACATACTGACTCCTTATATTACTTCTTGTTTTGTCTCCAAAGGAATCCATGGGCAGCTCCTGACATAGGCATGTAGAATCTGACATTAGTGTTCTCTATCAGAGCAGCAGTAATTCATCTCAGCATCCAAGAATTCATTGTTAAATACTTCTTACAGGTCAATCGCCACACTGATAGTGCCTTGTCTGGATTTAAGTCTTAAATCATAGTATGCTTAGCGTTATGCAAAAAAATCATTGGTAATGTCAATTTGGACCCATAAATGCTTTGTTTCACTGTTTAGTCTAAAAGCAGTTCTTATGCATGTTAGTTTTCAAAATTACAATAGTGGATTAGCCACTACCTGGATCATAGAACTGCTAGAATACAAATTCAAGGACAGATCAACAGAAATGTGACTTTGGAGCAAGTGTACTCTAAGCCTTACATTAAAACTCCAGAACGTAGACATAAAACAAACAATTGAGGCCAAATACTTGGGAGCAATTTTCACAGCAGATGGAAGTATCAATAGCGAAATCAGCAATCATTGCACAAAAGCTAACCAAGTACTGGGACAGTTAACACCACTGTTGTCACATAAAGAGATACCGCTAACAACTAAAGCAAATCTCATAAGAATGATTTTCTAGCCAACACTATGTTACCAGTGTCAAACATGGCCAATAACAGCAGCTAATGAGCGGAAAATCATAACGACAGAGATGAGGTGTCTTAGAAGAGCTGCAGGTGTGACAATAAGAGACAAAATTAGAAATTAAGAAATCAGGAGACTGGATGTGAAACCAGTTATGCAATTCATAAAAGAACAACAGATTAAATGGTTTGGACACCTGACCAGAATGCCCTGGTATCGCCTACCACAGAGAGCCACACAAAAAAGTATAATGAGTACAAGGCAAGAGGAAGACCACGCAAAGATGGAGCGACGGCATCAAGAACCGCCTTACGAACATGAATATCAGCTTACAAAGTGCCTTAAAAAAGCACACACAAGATCACTACGTTTCACCCCCAACACTTCTATAAAGAGGTAAATGGTGGAAGAGAAGAAGAAGAAGAAGCACTTTAAGTTGAGGGGGTTTCCTCTCACCAACACTCTTTTTGTGTTTAAAAATGACCCTTTTCACACCATGAGGCATATTTGTCCCGTATTTTTCGTTGACACATAATGGACTATGTGGTCAACACCCAGCCGACTTCCTTTACTTCCTAGTACTTTTCTTGGACCCAATTTAGACTGGATCGACCTGAGAGCTGTTATGGTCAGAAAAACATTCTACCCACACTGTGAAATTGGACAATGGGTCTAAACCGCAAGTGCACTAACCGCTATGCTTTTGCACTTCTTTTTGTACATAAATGATATCACTGAAAATATCCCTGAAAGAGCCATACCTCCTACTTCACAGATGACCTAACTCTGTGGATTTCTGAATAACATATCACCATTAGAAACAGCTTGATTCACTAAATTCTATTAACTCCAGAAGAGTGGGCCAAGATATGGGTCATGAAAATAAATGAAGAGAAAACAACTAGTAGAGTGTTCTACTTCTCATAAAAACCACATAATCCTAAATTAATAATAAATGGAGACAATCTTGGACTGAATGAAAAGTCTAGGTATAACCGTTGATAGCCACTTGACATGGAAGACAGAAAAAGAGAAAAGCAGACTTCAAGCAAGACAGAATGACAATCATGAAGCAAGTTCAACTTGAGAAGCAGATGAGCATGTGCTAAAAAGGTTACACTGGATGGATTAGTACTAACATGTCATTGCAGCATGGACAGTGACAAATCTTTTTAGCATAAACAGACTAAAAAAACACAGTAGTGAGAGTCATAACAGGAAACTTGAAGTCAACATGACTTAAAGAACTAGACAAGTTCACTTACTTTAGTCAATTGAAGATAGGAAAGACCCCAAGGCTTAGGAAACAATGTGAGAAGTTCAGAAGACTTTAGACCACTCAATACACCTAAGAATAAATGTCTTTAGAAGGAGGCATCCGAAATAAATAAACTTTGCAGAAACAATAAAGATATGAAAACAGATACAAACACAACACACAAACTCTAAATCTGTACAAATAAGCATATCCCTAAAATGATAGAATGTATTCCTGATATTGAGAGATAAAAAACAGCAACACCACATCCCAATAAAGATCCATAATGCTGAGATATATAAACGCATATCAACATATGAAGTGACGCCCGAGTGGTTACTGGGACCTAAATTTGGCGTGTAAAGAATAGAACCACTGTTACCTGCCACGCATGTAGTATGAGGCACTAAGGAGGTTTGGCTGAAATCGGATGCACATGTCCTAAATGTATACAAGTCTATGCCTTTAGGTGCCTACTAAACCAATGTGCAACGTATACACGTTCTTGGGAAAGATCAAACATATCACAAGAGTGATTAAAATTGATCGTAAAGAACGAATGCAAAAAAGAAGAAGATTTGAAGTGACACATATACAGATGAATCAGCAACAAATGTAATTAAAAATGGAGAAGGTGGGATCTTTCTAAATCTAAAAATAGCAACAGATCTTTAGAGCAGAAGTGGATGCCTTAAAAACTGCAGCACAGACCCTAATGGAGAGAAAAATGCAAATAGACAGATAATCCTTTTCACTGATGCACTATCTGTAGTTACAGAATTAAGGAGCCATAAAAAAATTGAATTAAATCACCTATGAGAATGCACAGCATATATCAACAGCTTAACAGAGCTATGATACACTGGGTCCCATTTCATTGCTACATACATGACAATGATGAGACAGACGTATTGGCAAAGCAGTGGCAAAACTACCATAAACTGATATCAGCATAAACTGTGAAGAGGCAATGATTTGTCACAAGAACATACACAATGAATTGGAAAGTAGAACATTAGGGACATCAGGCAAATGTTTTATATTATCAACTCAACAGAAAAAACAAGTTATGATATTCAGACTCCACACAGTCCACAACAGACTAAGATTCCATCTTGAATAAGCTAAAGATAACAGAACACTCTAAGATATTTTTGTTAAATCTGTCTAGCATGTGATGAACAAAAATGTTATTGCATGACAAGCTCTTTAAAGATCTTGAAAAACCTGAGGTGGACCCAATGCTTTCTTTGAACAAATTCTAGTTAATGTCCGAGAGTGAATTAAGAAAGAAAGTAAATGTAATATACAGTACAATACAAACATGTTTTTATTTCTTTAATATCCAAGTTCACCTGAGGTGAACCCAATGCTTTCTTTGAACAAATTCTAGTTAATGTCCAAGAGTGAATTAAAAAAGAAAGAATATGTAAATGTACAATAGTACAATACAAAAATGTATTTTTGTTTGTCCATGTTCAGTTGATAAAGGTCTGGGTCTACAGTATCGCTTCATTGATGGAAATGTAAACAACGCCTTCAACATTTTTTCTGTCACTGGTGCGATTAGGGTTGCTAAAAAGTTGGACTATGAAAATCCCCAAGAACCTAAGGTAATAAAATTAATTTTAAATTCACTGTCTAAAAATTGTTTGTGTCGCTATAGTTTTTGTTATATATTTTCTTATAATTTAGTCAAATTTCTGTACACATATTGCAGAATGTTTACATCTTTCTTAACCTTTGAACTCTGGTCACCAAAGTGCTTACAACCCCATCGCATATAGCTACTGAGCAAAACATCACACAAAACAGTCATAAACAAAACTGTGACAAATTGCATAGGTATTTTATTTAAAAGTGACTGACCTGATCATCTCCATTATATTTGCATGTTATGCCAGTCTTCCCAGATTTTAGACACATATCACATTGATTGACTGATTGATAGGACCATCATCATTGCACTTCGTTGAGTAACCATGTGTGCTCCGATCTCTTTCTTACACAGGAAGATCTCAGTGACAGTGCAGGAACTATGTAGCACCGTTGAGGGTCCTCGATGTAATTTTTAAAGATGATGAAAATGTTCTGTAGCAATTTTGTTTTTTAATTTGTAATGCATTTTGTCCAGGCAGCGGCTTTTCAGACTGCTATTCTCGATTTTGAACTGCCAAGGATTCTTTTATGTACTCAATTTGAACACGGGACCTACATTTTATCGTCCGTCTCTGATAGGACTAGGAACTCAATCTCACCTACAATGAGATCAGGGATCTCTGGAAAAATATCCATGAGGCAGTGAACCGAGTACCTTCTGAACGAGAAGCATGCACCTAACCTCTACACCATATATCCCCCAGACACATATCACATTACTAACAGCAAATTGTTGTCTTCACTTTTTGACTAATCTGTCTTTGAAATCCATGTTTGGAAAGTCTCTGGCATGCTTGTGTACTGTTTAAATGCACACACAGCACAGTTGTTACTGCCTGTAGATTGTGACTACATTTGACAATGATGTAAACCAATATCTTTGTAATACTTAACTGGTAGCTAGTTACCTTTTTACTTGAGACTTGACTGAGCTCATTTGTTCATAACAAATTTTGTCAGAAATTATTGTTGAGGAACTAGGTTGAAGATAATGAAGTTGATAACACTCTGCGTTAGTGACCACGAGCATGGGAAATTCCAGGGTTTGAGGCCAGCTTGGCCCATAATTCTTGGTGTGCACACGGTATGCAGTTGGACAACAGGTTTCTTGATCCTTTACTTGGGAATCTAAATTACATGTATCTCTGAAATTGAAGTGAGGTTTGCCTGAATGGCCAGGACACTTGTGATAAGGAAAGGAAGTCTTCATGTACAAATCAGTCAAAGACTTTGCCTGAATGGCGAGGGACACTTGTGATAAGGAAAGCAAGTCTTCATGTACAAATCAGTCAAAGACTTTGCCTGAATGGCGAGGGACACTTGTGATAAGGAAAGCAAGTCTTCATATACAAATCAGTCAAAGGCTTTGCCTGAATTCATAGCAGGTGAATGGCAAAAATTTGTTGGAGGGAAATTTGAAAGTGTTCAATGTCTTTCCTTTTCTTTTACTCTTGGGATAAATATATTATGGAATGTTCTAGGAACAAATCTGTTCAACAATTATTGTGTCTAAATGTAATATTGAATATATTTACATGAGGTTAACCTTCATCAAATGTAATTGATACACTTTGTGAGACACATCCCAGTACACATCTCCAGAGAGGACATACATATCTTTGATATAAATTAATACATTTCTATTTAACCAAAATGGTCTTCTAATTCAATTTTGATATCTCTATCAGAAATGTTATGAGAATAATAAGTCTGAGTTTAATTCATCTTCAGAGTCATTCAGCACAAGTTAAACAGCTTATTCTATTGTTATACTTTGGAAATTGTTATTTTGTGAAGCGAATGTTTTTCTCATGACAGCACTTAAAATAAAATAAAAACTAACACTAAAAACTACAAACACTTTTTTGTAGAATATACACCACAATGTGTCCATCATATTGCCAAACTAAATAGTAGAATGTGTGTTGTGTTTGATGTAATATTTTGACATTTTTGCTTCCAACAGCCTAATACATATAACATAGGGTTTTCAACCCTATAAAGTGGGGTGTGTTTACATCTCAGACCCATATATTGGGATGTTGGGTTTAAAAGGTTAATGAATAAATGTTGACCAACCTTGTAAGATCAATGTGCGGTTCTAAAGGTTAAAACTTCTACCTTCTTTGATAAAGAATGTATTTTTTTCATCTAACACAGATTTATAACATAACGCTGATGGCTCTAGATCAAAATCAGCTTCATAGTGCAACAACCACGATCCGAATTGTAATACTGGATGAAAATGACAACCGTCCTGTTTTCTCTCCACTTTCGTACTCTGTGAAGAATGTTGTGACTGAGGAGGATAAAACTGTTACACCACAAAATCCACAGTTCTTGGTTACGGTAAGAAGTAAAATCACTATAAATAATATCATCATCTTTAGTGGTTGTTCTTGCTGATATTGGTGATCATGGATCTTCACAACTTTTCTATACTTACCGCTGGGAATCATCTCTGTTGTTAACACACTTCTGTGCCAAGATGTTGAGCTATTCAGTCAGTTTCTTTTCTTCTTATCATCATCTATCTCACTTCCCAGGAATTTTTCCAATTCTCACAATGTGTTATAATTCCATTACATGCCCAAGTGTTATATTCACATTACATGCCCAAGAAAATAGTTACTGCTTCCTTCAGATGTTTGTCAGAAGTTTCATTTTTTTCACCAACCTATTTTTATCAAATCTACATTAGTCCTTTAGCTGTCCATGAAATCCATGTTAAAATAGATGTTGAATCGATCCACCAATTTAAGCAGTTTGTAGTTAACCCGCTGTACGGCTAGAGCTGGATGCCTGAGGGGCAGAGTGAGGAATGTGTTTAAGCAGTGAGCCACAGGAACCATCAGTATGCATACTCTTCGATATCTGTTGGGAGAGACTGAGCAGCTATGGGTCTAACCGGAGTGCAATGACGTCAGTTTAGTAACCAATAACCAAGAACATTACAATTAACTCTATAGCTGAAATAAATTTTGGAGATGTGAACTCTGCTTCCTTATATACATAGTACTCTAGAGATTGAACATAGAGACACAAAGGCATGAAGAAGAAAATGTTGGTGAGTCATTATAGCCAACATTCATTGTGAATAAACACTTGATATTATGGGAGTGATAATCTCATGTATGGCTCGGTGCGCTGTTGGTGTATTGGTCACTTGGTAAATTGGTCTCTTTTACCAAATGAAAAAAAGAAAAATTGCAAAAACAGATGAAATGCTTGAGGAAAATAATGGAAGTAACAAGCAGAGATAAGATAAAAAAAACGAGACTATTGGAGAATTGGTAGAAACAACACCAATGCTAATACATATTAAGAAACAACAAACCAAATGGTTTGGTCATGTAACATGATTACCATCCAACAGTACACCACAATGAACAATACTATTCGGATATATTGGTTTCAAGGCCATGAGTCAACCATGCAAATTACCTACCTCAGACGCCGATGTGGTGCCGGTGCCCGTAAGGGACGCAAAGAATAGTACCACTGCTCCTACAATGCATGTCGTAAGAGGTGACTGATGTAGACCCTAGGCATGCTACCCTAGTAACTAAAAAGCATCGCAGAAATTTGATGTGCTGGCCTACTTGTAGGAGCATAACTGGCACAATATACAATCACTCTTAGGCTCAGATCACATACAAATCATACAGAGTGGTTGACAAGAGGTCGATATGGAGCGTTAAAAAAGAAAGAAAGAATCTACCTCAGAAATAGCAGAGGTGGTAGGAAAAACCAAACATGATGCACAAACTGAGAGAACTAGCCAGAACTCTTCACATACCCTGAATGCTGAAAGACACAACTGGAACAGAGGAACGAATAATGAAAGAATCACTTGTTGTAGTCATTAAATAGATAAAGCTGCAAATAAAAATATGAACTAAGCCAATACGTTTTAGAAAAATATATTTGTTATCTATTCTCCAGGTTACAGCTAAAGATGCAGATGTGAACCGGCCACAAACATCTATACGTTATTCAATATTTGGCACATCGGATGTTGCATCACTGTTCACTGTTGATCCTTTTTCTGGAACCGTCTCTCTAATTGGTTCTTTAGATAGAGACATTCCACCTTTCTACTATACCGTCACTGTAGAAGCCAGGGATGAAGTAGTAAATCCATTAAGCAGTTTTGCTGATGTACTGGTCTATCCCATGGATATTAATGACAATGCTCCAGTATTTAATGTACAGTATCTTCAAGGTTCTGTTCCAGAAAACTCTGTCAATACATATGTAATGACAGTGATAGCAGTTGATAAGGATGAGGGTAACAATGGCACTGTAAACTACAGAATAGATCCGGTACAACCAAACGCTGCATTGTCTGCCATGTTTACAGTGAACACTACTGGTGACATCTACACTACAAACAATGTTACACTTCTTGATAGTGAGACTATTGATAAAATTCTGCTGGTGGTGCAAGCTTATGATATGGGAACTCCTAATCCTTATTCTTCCACTGCAACAGCAACCATCACAATACTATAGTTCATTCCAAAATCTGTGAATATCTTTACCGACCGATATAAAATCATCCACTTAACAGAAATGATTAATTTTCACATTTCTCTATAGATAACATTGGCGACCTTTGTAAAGTATTTTTTGCCCACCCAAACCTTTAGTGCTGTAATGTTTTACTTATTTACTTATACGTTATTAGTAAAATAACTGATGTTGATTTGGTATGCATGTAGAAGTTTTAACAGTATGATAATCAAGTTTTTCTATAATTTTGCACTTTCGTGCTCCACATGCAATTAAGCGCAAGTGAAAATCGGGAATCCTGTGAACTTAATCAGTTCACAATGTATCCTAATCACTGTAATTGGCATATGCACACAACATTTATTTTCATTGATAGAAATGGAAGGTATCACTATGTCACATTGCTTTTTATAAAATGTAATAGGGATACGTCTTTGTAAACATTCACCACCATTTTGTTTATTACTGTAAATTCTAAACTTTGATTATCCTTTTGTTGTGCTTATGCTAAATTATATAACAAAAAACGATTTTTGCATCAACTAAGCTACCTACCAATTAGTTAAACATGAATTTGTAAGGTCATGAGGTATATAAGACTGCCTGCAACAAATTACTGTTATCCATCTGGTAGATTTCGTACAAATTAAACCTCATTGTGTGCACAAATTTTGGAATTATAGATGCCAATGACCAGCCACCGTACTTTGAAAATCAAAATTACAGGTAGCGTACAGCACATTATAACTGTATAATAGTTATTGTTAACTGACCCAACCTTAACTGTACTTCAGACAAACCCAGTGATGATCAGTCTCACTAAACAGAATTTGAAGCGTACACATGCTGATAGTAATATACTGAAGTAATGATATTCTCTAGAGAGGAAAGCACAACCAAAATTTCCATTGACAAACATAAATTAAAACAAGTTAAAGACTTCACATATCTGGGTGCATATTGCAACAAATGGAAGAATAACTAACGAAATCCAACATAGAGGCAATAATGCAAATCAAATCATAGGACGACCGGGCCAATTATGAAATGCAAACATGTCACCATAAACACTTCTTCTTCTGCAATCAACTTCTGCTATGTGACTACTCTGGTCTGTGTCATAAACAGGGCGGTACGCTTGAGGTTTTCACCAGTCCCCCGTAGTTTGTTTTGTAGGGTTGTGTCTGTTGGCCAGATTTCCATACTCACACTGCTCAGACTGGGGCAGTCTTGCAGGTTGTGCTCTGGGGACTGCTTTAGCGCTCCACTGGTGCAGACAGCCAAACCCCTGAGACTCATTCTGTGGAGGTGTGCTCTGAGACCATAGTGTCCTATTCTAAGTCTGAAGACTGTGGTCTGTGCTTTTCTGTTTAGTGTGTTTATACTGTCGTGCTCTGGGTTGTATCCTTCATTTGTTTTTCCCTACATCATTTTTCTGGATTGTTTCAGGAGAGTCTTTACCGTAGAGCTTTGTGTTGGGTGGTGTTGTGTTAGGCTCCCTCCAGGCCTTGCGAGTTTGTCAGTCTTTTCATTTTCTGGTATGCCACAGTGTGCTGGTATCCACTGTAAGACCAGTTCTGATTTTTTTTACAGCAAGCTGATTTTTTGCCATATATCGTGGATGACCTTGTCTTGTTTAGGACATGAGAGGACCTGGAGAACGGATCTTGAGTAGCTAAAGACTGCAATATTGTTTGCTGGCACCTGTTGGTTGTTGAGAATCTGTATGGCTGCAAGGAGAGCTGTTGTCTTTGCTCTAAAGTCGGTGCATGTTTCTCCTGCAGCCAGAGAGTGTGTTTCTTTGTTTCCTTGGGGGTGTGTAATGTAGATACTGCTGCCTCCCTTCCTGATAGCATCTGTAGCTGAGCCATCTTTGAACATGCATGTCCATATGCTGGTGGGATATTGCTCTTGTAGCATTAGGAATGACCTCGCTCTTTACTCTGTATTTTTTTAATAGATTATTCCAGGGACTTCTAAGTGTATTTGAGTCATGTTTTGGCAGCATGTCCATGGCTCTGGTGTTATGGCTTCCCACATTTCTGAGTCAGTGTCTGAATGTAGCATGTTGAATTATCTTGCCAGATGGTTAGAACTTTTCCTTGCAAGTCTATTTTTGTTTTCTTTTGAAATTTTGTGTGTAGAGGGAGTTCTTTTAGTCGCTTTAGTTTTTCAAACTGGGTGTTTTGTAGTTTCTGCAGAGTTCTAGTTGCTCAATGTCTGCAGTTTTTTTCCATTACTATGATAGGATTGCTTTTAATTGCTCCCAGAGTTATTCTTTCTCTTTAGCCTGTTACGCCCTTGGCGTTTAGGGCAGCAACAAAGGTACACCATTCTTCCCTGTTCATGGCCTTCCTCTGTATTGTGTTCCAGCTATGATTCATTTCCTTCAATTCTTGCTCTATCGTCTCCTCCAGGTCGTCTTGGGTCTTCCACGCTTCGCCTACCCTCTGGAGTCCATCTCAGTGCAGTTTTCGTGTCGGAGCCAGTCTCCATGCGCATCACATGTCCAATCCATCTCCAGCGTCGTCTTCGGATGATAGTGCCCATATTCTCTTGTTGGCATCGTGCAAGCAATTCTTGGTTCGAGATAGTAGTCCGCCAGTACACGCGTAAGATTTTTCGCAGACAAGTTGTATGAAAGGTGGAGAGTCTGGACATATCCTGTTCTGTCATTCTCCAGCATTCCGATCCGTACAGCAATTTTGACAGCACACAGCTGTTGTAGATACTAGTCTTGGTTCTGATGCTGTATTGGGCAGATTTTCAGGCGGTCTGAAGGGTCATGAATGCACTTCGTGCCTTACTCAGTCTGCTTTTAATGTCAGATCCAGCGCCTCCTTCATTGCTTATAACACTTCCAAGGTATGTGAAAGCGGTTGTATCTCGGAGGGTTTTACCTTCTAGTTTGACTGATGCTGTGGTTGCTATGTTCAGAGTCATTACTTCAGTTTTCTTCTGATTTATTTTCAGCCCAACCATCTCACTATATTGGTTAAGGCGGCAGGTCTTTTCCTGGATATCTCTATGTATATGAGATAGGAGTGCAATGTCATCTGCAAAATCTAGGTCTTCCAGAGTGGATGTGAGCATCCATCTAATACCTCTTGCCTTATCTTCCGTTGTTTTACGCATCACCCAATCTATGACAGTGTTGAATAATAGGGCTGACATAACACATCCTTGTTGCACGCCTGTTTTGACTTCAAACTTTAGCTCAGAGGTTTCAACACTGCATGCAAACTTGCTGTAGCAGCTTTTATAATATTTATAAAACACAGTGGTATTCCATACCATCTTAGGATACGCCATAGACTTTCGCGGTGAATGCTATCAAAAGCTTTTTCAAAATCTACAAAGTTGATATAGAGTTTTCTTTGCCATTCAGTGCATTGCTCTATGATATTTCTAAGAGCAAATATTTGGCCTATACAGCTCCGTCCTCTGCGAAATCCTGCTTGTTCCTTTCTCAATTTCTTATCCACAGCATCAGTAATGCATTGTACAATGATTTTGCTTAAGATTTTACTTGGGACAGAAAGCAGTGTTATTCCACGCCAATTATTACAATCGGCAAGGGAGCCCTTTTGGGTATCTTGATGATGACTCCTCTGTTCCATGCATCAGGTAGAGTTATTCTTAGGCCCATGTTTTGCACTTTGTCTAGTTTCTGTGTCTTTTGGCTGCTGTTGTCCAAGAGCTAGAGCCATATTCCATGATAGGCCTGAGTGCCCTAGTGTAGACATCGTTTAATATTTTTGTGTTTTCGCCTTAGGACATGCCAGTTATTTTCTTTATCATAGCAAGTCTTTGTATGGCTTTTCTTCAAATCTTTCCTGTGTTTGGCCTCCAGATAAGTCTACCACACTAAAAAGAGCATTGTTCAGCACATTTCTCCCAACATTATGCTGTCAAAACTGGACGCTGACATCAAACGATAGAAGAAAACTAGTCACGACAGAGATGTGAAGTGTCTACGCAGTAATTATATTTTCTTCTGAAAACATTTGAAAAGAGTGCTGCATATGTACTATTTTCATGATAAATTTCTATTGCAAGCTTCCCTCGGCACCAACCCCTGGTATTTTTAAATGTTCATTTGATTTTGTATATTTTTCTTTCAAACACATACAAGAAAAACATAGTGTAATAAATATATTTAATAGGAAACAAGATAACAGAGCATACAAAACTTCATACAGGAAAAGAAATATCTAATAGAGCATAAAATATACTTCACACATTATTTTATTATATAAATCAAAACTAGGTTTTTAAATGGAAAAATTTCTGCAACAAGAAACGGAACTTTAAAAGGAAAGAAATTATAATCTTTAGTGATCTCATGACATAAGCGTCCACTGAAATATATAAAAACTTTGCATATGCAATGCATGACTGTACTTAGTTGTCTTTTTAGAAATAAACAAAAGAATTCCAAAATGTTCTTGTTGTTTGTTATGTCATCATCACCATCATCAAGCAGCGTGTCCCTTACGGAACTTGGCTCCCATGACAGTCCTGAAAAACTCTATATTCTGTGCAAATTGACCGGCATCAGCAGCAGTCATTTTCAGATCATCATTGACATCTTGAATCCATCATCTTCTAGGTCTTTCTGTTCATTCTTCTTCCATGCACCATTTCCTCCACAATTATCTTCTCCAGGCGCTCATGTGGTTTGATTTATCAGAAATATTTAATTTTCCATGTTTTTATGTTTTTTAATAGCCAATTCTCTTATCAAGCTGTTGCAGAACAGAAGCATTTGTTCTTTTCTCTTTTCATAATATTCTAAGTACTCTTCTGTAGCATTTGCATTCAAAGGCATTATTGATATTCTCCTCCGCTTTGTCGATGGTCCTTTTCTCACAACCATATTTCTTTAAGCAGACATTGTAATGCCTCTTGTGGGTTATATCAAAGCGCATAGGCCCGCAAACATAACAAATAATACTGAGCTCCTTATGGAGAATTCAAGGTTTTGATCCTCAAAATGTTCTATATATGAACTGAAATTTATACCATGAAGCTGCTATAGATTATTTTCTGCTGTTTAGTTGTCCTTTTTTTGGGGGTTTGTAAATGTTCCTTACAAATTTACTTTAAGTGATGTTTTAAATAGACCTGTTAAGATTCAAAATAAATTAAATGTACATGTAATTGGAAGAAATGTAAAAGACTATCAATAAAAACACATTGGAAATTGGATTTCTTTTTTATAGCTCATAACGACAAGTTTACTCTGACCCCAAATGCTGCAAATCATAATTCCGCTAATGAATACATTATACAATAAGTCAAATGAAAATCAATGGGATTGTTTTTAAATGTTCCTTACAAAATTTACTTTTTTAAGGGATGTTTTAAATAGACCTGTTAAGATTCAAAATAAATTAAATGTACATGTAATTGGAAGAATTGTAAAAGACTATCAATAAAAACACATTGGAAATTGGATTTCTTTTTTATAGCTCATAACGACAAGTTTACTCTGACCCCAAATGCTGCAAATCATAATTCCACTAATGAATACATTATACAATAAGTCAAATGAAAATCAATGGGATTGTTTTTTAGTTAATTAGTTATTGACAACAGTTTTCCTAACAAAGACTGCTTTTAGCTAATTTTTTATTTTTGAACTGATAGTTTTTAAAATGTAATTCACAAGCATATGTATTTATTGACTATTTTATTTTTCGAGTTTAATTTCTTTTTAAAAATCACTTGCGTCCATGTGATGCCGGGGCCCACAAGGAAAGCAAAGAATAGTACCACTGCGACCTACAAGGCATGTTGCAAGAGGCAACTGATGTAGGACCTAAGGAAGCTACCCTAGTAAATAAAAACATTGCAGAAATCGAATGTGCTGGCCTACTTGTAGCCGCATAACTGGCACAATGTACAATCACTCTTAGGTGCAGATCACATACAAATCACATAGAGTGGTTAATAAGTGGTCAATATGGAGCTTGCGAAGAAGAAATCATTTGCAGGTCAAATAGCTTTTCTGATTTTGGCAGGCTCATTAAGCTAACTATACAGTAGTGGATAAATGAAAATGTTCTGTAGCCTTTGTAGACTATATGATATGAAGTTTCAACCACCATCTGTTCCTTTTCTCAATTGAAACTCAAGAGGTGAATGAAGGTAAATACCGATTTCCAATCACTTCTGAAATCATTAAACTATCAAAAATATTTTGGTCATAAATGGTAAGAAAATTCATAAGTTGTTGCCCTAAGGTAGACTAGTCCATGATGTCAAACTGTAAGGCTAATGATGTTAGTTTGAGCATTTCAGTCATAGGGAGAGGGGAGATATGAGCAGAGGCAACAGCTTATTACCTTAAAACTGTGCCAAGCTTGCAGCCTGAACAGGACACTCTTGTTTCTCCCTAAGTGGTCCTTCTTTTAGAACTGCAATATCACATAGTCAACCATGACTCATTAAGGCTACTATTACTATGTGTACTCGCTTCTCCATATGTGAAATTATGTGTGTACTTCTTCTTTAAAAAGTATCTTTCTACCAAAACTTTGTTACCAGTGCCAAACTTGGTCTCTGACAGCAACACACCACAGAAAGCTCACCAATGATGAAATTAAATGCTCGAGGAAGCCAGTGGGAGTCACCAGGAAAGATAGACTATGAAATGAGGACATCAGAAGCAGAGTGGGCGTAACTTCATGCATCCAATACATCGAAAGACAACGAATGCAGTGGTTTGGACATTTAATGAGAATGGAATACAACCAACCACTAATAACAGCATACAATAAAAATAGATCCGGTACTAGTCAAGGGAAAAACCAAGAAAAATAATGGATAGACAATATCAAGATCACACTAAATAAACAGATATAGACAACGAGGGTGACTCATCTGGCTCCTGGAACGCAAATTAAATCTCCCACCACAACGCTTAACAGCAAGAGTGGACAACCAATTGCATCATCCATCTGAAGATAGACAATATCATTCTTCTCTATGTAGATAATTATTTGTACTTTCATCTAGGTGTCTGTAATTCTGTGCATATATTATATGAGTGTGCTTTCCACTCAGTATATAAAAAGTTAATTGCATATCCTTTACAGGACTTTGCGAATCAACCCCAGCTTTTTAACGCTGTTGTTTGTGATTTTTCTAGGCAGTATTACGTTCAGTAGTTTGCCATTGCTTTCTGAACGGGTGTGCCATCGTCCTTTGTAAAAATCCGTCGAAGCAATTTGCAACCAAACTGTCACAGCATGATTCGAACTCAGAACGTCGGGTTAATAGACCGAGTCACTATCCCCTAAGCCACAGATGCCACCTCTCAGTATATACAATTGTGTATATTATGACAGAAAAATGTCATCAATACAATTTAAGCAACATAAATACAGAATACTAGTTGTTACACTCTTTCAAAATTAGAAAATACTAGGATTTCTTGATACTATGATCTATGAGTCACATCAGAAATATTCAATATTAATAAACACAAAATAATCATAAAAACTGTTTTAAAAATGGAAATTACTAATAAAGTAGATAATCAACATTATTTTTTTTAATTAATTATTAAAAAAACTATAATTAAAAACAAAAACATCGAAAAATAATAGTAACCACATTTTCCATAGGATATGTGAAAAGAGAAAATAAAATGATTTGGCGATCTTATGAAAAGAAGAAAGTCCACTTAACCACTACTTTGTTTCTACAACAATAGAAAGTCTGGTCTGATTATGAGGAAGGTTAAAAGGCAACGATGGACAACATCAACGAAATACTACAACAACATGTGCTCACAATCATTATTGCAACAAACTTGATCAAAGAAAACAAAAGCTTAAACTTTCAATGACAATTGATGAAAAAAGAGATTAGACCAAAATCAGAACAAGTGGGAGTTTTGATTTAAGTCTCAAATACTGATAATATGTACATAAAATATAATTCCGTATTGTACACACAATTTCGGTACTTGGATGCATCCGGTAACCAAAGGAGATGGTTCAAAATATACATTCTCATTCCAGGTTCAGAAAAGAAAATTTTCTTCACAATTTCCATGTCTAATTATTTGTTACAAAATATTCTCATTCTAATCAGAGTCAATCATACTGATCACTCTTAAAGATGTTCAATGCATTTTTATAAGTATATATCTTTACTTAAAAGAAATTACAGCTATAAATACATTATGGAAAAATCATGTCATTATTTTTACATCTTGAAAACTGTCAGAAAAAACACAATACTAGATATGGGCTGATTTTCCAATATCACGTAAACTACTGTTTATAGAATTTAACCAAACATTTTTTTTTTAAATACAATAACAAATTCTACCAATTATAATATCAGTTAAGAAATCAGTCAAATACAGCATCATAACCAAAATTAGAATATACCGCTGCTGTTTGCTATCAACTTTACTATACTAACCAGAATTCTGAAGAATGACAGAACACGATAGGTTAAAACTGTCGACTTTTGATACAACTTGTCTTTGGAAGATCTTACACGTGTTCTGGCCAAATACTGTCTTCAATCAAAACTAATTGCACACTGTCAGAGAGAGAATAGGAGCACTATTATCCAAAAGAGACGCTGGTGATGGATGAGACGTGTTATAAGCATGAAGACTAACTCATGCCATGAAAACTGCACTGAGATAGACATCAGAGAGTAAACAAAAACGAGGAAGACCCAAAACAAGGAGAACAGTAAAACAAGAACTGGAAGAAATGTTTCACACCTGGAACATAATACAGAGGACAACATTAAGTTTATGACACATACCAGAGGTCACATAGGAGAAGTTGATCACAGAAGAAGAAGATGGTGGCCAAGAACACAGAAGAATGGTGTGCATTTGTTGCTGCACTAGCGCCAAGGATATCTCAGGCTAGAGAGGGAGAGAAATGACAATATAAATATCATCAAGCATTGCTTCAAACAAATGGATGTTTCAGCTTTTCTTTTATACAAAATTCTATAAAATTCAAAACAGATATTCATTAAACATTCTTAAGATGATTAAGAAATATTGGGGGTTAAAAGGATAAAAGAGAATGGGCTTTGTTAGGTGAGAACATGACAAACTTTCACATCATCATTACTCTCAAAAGGGAATGAAAACTGGAGCTCACAATTAAACAGCTGATAGCACAGGATGATGCTATTGCATATATAAATTAGTCTGCACATCATTATGAGAAATATGGCTTCCATTTTTTAGCAAGCTCTCATAGGAGGGTCATTGACAAGTAAAATGGAGTGATCTATTTCCAGTATTAGAATGAAACTTTTGTTACTGTTATCCTCAAATAACTGAGACTATTCCCTAGGCAGATTACCATGTCCGAGTCTCAGTCCCCATTTCAGAAGATTGAAAGAGGCAGGATGATGTCATAAGGTAAGAGTAGATTCATCTACTATTGCTTTTAATCTTCAAGGACTAACATGGATTTTCTGTTCTGGGCATGTGGGTAATGAAAAGCAAACATAAATGCATTTAAAAGTGTCTATATTTTGGGTATTAAAGAAGGATAAGGCTCAACTACGAGTATTGAAAAGAACACAGCATCTGATGATGAATCTAAACAGCATTTGAGGGAATTTTGAAAATCCAGTAGGGTCTAGATCTTAATGCAAATCCAAGGAATGTATCCAGGAAACAGTCAATCTCATTTATTGAGATCCATGGTCGAAACTTTGTGATTGAGAATCTGTATTGGAGCAAATCAATTCTACAAATCCCTTTGTGTGACATGCTGAAATTCTAGCATTGTACAATGAAGTATGTGTGTGTGGGGGGAGAAGTGTTGGAGGGTAGGCAACATAACCTTTGAATTTAATCCTGGCTTTCATCTGAGAAACTGCACAGAAGAATTCCAAAAGAGATTTATAACAGATAGGGAAGTCTTAGAGGTGGCTCTGTGCAGGAAGTAACAATTCCTTGGGTTAGCCTATAAGCAGAACATATCATATTCAGTATATTTGGAGACCCCACAAAGATGAAAGGAAATATAAAGTATAGTACCATCTTTTCACACTACTTGGCAAAGTCAAAGGTGAAAGTTCATAGACTGGGTATAAACAGAGTCTAGACTAGGTATAGACAGAGTCATAATTAAATACCTATGAAACTGCATACTGATCACAATTGCACATCAGCATGATGCAGAATGAAAGAAAGGCCACAATAAACCTAAATTTGAGCAAAAAGGAAAGCAAAGAATAGTAACACTGTGACCTACATGTTGTAAGAGACGACTATGGTAAGGTTTGATTTGAGGCTGGCTGCTTCATCCGGTAGAAAACTTTTGCATTTAAATCCAACTAATTGTTGTGGGGGACCCTAGTGACGAACTATGACAAATTTGAGTGTCAGGATGGCCGTGGTATGACAGTAGTGTGTAGGGTCTATCCCTACTGACGACCTTTAATTGATGATTGAAGTAGATAGCCCACCCCTATGCCGACGTGAGGAGACCACCATTGATTGTTGATGGCTAATATTGGGTGGTATGCCCATTGTCGTTGGAGGCATGTTTGATTGGTATCCCTGCCTTCATGTCAGTAGTGGTTCTAGTTTTATGTCAGGATGGTCGCAGCTTGATTGTAATGGTTCTCGGTCTCCGGTTTATGGTTGATGGAGTAAATCTCTTTCTTGATGTGTATATCATCTTCACTTATCATTTCAGTTATAATGATGATGATGAGAGCATGTTCCCTGTATTATATTTCATCCTCTGTACGTGTTGTCCTGCCATATATCCTCTCCTATTTGTATTCCTCCTTCAGTACATTTTTTTGTCCTGTCATTGTATATGCTTTCCTGACGTGGATGATCCCTCTGTTAAGTTATTTAACCAATTGTAATTAAACAGTACTCATTCCAAGACGACACAACATAGTGGACAACCATGTTATTTTATCAACTCAGATATTTATTGATGTATCACAGACATAGGCAAACACGTCTGTTCATGTCGAATGCATTTCTTGGTCTCTCTTTGTTTACTAATTGTTCCTAGCAACTGTTACTAAATCGTCACTATTTTACTACACAAAAGCGTCATGTCTAGTAGTTATGTGTTGCACTTCTACATAGAGAGTACAACACATAGTCTCAACTATTAAATAATCTAATTATACTACACTAACTATCTGGCTAACTGTCCATTCCTCCGCTGCCATCTGGGGAACTATGACATAATCATGAACAAGTCTTAGCTTGGCATTAGTTGGTTAATGGGACTATGCCCCAACCAGGGTTAAAAATGCACAAGAGAAAGGAGAGACAGAACTTAGAATTTGTCTGTGCAAGTTTGTCAAGCTAAACATTTCTAGTTCTCAATAATAGAGAGGTAGTGCACGAAGACACACCACACACACCACAGAGAGGCACACATTCATATATATATTTTATTTTTTTCCACTAATGGTATGTACAAATTCTAAACAAATAACTATTTAAAATCTATTATTATTATTATTAAGATTGAGAAAATTTGAAACAACGCACTGTGCTATAATAAAAAATGAAAAAATATGTGTTAAATACTACTAACATTTGTAGACAGAAAGTTCCCAGTAGGTGACTTGAAGAGTTAACATGAATAGAAGAGGTTGGGGAAGGGGGCAAAGTCATTTCTACTGATGTTCTATGAGAATATAGCTGGTATGATTGTTTATTTTAGGAAATTTTTTTTGGTGCTCTACTTGGAAGTGCCACAACGCGTGGATCCGGTTATGGTTGGACGAGTAAAAACTCTGAGCGTAGTCATTCTTTTGAATGAGAGCTGCTCGGAATTTGTTTAGTTACATATTGGCTCTATGAAGGCTCCACCCCCTGAACATGATCATGTGGGCACTACACTTTGGTCTTAATCAAAAGGCAGAGAAGCAAACTGGAGAATTCAATATTTGTATAATAGTACAACATTTAAACTGAATTTTTAAATAATTAATCATCGTCAGGTTTAGTGCCGGCTTGCACAGGCGATCATGGATCTCCACAAATCTCTGTCGTTGGTGTTTGCTATCAACTCAGATGTTGACGCTCTACAGTGCCATGAAGTCAGAGTATCCAAATTTTCTCTCTGTCTCATCTACCCTCGATTTTACCGGTTGTCACAATGTGTTAAACCTCCCTCATCACATGCCCGAAAATGATGACTGCCTCTTTCTTATATTGATGATAAGCTTTCTCTGTGTCTTGATCTCATTTAACACCTCAACATTAGTCATTTTAGCAGTCCATGGGATTTTCATCAATCTTCTGTAAAACCACATTTCTGTGGCCCTCAGAGATTTTTCGATCTGTGTGTTCATTGTCCATGACTCGCATCAGTGTGCCAGTATTGGTTCAATGTAGCACTGAATAACTCGCATTCTGATCGGAATTGACAAAGACTTGTTGCAGATAATGCTTCTCATTATCAGGAACCACCTGAGTGGTTATCGGGCCCAAATTTGGGGTGCAAAGAATAGAACCACTGTTACCTGCCATGCATGTCGTAAGAGGCGACTTAGGAGGTTTGGCTGAAATTGGATGCACATGCCCTAAACTTGTAGAAATCTATGCGTTTAGGGGCCTACCAAACCAATGTGCAACGTATACACGTTCTTGGCAAAGATCAAACATATCACAAAGAGTGATTAAAATTGGTGGTAAAGAACGAACGCAAAGAAGAAGAAGATTATCAGGAACGACGTTTTTGCTTGCCCTATTCTGCTCTTTATTTCTGATCGGCATCTGCCATCTGATGTTACCAGGACTGAGAGATATTTAAATTGCTGCACTTGTCTTAGCTCAGTCCCGTTTACTGTGATGGTGCATTTTATCAAAGTCTGCTTTTTTATATGATCATAACTTCTGTCTTCTTAATGTTCAAACTGAGTCCTTTGTTACTTTCTGTCACAACCTTCTCAACTAATTTCTGGAGTTTGTTACACATGTACAAGCTTTAAAAACAACATAAATTTTGAAGTTATGAATTAGTAATCAATTGTTGGCTCAAGTGGATTATGATGACGTTTTAAACATGTAAATATTTCAAGTTATGAAAATAAAATAATTAATCAGTTATAAAGTAGATTTCATTATGGCAAAATACCAGGTAAGATTACTACTAATAAGATTTGTAGGTCAGGTAATAAATGACTCATTGTTCATTTCATGTCACCGTGTTTAGACTGTGTTTTTATTTTTACACTGAATAAAAATATGTACCTTACTTGGTGTTAAATCTACATCTTCATGATTAAGAGACCATTGTCCTAACTGAAATACAGCCTGAGCCATTCAACAAATGAAAATATCATTAAATATCAAGATTTTGCTATCTGCTATCACAACAGATATATTATCAAGTTATTGGTATTGGTTATTGGTTACTAAACTTGCGTCATTGCACTCCGGGCAGACCCATAGGTGCTCAGTCTCCCAACAGATATCGAAGAGTATGCATACTGATGGTTCCTGTGGCTCGCTGATTAAACACACATCTCACTCTGCCTCTCAGGCATCCAGTTCGACTTGAACAATGGGTATATCAATACAATGGAGTTATAATCATTCTGTGAAATGTTGTGAAAAAATCATAGAAAGCAACTGCACAATAAACAAATATTTTTGCTTAACCACACAAATGTACAATATATTTGTATAAGTGACCAGCACTGAAGACTGGATAAAATTACATTAACATTAGAGACTTTTGATTAAGTTTTTAAAATATCCAAACTAATAATTTGAGTTGCATTTTATACTCAATACAAATTGTTTTACATATATATATCGAACATACTAAATAATATAATATAATATTACATAATTACAGGAAAAATATTGAAATAAATATATTTGAAATTAAAGTAAATCATGATATTACAAGAGAAATATTCTTTGATATCACGTTAGAAGATGTCATGCAAACCATAAGAAAAGATGGAGCAACTACTCCTTCTTCTTTTGTCGTCACACTGCTACCGGGTTGTTGCCCAGTGTTGTGGTTTTCTTTTGTCTTGTGCTGTTCTGGTGGCTTGGGTGATTGTTATTTTGCTCTTTGACAGGATTCTGCTATGCCATCTAACTATTTTTTATATGGTCTTCCTCTCGCCTTCTTTCCTGAAGCAAGGAACAACAACAAATCCAAAAATGAATATGGGTAAGAGGTTGAAACAATTCAGATCCAGCCCAACGGGCAATTAAGTACATTTTTAAAATATCAAACAATTGTCAAAATCACTCCTAAAAATGAGAGAAAATATTTCATCATCTAACAAAGAATGCAATAACTAAAACAACAAGAGATCATGTGCATAGATTGCATTGTTTAACAAAGATTGCTTTAGATAACAAGAACATTATATCATATTGTAAATAATTTGGACAGATTAGTGAGTAGAAAGGATCATCATCACAACACTCCGGACATGTCCATAATTTCTCCAATCTTCTTCCCAGTTTCTTTACCATCACAAAACAACTAATCACACCTGTTCTCTGTTGAGTTATCAAATATCTTGTGTTCATGTCTGGCTGTTCGCAGTTTAAATTCCATCTCCTTCTTCAATATGGAAAGAGATTTAGATTCAAAAATGTTTTCAAAGTCATCCATACAACAAGCTGCACTTATGGCATTGATGATGTCTGCACTATCCATTGACTTCTTTCTCAACTGCTATACCAGCTAGGTGATCTGCATGCTCATTGCCTTGCACTCATGCATGCTCTGGTACAAAAATAAAGATGAAATGGGTCATTTGGGATGTGCTCAATGTGACAAGCCATTCCTGCCTTGTACAGCCAGCATGAATTTCCTTCAGCATATAAATTGAGTCGCCAAGTATACACACATGGTTGAATTCCTTTGTACTCAACCACCTCAGACTACCGCTTTTATCTCCATTTTGAGGCTGCTTGTAGTTACAGAAAAGGTGCACAAATTTAAGATTATTAATATCAACCTAGAAATGTTATAAAATCTGTTCTACAGATGGCTACATTATTTTAGGAAGCTGGAGGTAGTGAAAGTAAAATATAATATAGCCTATGCTGTCAAATGAATCTATTACATCCTGCAGGACAGTTTGGCCAGATTTCCATTCTCAGGCTGGGGCAGTCTTGCAAGATGTGCTTTTGGGATTGCTTTGGTGCTCCACAGGTGCAGGCAGCCGAGTCCCTGAGATCCATTCAGTACAATGAAATACTGCTCTACCACCGATGATAACAATAGTGGTATAAGATTATAATGCTTCATATCATCATCAAATAACTTATCCTGAGCAGAACTTTGCCACCCCAACAGTTCTCCGGAATTTCTCTCTCTCATAGGCTAGATGTCCTGCCTCTGCAGCCATCATGTTCAAGCCATCAATTACAATCTGAATCCATCTTCTCTGTGATCTTCCTCTTCTTCTCTTTGCCGGTATGCTTCATATACAAAGTATATTTTATAGCTTTTGTTGACTCTAAACCTATATGTATTGAGAAGTTGAACATTATTTGTCAAGTTTCTAATCTAGTACACTCTGTCTTAATGGATGTTTTCAATATTCAAAACAAAATATCACAGTTTAATTTACATGTTGAGCTCCATCAAGGTCAGCTCTTTGACATGTAGATGGGGATTCAAGTATAACCAATAGATATTGAAATGGCTGGGTCTTCCACTTCCACCCCCAACTAAGATATAGCACAGTTGAATCACAATGATGTACTGTGAATGGCACAAGCTTAAATGACAATATGTTAGATGATGATAGCTGCAATGGAAGATAAAGAATGCATGGTTCTGTCCGGAGTACTATGAAGTCAGTTTGATAACCAATTGCACAGTTTAGCATCAATAGTTATTTTAAACAGAAAATATTGCTGCCCAAAAACAATTTCATTATTCTTCATTACAATGATTACCATTTTAGAGATACATTTAAAAAAAAGTAGATTAAACAAAACTAATCATTTTTTGTCCCAAAACCTTGTCAAAGAAAATAAAGTAGTCTAAATATAACAGTAAGTGTAAACATATAAAAACAAGACTTTTTTAAATAACAATGTTTTACAAAGGCAATTGTGAAAGCTGAATCAACAACAAAAGTGACTTTATCAAAGTCAAAGACAATCATGTATCTCAACAACAATATGTTTACCTGTTGGTGTTTAGCAGTTATTTTATTAATCCCTGGAAATTTTCATTTTGCTGATCGCTTTGTTACCACAAATTATTCTCTCGGAATATGATATTGAATAAAATATTTGACAGCTTATTTCTGGTGTATTCTAAGTAAGTTTTCTTGATGTATTGACCTTATTCAATAATAACCTCATTAGTCTGTTTAGTTTTCTCCAATCTAATTAATATTCTTCTGCATTTCTGTGATATTTAATTATCTTATTTATTGATTTATTATCCATTACTCATTATCATAACTGGATCTGCTTGGTGTGGCCCTGAATAGCTTACTTTCTTTTATTAACAAACATTTGATGCACAAGATAATATTTGTTTGAATGGTGTTTTGGTTTCAATTATTTTATACTGAACTTCATTATTATCACCTGTGTCCAATATTTCTTATAAAAAGTTTATTACTTATCAGTCAAACAATCAGGCATTTATGATTCTATTTTGCATCTACCTGTTAATCTTGTAAACATTTTGGTAATTTGTATCAGTAGATTAATTGTCTAACATTTTTAACAATATAGGACTCCTTTCTTCTAGAAGTGAAGTGTCTGGCTAAATGGATTAGAGCATGGGCTCCATGCGGGGATCCGTTTATATCCCCAGTAAGGCCAATTAGTTTTTTTCTGTTGGTGGCATAAAGAAAAATGTTAACCTGAACAGTTTCACTGCACCAGCACTAATTACGCGGCCATTAAATTCCACAAATACATGTCCTACACCGCCCTAAAAAGCGGTATTACAGAAAGTAATAACAGTTTTTTTATTTTTAGTGCAAAACTACAAATATGGATCTTAGTTCATTATGTAAATTTTAATAAGAATAGCATATTTCAATATAGCAGAAAATAAATACAAATTGTAGTATTTAACATCAAAATTGAAGCAGAAGTTTTAGAATCACAAAAACATATTCAATAATGTAAAGTAAAATGTTTCCAAAATGTATTACAAGCATTTTGAAACAACCGTGTTGGATGGAAAAAATGCTTCAAAGACACTCATAATGTGTTGCTAAAAACCTTTAATATAGATACCTTGTTCTGGAAATCCCTTGTACAAAATCGCCAAATGTGGTGTTGCAAGAAAAGGAACACATAGCTGAGAATTGTCATATTTATCAGGCAAAGAGAAAAAAGCTGCAAACAAAAACATAACTTCCAATACTTGCATGTCCAACCCTAATCATGTATATCCACCTGGGGTAGGGGATTGGACTCTACAGTCACCTCTGCATACACTAGAGAGGTGCAGCAACATATGTCTGAGAGTGTTCCATTATCACTTGTGATGGACGCTTCTGTTATTTCAAACAATTGTTTATTGTCCAACCTAAACAAAATCATTGATCACCAACATATGCAAAAAGCAATTTCTTATCATTTTGTTTATATTTTATGCTTCTAAATTTAAATTAAATATAAAGAAAATTAAATATATAAATAATATATTATATATATATATATATATATATATATATATATATATATATATATATATATATATATATAATCAGTGAATAAATAAATGAAATGATTATTCATATATATTATTATTTGTTAACACTAAAAAAGTTAACCCCATGGACGGCATTCATTAAAATAAATGTATTAACTTTTTCATCACAAGTGTAGATTGAGGAATGTTGAGACAAATTACACATTCAAAATTGAAAATTAGGTAATTTTGAAATATGTACAGTAATTTTATTAAAGACATATTTACAAAAACCACACACATAATGTTTTTGTAAAATAATTATAAGAATAGTTTATTGCCACTAATTATTTCAACACAGAACCTATCATAAATATACAATATAACCCAAAAAAAAGTATAACAGCTGGCAATTTCTTGTCTTTGTGATCATGAAAAACATACTTGAACAATCTTGTTTATATCTCCCATTATCTCAGAACTTTACTGAGACCCAAGATAAATATTTTACTTGATATTCAACAACAACTAATGTTATTATGCATTTATGTCAACCAAACTAGAATTGTAAATATTTATTTTGAGGCAAAATTGTGTCAACTAATAATAAAATTACAATATTATATATATCTTCACAATGCAGTAAAAGACAATACTTTTTAAAAAACTGACATGCATTAATAAAAGGAATCATGTGATCAGACACTAAAGATGCTCATCAGCAGCATCCAATGGTTTGTTCTAAGATGTACTTTGTGATTTTAACAGTCCTTCAGAATTTCTCTCATTGGCCAAATAGGCAGTAGAAGTCTCGGCTACTATCATGCTCAAATTGTCAGTAACATCCTAAATTAACCTTCTCTATGGTTTTACTATTCTCCTCTTTATCGAAAATTATGAAGCCTCCTTTCATAATGATCTTCTCCAACACTTAGTGCCTTTTTTATGTCCAAAATACTTAAATTATCACATTCTTTTTTTGTAGCATTAGCCATTTTTTCTTTGAGTACCTTCTGGATAAATCTATTTGTCATCTTCTCTGTGCATGGTATAAAGAAGACTCTTCTGTAACACTTATACTCAAAAGCACATAATGGTTTTTCTACTGCCTGCTTATATGTCCATGTTTCATAACCATACGTTGCTGAAAGAAGTTAACAACAATTAAAATAGCAATTCTGGGTAAATGTTCATCTATAAAGATACAATTTGATGATGGTTGATTTAAAAAAGAAAAAATGACTCAAAAGGATATTAAATAATGTTAATGGTTGACAGTGTTTACTCCATTGCATTCTGAGCAGATCAACAGGATGTAAATTAACTCATTGCGTCCAGTCGACGCTCCCAGCGTAGAAAACAGTTCTCTCATTATGCCAAAACACGCTGCCAACGTCTAATTTGGGTCCATGCACGTTTTGTTTCACTGTTCAGCTACTATACATCCGACACTGTTTTGTTTACAGAATTCAATGGGCAAATAACTCCCATTTCATTCATATACTATACGGCATGGCAGAATTTATTTTCGATTATTTAGAAACAGTTTTATTCGCAAATATATTTTTCCTATTGTGAAAAAAGTGAACTTTCGTGTGAAAAGTTTAGTTACAAGATGTTGTTTCGTCCTCCACATCGTTAAAATGCAGAACAAGCCATGGATTTGTTCCAAAGTTCAATTAAACATACAGAGTGTTTCATGTTTATGATTTCACCGACAATGATGGTATTTTTATTTGATTTTTTCAATAACATGAAATACAACAATAATTTACTAAATAAATACTAATTTACAAATATAACTATTTATTATCAGATTGTTCAGAATTTAATTCTGCATATTTTGATGCCAACAGTATAAATCTAGTTTACATAGAACTAACGTTATAGGCATATTTCAAAGATCACTCCATTTTGAAAAATTTTGCTAGAAATGTGTTCTGGCAGAGCGTGACCACCCCCAAAATTTTCTAGGACACAAAGAGTTAACAGAATAAAAGCAGACACTGAACTAAAGCTTACCAAACAGCATTTTAATTGTGCTTATAAAAAAACTACCTTTTACAAGTCAGATCTGAAATAGAAAAGTTAGAATCCACTTAAAATACAGTTAGTATTTGTAACCAGTCTGCATTTGTGAATTTATTGATTCATATTTGACCTCCATTGAAGTAAAGACTTGAGTTGATGTTTAGAATATTACTGCAAACTGCATGCTTTGGATTTATCCTGGCTGGTGTTCTTGCCACCTGATGCGTCTGGACTTTTCATCAATTCCAATCTCTTTTCAATTTCTTCAATCTATATAGAAAAAACAAATCATCTTTCCCTTAGACTAGCATTACTGACATATCTGTTTTGGAACGACTAAAAAAATGTATGAAATTTAGTATGCTAGCATATTCCTCTCTTTCCTCATGGAACATAGGGCCTCAGAAGTTGTTTGTCACTTTCCCAGGTCTCGTGCTGTTTTCTTTATGGCTTCCCAGGATTGTCCAGCATCTTCCAGTTCCTTAATGTAGACGCTTCATTTTTCTTGTGGGTTCTACTTATGTGCTTGTCTAGTGACACTTGACTGTGTCTTTTACAGGGTATGCCTGACCTATCGCCATTTTCTCTTAACCTCGGTTATTATGGGTTACTGTGCTGTTCTTATTGACGTTTAGTATAACTGGCATATGCTCACTCATATATCTACAATGCTGACTTTCTTGCAAACAATGCCCGACTCAAGCGGGCAGAAGTATGGACAGAGCCGATATCATCAATGCGGTACGCTCTCAATTATGTGACATGGCTAAGTTTCAGACACTGTAACGAGTTCGAGAATTAGACGTTAAGTTTGGACATGCCAGACAGTGTCATCTTCGTGGTAGAAAGAGAAGATATAGTAATCAACTTCTCATGGGTGGTGAGGAAATGGACTTTGGGATGGCTGCTGCAGTAGAGGACAGAGCACGAATTGGAATGCCCAATGTGCCATGACATCGATCGCATAACATAACATCTACAATGATTAACAAGTGTGTGCTCTATAAAACATAACTGATGTATATCTCATTCATTAGTCAAACATGGCTTATATATATCTGTCGTATTTGTCTAACTTAGTTAATACATGTCTTGGGGATTTTAATATTCATACAATCTGGTTAAAATTGTAGATTTAATCTTATTCCTTAAATCTGAAATGAAATTGATTTTTCTGCCACTTACGCGGGGCTAAAGAGGAATAAATGGGATGATAGGTTTGTGGGCATTGCTGCTGTGAAAAGTGGATATGCGATGGACAAGGTTGATATTCTGAATTCCCTAAGGGAGATAGGGCATGTAAATGATTCAAGAAATAAGGGTAAATCTACAACTTTAACTAGACTGCATGAATATTAAAAAAGCAGGGTGTTGGAGACAAGAGTGCTATGCTGGAAGGAAGAGAAGAATAGTAAACCAACACAGAACTTGTCATTATTCATCACATACTGAAGAACACACTGAGGAAGCGATCAAAGCACTTATGAAATAATTGTTTTAATGTGCAGTGATGGTGACCAAACTAAACCTTAACCTCCTCAGAGACTAACTACTGCCTTTGAGTACAGACGATCGCGAACTTCCTGAGCATACTTTTGAGTTACTGAGAAAGCATAAATGGGTAAAAGTTTGTGACTCCAGCCAGGACATTGTTTTTATTACTACCATAACCTTCATAGTCCCAGCAAAATCACCACTGTCTTCTTTCACAACATCCTTTCTGACCTGAGCATTGAAAGCCCATGAGCTGTGCCGAACCACAAAGCCATCTGTGTAAATAACCACATTGCAGACTACCTTTTGCCTCCATGACCACTAGGTTTTCTTGTCTTCATTCTCTACCCAGTTAGGAGTTAAGTTAAGACAAATAATCCAGACAAAACAGTGATACTGAAACTGCAAATTGGTGTTGAGAGATAGCTTATCTCTCATAAACTCATCCAATGTGTATTTATATAATCATATATTCACTTACGGGTACATTATCAAGACCAATTTTTTTAGCATCCATAATGTTGTCTTGAATCTGAGACTGTGAATAGAAAATTACTATACAGGTTATTACGATTTTGGTGTAAGAGTGCAATACTCAACAAAAATAAACAAATAAACATTTATATATGAAAGTCTCATTAAAAAAAACATTTTTGTTCCTAAGTCTTTGTCTTGTCATATTCACATGTGCCATGAAGCGTCATGGGGAGTTTTATTTTCTATTCTGTGCCAAGTGTGTTACGTCTGTAGTTGTTAGTCTTTTATGACACAGGATATCTGTGATATTATCTATCCATCAGCTTCTTGGTCTTCCTCTGCGTCCGGGTTGCCAGATGTTATAGGCGTGAGATGGTAGTAGACCTGGTTTTATTCTCATTAGGTGACCAAACCATTTTTTTATTGTCTTCTAATATATTGGATGCATGGTGTGATTCCAACAACATTTCTAATATTCTAATTTCTCAATCTGTCATGTCTTGTAACATTGACAGCTTTTCTTAAACAGTTCATTTAACATGTGATCTTTCTCTCTTGGGATTTATTTAGATACCATGTTTGACATTGATAACAAAGAAATGAAGTTGGTAGAAATATGCAATTTATCAGTTCTCGCTTGACTGCCATGTTTATGTTCAAGGTTAATGCTGAAAAGAATATTGTTGTAACAAAGTAGCGAGGGTTAGCGAACTGGATTCAAACATCAAACATATAGATGTTGAAATCTAGGTAGACTTCCCAATTCATCCAACTTTCTGATCTGAAAGAAAATTTAGAATTACATATGAAGCGACTGTGTAAGTGCTAAGACATTGACACTTTCAGCAGATTTGAAAGAATTGTTACCCTATAGGTGCTCCCTGTGTACCTTGACATACATTTTATTCAGTTTTCCAGTTTTAAAAAATAATGAATCATTCACTGAAAAATTAGACAAGGATGTACACTGATACTGAACAGCTGCAGAGATTTTATTTGTAAATAATATTCTTGAACCATATTTTGTTACCTATTCTATTTTCATGAGAAGTACCACATATTTATAGATATATCCAGATTTTAGTGTCAAACTTATCATACATACACATATCATACACAAACTTATCATACACATTTATGCTAGATTTTAAAATATATTTTAGACATACAAAGTCAAGAACTCAAACAATTATAAATACTACAAAAATGACTAAAACAAATCAACTTATTCTGTACACACAGTTAACTCTTTCCATGGACAGTTATTCCCTCAATTTTTAAGCAGTTAATTCAAGGAAGTAAAAACAATTTTTTTAAATAAACGATCCCAACTATTTTGTCAATAAATAAACATATATATATTATTATATACTAAATTTAAGAAAACTGGACAACCCAATAGAATAACAAGGTTAAAAAGTAGTAGAAGTAAAGTAGTAGAAGTAAAACTAGAAAGACTTCTTATAAGGGAAGCAACTCTATGGCGCAGTGTGCGGCTTAAAGCATAGAAAGAGTTAAAACTGTGCATTATGAACAATGTCCGACCTCAGCATCATTTAAATGACACTTCATGGTTCATAGCATAGGATTTTTTGACATTGAAATACAGGTATTTGCAGCCAAGATTTGAACAGACAAGCTTGCACCAACAGCAAAGATCATTGAGAAATTGAAGATCTAAGATGGGGACGGGGAGTCTTTCATTTGCCACAGGATTCCTCTCTCTGCAACATTTGTCAAATTTAGCGATGGTTGGAAAGGTGTTCCTGTATATTGAAGGCACCGGTATCCATTCTTCCTCATGGTCAATATTTGTGAGCCTGCATACCTGCTGAACACTGTCTGCAGCACTGCCAACCAACAACTTGCCCAGCTTTAACCAATTTCCACAACTGGTGTTGAGTAGCTTGTGTAATGGATGATCCTTTTTAGCATGGGTGATCAATTATGTTGTGAATCAGAAACAATTTAAACAATTAAACATTAAACACATAAAATGGAATTATTCAATAGAAAAAATTGCCATTAAATTAAAAATATGTTTCATGCAAGCAAATCATAAAGAGTGGTAATGTAAAACAAAAGCAAAAGATTCTGAAATTACATATATCAATATAGGATGTAACTTACAACAAGATCACTAGAGCGGTCATCACTTAAACTCTGTCTACTAACTGCTCCATTTGAGGTTGGCGAGTTGTTACTCTGAAAACAGATAACCAACATCTCTGTTTTCAGTACAGAATAGAATAAATTGTTCTGATATTTTTAACGATATTTGATTCAAAATAATTTTACATAAATAAATTAATAAAATCTTGTAGTCTGAGTAAAAACTGAGTAGTCTCACAGCTTGTACTATAAAATGCTTGTACTTGTAATAAATATTTCAAAACTCTGTTTCAACATAAATTTGATTTCTCTGTTACCACAGAAGAAATATATCTACTAAATGCATTACTACTAATACTCCTACTAAACCTTCTTGCTCCCAGTGTAACATATGGATGTAAATGTCAGTCTCCATCAAAATCTGTTTTGAGAATTCTTCTTCCCTTTTCTTATGAGACTCTAATCTCTCTGGTTTACTCTTCCATAGTTCTTTGAAAGGTAGTTTTTGGCCTCTCCACTACTCTTTTCCACAGGGTTCTAGTCAAAAGAACTTCTGATTATGTAGTACAGTTATTTGCTGAAAGAGTGTGAAATATATCACTAATTGTTCTCCTATCCTAGAGTTGTAATCTTATTTTGACCTGTTCTCCACAGTTCTGTATTTATTTTCACTTCTGACTATCTGGTTCCATGAAATAAATTAGAACTCATCAATTTTTAAACTATTTGCATAAAAATGCCATGACTTTCAATACTTTTTTTCTTTTGTTAATTTGAAATAATGTCTTTATCTGCAATGTTATGTCCTGTATAAACTCCACTCAGTGTGTTTTGTAGTTCACACAAAGACCTGTATGTGTCTTCTTCCAGTGTTGTTTCACAAGACCAGTGAGTTTGAACCCATTATACCATATTCAGGGCAGTCTAAATGTGTAACTTGCAATCTGGAGTGTCTGTTCACTTGTTCACATGAGTTGAATTGCCATCTTTATATTGCATTTCGTGTGACTACAGAAATGATGTCTTGTTCTGAGGTAGAAAATAACAACTTATTCTAACCAGTTCACAGTCGTCTAGTATTAGTATTGGTGGTTTTCTTATTGATTTGATCACACGTTTCTTCTGAAAGATATATAATGTTACATTTTCTTGCTCTTTTGTAGCACCTTCTTTAGCTAACTGATTTGCTGTCTTGTTTTATAGCCTTCCAAAGTGAGACGGTATTCACTGCATGGCAACCTTGAGCTGGTTCATCATCATCATCATCAAATGGCTTGTCCTGAGCAGAACTTTGCCACCTTAACAGTCCTTCAGAATTTCTCTCATGAAATCTCTAGATATCTCAATTCGTATAAATTCAGAAAATGCTAGTTCGCTTACTTGATAACAGTAGAAATACTATATGATTTCTTAACTACTTGTGGACCAAACACCATACTACGTGACTTTGAGTTGGATGCCTTTTTGCCAGATGCCACACTAAAGGGTGTTTTTATTCTAAAAACAAATGGCTTGTAAAAACATGACTTTTGCCCTGGTCTACTAAGAGTTAATTTCCATGTTTGGGTAATGTTTCTCAAATAAATAATATTAAGTATAATGACATCCCAAACCTTTTTCCCGACATCATTAGCAGTTGCTCTGCTGGAGTTCTTTGTCCGAGATCTCATGCCTCCCTCTTTATGCTGACCCCACACCTCTACTCGAACAGTATCATTGTTCAGGTAGTTAATCAGCTGTTCAAAGAGTATAATGATTGTTTCAATTTTATAACAATCAATATTATTATTATAAGAATCATATTATAATATTCAAAAGGTTGTCCATGCAAAAGATAGACCACAAACATAACATGTACACAAGAGAGCGTTCTAAAGAACTCTTGGACACTGAGACACTGTGAGGCAAAACAAGATTAAATAAGAACAATCAATATTGCTTCACATGAAGTACACTTCAAGCACAAATATTCAGAAACTATAACTACAATATTAGTTCAGTTTCAAGTTTAATGTGGAATGCCTGGCCGAATGGATTAGAGCATGGGCTCTTATGTGGGAGACCCGGATTCAATCACCAGTAAGGTGAGGATATTTTTCTGTTAGGGACATAAAGAAAAATCCTAAACTGAAAAGTTTTGCTGCGGCTGCACTAGCCATGTAGCCATTAAATTCTACAGGCACATGTCCCTCACTGCCCTAAAATGCAGTATTACAAACTGTAAGGACCGCCCGAGTGGTTACTGGGACCCAAATTTGGGGTGTAAAGAATAGAACCACTGTTACCTGCCACGCATGTCATAAGAGGCGACTAAGGAGGTTTGGCTGAAATATGATGCATGTGTCCTAAACGTGTAGATGTCTATGCGTTTAGGGGCCTACCAAACCAATGTGCAACATATACATGTTCTTGGCAAAGATCAAACAAATCACAAAGAGTGATTAAAATTGGTCGTAAAGAAAGAATGCAAAGAAGAAGAAGAAGAAACTGTAAGCAGTTTTATTCTTAAGTTGAATCATACGATAAAGATTCATTTTTATCTAGTCACTGATGGATGACTGTGTTGATCACATGATGTTTAAGTGTGTTATCTAATGCTGATAGCTTGGTTGATATAATTTTTTTATTCCTATTCCAATTTTGTTGTTATTTTATTCACCCAGTATTGGCTTTCCAAATATCTCAACTATAATTTATAGATAATTTTGATGTCATATAATGCTTACGCTAATCACAGGGACAAATTATGTTCTGCAAACTAATGTAAGAAGTCTGCTTGCCTCATTTGTAACAGATCTAAAGTTGATTTGTCTCTCATGTTTATAGTCTGGGTTAATAGTGCCTTTAATTTCTTCTGTTATGGTTGGTTTGTCTTCCAGATAAAACTTGTATGAACAGTTCGTCTGGAAAAAAAAATGAAAGAAATGTTATATTCTGATAAAGGATGTAAATATGACATAGCGAAACACGTACAAACAAAGTACTATAGTTTTACAAAATACAGAAACAGTGACGATAAACAGCAACATTTTGACCAAAAGGCCTTTATCAAGCAAACGACACAACAGGAGTGACGAATTATAGAGAACACTTACAAATGGATGATAACGGCAACATGCAAATTTATCTAATGAAAATCTGGGAATAAAAACGAATAACGAAATGAGTGCAACACAAAACTAGAAGTGGAAAAGAAGAGAAACAATATACAATCAAGTGAAAATATAAATTATATATATGAAGCAAATACACATATAGATTACAAGGCATGAGATGAGAAAGTACTAAGAAGCATAGGAATGTAATGCGCTGAGTCCAAGAGGTCGCAAGGTACCATATAACAAAATAAAACGGTTATCCAGAGCAAATCGTCTGCGATCATCAGAGGAACATGATCGGATGGCTGTGACCTGGACATCGCAAGCTCCTGAATGGCCAGTATCATTGAAATGGGTAGCTACAGGGTCACAGAGCATTGGCGTATATCGTGCAAGTGTTGGGCGAATCGGTCACTGAGTCTCCTGCCGGTTTCCCCAATATAGGCCTTGTTGCACCGCTTGCAGATAATGGCATAGATAATATTACGGGACTCGCACGTGAAACTGTCTTCAATAACGAACGTGGCTTTGGAAAAGACACAGTGCGGGTCTGTATTACATAAGCACACGTGTTGCAGCGCCAACAGCCACACTGGATGGTGCCAAATGACTCTGGATATTAGGCTTGAGGCGACTGTGAACCAACATATCCTTAAGACTTCTGTCCGTCTGTACGCCACCAAAGGATAGTGTTGAAAGATTTTAAATATGACATAACAGGTCTGTTGTGAGAAACTGAACCAAAACAATATTAAAAAACTATCTGAGCAGATTTTCTTTTAGAAATGGGTGATCTAACTCAGAAACAGAATGATCACATACACATTCTAATATAAATTATTATCTAATATACACAAACATAACATGAAAATTATATCTTTGAAACCATAACTTTATTCTATTCAAAAGATATTTATTTTTCTGTCATTTCAGATGTCCTTTACAAATTAAATCAAAGAGTAGATGATCTTCTGTTGCAAAACATTTAATGTTATTTCGCCCTCTAATACCAACTCTCTGCAACCCCATCCTGTTTTATCATAGGCAAATGTAACTACAAAGGTGAATGTAAAAGAAAATATATAAATTTAGTCATATTCAGTTCAAACTAATACTCACAATCGCAAAGTTAGCAGGAATCCCTTTCGCTCCTTTTATTTTGAATTTGAAATATAATGGCTTTCCCACCTAAATCAAAAAGTATGAGAATGAGTTTCTGATAATTTTAGCAAAATGTCAGAAGAAGACATGAAACAAAAACACAGTAAGTCAACATTCAATTCAAGATTTTCACAAATTTCTAAAACAGAATTCAAAGATCTTAACCTTAGTGGACCAAGCGCCACGCTATGGCTTGAAGTGACGCGTACATTCCGCCACGCTATGGCGTTGTTATCAAAACGTGAAAGCGCTTGTAAAAACGTGACTTTTGCCCTGGTCTACTAAGAGTTAAACACCACCAATCTGACTGAGAAGAAATATTATATTTAAGATTATAAATCTAATTTATAAGTTTTAAAATTTAAAATAACTAACTACTTCATGAGAATGACTCCAGTGCTTATTAATTCAATACTTCTGTATGGCAGCGAATCATGGACAATGAACAAACAATCAATACGATCATTGGAAGCCACAAAGATATAGTTCTACAAAAGAATGCTGAAAATTCCATGGACAGCAAAGAAAGCAAATGAGGTTTTAAATCAGGTCCGTACAGAAAAAAACTTATCAAACAAATAAGAATCCGGCAATTAAGGTTCGTCTGGCATATAATGTGAAGAGAAGGTTTAGAACATTTGGTGACAACAGGTAAAATTCAAGGAAGGAGAGATCGTGGAAGACAGAGGGGAAGATGTTGGATGGCCTGACATCATGGTTCAACACAAGATCGATGTCAGAACTGATTACATGCACCAAGCAGAGAGAGTTGTGAAGAGACATGATCGCCTACACCGGCATGCATGACACTTGATTTTTTTTAAAACTACTACATGTTCTCTATTTTTATTACTTTCATTTAGTAATCTATATTCATTATTCTTCTTCTTTTTGCTGTTCTTACGACCAATTTTAATCACTTTTTGTGATATATTTGATCTTTGCAAAGAACGAGTATACGTTGCACATTGGTTTGTAGGCCCTAAACGCATAGACTTGTACACGCTAGGACATGTGCATCCGATTTCAGCCAAATCTCCTTAGTCGCCTTATGACATGCATGGCAGGTAACAGCGTTCTATTCTTTACACCCCAAATTTGGGCCCCGGTAACCACTCGGGCGTCTATATTCATTAATATTATATATGTTTTGATTGAGAAATAAATACAAACATAGGTCTCTTTCTCTTTTAATTTATTTCTCTGGTTTTTTTTTTAGTTTTCTGAATAAAATATGTCTTCAACAAACTCTTTAATAAATATCATCTACTAGTGAACTATCTACCATGAACACAAGTTTTTATACCAAGGTCTTATTTTTCTTTAATCAATGGCACATAATAAGTGATGTAGTCAACATCACAGTGGCCATCTTTATTTTTCATTGTTTTTCTAGTACTCAAATGAGACAGAATCAACTGGAGAGTTATGTTCATTTGGAAAAAATCCCACTCTAACTGTGAATTTGACCAAGATCTTCTTCTTCTTTTCTTTTTCTCTTGTACGTCCACTGTTAATTCAGGCAGAAAGTCATAACGCCTGCTATTGCGCTTCTGACTGATTTTTGCGTGGACCTATATTACCCTTTACAGGCATCCTCAACCAGATGGACAGCCTCGCCGACTTCAGAGGTACTTAAAGCTTAGATCCTTCAAGAGTGATCATTGCAGGAGACCTTTTGTCCTTGTAACTCTTTCTCGGACAGTTAGTTAGTGAAGGCAGAACCTTTCTATCGGCTTTCCTAATTTTGGTGAGGTCGTTCCGCATCACATCGTAAGATAAACACTATTTAATGATCTTTTTGTTCCATAAATTTGGGCTTTGATCTATGCCAAAGAGCATAGTTTACTTTGCGCTGACTGGGTGAGGTCGCTCCAGTAAAGACCCGAGCAATCTCGAGCCTTCTAGGGCTAGTCACAGAAACTGTCACCTTTTTTGTATTCATTGCTCTTTACGATCATTTTTCGCCGTATATTTGGGCTTTTGTTTTCGCCAAAGAGTATGTCTACAATATGCACTCTTTCTGACTATATCAGATCCTTCTCAGTCATTAGGAACATTCTCAGTCATTGGAGACGCATGTGCTTTGTCAAACAAACGATCATATGTTGGCGGTATGCTTAGCCTTATGTGATCTGAGCCATGGTGTATGGACGTCATCCGTGTAGGATGATCGATATCCAAAAAGTATTGCCCTTAGCCAATGTTTGAGTTTGTACCAGTCAAGCCTTTGCATTATCAGCCTTATTTTTCTGTCCACGGTGAGTTTGTTCCTGTGACCAAGATCTAGGAAGCAAGTGCTCTAATCGCTGTTATCTATAGTCTTGTTTTTACTTGACTTAAATCTAGTGGAACTTCAGCTTACATCCATTGGTGCCATGTAATACTGAAATATCTGTGAATTTATTTTCAATGCTGGATAGATTAGAGGGACTGTACCATGACTAAGAAAATAATGAAGTGTATGTACTTGAAATCTGAAGTATATAATGCTGCACTTATTATTATTATCATTCAATGGTGGATTATGTGCATTCAACAATTATTTTTTTTCCGATCCAGAAGCACTTGAGCTTTCAGCTCTTCGGCTCGATGCTATGAACATTGTAACCTTTGTTCGGTGCCACGAACACCATAAATCTGGACAACCTGTGGCTTTTCTGCCAGCCCGTGGAATTGAACCCGCACTCACAGGGAGCTTGTCACCTGTCGTCCAACGCGCTACAAACACGCTGGGTAGGCAGGCTGCATTCAACAATAAGAACAATCCTTTGATTTTGTTTATTGCATATTATTAACTCTAACAGTTTCACCTACACCCTGAAGGATTGGTTATTGGCTACTAAACTCATGTCATTGCAATTCCATAGGTGCTCAGTCTCCACCAACGGATATTGAAGAGTATGCATACTGATGGTTCCTGTGGCTCGCTGATTAAACACACTCTCACTCTGCCCCTCAGGCATCCAGTTCTACCCGTAAAATGGGTAACTCCAAACTGCTTAAATTGGTGGATCAATTCAACATCTATTTTAGTGTCTTCATCTAACAGACATTCGCAAAGAGACCAAAGAACATCCCCCTTATCCATCTTGAACTCCCAATAATCGATGCTGTTGATGCAAGCCTGTCCGCTCTCTTATTGCCCTAAACTCCTGCATGCCTGGGACAGTAGATCCATGTAAGCCTCTGGAGGTTAGAAACTTCTATAGACAACATCCACTCATACTGAAACCTGTCATTTTGGACCTTGTAAAGCATCAACTGAGAGTCAGATACAAACAACTCCTGAAGGAGCTTTTTAGTAGCACTGTTTATCTAGCTCACACCCTTAAAAAAACATAAATGAAATATAATTTTTTAAAGTTTTCAGAATCTCCTATTTTGAACCTGTACACTAGAAGTTAAAAGATCTATCTTTTGATTGTCGATATCTGCTACTTCTCTAATATCATCAAAAACAATTTGTTATAATAATAATAAAAACATATATCAAGGATACATTCTCCTTTTTATGATCGGTTTCTCTGCCTTATGAGTCCAAATAGAATGATGAATTGCCTCCATAAATCCAGTGATGATCCACAATGCCAGCCCCACCCAAACCGTGCAGGATTTTGTAGCAGTCATTAACTGTAGGATCATACATATTCTATATTATTCCACAATCTTATTTCCATTCTGGAAATCCATGTCTGTTTAGACTGATAAGTCAAGTTTTCAAGGTAGATATATTTTCAGAGCTCATATGTAAAATACATGCACTAAACTCAAGAGTTGATATACAAAACATGCATTACAAACCAGTTCTTTTGGGTCATCAACAAAAATATCATCCGTAAGTGCACTCCAACTACTATCACAAGGAATCAATTCCATTTGCAGGTTTCCTGAAAGTAAGTTGTTTTGTTTTCATAGAAGAATGCAAGCAACTTTAAACATATCAAGTCAGAGACATTAAATTCATGTACCAGATTTTAATGTTAAAGAAAATAAATACATTTTTAACTAAGGACAAGATTCTAAATATAATATTTTTAGAATATGTATATCACTTGAATTAAATTAATTAAAATATAGCATAACATCTTTACCATGAACCCTTCAAATAGAAAAATATACAATTTCTTTAACTAAGAACAATAGTTATGTTGATATAACAACCTGTTTCGTTCCCTTTGAAGTCCATAATGATCATGCTCTCATCCACACTAACCAAGTGAGCTATTGACATTAAGTAGATATGGGCAGTACCTATCAACACAGGAGTTGTATGTGACTCCCAGAATGGATCTTTCTCCTAGAAGATGTAATTTGTTTTGTTTTGAAACAACAAATGTCAACAGTTTTATTTGGTTTGTTTATATCTAGTCTTTACAGAACTTGGGTGTTGTTTGCAGAACAAAATTATTGAAGACATTGAGAATTGAACTTATTGTTAGGAAACATGAGAAGAGAAGATCAAATATTGGAGTACAGTGAAACACGAAAACAGTACTATAGTTTTACAAATACAGAAATAGTAACGATAAACAACGCTTGAACAAGCTTTATCAAGCAACGAACAAAAGGAGTGACAAATTAAATGAAACAAAATGGACACCAAATACAAACGTATCTTTGTATTTGGTCGCCCATTTGTGTTTCATTTTAATTTGTCACTCCTGTTTGTTCGTTGCTTGATAAAGGCCTTGTTGGTCGAAATGTGCTGTTTATCGTTACTGTTTCTGTATTTTGTAAAACTATAGTACTTTGTTTGTACGTGTTTCACTGTTTACCAAGTTTTACTGCAGTCTTCCCCTATTTAAATATTGGAGTAGGTGTGAAAAAAATTTCAAAATAAATATCAATTCATTATTTGTAATTGTATCATTGTATATTCTGTGACAGACACAATTTTGAAAATCATACTACTCTTTAAAATCTCAAAAATTGGCTCTTCACATTATCCAAAAAAGTTGTTGGGTATTCAGTTATGCCAAACAAAAACAAGCTGAATAATTTCAAATAAATTCAAATAAATAATAGGAGAGGTAGATTACCTAATATGCATTTAACTATGACAGCTTTTTTCTATTAGTATAGGTTATTGGTTGGTTCATTATTTGGTTATATAGAACTAAGCTTATCTTTCCTTCTTTTCGTTTGCTTGAAATATTTCCTGTATATTCAATGCTGTCTATGGATAAACTTCACTCTCTTTTGTAGCTCCTACAGAAGTTCGTATAGCTTTATGTCAGTGTTGTTTCATAAGGTCAGTGAGTGCCTCAGTATATAATTTTTTAAGAAGTCTTGAAGTTTGTGCTCTGCAGTCTGGGTTGCCTGTACACATGGCTGAATTGTCAATTTGGAATTTTGTACACATGTGGCTGTGGAGTCGATTGTGTCCTGTTCTGAGACGCAGAATGACAACTTGTTTTATTCTGCTCATATTTAGGTGGTAGGTAACTGGTACATCTGGCTGCTCTCCTGCATCACCTTCCTTGGCCAGTCGGTCTGCTGTCTCATTTCGTGGTATTCACCAGTGAGATGGTATGCACTGCAAGACGACCTTGTGCTGCATGCACAGTTTAGACAGTAGGGTCTGTAGACCTTGAAAGTTTCTGGACTGGAGTGTTTGAAGTGCTGATTTTGCATGTCAAAATACAACAAGTAGTGATTCAAGTTTGGTGTTCAACAGTTTCACAGTTGTCACCTTGATTGGTTGAATTTCTTCTTCATAGCTATGACAGAATCTCCCTGTTAGAACTTTAATCGTACCTCTACCATTGTTTGGGTGTTCTACGTATACTATTGCTTCTCCATTATCTACTGCATTTTCTGCTGACTCATCTATGTATACCTGGACCCAAGGATTTTGTGGGTATATTTCATCAAGAAAACTGAGAACGAGTGTCTTATGTTGTATAGTTAGTTAGTTTAGTTAGTTTATTCCTTTCATGCCAAAGGCGGTACATAGGGCAGAGGTTTTAGATCTCCATGTGATAAGGTTCTTTGCTAGCAGTTGCAGATCTTGTATGGTTTTACATCCCAATAGTTTACTTTCTTGTTGGATAGTTCTTCGAAGAGTGGTCTTTGGTCTTCCACGTTTTCTTTTCTCAATTGGTGACCACATAAGGACTTGTCGATTTAGTCTCTTTTCGTCTGATCTAAGAACGTGACCTAAATATTTCCACCGTGTTCCTTATAATATTTGATATGGATTGTTGGTGTGTTCTATCTCTCACTGTGTTGTTAGAAACGAAATCACTCCATTTGACTTTTAATAATTTTCGTAGACATTTATTCTCAAAGCTGTCCAGTTTCTTATCAATTTTCTTTGTTGATTTCCAACTTTCACAACCGTAGGTCAGTACGGGAATCACACATGACCTAAATAATTTAACTTTTGTGCATATACTAAAGTCTTGAGATTGCCAGATATTCGTTAATTTAGTGAAGGCACTAGCTGCTATAGCAATACGAGAGTTTATTTCTTTCATCGTGTCTCCGTTGTTTGACACTTTACTACCCAAATATGTAAAATGTTCAACTTTCTCCAGTGTTTGGCCATTTATTACGATGTTGTCTGTCGAGTTTGTGAGGTCCATAATTTTGGTCTTGGCAGAATTGATCTGGAGACCAACCTGTTCTGCAAGTGTGCAAAGATTGCTCGTTAGTTTGTGGGTTGCTTGTGTAGTTGAATTCAATATGGCCACGTCATCGGCAAAGTCAAGATCAAATAGTCTGATGTTATTAAGCCATTTGATGCCTAGTTGATCATCTTGGGTGCATTTGCGCATGATCCAGTCTATAGCTATCCCAAAAGCATAGGTGACATAACGCAGCCCTGCTTCACACCCGAATTGACTGTGAACCAGTCTGAGTTTCCTGCATCTGTTCTTACACAGCAGGATGCTTCAGAATAGAAGGCTTTTATTTATGTTGTATACCATTCTGTTAATTCTTTTACCAAGCATTTAACATTCTAGAAAGAACAATAGGTGCTCGGTCATCTATAATACACACTGAAGGGTATTCATGTTGGTGGTTCATGTAGTTGACTGATTATACACACTCCTTATCGAGCTCCTCCTTTGTCCTGTCAGACTTGTGTAGCATTCAATTGTTCAATTCTCACAGTCTCAGTATAGCTAGATTATCAATTGCTATGTCATCATTCAACAATTTTACAATAACAGCAATATGTCATCATCATCATCATCAAGTGCCATGCTGGCTGGCATAGGCGATCATGGATCTCCACAAATCTCTGTCTTTGGTGTTTGCTATCAACTCAGATGTTGACGCTCACCGGCAATGAAGTCAGGCTATCTAAACATTTTTCTCTCTGTCTTATCTACCCTCTATTTAACCAGTTGTCACAATGTGTTCTAAACCTCCTCTCCTCATCACATGCACGAAAAATGATGACTGTCTCTTTCTGATATTGATGATAATCTGTCTCTGTGTCTTGATCTCATTCAACACCTCAACATTAGTCCTTTTAGCAGTCCATGGAATTTTCATCATTCTTCTGTAAAACCACATCTCTGTGGCCCTTAAAGATTTTTTGATCTGTGTGTTCATTGTCCATGACATGCATCCATATGGCAATATGTCATACATATCTATAAATCAACAATAAATCTTGCAATAATAGAAAGAAAAGGGTCTAAAAGCAAAGGATTGACTTCACTGCACAGAGTTTCCCTATATGGCTCTGTCCCTGTCAGCAGATAGACAAGCCACCTGCCGAGAGTGTTGAACAAAGCCTAAATTCCATAGCTCCAGAACAATCTAGGGATCTCAGAAAAAGAATGCTCAGGTGAACTGAAATACGCTATCCAGTTTCGAACCCACAACCTTTAGAACGCAGTACAAACGTCACAGACTCCCAAAGACTCCCACTTTGCGACAGAGACTCCCAAAGACTCCCGCTTTGCCATAGAGACTCCTAAAGACTCCTGCTTTGCCACAGAGACTCCCACAGACTCCTGCTTTGCACCAGAGATTCCCAAAAATATAACAGAATACAATTGAGAAACATAACTATCTCCCATTTATCTTTAACCAACACAAAAATCTTGCAATAGCAGAATTATGTCCTGCTTATGTATATAAAATAAACAGTTTTATAATAACATCAACATGTTCTACTTATTTATATCCAACAAACAATCTTGTAATAACAATACTGACTTCCTTGAGTGATTGATTGATTGATTTATTGATTGGATCATCATCATTGCATTTTAGTGAATAATTATGTATGCTTCAGTCTTTTTCTTACACAGGGAGGTCTCAGCAGCAGTGCACAAAATTCATAACACTAGCAAAGGTCCCCAACGTAATTTTGAAGATGGTAGAACATTTTTGTATAAATTTTTCTTTTTTAATCAATAACAGTACTACATACAACTTATCTATTTTCAACATCACCCACCCCATTTAGGTATTTTCATTGTAATCATGTCAGCTCTCCCATTACTTTGTGTCTGCTAAGAGTATCTATATGATATCATGGAGGTTATCAGTATTTATATATGTTCTTCATTTACACCAAAGCCAGTTGGTTAAGAACTATTTTTTTTTCCGAACCAGAAGCACTTGAGCATTCAGCTCTTCGGCACTGTGCCATGGACATCATAACCCTTCAGTTCGGTGCCATGAACACCATAAATCTGGAGAACCTGTGGCTTTTCTGCCAGCCCGCGGAATTGAATCGCACTCGCTTGTCACCTGTTGTCCAATGCGCTACGAACACGCAGGGCAGGCGGGCTTAAGAACTATTGAAGCATGGACATATTTGATAGAGTATTTATTTCTCAGTATTAAAATGTCTGAAATACTTCAATTATAGAGGAAGCTCTCGATTACCATTATCAATAGAATGTTAGTGCCTTTATATATTTGTCAGACTGCTTACTTTTGATACATTCCAGTTTGTATCTCCTTCCACATAGCTCTGATACATGTCTTGCATCAAGTACTTTCTGTTAATAAAGTCATTGTGTTTAAGAAACCACCAATTGCCATTCTCCATGTTTCTCATTTTGATTATGATCTAAAAAAAAATTAAAACAATGAATGCAAGAAAAGTTAGTAACATAAAACATGTCAATGACTATAACAAAAGAGATTGATACACAGTGACTGTGAAGGAACAGTTAACACAAAGGTAAGATATACAGAAAACACATACCTAAGTAAAAAAAAACTACATATAGATAACACTTTCTTTTTTCCCTAATCTTGGGTTGCCTCACATTGTCAGGATAAAAATAATTTTTTAGAACTGACTCTTGTGTTCACTTTGTACATGGTGTTTTTCACTGTTATTTCTATGGGCCACCTTTTGAGTGGGTGACCTTATGTCTTATTTTTCGTTCTTCTTTCCTTTATTCATGTTGTGCCTGTTAACATTCAGGGTATACGGAGAGTTCTGACAAGTACACTTGAGTGCACCCGTGTGGTGCCGGTGCCCTCAAGGGAAGCAAAGAATAATACCACTATGACCTACAATGCATGTTGTAAGAGGTGACTAATGTAGGCACTAAGGATGCTATCCTAGAAGATAAAAAGCAGCGCAGAAATCGAATGTGCTGGCCTACTTGTAGGCGCATAACTGGCGCAATGTGCAATCGCTCTTAGACTCAGATCACATAAAAATCACACAGAGTGGTTGACAGGTGGTAGATATGGAGCATTCAAAGACGAAGAAGTGTGCCCTCAAATATAGTGATTTCTACCGCCTCTGATATTTCTGTGGTTCATCGTTTGCTTGGTTGACCTTTTGCCTTTAAACCATTGTATCTGAATAGCAGTGCTCTGTGTGGTTTACTGTTGGATGGTAATCATGTTAAATTGTCAAACCATTAGGTTTGTTGTTTCCTAATATGCTCTAGCATTGGTGTCGTTTTTACCAAGTCTCTAATAGTCTCGTTTTTTTTAAAACGTATCCTTTCTTGTTTCTCCTACTATTTTCCACAAGTATTTCATTTCTATTGTAATTTTTCTATTTTCATTTGCTGTAAGTGTCCAATTTTTAAACTGACAGCACAAACTAGGGATGAAGATCATATTGAATATGGCTTACTTCATGTGCAAAGATAGCTGTTTGCAATTGAGTATCAGTGTCATTTGACCAATGATTTGGCTCGCTTTGTTACAACTTTGCTGTATTTTATTATTGATTCTTCCATGTGCTGATATTGAGTTTTGAGGTGCACTGTTTGTTGGTAATGTGATAACACATATTTTAATAGGCAAGACAAGATATGCATATTTCACAACCTCAGTTTTAAAATGCAACACATAAAGATAACGCATACCTCAGCAGAAAGGCAAGACAAGGAGTTATCACATACCTCGGTAAGCCCTTCCTGAAGACCCCTAGCTTGTGGTGACACAAGACAGACCTCAAAGTTAACCTTTCTGTCCAGTTCCTCTGACATGGCATTTGCTTCTCGGACCATTGGCAGTAACTGAATTAGATCTTCTTGAAGAATTAGATCCTCTGAAATTCAGGTTAATAAACTGTCAATTCATAAACTCAGCTGTTAGTATCATTCTGAGTGATTCATTAACCCAACGGAACTGCAGAGTCGATATATCGGTTCAGAGTAATGTTCATGATGTCGCAAAACCGATATATCAGCTTTTGGATGTCTGTTCACGGAAAGGAATGTATCTTCACAACCCCTTTACGGAAGTTACAACAATCTTCAGAAACAGAAAGTACATATATGTAGGTACATTACTATATCAATTTAACAAAAATTTGAAAGAGGGAAATCAGTGTATTATTGTGTTCAAGTCAGACTTTTTTAAAAACATTAATGATTCCGACGATGTTTACAGTGTAATCTTGAGTACTGTTAGATCAATTTATAACTTGTGATAGTAATGAAGAAGATTTAATTGATGGTAATAATGACATATGATTGTTTATGAAATGCAGTATCGATAGTTGTAAGTCTAATGTAATAATTGAATCTAAAGAATGGGCGTTCCAAATTTCATTTATTGACGTGTCCGCATTATAAAGTGAATATTATAAAACTACTGCACCTAGTTAGATGAAACTTATAGAATATGTTTGCACATGGATTATCTTCATTTAACTGCTACTTCTAGAAACATCTACGAATATTAAGATGTAATACAAACCCGAGAGTAAAATTGTTTTATGAATTTTTGTTTTTTTCAAAATAGTCATGCTACAATAATCTAGTTGTCTCAAAGGTATATCACCTGATGTAAAATATTATTATATTAATGTATTCTCATTCAATTAACAACAATTTAATATATAATATGTCATACTTTAGAGCATAGATTCCCAAACTTTTTGGCCCACGCCCACATTGCACAACATAAACTTTGTAATGCCCCCTTCACATTATAACAGTTTGCCAACACCCCTCCCACATTTATACATCCTCTATTTTCCCTTTGACATAGAAAATTTATATATATTTCTGTAATACATGGTCAATTTTCAAATGATTATATGCATGACATAGAAAATTGATGAAAAAATTGATCATGTAAGACAGGCATAAGATGAATTAAAATGCATAATTCAAATTTTAAATGATTATTCAACAGCAAAATCAAGAAAATAATTTATTTTAAATTATGTATTATTAATTTCTTTCTTCCTTTTAAGGAGCTAAACCGATCACCTAATTGCCTGAACACTCCCCTAATTCTTCTCTGAACCTCACTATACTGCCTCCTAGAAGACGTCCTTTAGCGCCACTGGGCGGCTAACGGCATCCACCCTACTTTGGAAACACGCTGCTTTAGAGAAACAGTACTAGAGTTATAAAAGTTTAAACTAATTGACATTGAATGTTAAATTTGAATCGCAAAATAAATGCGTCCAGAGGTCAAAATAATACAGAGCGAAAGGGTTAAGTATGATCCAGAACATGGGTTCTCAAAGTGGGTGGGACCACCTCCCAGTGGGCACTAAAGCCTTTCAGGGGAAAGGCAGGGGGCGATAGTGGGTTCAGAAGCATGGGGGTTGTGATTTTGCAATTGAATAATCATTTTAAAATTTGAATTCTGCATTTTAATTCATCTTGTGCATCTTACACGATTCATTTTTTCATCAAGTTTCTATTTCATGTATATAATTCATTTGAAAATTGACCATGTATGACAGAAATATATATATCAATTTTCTATGTCAAAGAAAATAGAGGGCGTTATAAAGATTATGTTGTGCAAAGTGGGTGGTGTGCCGAAAAATTTTGGAACTCTATGATCCAGAAGGTGAAGGCTGGTTCAGTATGTAGACAATGGACTGAATCCCTACAGGGGTAATTGTTTAAAGAATTACAGTCATCTTTGTTTCGGAGCATACAGGTGTTGATATCAATGAGAGAACAGACAGGCTGGCTGGGCCACCATATTAGGGGAAGGGTGTAGATTTGACATTCAGAATGCCCTCATGAAGTGTAGCCACAAAGAGGACTTTCATCTAAATCAATCCACATTAACTTCTAGATTGCAAGAACTTGGATTGAAGATTGAGTGGCCAAAAAGAGCAGTGCAACAAATACATGAGTTGATGAATCAACATCAAACTTGTACGGTTAGTCGCTGGATGCTGCTGTTGGGTATATTGCAAAGGAGATCGGAGCACCTATGGACTTGCCCAAAGTGCAGTGAATATATTCAAAACTGAAACTGAGATAGCAACAATAACCTATATATATATATATATATATATATATATATATATATATATATATATATATATATATATATATATATATATATATATATATATATATATATATATATATATATATATATATAACGATTTGCATATCAGAGTTAATAGATAAATAAGAGCAGTTTATTTTAAACTATATACTTGTTCCTTATTTAAATCTCTCAGTAGATCAAATTTACTCTAGCACCATGTAACTAAAACGTGGAAGACCAAAGACCACTCTTCGAAGAACCATCCAACAAGAAAGTAAACTATTGGGATGTAAAACCATACAAGATCTCCAACTGCTAGCAAAGAACCGTATCACATGGAGATCTAAAACCTCTGTCCTATGTGCCGCCTTTGGCTCGAAAGGAATAAACTAACTAACTAACCATGTAACTCCAATTTAATTTTAAACATATAACAATGAAACAAATATTGAAAAGCTGTTCCCTTTTCACTTGAATATGCACAACTAAAAGGTAACAAAGTTGAGTTGCAAACAGAACTAGCAACCTCAAAATGAATAAGTGTTAAGGAAACTAGCACTAAAAATGAATGTGTTCTACTCCTCCACATACTTGCAATGGTAGTTTATGCTCCTTAATGGGAGAAAATAGGAGGAAAAATGAAAATGTCCTTGCTAATATTTGAATCATATGACAAACATAACCAATTGCATACCTCTGGATTTCTTTGAATTGTCCATTAGACCTGACTCCTTGGCCAGTTCTTCTTGAGCACTGTCATATGTTGGTTGATTTACTTTCTTTCCCGACTTCACCAGTTGGGCATAATCTTGGGGATGGTGAAAAACATAGAGATGGTTGGGACCAAACTGTACTCTGTAGATGGATGGATAATAGAAATTAACAAAAAGATAATTTACTGACATGCTGCACATATGTTTGTTTGTCTGTGCATACATGTATAAGTGTTTGTGTGTAAAAAGTTCAAAGTGTGCCAGTTTGGAAAAATTTTTTAATATATCAATTCATTTCTAAAAAAACAGCAAATTCAGATGAATACTTCTAGCATAAAATGTCATACTAATTACTATCATGTTTATTACATAATTTTATAAGCTGTATACTCTTAGATTTATTTTTCTCTCTGGAGCTCTACTTAAATGTACTGTGTCATATTTCATTCATGCAAAATCTAGGATAATGATAAACCAATACCACCTGAACACCCATTTCAGTTTTTAAAACTTGTTAATCTTCTTTTACAAATTCTTCTCTACTGAAATGAGGAAAAAAATATTTTTGTGCTGCATACATCCAATTCTTACATGTGGAAGTGAATCTTGAAAAATAAATAAACAAGCAAAAAACATTATGGAGACACTGGGGATTGTTTTATTAGAATGTCATTAAGAATTCAAAAAGACTACTAAAAGAAATAATTTAGATGTGCTGAGAGAGGGCAATGAAAAGTAGATCTTATGCCCAATGGGAAAAATTACTGGGAAGAGAGAGATATACTGATTGGTTATTGGTTACTAAACTGACGTCATTGCACTCCGAGCAGACCCATAGGTGCTCAGTCTCCCCTAACAGATTTCGAAGAGTATGCATACTGATGGTTCCCATGGCTCGCTGATTAAACACACCTCTCACTCTGCCTCTCAGGCATCCAGTTCGACTTGTACAATGGGTAACTCAAAACTGTCTAAATCGCTTGATTGATTCAACATCGATGTTAGTGTCCTCATCCAACAGAGAGTCGCAAATAGACCAAAACATCCCCTTATCCAACTCCCCAACAATCAATGCTGTTGATTCAAGCCTGTCCGCTCTCTTATTACCACAAACATCCGCATGCACCGGACAGTATATCCACGGAAGCCTCTGGAGGTTAGAAACTTCTATAGACGACATCCAATCATACCGAAACCTGCCCTTCTGGATCTTGTGAAGCATCAACTGAGAGTCAGATATAACAACAGCCCTAGTAAATGAAGTCCCAGCGATCCAATGGAGGGCAGCAGTAATGGCCTCAACCTCCATCCTCATACTAGAAGTAGTGGTAGGGTTGTTGCAGAGCGAAGTGGGGCATACAGGATGCTGTATGCCCCACTTCGCTCTGCAACAACCCTAACATGCACATTAGCCAAGAAATCCCAGCCGGACTTCTCACCACGTTGATATACTGAACAGCCTAGCATCATGACAAGCAAGAGTTCGAAAATAGAATTGATTATCAATGCTAAGAAGAAAGTGTTGTAAAGGATTCATGATGGTCAACGCCTGCACACGCATCACCTGATGATGATGAAATATACTTTTAACAGATTTTTAAAATATGAAACTACTCTTATCTTTATCACAACAAATGTAAACAATTTTTCCTTTAATCTCACCTGTCATTGTGATGCAAATCTTGTTCTTTATTTATTGTCTTTCCATTAACTAAGATCTTGGCGTTAGAAAGTGGTTTTACACTTACTGCTCCTTTTTTGTTTGTCACAATGGCATGTTCCTTCTGAATGCTGGAAATGAGTAAATGTGTTTAATATGATTTCCATAATATGTTTAACATGATTACAATTCAGTATTGAAATACTCATCTATTCTATCTATATCCTCTTCGTGTCCCGATTGACACATAAGGCTTCCACAAGAGACTTTCACTGTTGTCATTCTGCTGCCTTTCTACCAACCGTCTCCCACATCAGGCCGCATTCCTTCAACTCTCTTTCTTCTCCATGTTTTCTTTGGACGTCCAGGCCTTCTCTTCCCATTTGCTATTCATCTGAGAGCTGTCCTAGCCAATGCCCCTACTGATATACGACATACATGTCCAAACCACCTCCATCTTCGTCTCTTCATGATGGTCTCCAAAGATGCACAGTCTGTTCATTTCAAAAGCTTCTCATTTGTTATAGTATTTGGCCAGAAAATTTTCAGGGTTCCTCTTAAACATTTATTCTGAAATTTCTCCAACTTGTGTATTATGTGTTGGGTCATTTCCCAGCATTCACTACTGTATAATAGCACTCCCAGTATATTACTTCTATATATTTTAAGTTTTGTCCTAAGATTTAGTCCTTATGTTTTCCAGATTTTGTTGAGCATGGCAAAAGTTTGTCTTGCCTTCTTGATTTTTATTGAAATACTCATATATCTAAACAAAATTTTTCAATTAAATAAAGCATGAGTAACATTAGTAAAATTGGAATTAGCTGTTCATAGTATTTCTAACTTTTAACTAGTTCAAAGCATTAATAATAATAATTCCTCTCATACCGTTATATGTTTCATAGGCCCTGCAAGTAATTTCTCCATACCGGTCTATCCTGAGCAACTCGCTCAATGTCCTCCATGGAACTGAGACAGATATTTCTTGCCTCTCTCAACAAAGTTCGTTTAGGGGTCTTCTTAGGTCGTTCTCTCTTTCTTGAACCTGTTGCATTCCACTTCAATGCCTGCTTTGATATTAGTTGATCATTTCTTCTCAAGATGTGTGCAACATATCTCCATCTTCTCTTTCTTATAACAGTTGTCACTAGTGGTTGACCAGGCATTTCTCTGATTTCATCACCTCCTGAATTTGTTACATTTTATATTCATTATTTTTCGCAGACATCTATTTTCAAATGCATTCAACTTGCTTTCTATATCTTTAGTCATTTTCCAGCTCTTGCTGGCATATATTAGGATTGATACAACATTTGAATTGAAAATTCGTAATTTAGTTTTAATACTATATAACTTGCAGTTCCAAATTTTATTTAGACTTTTAAAAGCTGATGTTGCTTTGCCACTTCGTATCATAATTTCTTTTTTAACATTTCATGTGCAATCAAAATTGCTACGTAAATAGGTGAACTGCTCTGTTATTTTTATCATTTTAGATTCCAGAATGATATCTGCATTACTTGCATAGGTGTCTTCATTATATTTGTTTTTTCATAGCTTATCTTCAGTCCAACTTTTGATGCTATAGATGACAAGTTGTCTGTTTTTCTTTGCATATCTTGGTTGTTTCTACTTAAAAATTTCTTCAACATATTTTAGTTTGTCTCTTTGATCTGATACATATTATTATCAATTTACTTTCACGATTTTGGAATTGCTTTGACTTTCTTTTATATTCAGAGATTCTTCTTTAGCTGATTTATTTTCTGTTCTGTTTCAAATTTAGTTACCATCTTTGCAATTCATAAAATATGCAGAACTTATCAGCAGTCTATATTTCAAGATAGTTTGTGATTTCCCTTCTCTGCGATGCCTATCTTGTTTTCTACTTCCCTTGATGGATGATGGATGGATGAAATGGTGACTTGCACGATGATTTGGTTTAAAGTGAAAAAGAGTTCCACAGTTTATCGATCTCACTCTCTTGTCCAATTCCTTCTATGTCCAGTGGCAGGACAAAGTCAAGATGACTGGAGAAGGATCCGGGTGCAGTGATAACCAGGGCGTTCTATGTGCCTGTTAGTGCTCACTACACTCCGCAATGCATTGCTGGCAGACGTCATCTTGTCCGTTAAACTAGAGTATGGTTTCTTACTCACAACCCGAGTCCAGTCTTTGCATGCAGGGTTGGCATACCCTGATTCACCGATTGGTTTAGTACCAAATCAGTTACCCGTGCCTGGTTTAGCCGGCCTGTCACAGCCATTGTCCGGGGTGGCGCTGTACTTCCTTCTTACAACATAGAGAATTACCACCCGGATAAGATGCAGAAGCAAAAGATATCCTATTTGTACATCATGTTTAATTTCAAATGTTTTCCATTGTGTTATTTAAAAAGTGGTAAAAGAACCTTTTTCCTACCTCAACGGTGTAGTGGGAATACGATGTTAGCTCCATATTTTTTTGGGACCGTCAGCACACAACTCATAATAAGAGTACCCCTCTTGTTGGACTCATTTAGGGGTGTCAATTATTTAACTATATGTTTTTTTTCCCTTTCATGATCTTTTGTCTCTCATCCACTGCTTTGTTCCTGTTTTTTTTAATGTTCATTACTCAGTTATTAAATCAAAGAGGCATCAAAATCACTTTCTTTACATTTTCCCCCCTTAAGGTTGGGCTTAAGTGTTTCATTTAAATTATGTGTGTCTCATACCCTTGTTACTTTCTCCCAATTTTATAAGTAGGTCTCTGAATAACTATGGTTGGTTTTATTCTATATTGTGGTTTGCTGACCAAACAAATAACCTTTCATCACATAAGATTTCATCATGATCTTGTCTCTTTCCTTTATCTTGTCCAGTTTGGTAAACTATTTTATTTGACAATGCTCTTGTTAACTGAACTCCTCGAGTCATGAACAGATAACAAATTCCCAATATAACATGGAAAGATATTTTTAGAACTACACTTGAGGTAAAGGTTTTCAAATGGAAATTGAGAAACACAGATAAATTATTGTCATACCTCAAACCATTCATTAAAATCTCTGGGGCAGCTTTGGCATTTTTGTTTCCAATCTTAGATGTTCCTGAAATAGTATAAAAAGTCAGCATTCATATACAAGTCAGTAATATGTGGTCTCCGTGAACTGTTAAACATAAAAATTCACTGCAAGAGCACTGTGTTTATAGAATTTCAGCATTAACCATTTACAAAATCACACATTCAGCTTAATTTTGTGCTCTTGCAGAATACTTCTAAAAGAAAAGGTTTTCATACAGTAAATCTCTGTTAATCCACTAGACTACAAGGGAAAAATATTACATTTATGAAACAGCAATATGGACAATATGGAAGCTCGACATTTTAAAGAAAATAATTAAAGGCACCCTTTTCATACCTGGAAGTATCTTGGGGAATATGGTGTTAGGCCAATATTTTTCATTAATCGTCTGCACATGATGGGTAATTTGATCAACACGCCGGCCGTCTTTACTCTCCAGTGCTTTTCCTGGTACCCAATTGAGGCTGAGTCGACCTTAGAGCCATAACGGTTGGAAAAATATTTCCTGCCCACTGTGAACTTGAACCCTGACCACGCGTCTAATAAGCAGGTTCACTAACAACTATGCTACAATGGCTCTCATTAGCTTTTACATTTTTTACATTAGCAAGAACAACAGTAATAATTGAATATTAAAAATAACAATCAGCATTTCGACTATAGGTCTTTATCAAGACAACACACACAAACATACAGTTAAATATTTAAATATACATCTCAAGTAGAGAATCAAAGAGAACAGCAGATAAATTACATATATACCTCGGTACAATTTGCTGAGTAGATCGATAATGTTCAATGACTTGCAGAGAATGAAATATGACAGTAAAAACACATAAGAAGTAACATTGAGAATAACAAAGAAAATGATAGTCATTGTGATCTACAATAAGAACATTGTACCAATACAAACACTTTATATGTAACTGAGCAGATAGGGTCATGGGTTAGAATGTGGGAAAGTGATCAGATGAAGGTGTCATGTTGAGGAGGGGAAACACCTGATATGAAAGATTCTTAATATATGGAAATCAAGTGCTAGACCAGTATAACTTCCCAATGACATGCACCTGAACTGGCTAATATGAATTCCAGATATCAAGGGAGCATAGACAAATAGAACTCATAGCTTTAGAATAGATGTTAACAATTTATAGTGTCATACCTTCTCTACAGAAATGAATTATCATTCCAGTCAAAGCTGAATCTTCACTCAAATTCCAGAAGTGTGGAATTATCTTTCTTTCTTCAGCATTTTTTTTCTCAGCCTCAAGTTCTGCCTGATTAGAATATATCAAGATTCTTAATCAAATACAAATTTTAACAAATAAATAAATTACAAGTTTCATCACCGAGACAGTTTTGTTTTAGTGCTACCTAAATTTAGAGGTGATCCTACGAATACCATGGACAGAAAAAGAAAGAACACTGATGTCCTGAAAGAACTAAATGTTAAAGAGAATTGGCTGATAAACAACATACTATGCAGAAAAATTACATACTTTGGTCACATCAAGCGTCACGATGGCCTGGAAAGAACAATTCTAGAGGGCAGGGTCCCAGGACGCAGAGGCAGACCAAGAAGAAGATGGCTACAAGATATTAAAGAAACCATGAACATGACCATCGACAAAGTGGGTGAACTGGCAAAAGACAGAGTGAATTTCAGATGTGCTGCAAAGAGAGCAATGTCCTATAAAGGATATGCACCTTGATGATGATGAAACTTAGAGGTAATAAATATGGCACTAAGTAAATGATTGCGTGTACTACTATTAAATCCTAATTTACTAACTATTATTTTATCTAGTTAGTTTCCTGAATACTAAATATTATATTTATCTGGGTGCAGATGTAGCACATTGCTTCGTGTGCTGGATAGAAATAGGCGAAACACATAATAACAAAGTACTGTAGTTTTACAAAATACAAAAACAATGACAATAAACAGCAATGTTTCGGCCAAACGGCCTTTATCAAGCAAAAGATACAACAGGAGTGACGAATTTCACAGCACACTACCTATAGACTACGACAGAGATATTCCAATGGTTCTAAAATGAAAATCTATAACTAAAAATGAATAACAAAATAAATGCAAAAAAACTAGAAGTGGAAAAAGAAGAGAAACAATAAAAAGTCAAGTTTGGATGGAAATACCAAAAGTACAGATGTAATTTCCAGCTCGACATAGCAGAAAATGACTACCTAACTCTGAGTTTGAAAAATATTTGACATTACTATTGAAACTACTATTTAAGTGTTCTGACAATGACACTTTCAACAATCTGAAAGGAACTGTGCGTATCTTGGGGTATCCTGAGTACTGCGATGTTGATTCTTTTTTTAGATTTTCTAGTATTTTCTATTTACTAGTGGCACACGTAACCAAGTGGTTACTATTAGCTTCCTAGCCCTTGGGGAAAGAGGATACGAAATTTGTCTCTGCATTCTACTAGATAAGTTGTAAAAGATGATGAAGATTGGTTAGGTATGAGGTCAGTAAAATAATTTGAGAAGACCCCAAAAATGTCGAATAATACATATTTAACAAGTCACCCTTAAAGAGAAGACATAAGCTAGCAGGAAGGATAATCAAAAGCAACTGAAGTCAAAAAAGAGTTGATTAATTACTCTTTTTCTACAATGACTACCTAGACTAGGTTCCTGGAATGTACAATAGTGGAAGACAGGTTTGTGTTTACTGATTTAAAACCGAGGAATTTACTTAGATCACGTTTATTCTATATTTTATCCTTCTGCAGAAATGGTACTATAATATTGGACAAAGCACAAACTCGTAGATCCAGCACAATCTGGGGTCACTGAAAAATTGCATCATGAACAAAAGTGTAAAGACTGGATTTGAAGCACAACTTAACTCACAAGATGAAGGGCTAACAACTTGAGAAGATCCCCAAGCAGGTAAGACTTTACAAGTCATGGAATCAATGAAGTACTGAATAACTACAATGTTAGCATCCCTGAAATTAGTCAAACAAGGTGGACACAGTCAAATAAAGTACAGTTATTATCAGGGGAAAAAATAATATACTAAGATCATGAAGAGGAAGGAAATACACCCCAGACAGAGGTAGGGGCTTTCATGTCACCGCCAAAAGTTCAGAGAGCCATCATTAAATTGGGCTGATTATGGCAACCATAAATAAGAAGATAAAACTAAACATTATACAAAGCTTTGCCCCAACAAACAGACAAAAAAATACAGTAATAAAAAAACTGTTACAACAGGCTACACAACAAAATGGATGAAAACAAACAAGGTCATGTTATTATAGTTATGGGCAATGAACCTAATTATGGATGATTTTAATGCAAAGTGGGAGATGACAATGTAGGATATAAAAAGACATAGACTAAGAATTATGAACGAAAATAGGGACATTTTAAAGAGTTCTGTACAGGCAACCAACTGGTTACTAGAGAAAGTGTGTTTTCACATAAGGAGATTCATACGGCAAAATGACATCCCTGTATAACCAGAAAGCAAATGAGATTGAGACATCAGAATTGTTGACAATATCTACTCTTCTTCTTCTTCTTTGCATTCGTTTTTTACGACCAATTTTAATCACTCTTTGTGGTATGTTTGATCTTTGCTAAGAACGTGTATACGTTGCACATTGGTTTGGTAGGCCCTAAACGCATAAACTTCTACATGCTTAGGACACATGCATCCGATTTCAGCCAAACCTCCTTAGTCGCCTCTTACGACATGCGTGGCAGGTAACAGTGGTTCTATTCTTTACACCCCAAATTTGGGTCCTGGTAACCACTCGGCGTAAAATATCTACTAGATATCAGAGTGTATAGAGAAGTGGATGTGGCTTAAGACTAAAACATAGTAATCTTCTTTCTTCTTCTTTTGTCATCACACTGTTACTGGGTTGTTGCCCAGTATCATGGTTTTCTTTTTTTTTGCGCTGTTCTGGGGGCTTGGGTGATATTATTTTTGCTTTCTGACAGGATTCTGCTGTGCCATTATCCATTTTTTCACGTTCTTCCTCTAACCTTCTTTCCCGATGTTCAGTATACAGTAGAGTTTGGTTGCATTCTTATTAAGTGCTCGAACCACCTCATTCTTTATTTCATTGTTCATTTGAGGATCATCTTCATCACACATCGGAAATTTCTATGATTGTCCCAATCTCCTCCTAAGCATGTATTTCAGTGTGTTTAGACTAACAACCCCCATTCTGTGCTGGTTGATGTATCTACTGGGGTTTCTTTCATGGTTTTCCATCTTGCTGCACCTACTGTTGATGATGCTCATCAATCCCGGGTGATAATGACCAGCAATTTTCATCGAAGATCGAAGAATATGTAGTTGCATTATGTTTGTCTGCTTGTACGTAGATAACTAGTGAGCTCGATGCAGGCGTGAAATTTTCTTTTACAATGTGGGCAAAGAAGTCCTTCCATACCTATTGTATGCATAACTTGTGCAACCGAGATAGAGAATACCCTTTCTCTTTGTTGAAATCTTCAGAGTGAATGTTTACTCTTAGAACATTGATGATGTACATAGAGATAGAGATATAGAGAGAGAGAAAGAGAAAACACATATATTACTCCAATGTAAATTCAAAACAATGTTTGTGTACAAATACTCACAGATAACACTGCCTGTGATTCTTTCAATCTATCTTCCCATGATTTTTTCATCTCCTCCAGCTCTCTTTGATTGGCATCCATCTGTTCTTTCAATTTTTTCTTCAACTCTTCAATCTCTATAAGACATAAAACCATAAAGAGTAAATAGTAGATCAATTATTTACAATTATTTTGAAGAATTATTATGAGAATCCATCATTACTTCTATATAAACATACAGAAAATATCACAAATAATATCAATATTTCACATATCAGAATGACTGTAATCATAAACTAAATATGGCTTTTGCTTATAAATGTAAAGCTAAAGAGATACAAGAAAGTGAATATAAACCTAAGAAGACTATGAATCTGACCTACTTTTGGCAAAAAGGAATGAAATTTAATAAATTACATTTGCATTACTTGGAGAAATTGAAATAGAATAGTAGAGATTAAAAACACAGATAGTAACATATTGTTACACTGACCCAGTGCCAAATTTTAAAAAATAAGCAAGCTGTTTGTGTAGGTTCTTTCAGTATAAGACTGTATATTCTCTTACTGCCAAGAACACCTGCATGTCCAGGATAGTAGTTCCATGTAAAACAACAGAGTTTAGAAAGATCTAAACATGTCAATCACTCATACTGACAGCTTGAACCTTTAAATCATATACTGAGAGCTGGATAAAAAAAATGTACAATGTAAATATGTCTCAGCAGTTTCTAGAGTAATGGCAGCATTATGGAAGTTTATCATTTCCATCAGTCAGGATTCATTCTTCCCCTTTTGATAGGCCCCATATGCCTGTTGTCCTTTCAGCTTGTTCCATTCATGACATGATGTGTTTGATTCTTGTGCCTTTGATATCAGTAGTATTATTGTATAGTGGATGTCTTTGGTCTGAGATAAACATAGAAATTGACTTAGCAAGAGCATTATGGAAGCATAGGGACAATTCCAAACATTACCTCATTTTTGCAATGGGAGTATCCCTAGTGTAGCCAGGGACTATACCGATGGTTTCATTCTGAATATGTTACAGGCAGTCCACATTATGATCACCATATCATAAGAATCAGTAGTCTATACTTGGCTACTTACATATTCTTAATGTAGACATGTAAATTGATGACCAAATTAAAGTTTCATAAAATAGCTTGTCCTGAGCAGAGCAGAATTTCTCTCTCTCATAGGTCAGAAGTCCCACCTCTGCAGCCATCATGCTCTAATGATCATTTACATCCTGAATCAACCTTCTCTGTGATCTTTCTCTTTCCCGAGATGCATACTTCCATAATGGTCTTTCCAACCCTTTGCATCTTTTTATATGTTCAAAATACAAGCTTCAATTTTTCTCATTGTTATTTTTAGCATCAGCCAGTTTTCTTCAATTTTGAGTTCTTTCTGAGTAGATCTATTTGAGTTTTTTGCATCCATGTATAAGGAGGATTCTTTTATAACACTTATGTTCAAAAGCATATAAAAGCGCATATACTGCTTAAATTAGCAACATTGAAAATGAAAATACTGCTTTTTTTAAATTAGCAACATTGAAAATGCAAGCAAATCTTTCTACAATGAGTCTGATGAACTTGCTGAAATGCAGTTTAATCTAAACAGAAAAAGTTATTAAGTCAATAAAGGAATGGGAATACGTTCCTTACATAGTTAAGGATAACATACCCTTATTTGAGCTGTCTTGTCCACTATTCTGCAGTTTCTCCATGAGTCGCTTATTCTCTTCTTTTAGCTGTGAAACGAGCTTATCTGTGTCACTTTCATTAACAACAGCCATTGTCTTGATAGTCTTAGTTCTCTCCGCTAACAGTTTTAAAAAATTATGTTAAAAATTAATAAAAGATATAAAAAAACAATCTTGTTAAATATGGCTAAAATTTCAGTTAGTATATCAAAGTTATTATTTGAAACATTAGAAATAACAAAAGTATTTCAGTCAATACTGCTTGCAGCATGTGAATTATTGAGAAATGAATGATGAATATAAATACCAATTCAGCATTTTTAATAAAAACCTTAATTTGCAATTTTACATCACACTCAAAGTAATGACATTCACTAGAGAGGAAAATGCTACCAATATCTCCATCTACAAATATCAATTAAAGCAACACTTGATTTATCTAGGAAGCATTTTTTCAGCAAATGGAAGAATAACTAACGAAATCCAACAGAAATGGCATAAAGCAAATTAAATCATAGGACAAATGGCATTAATTTTGAAATGCAAACATATCGCTATGAACACTAATTAAAAAAGCATTGTACAACACAATCTTTCTCCCAACATTATGCTATCAGTGTTAAATCTGGACGCTGACATTAAATGATAGAAGAAAACTAGTCACGACAGAAATGAAGTGTCTACGTAGAATGCTGGGAGTATCAAGAAGAGACTGGTTTAGACATGAAGACAACTGGGGGGAAAAATGAGTACAACATCAGTATTGAACATAATTAAGAAATAACAAATTAAATGGTTCAGCAACATAAGCAGATTGCTAACAGACAGTGTACCTCAAAGAGCAATGCTAATCCAATACAGTGAATACAAAGAAAAAGGCTATCCACGCCAAAGTGGACCTCAGAAATAACAGAGGCAGTGAAAACACTATTTACTAAACACACAGAAAAGCCTATTCTATAAATCTCTTCTTATTCTGATGCTGTGAGCTAAACAGGATTCGAGAAATAAGAAATCACACTCTGAAAGTTAAATGAATATTAAGACCGTTAAGCAAGTTTCAGTAATTATATATTCAAGGGTGAGTTTTAAAAAGTGAGATTTATTTTGAAACAAGATATATGTTTACAAATAAATTAGAGAAGTATGCTTCAAAAATAGACTTTAATGTACAAGGTTCAGGTTCTATAAGAAGTCCACAGACTGGACATGTAGATCCCTAACTGGAAGTAATGACAAGTTGAATTACTAAAACAGCTGAACACTTTCTTTCTGAAATACTAACAAGTTTCATGTTTGTAAATGCACATGTTCATCTTTCACAACTGTAAGCATATGATGCTGATGGCATGAATCAATAACAGACTTGAAAGAGTAGCAAATCTGCATCAAATTTTCTTTAAACAAATCAGAACTGCATTAGAGACTTACAAAATACTTAATGAAAATAAAATCGTGGCACATCCTTTTTTCAGGACGTAGCATCAACAACAGTATATGATTTGTCGATTTTATAGGCACCACTTATACGTTCAGTAGTTTGTCATTGCTTTCTGAATGGTGTGGTCTATTTTTACAGTTCGTAAAAATCAAGGGAACTAATTTGCTTCAAACTTGCCCGCCGCAGAGTTTGAACCAGGTACGCTGGGTTGTGATCGAGCTCACTACCGCTTAAGCTACAGATGCTCACTACTTAAGTCAGCATTTAAACCAGAATTTTTCGTAGTCCTTTCAAATGAAATGAAGGTAAACACCAGTTAAAGATTCAGAATGCTAGGTCAGCCTTCAGTAACAAAATGGCACAAAATATGAAATAAGTTATGTTATGTTATGCGATCTACGTCATGGCACATTTGACATTCCCATGCGTGCTCTGTCCTCTGCTGCAGCAGCCATCCCAAAGTCCATTTGCTCACCATACCCTTGAGAAGTTGATGAAATAAGTGCAACAAGGAACACATGCTGATCATTGACAAGCATGACATACAAGTTAGCCATGATATCTATAGCATGATGTGTGCAAATAAAGTAATTCTCAAAGAGGAAATCAATATAAAGGTGAATTGATGTCATTGTGCATGCTTGACTCTTGACAAGATATGATGTCAATTACCTATGTACAGAAGACTCCAGAAGCAGGTATAAATTGACCAGACTTTCTGTTGAATGTTGTTACTGATAATGCAAGCTGTGATTATGATCTAAAAACCAAGCAGCAATCAGTAAAATTGAAGAGTTCATTCTCAACAAGTTCAAAGAAAACAAGGCAGATCAAAAGCAATGTTAGGATCTTCTTTTAGAGTACATATTTACAATGAATGTGTTCCTCAATGTCGGACAGTGAATTAGCACATCTGTGTTAATGCATGACCTAAGACTGTTAAGAAAATATGTGAAGTACAAATGAGTAGATGAATAGATCAGATAGGATTGTTTTCTGCATTATGGCAACATATCAGCCTACATGGATCTATCAAACCTGTTTATAATTAAAACAGTAAATAATGAGTTATTATTTCATTATCATGTGCTTATCTGCATGTAAATAGCACATTTAGTCATTGTTTTCTTCAAAATGTTAATCAGCACATTTGCTTTAATCAAGTGAGAAATATATGTCTTTTCAAAATAAAAGATATTTATTTAACAAATAAGAATAGAGATGTCCTTTAACAACAAGCTAGGGTGTCAACTTTAATGAACTGAAATAAAATTGTAAACCAACACAGAACTGGCGGTGTCAGTCGTCACACACAGAGAAAAATCTGGAGGAAGAGATCAAAGCACTTAAGAACTAATTGGATCACTGTGCAGTGATGATAACTTGTCAACTAAAATAAAATAAACATTATCTCTAACAATCTAAACTAATATTGCACCTAAAAATGGACGATCAGACTTTTTTCACACTAAGCAATTAATACATTTTAAATGAATATATTCTCAGTTTATTATCAATCACACTGACAAAACAGTCCCAATTAAATTCTCACCAAATCTGAGAGTGGACAATGTCTCATCATAGTTGATATCAGCAGGACTCAGAGCTGCTATCTGATGACCAGAAAAGAATAAATGAAAATAAAATATAACCAATTGCAGAGTCTATATTTTCAAAATATATAATAATGCATGATTATTTGTTGTTCTCTACACAAATCTTGCCTTAACATGTCAGAACTATGATATTTGATTATATAAAATGCAGATTCTTAACTATAATGAACAAATTAGAGACCACTTGGTATTTACATTAGCAAAAATGAAAACTAAATTTTACTAATATGTTACCATGATAGTCTTGCTGTTTCCACCAAGAGCATTTTTAAGAAGCATCGTCAACACCGAGTCTCGGAATGGAACTGAAATATGCGTATGTGTTATAAGTATTAATTACACAGACCAGACGAATGTATACACTCAAAAGACTGTCTTAATGATGGGGAATCTATATCATAAATAAATTGATGATTTAGCACTCAGATTATTCCCATTGGTGAACATTTGGTGAATGCTGTGATATTGATTTTTTCCAGTTTTGATATATGATTCATATAGGAGCGTGATGAAAGCACCAGTTTCAGGATCATTTTCACAGTTGGTTTGACGTAAATTTATAAATTCATAACATTGAGTACCCATTTTCAGTTGGATGGACTGTTGTGAACCGTACAGGATTTAAACCCTATATAAGAAGTGTTTTGATTCAGAGCACTATACTAACCACTACACATTTCATTAGAAAAGAATAAGTATGAGTTTATTTCATATACAAATATAAAATGTTACTAGTGTTTTATTACAGTGATTAATTTGGAAAAATAAGTTTCTTCTTTTGTGCTCGCTCTAAACTAACCACTTGTTAACAGTTCTTTTGTAAGTTGTATGTAATTTAAGCCAACCAGGGTCTCTGTGGTGAAGCAGTTAAGCGTTATGTTTGCCTTGCATTCTGAAAGTTGTGGGTTTGAATCTGGACCATGTTATTCTGTTTGTAAAGTGCATTTTTCTCAAAGATCTCTTAGGATTTTGCCAGAGCTACAAAGTTCATGCTTTGTGCAATACTTTAAGCAGGTTGTGTGTCATTTCTGAGGAGAGTAATCCACTCATAGGAAAACTAGTGCAATTAACCTACTTAATCTATTTAAACTACTTAACTTGTTTTCCCAATGTGGTATATAGTGTAATATGGTGTTAGAACTGTATTTTTCATTGACTTTCGGTACACATGGGTGATGTGGTCATTGTCACACGGCCGCCTATTTCCAAGTGCTTTACCTGGTATCCAATTGAGGCTGGGTCAACCTGGGAGCCGCTAAGGTCTGAAAAAATTCCACACCCACTGTTGAATTGAACCCGGACCTACTAGCCTAAGGAGCAAGTTCAATAACAACTACGATACTGCGGCTCTCAATATTTTAGTAAAGTATGTAATAAATACTTTACAAAAAATTTAACAACTCAAAACAGTATGGAACTGAACTGATAAGACAGAGATCAGAATACTAAGAGCATGCATATTCATAGTGGCAATGTGTAGGGTGTGTGAACATTTAATAAAGCAGTGGAAAAACATATATGTGCTTTCGAATATAAGTGTTACAGAAGAGTCCTTTGTATATCTTGGACAGAGAAGAGAACAAATAGATCTATCCAGAAAGAACTCAAAATCAAAGAAAACTGACTGATGCTACAAATAAGAAAGAGAAAATTGAGATATTTTGGACATATAAAAGACATGAAGGGCTGGAGACCATCATGGAAGGAGGTATACCGGCAAAGAGAAGAAGAGGAAGACCACGGAGAAGATGGATTTAGGATGTAACTGATGGTTTGAACATGATGGCTGCAGAGGCGGACATCTGGCCTATGAGAGAGAGAAATTGCCGAGGACTGTTGGAGTGGCAAAGTTCTGCTCAGGACAAGCTATTTGATGATGATGATGATGATGTAACATATTAGATAATATTTACTAAAAAATTATCAATAAGTATAGTTAATATTTGAAAATATTACATTTGAAAATAGATGTCTGCGAAAAATAATGAATATAAAATGGAACGAATTCAGGAGAAGTGATGAAATCAGAGAAATGTCTGGTCAACCACTAGTGACAACTGTTATAAGAAAGAGAAGATGGAGATATGTTGACACATCTTGAGGAGAAATGATTAACGAATATCAAAACAGGCATTGAAGTGGGATGCAAAGGGTTCAAGAAAGAGAGGACAACCTAAGGAGACCCTGAAACAAACTTTGCTGAGAGAGGCAAGAAATATCTGTCTCAGTTCCATGGAGGAGATTGAGCGAGTTGCCAAGGATAGAGCGGTATGAAGAAATTACTTGCAAGGCCTATGTAACATATAATGGTACAAGAGGAATTATTATTAATATAGTTAATATATAGACTAAACTGTAATTATATAGAGAAGGGGGTCTCTGTGGTTGAGTGGTTAAGCCCTTTGCCTTGCGAGTCGAAGGTCGTGAGTTCAAACCGACCGCGCCTTCTGTTCACAAGTGCAGTTTTTCCAGAGACCCCTAGGATTGTTGCTGGAGCTATGGAGTTCATACTTTGTGCAATACTCTGGCAGGTGGCGTACCATTTCTGGAGAGGGACCGAGCCATATGGGTAAAACCCGGTGCAATGAAGTCAATCCTTCGGCTTTAAAGCCCTTTATATAGAGAAAGTAAGATAATAGCTATGTTATCTATAGTTGTAAGCTACAGCACACTTGATGGAAACATACCAGCAATATTTTTCTGGCCCCGAGCTATCTCAGTCAGAGCCCTGATACAGTGTCCCAGATTACTCAGTGATACATTTATGTGCTTTGCTTCCTCAAGTCGTTCACCAGCTGCACCTGATTTCTTAACACGTTCACTGTATAAGATTCAGATAAGATATTCATGATAGTATATAGTATTTAGATGAGTACAATGTATTCAAGAAATTAAACATTAATATAAATAATAGCTCAAGTTTATTAACCCTTTAGCTGCTAAGGACGTATACATACGTTTTTCCCATTCACTTCTAAAGACGCATTAGCACGTCTGTTATTATCTCTCCTCTGTGGGCTAAAGACGTGTTAACACATTATACATTGCTACTGTCACTGCTATAGGCGTACATTCACGTTTGTGACCTAGAAACAAAGAGTAGTTATTTTAGCTCAGCCTTTGGAAAGTATGTAGCAGCGAAAGGGTTAAAAAGTCTTAGCGAATCACCATGTAGAGATTAAATTACAACAGAAGTCATCAAGGTATTTGAGAGGTCAGAAGTCAAATAGTCGCATAGAAACTTCACCACATCTTAATCAGAAAGATAATTAGCAAACTCATGACAAGCTAACAGAAAGTAAATTAATAAATGATATACTGGTTATGATCAGAATATCTAAACAAAAAAAGCAAATGGGACAATGAAAAGTATCATGGCACAGTCTTCAACAAATTGTCAAATGGGACAGATAAACAGACAAAGACTGCTACATTGGTAGTTAATGTGTTAACGATACCCTAATACAAAAATTTATGTCATTAATGGCTACTTTTGAAAGAGGAAGAGAAATTTAAACATCACCACCAACCTTCCAGCCAGGTCAACAAGGTTTATGATGGATGACTTGGTTATATGCTTCCCATTTTCATCTTTATGTTTCTGTATAAAATTGATGGCCACAATAGTATGGGCTCGGCTATAATTAAAAATTTTTTTAATATGGTAGAAGAGAAACATATAGCTAACAAAACTTACTATTTACATTCTTTCTCAAGTCCTATCTAAATACTGTATATCAATATTCATCTCATCATTATCAAGTAGCTTGTCCCTTCTGGAACTTGGCTCCCATGACAGCAGTCCTGAAAAACTCTGGTCTGTGCAAGTTGGCCGGCAGGTCAGCAGCAGTCATTCTCAGATCGTCAATGACATCCTGCACCCATTGTCTTCTAGGTCAATATTACTGTGGATTTTAAAGCTTGGAAAGGATTTTATCTCTTAATGACAATTCTTCTTCTCAAGCTAAGCAGTCTGAAGACTGGCATTAAAGTCATCCGATCATTATCTCTCAGCTTTGAATTAGACAAATACTAGACCATATTTCTAGGGTAAAAATGAAACAAATAAATTAAGGACTCAAAAGGAGGTAAATTTATATAAATCGTATGCAAATTTAAGTGTACTATATAACCATGACATGCCCACCTGCTCTTAGCATTCATGTCTGTTGATGCTACTGTACGATTTTTGGTGCCCTCTAGAACTTTATTGTTGATCTGAGCATAAGTGCTTACAGAGGTAACTGTCAGTTTATCCACTGAGGAACAAAAATGATTGAACAAACATATTAGTCTGAAAATTAACTCTTTCCATGCTTTGAGCCGCACACTGCGCCACTACGGAAGTCCATTGCACGCTATTAGCCGCACACTCGCCATATAGTTGCTTCCTTATAAGAAGTCTTTCTAGTTTTACTTACTTTACTTACTACTTTCAACCTTGTTATTCTATTGGGTTCAGTTTTCAATTTAGTATATAATATTATATATATATATATATATATATATATATATATATATATATATATATATATTATATTATATATATATATATATATATATATATATATTGGAGTAGTTAGGATTTTTTTTTTTGACATCCTTGAATTAACGCTTAAAAATTGAGTAAAATAACTCAGCATGGAAAGAGTTAAAAATGAATGATTTCAGTATGTCATTGAGTTTCCCGTATACACAGTAAATAAAAAATTATGAATAATGGAAAATTTATGCATCATTTTTTTTATTCCTTAGAAGAAAACCTTGACCCCCTATTTTGAGGCAGAAACCATTATTCCCAAACATCCTTTACTTAGCCCTTTGAACCCTGGCTAACTGTACCTTAAAAATCCCTTCCCTGGAGCTCCTGAGCAAAAACAGCCCATATCAGAGTTAAATTAAACATGATAATTTAGCATACTCTAGCATAACTAACATGCTTTATAATTTGTTATTGACTTACCCCATCATCTTCGTTATTCCTGTTTATTACCTATTTGCAAAATACTAAATTTAAAATTTATTGGATTTAATATATGGGTACAGCCATGAATACTCTCACGTATATGTAGAGTTTTCTCCAAATTTAACATATAGCTTGAATATCAGTTGATTAAAACAATTCTTCATCTTATAAATGATCATCTATCCCTCTTTTATATCCTTATTACAATAATCATATTAAAAGCCTAATTCATCTTCAGATTTATTCAAAACAAGTTCAACATCTTGCTCTGTTGTTATACTTTTAGAATGACCATTTCAGAAAAATTTAGATCTTTTCAACATGAAAAACATAACTAACTACTTTATCAATATCAAAAATATCACAGAACAGTGTCCATCATCTCGCAAAACCAAGTAGAACAGGTGGGTTCTGTTTGACGTTACATTTGCACGCAATTTATTCTCAAATACTGAAAATAATGAAAAATATTCTCAGACCGATATATCGGGAGCTTGGGATATGCAACGTTTACATTCAATCCCGAAACATCGGGAGCCCGGGTTCTAAGGGTTAATTTTGGAGTGTTTTCTCTAGTGAAAGAGTACTATGCAACATATAGTCAATTAGTTGAGTCTCTCATAGCATAACCACCCATAATCTGACAAAGGGTAGACTCAGTTTACTGGAAAAATTTTCCTAGTAAGAAAGCATCATTTTAATTGTTTGAAACATTGATCTTTGAGGCTATCCTGAGATTTTGTGCTAACCCAGGAGCTTTCAGCTCACGGTTGAGTGTGAAAAGTTTCAAGACTAACGACATAAATATATGTATAAATATCTTTATTTAGATTTTTAACATTGTTTCTTTTACTTATTTAATATTTATTCACTATTGAAGTCAAGCTCATGTCATCACCATTTTGTGCTAGAAAATGACTTGGCTGTACACGCATGGACATGCTAGAGTGCGGGTACGAGCGTGCTGACTCTCTTGCAAACAGTGCCCGACTCAAGTGGGCAGAAGCATGGACAGAGCCGATATCATCAATGCGGTACGCTCTCAATTGTGTGACATGGGCGGGTCTCAGACACTGGAACGAGTTCGAGAATTAGGTGTTAAGTTTGGACATGCCAGACAGTGTCGTCTTCATGGTAGAGAGAGAAGATATAGTAATCAACTTCTCATGGGTACTGTGAGCAAATGGATTTTGGGATGGCTGCTGCAACGGAGGACAGAGCACGAATGGGAATGCCCAATGTGCCATGACGTCGATGCATAACATAACATAACATAACATAATCAATTTTGTGTGTATTTTATTCTTCTTCTTTTTGTTCTTTGCGTTTGGTTTCATATATTCATCTAAACCATGAGATGGGTTGCCTCTATGAAACTGCATGTTAGTTGGAGTTCCTCAGGGGTTCCCATAGCTTGTTTGTAAGCTTTATTCATGAGGCCATGTTTCGTTTCATTGGTGTATGTATGATGGACATGAGCGCAGGAGTATTTTATTTGAAAAATAAGTGTTTCATTTTAATTTTTGACACTTAAATAAACTATATAGAATAGTTAGGTCAGACTTTATTCAGTGTCAGTCATACAGATCACTCTTACAAATGTCTAAACAATTTTTTTGTATACTAAAGTTCGTTTGAAACTAGATTGAGACTTGTTTTCCTATCAAATGTCTAGCTTGTATGTGTATGATCTCCTTGATATAAGTATGGACCAAAGTATTTCATATGCTATAGCCCTGGTGTTCCTGCAACAATTTGTTACATAGTGAGATTTCTAAAAGCACAGAGAACTCTCACTAGTTGTCTTAACAATAAGCTTAACAAGCTGCAATGTTTCTGTTTTCTGCCTCCAAAATTGAACTTTATATTAAAATCTTATATATGTATATCATCAAGTAGCTTGGCCCTTCCGGAACTTGGCTCCCATGACAGCAGTCCTGAAAAACTCCTATTCTGTGCATGTTGACGACATTAGCAGAGTCTTCTAGATCGGATGCATCATCAATGACATCTTGCACTCATTGTCTTCTAGGTCTTCCTCTCATTCTTCTTCCAGGCATCATTCCCTCCAAAATTATCTTCTCTAGGCTCAATATGTACATATTTCTTATCCTCATTCAAAATTATGTTCTAGTTTATAATATACACTGCAATAAATATCTTTGTAATAGTTATGTATGAACGACAGCCATGTGAATCGTACTGCCCATTTTGAGATATCATTAGAACCTCATTGAGTCTGAACTAGCTATGTGTTCTCTTTCTAATTTTGTTTGCAAAACTGGATGGTCATGATGCTTCAGTCATAACTGATAAAATCTATTGACCTGATAGTTACAGATTATGTAGTCAAGAAAGGAGGTTTGCAATTTGTAAATTTTGCAAATAAATAAAATGTAAACATTCATGCTGTTTTAACTCTTAGTGGACCAAGCACCATGCAAAGTGGCGTTTGAAGTAGATGTGTTTTTACATGCCGCCACGCTAAGTGGCGTTTGGTTATCATAGATTTAGAACCGCTGTAGTAAATTTATATTCCAGTCCACATTTTTTATTCTAACCTCTGGTCATACGTCATTTCCGTTTGTACATGTTTGTGCCCTTATTTTCGATCTATAGTTAGTAGAAGCGTTATAAAACACACAAAATCTCAGTATAAAGTTTTGTTTACTCGCAATTTTTATTGGTAAAATGGCTTCTTCTTCTGAAACACGTAAGTCGCGATATACAGCAGAACAAGCAGTAAATCTTATTCATCATTTGGAACTTTCTTGGAATGTGTAGAAATGATTGTAGTATGAACAGAAATATGTGTTATGGCTTGCAGATGTGTTGGATATATTCATATTGAGTGCTAAGTAAGAATTTTATTCTCACTAAAAATATTTTAACAAATTTTCTTCTTACTAAAAGTCACTTAACATTTCTCTCTTTATTTTTCAAAAATATTTCACTAATGTTAATAAATAGAACATTCATTTCTGAACATTTTGATATATTGTACATGTTCCATAAAATTAAATATATAAGTTTTATGTCAAAACTAATGACAGCTGTCTGTACACAAATGTATAATTAAAAAATGGCTTTGTAAAAACGTGACTTTTGCCCTGGCCCACTAAGAGTTAAAGTAAATCCACGAACTTCACTATTTTTCTAAACATGATCTAATGCTAACTACATTTTTACAATAACAACAATATCATCATGTCAGAAGAGAAAAAGTCATCCACTTTGGTTTTTTTTATCCTAAAAATACAATGTCGTTAAATCAATTTTTTTTTTCAAAGTTTAAATCTTACCATAAAATCCTTTTGTTGGAGATTGTCTTACTTTAAGGCCTGCTACTTCTTTAGTCTTTTTAGCCAGCAGATCCCGCACCCGCTCTTTATAAATCTCCAAAATACTAATGCTGACCTGTTAAAAACAGAGTAATGATTGGTTATTAGATTTAGTCAACTAAACTGGTGCCACTGTACTCCTGATCGTTCCTAATCCTACTGCAGATTGACACTATATAGTATTAATTGTTTCTCATCTTGTGTGCCAAATCTGACACTATGCACAGCTGCACCTATATTACTAACCTTTTTTCATGGGTAGCTTTCCCACTAATCCCTAATCGTTTTTTCAGACTGCAGCATTGTGGTCTGTTTACAGTGTACAGGGTCACCACGAGGATGTAAAGTACAGTTTTTGTAAGTGTCAGATTACTGACTCTGGCTTAATACCATATTCCTCGCACCTGCTTCCCCATTCAGCATTTTAAATAGTTTTTATTATCCCCCACTCAACTTTGATTACATTCCACTGGCTTTTCAAGTATTGAATTATAAGGGGTAATACTGTTCATTAATATGAGGTTGCTGTCATCCTTTGAAATAGTGACACACACAGCATCTTCATGTACAGTTTTCAAACTATTTTCAGTGGGTTTTTTTCTATAATGAATGAAACAATAGCCTCATATTTAGTCCCAGAAATTGAAAACTATAGGTAGCACTTTCTGTTGACAACAAAAATATATGCACAAAGCTGAACACAAACATTGTGTCTCCCTGCTACTTGGATAACATGAAAATATTACATTCATTTTATCTGTAAATATACAATTCAGTATTTCCTTCTGTTTCTTCTCTGCGTTATATAATTTTTTTTAATGTCAGAAAAATCACTTTTTTAAAAATACTGTAAATTACCTTCTGAGAGCCACTGTATCGTAGTTGTTAGTGAACTCGCTTCGCAAGGCTGGTGGTCTGAGTTCTGAGTCTGGAATTTTTCCCGACCATGACGGCTCTCAGGTCGATCCAGCCTCAACTGGGTACCAGACATGCCTGAAAATAAGTGCCGCGTGATGCTGACCACATCACCCATCGTGTGTCAACGGTCAATGAAAAATACAGGCCTAACACTGTATTGACCTATATACTACGAGGTATGAAAGGGTTCCTTTACTTTTTTTTACTTACCTTCTGTACAAATAGTCAGTTTAGTTTATGCACACATTTTTTAACAAGCTACTTCCTGTTTTTTTTTTAAAATAAGTTACCCTGAAAGTGTCTTGAAAGAAATCATGGTGTCAATAAAAATCAATGCTATGGTTAAAAAGTGAAACAGTTTCTTAATTTCTATGAGCACATTTTGCATGATGACAGAAAAGATGCACTGTGACAATAGCAAAAACAAACTGTTGAAATTGAGCACAAAATATATAGCACTAGAGGCTTACATCATGTCACGACAAAGAATTAATAACAGAATTGTGCTTAAGAACCATAAAGTTGTGGAGAGACATAAGCACTTAAAACAGTCAGCAAGAACATGGTTAAGAATGTCATTTGTGGTTCTCAGCATTGCTACATAAGTGAAATTATAATACAAATCAAATATGAAATAAACTTATCTACATTATCAAATATTTTTCAATAAATAGCATCTTTTACCTGAAAATCATCTTCATTTTTTGCAGCTTGTCTTTTATCATTGATGCCTGTGAAAAGCTCTTCACATATTGAAGGCACAATTCCTTTGTTGCCTCCAAAACCTACTATACTATAGGATTTTCCACTACCAGTTTGACCATAGGCAAACAATGAGCAATTGTATCCTTTCCAAGCATTATCCAGTACACCCCGACCTAAATCGTTAAAGATTTTTTTCTGCAAATAGACAGATGAGAAAATGGAGACAACGATTAAAGACTGGTAGATCAGAACTAAAGTTTCTCAAACAGTATGTAGTTAATCAGTTCAAGTATCTAGTACTGATCTCATCTCATCAAGGTGCGTATCCTTTAGAGGACGTTGCTCTCTTTGCAGAGCATCTGAAATTCACTCTGTCTCTAGCCAGTTCACCCACTTCGTCGATGGTCATACTCATGGTTTCTTTAATATCTTTTAGCTATCTTCTTCTTGGTCTGCCTCTGGGGCCCTGCCCTCTAATATTGTTCTCTCCAGGCCATCATGACGCTAGTACTGGTAAAGTAACTAATACCTTTTTTCCATTATTCAGTACTTTTAGATCCAGTCAATAATATGTATTCCAATAAAGAATAGCTACTATTCGCCAAATCTTTAATACATCTGTTGAAGAGGACTGGACACATATGAGTCTACCTAGGGTGCACTGATGTCAGTTCTTGAACATTGATTATTGGTGATGATTGTTGCCCAATATTATATTTTTTGTTATTTTATCTTTCTTTTTTAGCCTGACTTCATGGCACAAGAGCGTCAACATCTGAGTTGATAGCAAACACCAAACGACATAGATTTGTGGAGATCCATGAACGCCTACGCCAGCCGTCACGGCACCTGTTGATCTTTCTTTTTATTTACAACTGTTTGCATCCTTTGAGAATAGTTATATTTCTTTTGTCTAAAAATATATTATTATTAAAATTAGTTATTATACCTAATTTGCTAGAAAATGTCTGTATTTCAAATTGTTCAATGTGCACATGAAATTTAATAGTTATAAAATGTTTCCATAACTGCAAAGTTAGGAACACTTGTATTTCTTCAAAAATGTTTTATCTTTTGTCCTTGACAACAGACCAACAGAGTAATCAGTGGCCACTACATACACACAGTGTCATCTTGTAGGGCAACACAAACCTTTGTTCAGCCTGCTTAGTTTGCAGTCCTCTTTTGTATGGCAATGTCCCATTGCAAGCACATTATCATGATGCCTGATCAACCATGAACATAATATATTAATGGGATGAAAGAAAAATTGGTTGCTATTCAAAGTGGGCAGCTACCATAGATATAAATGCTTCAAGATTGCACTTACTACACTGTATTAATTGCTCAGTGTGATGTATGAAAGATAGGCTGTGATCACAGGTTATTCAAAGACAGCACAACCTGTTATAATGGTCACTGATCTGTCCATTTAAGGTGATTTCGGGGAGATCAGCCAAAATTGACTATAAAGTTGTTCAAAGAGCGTCACAACATGTGTGACTTCTCAGTAGGGTCTACTGGGGTCAAAGGTGCATAGGGACAACGTCGCGCCAGGATTAGTGAGCTGGCATCATTTGAAAATTGACCATGTATTACATAAATATATATCAATTTTCTATGTCAAAGAGAAAATAGAGCATGTATATATGTGGGAGGGTGGGCATTGGCAAAATGTTATAATGTGGAGGGGAGAGCATTACAAAGTTTATGTCATGCAAAGTGGGCGGTGGGCTGAAAAAGTTTGGGAATCTATGAGCTAGATCTTCAGGTCTGACACCAGAACTAAATGAAGCTTTTTATCAAGTCAAGGTCTTTTTTCCACCTCAGCACTGCACCCTCTGACAAGAACAGATATAACTGGTCATTGCTTCGTAGTCCTATAGTATATATTCAGGATTCTGGAAATTCGGTTGTGCTTGGACCTTTATTTGTGTATGATGCTTTAAATTGGTTTATGTGGTTCTGTAACCTGCAGTGGCTAGTTTCCAAGTATAATAAGGTGGTCTTTAAAGATAAATAAATGTGGTTCCATTTGTCATCTAAAATATGTTCCTACCAGTAGTTTGAGGTGCATTAGTTATATAAAATGTTTTTATCTTCTGGTAGAACAATGCATGACTAAGTTGCTCGACTCTTCCCTCAGCATTCGGCTGGACATAATTTCTCTACTGTACTCTAATTCTGGAGTGAGAGTTTTCATGACTGAACTGTGTGACTAAAAGTTAAGTTTTAGAAAGTCTAGAACTATTTATACAAAATATTACTGAATTAAACAAACAATATTTTCAAGATACAAATAGCATTGTGTTACAGATTTGGTAGTCTAACTTGTTCTATATTAAGAAATCAATACTCATAAATATGCATGACAGACAACTTTGAACTAAATGAGCTGTCCTTATTGATTCATTAAAAACAAGGGTCCTTAATACAGTGATACAAAGAATATACTGTATTACATAGATTTGCTTTCAATTTTATTCCATTTTTGATAAATAAAACGACTGGAAAGAATACAGAACGAGGCGATGCGCATTATACTTGGTTGCACTAAAGACACGTCTGCAGGGCGATGCGCTATCTCCTTGACTATCCTACTATGGAGTATAGAATACTGATGAGCCGTGCACAAGCATACCTTCGAGTCAATGCTGACACACAACATCCTCTGCACTTGGAAATAAAGAGACAAAAAGGAAATAGGTTAAAAAGAGGAAAATCTTGGATGGGTCAGGCCGAGGACTGTATTGAACAGGTGTGTACACTTGAAGACATTGATCCCGGTGAAGAATGGATACCAGTGCCAAGAGCAATCGCTACATCCTTTTCTGTATGCATCGAACTTGATAAAGAATGCAGGCAACACAACCCACTTGTTGTGGAGGCAGAGGTTCAGGCATTAATTTCTGAGAACGCATCTGAGCATGATGTAATCATTTATACGGATGGTTCATTGATTCGACATGTGCGGAGCTCGTGGGCTTTCACTGCTCAGGTCGGAGGTAATGTTGTGAAGGAAGACAGTGGTGGTTTTGCCGTGACTACAAGCAGTCTCACTATGGAAATCATGGCGGTTACCAAAGCGATGATTTGGCTAGAATCACAGACTTTTATCCATGCATGTTTTCTCAGTGACTCAATGAGTATGCTCAGGAAGATTGAAACAGGATGGGCTAGGAGACATTGGATAGAATCGCTGGGGAGGTCTAAGCTGACAAAGATCAGTTTTATTTTTGTGCCAGGGCATGCAGGTGTAAGGGGGAATGAACGTGGATAGGCTTGCAGGTATGGCTGCTGTCCAAAGCGGATGAGCAATGGACCAGGCTGATATTATAAATTCCTTAAGGGAGAGAGGTGTGTACATGATTCACGTAATAGCGGTGAATCCACAACACTAACCAGACTGCAAGAACTCAAAGTTAAGTGTGGTGTAGCTCGACAAGAACGCTTATGCTGGCAGACAAAGAAGAATTGTAAACCAACAAAGAACCGGTGTTGTTAGTCGCCAGACGCTGATGGACATACTGAGGGAGAGATCGGAGCACTTATGGACTAATTTGTTCGACGTGCAGTGATGGTGATCCGACGACTAAACTAAACTAATAAATAAAAAATAAATATTGATGTATCCTTCTTACTTGATCTGCATATTTGCTGTCTTTTGGAGAAAAATAACCATCTGTGCCTTCCGTATAACCATCATGAGACCAGTAAGAATAATCAAATATAAATTTCTTGGATCAGCACTGCTTGTTTGATCCTTTATCATTGTATGCTGGCCAGACATGGCTACAACCAGCTGAGCATTGCGGGTTGTCTCTCTAGAATTCTTTGATTAGTCAAGTTAATATTCAGTACATCAATGTATGGAAGAAAAATACAAATCAAAAACAAATAATTTAGAACATTGAGCAGTGCAAGAAATGGTATCCAAGTATACATGGATAGTAAATCATTTGGGGGGTCGCTGTGGCTAAGTCGTTCACCTTGTGTTCTGAAAGTTGCAGGTTTAAATCCGTACTATGCCATTCTATTCATGAGTGCATTTTTTTCCAGACATCCTTAGGATTGTAGCCAGAGCTTTGGAGTTTGTGCAATAGTTACAGCTGGTGGCATGCCATTTCTGCAGAGAGGGACCAAGCAGTATGGGGAAACCTGGTTCAATGAAATCACTACTTCGTCTTTAGACCCTTTAAATCATTTAACTAGTATGATTTACATTTAAATTACAAGGCATCAAGAAATTGTATTATATGACTGATATTAACACTGCTTCTCTACTAAGTCACTCATACTGGCACAGATGGTATTTCTCTATACCAAAAAGCAGAAGAAAGCAGCTTTTCAGACTGCAAGTAGTAATTTTACTGTCCCTTCCAGAATGAAATATGGTGTAACCATTCTAATTTGTAGCAGTTTATCACAAAGATGGCTGCACTCCAAAAAAGGTTATTGACGAAATACAAAGGTTACTATAATTTACATAAAATGTTGTGATAAAGGTTATGGGAGAGAAGACAAACCGTTATGCAGATAAATTAATGAGTCTTCTTTTAAGAAAATGTTAAAGAAAAATTACTGACATTCTTCTCTTATAGCTGCTAGCTTAGCTATGTGGCCTGTACTTGCATCACATTGGCATTGCATGTGATAGAAAATTATATTATTTTTCAACTAATTACATTTCCTTTTATGAAACAGAAAATATAATAGCACTATGATACTGACAATTTTACTAGTTTTAAGTATGTATAAACTATTTATATGTTTTAATGTTTATTTCATCAGGGCTGCCTCATTCCTCCAAAAATACGACATTGTTATTGTGATTGTGCACACACTTGACACACACTTTAACTTAGAGTCACTCAACAAATTACTTTATTTGAAATTGCATTCTGACGTTATAGACAAAATTCCAGCAAACGAGAAACAATGATAAATTTCGTACGTGATTTTTATGTTACAACTGAAAGGATACAAAAGGGCGAACCCTTACAGCCACTACCACATTTTCTTCCGGCATGCTTGCTTGTCTCTGGCAAACGATATAGCTTTGCTATGCACCTGTACTAAACTCAAAAATGCACTGTGGTATTCAAGAGATGTGAATGAGAATGCTAACAATGCGACAAATGAAATTGCTACTGATTACTTCGTGCCATTTGTAATATACATTTGATTCTTTGAGCATGTTACAATAACGAATGTGAAGCATAGCCTACAACAAATATATATACATCTCGCGCGACTTAAGACTCGTCATAGTCTTGTATTAAACTTAATGTCTTTTTATGGTACCAGGAACTAAATCGACATTGCTTGTTCGACTTCCTAGTGATTATCATAACATCGGTAAACAAAAGGGCCGCAACTTATAGCAACAAGCGTTCATGTCGTCAAGAAAAGTAACTGTACTTTTAAATGTTTTTTCTGCAGCAATTACTTCCCCTCTTCAATGTAATTGAAGCAGACGGGGCTCGAGCAGACTTGGGGAAACTGAAGAATACAGTTAATTCAATGGCGTTTGTATGATCAGTTTAAGATTTATTTGCGCTTTTAAAAATGTAGACGACCTGTATTTTATGATAATTTCTTGATTGTACATTTTAAGTTCTCGATGGTGAAGCGTTCGTGTCATTGATCAGGAATCCTAGGTCTATGCTATGCATTGCAGGTCTATTCATGAATCAATCCTCCAGGTCTATGATTTGTAAGGAGCTAAAAATACTACTGGGTAGTGGATTCTTGTGCAAAATTCCCTGGGAGTAAAGGTCGCGTTAAAAGAATTAGAAATGTCTGCAACCAAGACATCCGTACTTTTACAAACATCATAAAAACGACAGATAGCTTCAACAGGGATTCGATAGAACCCCTCATGTTCCTCTGGATGCAGAAATGCATGTTCCACCTGCTTGTCGTATTCCAAGTTGCGGGGTAAAGCTATAGTCTATGGGTAAAAACATTCTATGTGTCCTAAATTTCCACCAAGGACATGCCAATTGAACCTACCCTGGTAAACTAAGGTCAAGGATTACAAATAAGTGTAGTGCGAGCATGATAGTCTTGGATGACAATTCATCTAGAAGAAGGAAAATTAAACAAACTCGAGGAGACTAGACTCAGTCCTAAAATGCAGCTTTCCTAGGAGAGACAACTGAAATCCACAAAGGATTAGTGCTCGTTTTCACTTTAAATGAGATAGAAAGTAGTGAAGTGTCTGTGAGCACAAATGGTGGAACAGAGATAATAGAAGTTGACCTTAACAGTAAAACCATATGAACATATATATTATATACGAACAATCTGTATGTCCCACTAAATAAATTGAAATATAGAACTCCAACTATATAGTAGTTGAAGACTTCAACTGCCATTCTGAAAAGTGTGGATACAGAGAAATAAAGATAAAGTAGAAGATTGATATAGATACATGAAAATCGTGGCATATCCTAAAGGACGAGCCATCAACCACAGTTAATGAGTCGTGATTTTCTAGGCACCACTTATACGTTCAGTAGTTTGCCATTGCTTTCTGAACGGGAGGTCTATTTTTACCTTTTGTAAAAATCCCACGGAAACGAATTTGCTTCCAAACTTGCCCACCATGGGGTTTGAACCAGGTACGCTTGGGTTTGTGATCGAGCTCACTACCGCTGAGCTACAGATGCTCACATTAGACACAAGAGCCGTAATAGTACAGTAAATAGTGCACTTGCTTCCTAGAAGTTGTGTTCGAAATACATAGTTGTAACAAGATTTTTTTATGACTCCAAACAGCTCTCTCAGGCCGTCTAGTCCCATTTGGGAACCAGAGAATAATAGAGAACTAGAGATGGCAGGCATGATGGTAACCATATCACCCATCTTGTGCCATTAGTCAAAGAAAACCCAACACTATATTACCCGATATGCCCCATTGTATGAATGTAGTTTCTTTACCTTTTTTTCATAACAAACGCCAGACAGATCTGGCATCTCAAAGAAAAGCATCTTTTAGTGAAAGATTATCTACATCACTCTACTTTTCAAATTAATCTATGGAAGATATGAAATGATTCCTAGTGCTATTTTCCATGCTACAATGAGCTGCACAGTATCGAATGCCCATTTTCAGAGTACTCCAACCATTTTCATTACCCTCCTCCCCCAAATCCTACCTATTGTTCTTCTTCGAACGCTCCACATCAACCACTCTGTGTGATTTGTATGTGATCTGAGCCTAAGAGTGATTGTACATTGCCAGTTGTGCGCCTACAAGTAGGCTAGCACATCCGATTTCTGCGCTGCTTTTTATTTACTAGGTAGCATCCCTAGGGCCTACATCAGTCGCCTCTTACAACATGCATTGTAGGTCGCAGTGGTACTATTCTTGGCTTCCCTTGCGGGCCCCGGCACCACATGGGCGACTACCTCTTGTAATCTATATAACCTTATTTTGTATATTGACTATGCTCATTTCCTTAGTCTATTTATATGTACATGGAATTCCTCTATACATCTTTATGACCTTCAGTGATCTTGCTGTGTTTTTTTATATATAATGGAGTTGGTTCAACACAGTTAAGATGCATATGATGAATTTCTGTCTTGTCTAGCCAAGTATGCAATGAAGTATCATGGAAAGCTTATGTTTTTGTAAAACTACTTATTTTTCTGTATTTTATCTATACCCACTTCATGTCCCATGTGATACATAAGGCTTTCACAAGAGCTTTTCTTTTCTGCTGTTGTTTTGCCTTATTGTAACCTTTATCAGGCCACAATCTTTCAGCTCTTTCCACAGTTCTCTATTTCTTTTGGATGTCCAGGCCTTAATTTCTCACCCACTGTCCATCAAAGAGATGTCCTAGTCAATGCCCCTACTGACATATGACACATGCCCAATCAATCTTCTAATGATGGTCTCCAATAATGCACAGTTTGTTCATGTTTAAAGCTCTTCCTTTACTATCATATTTGGCCAGAAAATTTGCAAGGTTCATCTTAAACGTTTATTTTGGAATGTCTCCAACTTGTGTATGATGTCATAGGTAATTTTCCAGAACTCACAACCTAACAGTACTGAACATCAAGAAACGACAAATTAAATGGTTCAGCCACATAAGCAGATTACCAAAAGACAGTGCCTCTCAAAGAGCAATGTTACTCCTATACAGTGGATACAAAGCAAAAGACCAGCCACACAAAAGGTGGACCTCAGAGGCGACAAAAGACACTGTCTATGAAGCGCACACAAAGGCCCATTCTAGAAATCTCTTCTTATCCTGACGCTGTGATGCAAAACAGGATTGGAGAAAGGAAAAAAGAAAGAGTTTAGAATAACACTCGCTGGACACTGCTTCCATATATTTCAAGTCTGTTTTTAAGATTTAATCCTTTAACTTTGCTGAACACAACAAAAGTTTGACTTGCTTTTTTCAATGTCCTTTTCTAAATCACCACTCTGAAATAGTTTTTCCCAGATATACAAAATCTTGAACATTACGATTTCAATCTAGGATTTTCTGATTTGTGGTTTTTCCTCATTATTTTAGTTTGCGCATTATTAACTTGTAAGTCATATTATTTGAACTGCTCTTCTTCTTCTTCTTCTTCTTTGCGTTGTTCTTTACGACCAATTGTAATCACTCTTTGTGATATGTTTGATCTTTGCCAAGAACGCTGATACGTTGTACATTGGTTTGTAGGCCCCTAAAGCGTGAGACTTCTACACGTTTAGGACACATGCATCCGATTTCAGCCAAACCTCCTTAGTCACTCTTACGACATGCGTGGCAGGTAACAGTGGTTCTATTCTTTACACCCCAAATTGGCCCCGGTAACAACTCAGGCTTGAACTGCTCTGAAAAGTGTATCTATTTTTCTTTGAGTATCTTCATATCGACTAGTCAAAAGACTAATATCGCTGGCATAAGTGCTGATTTTTCTTTGTAACCTTAGTTTTAAAGTGGTACTACTGTTACTTTCAATTTTGTTTACAGGACCATCCTACGTTTATGCTTCAGTTTGACCATGATTCTTCACAAGAAGACCAGAGTACTCATGTCACCTCACATGAACAGATGTCAGCCAAAGGACAAAACAAACATGCACAGTACAGCAGCTTGAAGTCAAGTGAAACAAAATACATGAATGATGTATGTACAAGTTCTCAGGTCAATGACAAAGCTGTATCACAAACAGGTAGTGACAGTGAACAAACTTGCAATGTTGATGAAATGATGTGTCACGTCTCTATTCCTCATTCAGAACTCACCAAGTATGCTAATTACTCCGAGATGTTTGGAGAACAGGGACAAGAATCCAAGATGGTTCTATTACAGTACTCTCAGGTGTTTGGAGATAGTGAAGCATATGAACAACATGCATCACAAGCCATTACTGATCTAACAGCGCATGCTCAATTGTTATTAGAGACCCTAAATGACCAGAAGAAAATACTTTGTAACCGCATAAATAATATTTCGGATGCACTGAAGCATGAATGTTGAGTTAAAAGATAAAACTTTTTAGTTATATGGATTATTGTCACTTGCATTGGTAGTTATAATTAAGAACTGGTTGTTAATTTTATGTTAAACACTTTTCAAGTTAAATAAGGTGTCTGTAATTTATGTCTGGTAATGTATCAAAAATCCATGATTATGATACTGTACCATGTAAACAATTGCAAATTCCAATACAATTTCTCATAATCACTCAGAAATAAAAACAATGGGGTGCATGTTTTTCTTATTTTTTTACTTTTAAAAAACCATGTTTCATGTATTAAAAATAAAATGAGGTAAACATCTACATTTTATGTGCATTCACTTCAAAACAGAAATTATCCTAGCAAATTATTAACTTGGTCTGATTCATATGTTGTATAACTTTAGGACTTGATTGGTTATTAAACTGACGTCATTGCACTCCGGGCAAACCCATAGGTGCTCAGTCTCCCCAACAGATATAGAAGAATATGCATACTGATGGTTCCTGTGGCTCGCTGATTAAACACACCTCTCACTCTGCCTCTCAGGCATCCATTTCGACTTGAACAACAGGTAACTCCAAACTGCCTAAATCGCTGATCGATTCAACATCGATTTTAGTGTCCTCATCCAACAGACAGTCGCGAAGAGGCGAAGAATATCCCCCTTATCCATCTTCAACTCCCCAACAAATCGATGCTGTTGATGCAAGCCTGTCCGCTCTCTCATTACCGTAAACACATGCATGCCCTGGACAGTATATCCACGTAAGCCGCTGGAGGTTAGAAACTTCTATAGACGACATCCACTCATACCGAAACCTGCCCTTCTGGATCTTGTGAAACATCGACTGAGAGTCAGATACAACAACTGCCCCAGTAAATAAAGTCCCAGAGATCCAATGGAGGGCAACAGTAACGGCCACAACCTCCATCCTCATACTAGAAGTAGTTGCAACAACCCTACCATATGCATTAGCCAAGAAACCCCAGCCGGACTTCTCACCACGTTGAACCGACCCATCGTATATACAACATCATCATCCCTTGCATTATCTTCTATCAGCTGCTTAACTGCGAGGTCAGCCTTCATGTTGCCCCAATCTCTACATTCTCTTCCAAGAGTAATGATAATGTTGAGATAGTTGGTCATGCTACCATCTGTTGGGATCCATTCTTCCCCTTTTGGTAGGTCGCAACCGTAGTCATATGGCCAATTGTTCTCTCAGCCTGGGCCATCCACAACATGCCACGCTTGATTCTCATGCCCTTAACATCATTTATGTTCTTGTGTAGTGGATGTCTCTTATCCGCAGTAACCCGTATATATGCCTTGGTTTGGGCAATTGCATGACGGGAGCGAAGTGACAGAAGGCCAAGCATATATCATTGATAGGACTTGATACTTAGAAGAAATTGGAAAATCCTATATGAAAGAAATGCATTTTGCTTCCAAACAATAACATATCTTGGACTATATAATGCTTTCAGAATGCATCCAAATGTAATTACTTGCATTTGTAAGATCTTTGTTATTCAGCACAAAAACATACACAAACCTTTCTTTCTATCTCTATCTATTATATAATATATATAACTTCTGAAACACAAACAGTTCTCTTAAACGAGATCTAACAAATAACTTAGCTCTTACAGTACATTCACATCATGCATATCATAGATCAGACAACTTTGCACTATTATAACCACTGTTCTGAAGAACTAGCTGATATATCCATAAGTTTCCATGCTGCCCGTGGATTCAGCTCCTCTTGATCTCTGCAAAGTGCCCATACATATAATATGCGCAGAATTTTATCCTGTTGACAAAAGTAAAACTGTTTAATGAAACATTACTACTACAGATCAATTTTGTGTGATTATTTGCTGAAGTGAATACATGGAATAACTAATTATAAACCACTTTGTGATTTGAGCCAAACATCACAAGTTTATTGTGCTGTGCTTTACAGCGGTTAACTGAAATTGTTATGCTTTTGACCAAGTACATCCAATTTCAGTACATTTGTTTGGTTTTCACCATAGACCATGACAATCTTTGATTTAAAGGGCACCAGCTGCAGTTCTCATTAAAGTGGTCTGTACCACCCTCCCAGATGATCTGATATCTGAGAAAGTGCTAGCAAGAATCACAAACAGTCATAGATGTATGTCTTGTGTCTGATTATAACAACCCAGGCAGCATTCAAACCTAATGTAAAAAAGCAAATAGTAGGTCCATGCAGTCAGCCATTTTCTTGTAAATCTCCATCTGGGATCACCGCCAGTCTTGGATAAAGGTTACTTCCTGGTTAGCAGCAATCAGTCACTTACAGATCCACTCCATAGTCATTTAGTAGGATCATGAATTGTCCAGACATTGGCTTTTTGTAAGTTTCGTAATATCACTACACAGTTGTTTGTGTTACATTTTAATGAGCCAATAACTTGCAAAACCAGTTAAAAACAATGCAACAACTAAGTTATCTCAATGGATATTCAGCCATCCTATGCAGATATAAAAAAAAACATGTAAACAAACACATTCAAAAATGACATTTCTAAGTAAAATCTTACTTTTGCTTTGTAGAAAGCAAGTTCACATTAACATGGGCTAAAAAATTAATGCACTAGACACTGACTGCTTCAAAACAAACAAATTCTAATTATGAATAGTAGATGTTCAACATGTAAATGGCAGACTTTCAAGGGTTATGTCAAATCATTATCAGACTGTCTGTCATGTTGAACGAAAAGTGAAATGTAGGGTCATTGCAGAACAAAATGGAGCAAACAGGACAACTACTTCCAGTATGAGGATAGAGGTTGATGTTGTACTGCTGCACTACAAATGGCTCTTTATCCACTATTTATTAGAGCAACCACTGTGTCCTACTCATTCCACACTTCAAATGGTCCAAAATGGCAGATTGTAATATGTTCTGATGTTATCTATTGGGGTTTCCAACCTTCAGGGGCTCATGTGTATATACTGTCCTGGACATGCAGGTGTTCTCAATAATGAGAGAACAAACAGGTTTTGCATCAATATATATAGTCAGATTGTTGAAGATGCATAAGAAATACTTTGGTTGCTCAGCAATCACCTGTTAAATGAAAATGTGGATGATGAATCTACCGTTTTAAGAAATTTGAAACCACACAGTATCCAGTAGAACTGCATGAATGATGGGTAAGTGAATAGCGTGTTTAACCAGCAAGCCATTAGCTTGCATATCTTTGCTGTGTGACAGTTTTAATAAATAATAGCTCAGAATACTTACAGGATCCCCTTCAATTAATTTTCCTTTGGCATCACGAACCACCATAATTTGTTGCGCATTAAAGTTGATAACCAATACTGGACCGTGTTCCATTATTTTACCAGCTATTACCTAAATTAAAGGATAGAAAATATGAAAATAAATATTTATTTGTATTATGGTTCAGAAGACATGAATCTGTGAGAAAATAATATTTCAACATTCTAATTACCTACCATTACAAAGTCAGATATTATTTATTAACCCTTTAGCTGCTAAGGACGTATATATACGTTTTTCCCATTCACTTCTAAAGACTCATTAACTACTTTTCTAATTATCCTCCTCTCTTGGGCTGAAGACGTGTTAACACGTTATACATTGCTACTGTCACTGCTATAGGCCTACATTCACGTTTGCGACCTAGAAACAAAGAGTAGCTATTTTTAGCTCAGCCTTCGGAAAGTATGTAGCAGCGAAAGGGTTAAATAAGAATATATTTATTCTTCTTTTCTCTAATCCTGTTTTGCCTCACAGCGACAGGATAAGAAGAGACTTTTGAAATGGGCTTTTATGTGCACTTCATAAGCAGTGTTTTTCATGACCTCTGTTATTGCTGAGGTCTCCCTTTTTGTGTAGACAGCTTTTTACTTTGTATCCACTGTATCAGAGTAACATTGCTCTTTAAGGCACACTGTCTGTTGGTAATCTGCTTATGTGGCGAACCATTTAATTTGTTGTTTCTTGATGAAGTTCAGTACTGATGTTGTACCCACATATTTCCTGATGTCTTCATTTGTAAACCGGTCTTTTCTTGATACTTCCAGCATTCTGCATAGACACTTCATCTCTGTTGTGGCTAGTTTTCTTCTATCATTTGATGTCAGCGTTGGCACAGATAGCATAATTAATATATTTATTTTCATGTTTAAAATGCTTTTTGCCAGGTTTTTAAAGCATGAAAACACAATGTGTGTATCTAATTAAACAACAGAATGTTGGCTCACTGTGATTTACTTATCACAAAATGGTAGATATTCATTCAATGTAGAATACTGAACATGAAAATAGACATATAAATATGTGAAAGCTCTTATTTTCACATTATATTTCAACGGGTTTGTCATACTTCTGTGTTTGCTCCAGAACACAACTTATTAGTCAACCTTTGTGATATGTATGTGGTTTGAGCCAGAGTCTAAGTATGTCAATTACAGCTTAGCCAAACAGTTGCACTATTTTGCATTTTTAACATATCAGATTTTGTCAATCCAATTTTTGACAGTGTATGATATTTGAGTTTGCTTGCCTAGCACATGGAGTTTCCACAATAAGTGCTCATCTCCCCAACATGTGTCGAAGAGCATGCATACTGATGGTTCCTGTGGCTTGCTGGTTGAACACATTCCTCTCTCTACCCCTCATGCACACATTTCTACTTCAGTAATTCTAATAGCCAATATGTAGATACTAACTACAAAGCATGTTAATGTCTTTCTTCTAAACCATTTATGTCTGTCTCTTGTGTCCACATCTCTTCTCTATATATTCTTCTAATGCATATTTTCTTGCTTGATCTGCTGGAGGACCAGCCGGCAGTGCACGAACTCTGTAGCAGCCACTGACGCTCATTGAAGAAATTACAAAACAATATAAACTTAAAACAAAGAGCATTCAACATTATATCTGGTTATGTTTTCTGTGCGATGAGGATGATCTAGTGAATAACTAACTCTGAGATGTGCTCTTCTGGCGTGCAAGTCAATCTCATACCATTTTTATCTGCAGTTACACTAGTTTTTCAACTCTGCAGTAGATTCATCTTGATCACTACACTCTTTGCCAGACTACAGTGCAGCAGTATGTAACCAGGGTCACCATAGGGAAGTGAAGTAGGGTCTTGGTCAATGTCAAATCACTCACCCTGGCACTGAATTGAGACCTTAATTCTTTGTGCCTGTAGCCTCTTGTACACCATATGAAGAGTGCAATTTTATTTCTAACCCTCATTTGTGCTCAACATTTGTGCAAATAAGTTAATTTTATTTACATTGCGCCGAGTGGTTGCGGGCCCAAATTTGGGGTGTAAAAATAGAACCACTGATTACCTGCCATGCATGTCGTTAGAGGCGACTAAGGAGGTTTGGCTGAAATTGGATGCATGTGTCCGTTAGGGAATGCTAACCCAAAACAAATGCTTCGAAACAAACCCGAAAACGGATGCACCAGGCCATAAGGCGCATAACAAGGTGCAACAACCCCTCACAATGAGGAATGGGATAACGGATTCTACGGCGCCAATCTGCCTCAGAGATTTAGCCACGCAGTAAGAATGTCAGACCTACCATCACGAGGGTGGTCAAAACTTACTGCGGGAAGAGGTTGGCACAAATCATAGGAATTATATCCTACAGAACTGCCCCAGAATGCAGACTTGAGAAGAAAGAGGTGGCCCACTTACACCAGCTCCAAGACAAACTGTATGGCGTGGCTGATAATCTGAGGCAGACGCTGCCTTTACTAGAGAATCCGAAATCCCAATCTAGTGAGAATGCAGAAGAAGAATTTACATTGTACTTTAGCTGTATAATGTTACCTAACAATACAAATTTTCACACAAAAATCCATAAGACAAGAAATTTTACAAGTTGTGTGTGCAGTGTTTGAGAAACTTTTTTTTAAATTGGCCGCAATTTTTTTTGCCAACTTACATCAGCATGGCTAACATCAAGTACTTTTGAGTCAAAAAAGTATCCAGCTTTCTTTGCTTGTTCAATAGGATGAGCCAAAGTATTGAATGGCTGTAAATAATGCAAAACAATAATGTTTTTAAGAATGAAAATGAGTAAACAAAACGATAGAAAAACATGTTTGATAGCAAGAAAATCATCAAGCAAAACTTACAACACTGTATTTAGTCCACTAATAATTCAGAAAACTTTGACCGCAGTGAACAACATCATGAGGCATATATTATCTCTTTGAAGATGAGGTCCCAATATTATGGTCTAAAAACTGAAGTTTCCAAAATGTAGTCCTAGCATCAACCGCATTTTGGTGGGTCAAACAAGAGAGCACCAATTATGGTGCCAGGGTACTACATAAAAAATTCAGGAAATGGTCATTTCTTTAAACCTAGCAACATAACATGCTGTTATATGTATGCTCAATGATTCTAATAAGATTAACATTTCTGAAAATGACATAAGAAATGAATGTATCTCATGTTTAATCAGTTGATATTCTAGCTAGATGTAGTTCTGTTCTTCATTCTGGGAATTAGACTACAGTAAGGAGAAGAGTATGAGAGTGTGTCCCATCTAACATCTTAAATAAATTTGGGTTTGTAACAGAGTATCAGTTATAATAACCCAACAGGAAATAGAACTGGTAGGAGATATAAGGATGGAACAACTGTATATGTTCAAATTTTACAACTTGTATTGAAATACTACCACCCAGTCTATACCTGCAAGTAACCCTTTTACTTGAACAAAGGCAACCGTAGCAATAATGTCTCCAAGCAGCGCTGTCATCTCTTGTCCTTGGCAATGTTCGATGGTCATCTCTAGCTTATTGTAAAATTTAGCAACATCTTCCTTTGAACTGCCCATTGTTGGTACATAAATCTGTATAACAATACTATCTACATATTTTCCATTCAATTTCACCAACAGAACTTATCTGAAATTGTCCAGAATGTTTTCAGTGCTTTGAATTGTTCGAATCCATATTATTCTGACCCATATGCTGTGTGTGATCGGCTGAGTAAATGATTTTATAATTATCTGACAGCAACTCTCCAGTCCCTAGCTGTCTCACCTCACATACTCCTAAAACGTTGACATTCATTCTTTCAATTTTTTTTTCCACTTTTCCTGTTTGAACCATTGCTCTTACATTCCAGGTTCCATTTTATTTCAATTAGAGATACAATTTAATAAATACAATTTATCTTACAGTAACTAGTTTTTATTATGATTTTGTTCAGAGCATTTTTTGCTCAGTGATTCAACAGTTAATCGGTAAGCCAAAACATTATGTAGAAAGGCAACTTGTGAATTCCAAACACAGTTTACATTTTTTATATTTAAAACTTTTTGTCACCAGGAGAAACAGGCTTCCATGAAGGATCTGGTTTTGAAAAATAAGTTTCATTTTGGCACATGCATTGGTTTGCTCTGCCCAGTTCTCAAAAAATGTCTCTGGTAAATATAGTGAGACTTAGTCAAATGTAGAGTATTGTGAATCTGTATCAATTTCATTTGCAGAACCTGTTTCCTCACTAAATTCTCGATATTGATACTACCCGCTATTGTGACAATTCTCTATCACACTAGAACCTGACTTGGGGTAGGGAGTGACATTGTCTCCCATTCATCGATAGTTTATTATAACTACTAGCGTGTCACCAATATCCAAACACAAATCTTCAATTAATTATTCATGATTCATCTGATTCAGTCTTGATCTCATAAAAATCCTTATCATCTGTATCCTATTTATCGCCATTTTCACAGAATGCACCACCATGACTAGAGACAAGAAATGTTGGAAATTCATTGCAGTCAACATTTGATGTGAACATTGCACCTAATCAATTTTTCATAAATGACTGTTTTCAGAAAATCATATCAGAAGTAAAACCAGATTCTGTTCAATTCTCTAACACAAAACATCATGAGATTTTATTAATCAATAACAGAATAATGTCTGACTTGCAAACTGCTTACTTACAGCTTCATAGCACCAGTCCTTTAATATTTCTAAGTCACCTCTAACCATAGCCTGTGGGTAAAAATAATTATAAATGGACACTGTTTAAAACTTGTATTACAATCAATTACACAAATAGTTAGTACATCTCAGGAATATTAATATTAACTAAAATCAAATGTTAATGGAAAAGATTCTACAAGTAAGAAACAATTCCAAACAAACTTATAAGGACATCATCTGCAAAGAAACCAGCAAGAGACACGAGACACAATGAAGGGCAAATTACTGCAACACCCCAAACAGCAGAATACTAAAGATCCAGTAATAAATAATAGTAATAAATAACACCATAAAAAATCTTTTTGCAGATGACCCAGGCATTAATTGTCACCTCAGGAGAACACTTACAAGACCAAATGAATAGATTACACCAAGCATGTAATAATCATAATATTAAAATCTGCATAAAAATAACAAATTGTGATGCACAAAGAAGAAAAAACCGCAAAGATCTAAATTTGTGACTGACTAAATCCTAAAACAAGTGTTTAACTTCACAAGTGCCTAGCAAGTATAATATCAACAGCTGGCAAATCAAAAGTGGAAATAAAAAACAGATGTATCAAAGCAAACCTACTTGAGAAGATGGCACCAATACTGAGCAACAAATGTGCCAATAAACATTTAAAAAGTGCTATATAACACAATATTTCACCCAACCATGCGCTAACAATGCCAGACATGGACAATGGCAGCAAAAGACAACGTTATACCAGGAAAATCATGCCAAAGACACTGAAGATGGTTCCATGTAAATATGAATACTACATAACTTTTCTTCTGCAGACTGGGCAGTTTAAAGATTGCCGTTAAAGCTGTATAATCTTTCTCGAATATGAATTAGATACTTTTTTCTCTGGGAAAATAATGTGGTGGTTTCCTCATGCCTTTCATATTCACATAAAAGACCTAATCTCCATTTCTCAGCCTTGCAGTTTCTGATATCCTCTTTTGACTGATAGTATGTTTAACACTCTCGCCTGAGCTCCAAGTTGTAACTAAGTTTTTACACAACTGCCATTCTATGTCCTACCAGTCTACTTTTCTCTATTTGTACCTTCCATGTCAAAAAATGATCAAATTTAATATCTAAATTAATTCTTATTCTAAATTATAACTAATAACTATTCTCTGAGTTGTTGCTATCTTTTACTAACCTCTAAAATGTTGGGTATAATTTCTTTTTCACACAGACGTATAAACTCTTCCTTATTAAAATTAGGATCAATTTTGCATATCTCTGTAAGGACCTCAGACATCTCTGTTTTTGTGAAAATACCACCTGAAAGACAAAAAAGCAGAAACTGATAATATATTAGAAACTGATAACATTATAGAAACTTCTGAACAGTTTTAACATTCAAGTGATTAATCTTTACTTAATCATTTATATCTTATAAATGTATCTATCAAAAACAAAATAGAATTCTGGTTGGAATCAATGTCTCTGCAGTCAAGGTGTCACCACAGGTTCTAACTGAAAGGTTCCTACATCAAATCATTTTGCTTCTGTGACAATTTTGTATGAAGTTCCCCAATTCAAAAAGCTCACAAAAGGGAAACTGAAAGGAAAAATGCTAGGATAGTGTGATGACCTTCAGACATGAAGTATTAGTTATGAATTACTCCAATTTCAACTGGACAAATAAATAAGTAGTCACAGACACATTAGCAGTGATTTCTCAGCAGGATGAGGTAACACGTGTTCCAAATGAAATATCTTGCATGTCCAATATCCCGAACAGTATAAAAGAGCATGAATCACTAGCCACTGAAAAAACCCATAGTAACCAAAACAATCTGCTGCCTTGGTGTCACCACTACTAGATAGTAAGGTTATTGGAGACAACCTGATCTGCAGAAGACAAAGTATTATGCAGAAAAGTCGGCAAATTATGACATACAAGCAAATACAGGAACAGGGAAATGTGAAAATCTATCATATTGTTGCTTATAACTAGGGAAATAAAAGTGAAGACTGGTCTTTATGAATCTGAAGCTTGGACTAGAAGTCTTTATCCTGACAATATGCTTGATGATCTAGAATGATAAATGACCTGAACTCAGTTAAAGAAACTAGGTATACTAAAGAATCAATTGTACCAAAAATGTAACTTTTATACATTGGTGATTGAACCCAGCACACCGCTGTAAGTGTGTTTGAGACACTTAAATAGACTATCTTAAGTTCATCAGGATTATTTCTATCAAAACTAATAATGTAACTCTGAGATAAAATACAAATATAATGACAACGAAGTTAAAAAAAGGGGGTGCTTACCAAATACTTGACCTACTTTATCTGTAAAGAATCTGGTAGCTCTAACCATCACATTGTCACTTTCATCATATCTAACTTTCAGATCAAACAACTCTGAAATAGAACAAGAAACCCTTGATGAAGTTGTCCTGAAAGAAAGGTTTATTTATCATGAGAACTAGAATTCACCGATGAAATGGTATACCATGATCAAAGATTAACAAAAGTATTACGTGTGCTCTACAGGAGAAATCAGAACCATCTAACTCCTTACGCCTTAATCAGTGACCAATAGAGCATTATGTTTTATAAGGTTCTTGCGGGTTACATATTAACTATAATTCATCTTATCTCATTTTGTATCATTGTGGTGTTTTCTTCTACTTCGAAAGCTCCATATCAACCACTCTTTGTGATCTGTATGTTATCTGAGCCTAAGAGCAATTGTACATTGTGCCAGTTATGCGCCTACAAGTAGGCCAGCACATCCGATTTCTGTGACACTTTTTATTTACTAGGTAGCTTCCTATGTCCTATCTCAGTCGCCTCTTACGACATGCATTGAAGGTCGCAGTGTTACTATTCTTTGTTTCCTTTGGGCTCCGGCAACACATGAGCGATTGCGTGTCAAGGTGAAGTATAGGTGCAAAGAGAATCCTCTTGTGCACTTTGTATATAGGTGTTCAGGGACTCTAATATTCCATTACTTCAATGCTTGCATGCCGTCCTCTCCTCCTATTTACTATGTGTAACATTGCATATTGTGGTATATTATTGGGAAAACAATAATGTTATATGAATCAAACCATTTGACCTGTCACTTCTGGATGAATTCTGTTTCTGCTGTTACACCACTTTGAACCTGATTGTATCTTCTTCTGCGTTCTCACTAGATTGAGATTTCGGATTCTCTAATAAAGGCATCCGTCCGCCTTAGATTATCAGCCACGCCATACAGTTTGTCTTGGACGCTAGTGTAAGTGGGCCATCTCTTTCTTCTCAAGTCTGCATACTGGGGCAGTTCTGTAGGATATAATTCCTATGATTTCTGCTTCCCCATTTGTGCTGACCTCTTCCAGCAGTAAGTTTTGGCTACCCTCGTGATGGTAGATCTGACATTCTTACTGCGTGGCTAAATCTCTGAGGCAGATTGGTGACTGTAGAATCCGTTATCCTACTCCTCATTGTGAGGGTCGTTGCACCATGTTATGCGCCTTACGGCCTGGTGCATCCGTTTTCTGCAAGCATTTGTATCGGTTAGCATTCCTAGCGGGCACATGCATCCAATTTCAGCCAAACCTCCTTAGTTGTCTCTTACGACATGCGTGGCAGGTAATAGTGGTTCTATTCTTTCTTCTTTCTTTCTTTTGTCCTTCTTTGTTTTTTTGCCGCTAGGCGTAGCAGGTTTAACTGATGATCGGTTCCGAGATAATGCACGCCGGTCGCTTGATATGGTGTGGTATTGTGGAGTTTTAAGATGTCTGTAACTCCATCAACCCATCTTTTTCTTGGTCTGCCCTTTCCTCTTGATGATTCCATTTTCAGGTTGTACGCTCTTGCAACTGGTGTATTCGGGTTCATTCTGACCAAGTGGCCAAACCATTTGAGCCTCTGTTTTTCAATAAATCTAATAGCAGGTGTTGTTCGACTGTTCTTCTAATTTCCTCATTTCTTATATGGTCTCTTCTTGTTTTATTTACTGCTTTCCTCAGGCATCTCATTTCGCATGTGGTAATTTTCCTTTCTTGTTCTTTTGTCAGTGCCATGTTTGGCTCTGGTAGCACAGTGTTGGTATAAAGATTGAATTTATAATCTGTCTTTTAGTCACTACTGGAAATGAAGGGTGTTTCAAAATTGGGGCAAGCTGGTATGTAATGTTGTTGGCTTGCTGGATTCTAGTTTCTATTCTTTACACCCCAAATTTGGGCCCCGGTAACCACTCAGGCGGAACCTGATTGTATAATTCATCAGTAAAACCTCTGAAGTCAGAGTAAGTCTTGCATGAATATCGATGGACAATGGTGTTAGGGAAAGCAAGTCTTCAAGCAAAAATCAGTCAGGGCACCAGGACTACCCTTATAATCACAGTGGGCGACTGGAAAAAAGATCAGTAGCAGAGAATAACTTATTAAAACTAAAACTTATGACAACTGTGGTGATATATTGTAGTCCTTTTATTGACATGACTCTCCAGTTTCGCTTATCTAGTCAGTTTTGTTGAACTTGCAGTCATGTTACTACACCTTGCCCTTCAGTTATCAAGCTATCATTTACAGCTATTATTCCTTTCATTAGGTTTCATATCAACTCTGAGCTTAAAATTGCTACTTTTCTGGTCAAGAATCATGTAACATGCATTTCAAACTACTTTCTCTTGTTCATACTAATGGTTTGTTTGTATTTTGTCTATGAGGCATCCAAAGATCCACAAACCCATTCTTCAAACTCAGTGATTTTTGCACTGCAATCTTTTATGAAGTGTTAGTTTTATTTGTGACTGCTCTTTCCACATTGTCCAAGAAAGCATTCATTTTTTAAACTCATTAAATGGTGACAATCTGATGCTACATCTGCTGCTTTCCATAACCTCATGTCCTCTAAGTAGTATCTTTATTTCCTAAGTTTAGGAAATGCTAAATTTAATTTTTGATGTCCTATTGATGAGCTCATGTGACCAAATGAACATTTTGATGTTAACAAATATTCTAGCAAGTACAATATCACTGAATTGACAAAGGTCTCTCCAATTTAAAGCATTTTTCCAATCACTCTTCCACATAATCAGATTCATGATTGTTGCACAAAGTGGCAACATCATCATTGGTTGGTATCCAATGAAACCATAGTGGAAGACTTTTCTCTGTGTATATTGGTCTTGCTAGTTACATGTGTCATTGTCATGAATTGTAGTTTGCACCTCATTAATGCACAACTTGCATCTCTAAAGAGAGAATGGTATCAAACAGCACTGCTCCATTCCATCTTTATCTCCACAAGTTCCAAGAGACTTGCGCTGTGTTTTTATTTCCATAGCTACTTGTACTGTCTTTCCAGTATAATAAAGGGTTTTTCCATTCCCATACATGTATATGCACTTCATTGTTACAAGATTTGATAACAACCTAGCTTAAATTGTCTGATTTTAATTGAGCTGCATTATGGGCATCAATTGTAAGGGTCTTTTAGGGTCAGACTGGTAGAGTTTGTGGTTTCTGTTAGTTTCTATCACAGATTTGTTTAACTAAAGCATTTCATGACAAATGTTTCTATACATTTTACAAATGGTTGAGTTTCAATAACTTCAAACAGTATGTTTCTTCATTTTATAGTAACCTCTTGCTTTGTCATATTTCTCCAACATTTCACTTTAAAAACTAAAATGTACTGTGCTTGACCACTAACTGAGGTCAGGTGCAAAAATAACATGAAGCTATGGCGGCATATTCAGATGCAAAATATAATTAAGTTCAGAATGACCCATACTATGTACACATGAAAAATAGAATTCTTGAAATAAATAGCCATGATCATGATAATACATACTATTTACATATGGGTTGTTGTCCTTGAAATTCTGCCAACTCTGATAAAATCTGGAATCTTTATGAAGAACCATGCCAGTTGAATGGCTGAAAGAAAGTAAGAGTATTGTCATAAGAGTGTGTAAAATATTACATTCTATATAGGAAACTGTATTTCTGTCTTATTTCAATTTGTTCAATATGACTCATATTCTAGATTCCTCAACTGCACATATATTCTTCACACTTTCTACCAAATTTGATCTTAACCATTAGAAACTGAGATTACGATATATAGGTCTGAGATGTAAACATCTTCCACCCCAATGTACCGTTTTATAGTTCTCACAAGACTGTCTCACATTGTCTCTGAGCAAAGATAAATTGTGTACAAATGTGATGTTAAGCACAACCTACATGCTACTATTTGCTTTAACAAAATTGTGGACACATGCCAAAAATTTAATGATAATAAAGTTATGTTTAAAGTGTTTTCTTGATGAAAAGAAGTGCTGAAAATTTAGGAAATTGTCATTCTAAACGTATAGAGCAGGCTGTTGAACTTGTTTTGAATGATTATTCTGAAAAGGATATCATAAGTGAATCAGATGAAAATTTAGAGATGAATTGTTTGAATCAATTGATGTTCAAGCTAATTTGTTCAATCTGTAGATCAGAATACAGTACTTGGGCGTGTAAGAGGACATGACCCACGTAATATATCAAGTAAATTTAATACATTTTGGTCTCCTGCAAATATATAATAAGCTGGAATATCAGAGATGATGAGGCAAGACAATAAATTAAAGAGCAATTTAGTTGTGTCAAATTATCTTGTTTTTTTAATGACTTTATGTGCTGTTTTTGCTCTAAATAGTGAAACAAAAATAAATCTTTGTACTTCAGTAGCAATTTTTGAGATGGGTTTTAACAAACATTAATTGCAAAGGAACTTAAATATGTTTCCTACTCTATACATAACAATATATTCTTAAAAACTATGTTTCGCAAGAAAGAAAAACTGGCTTAATTCTGGGATGTTTATTACTTGATTTTTCCCCGGTTGTTTGATGTGTGTGATAACTGAGTGCTTAAATACAAGCCTGCTGTGTTTGTTTTGCTACTTAATTGCTAATTTTAAAAGGATGGATGGGTAGAGAGGATGGGGGAAGAAAGAAAGATGACAGCAGTTACAACAAATATGAATCTGGAAAAGTTCTGATATATTAGTTAGTTAGTCTTTCCTCTTGGGCCTGTGGGCGCGCATAGGGCAGAGGTCATAGCTCTCCATGTCTCGGGTTCGTGCTATTTGTTTTAAGTCTTTGATGTTTACTAGGCCCATCGTTGAGCCTTCTCTGGTGATGGTTCTACGCAGAGTCTCTCTTGGTCTTCCTCGTTTTCTTTTTCCTCTGGTGTCCATATGAGGGATTGGTAAGGGAGTCTTCTCTCAATATATTAAATATTAAAAGATATATTAAAAGTTATTAAAGACGTGTGCATCTAAGAACATAATCATACCAAAGTATATTATTCACACAGAAACCCCATACAAATTCCAGTCTTAATTAGCTTCTTCCAATTATTGACAATTGTCAACACAATAAGAAAACTATAATTTTTAGATCCTGTAACTTACTCATCTGCTGCTACATCCTTGTTGTCTTTTGGCTTCATTGATAATTCAGATCTTTCTGCAACACCCTGTAATATGAAATAAATTTAGGATACCTAATGTGTTGCATAACATCTTTTTATTTAAAAGAAGGTATCAGCTTTATGTCAAATTCTATTTATATTAAATACATTTTATGTTCAAAAAAATTAATTTTAAAATCAAGTCATTTTCAATTAGTATACATGCAATAGAAGGCTGATCAAACGTCAATCACATATTAAAAAACTGGTTAGAATTGATGTCAATAAATACATGGTGCATCCTTCTTAATATCCTGTGTAGATCAGCCAATGAAAGAGACTGGGGGTAATGCTGGCATGTTTGCATATGTTTTCAAGGGTTTCCTGGAGATGAGTCAGCTTTCAAGACATTACCTATGTGGTAAGACATTACACAATGCTACAATATAACTCAGTGGATGTGGTATATAAAGTGTTTTCTGTTTGCAAAACGATACCAGCAGCTCATCTGTACAAATATGTGTCCTATTGAATAAAATGCTTGTACCTTCTGTGGTTGGAAAGAAGTCAATGATACTGACTAGACCTGACAATAGAGAACTAATATGTGCTGCTTTCTGACCACTGACACCCATAGTAAAGGTGCAGCTACTTAGGACATCATGATCCTCTTGTCTTGAACATTTGGACACATGTCTAGAGTATAAACTTGGCATGACCAACAGGAAATCGGTGAGAAATGAGCAGCGAATCCTTCTTCTTCAAACACTCCATTTCGACCACTTGTTAACCACTCTGTGTGAATTGTATGTGATCTGAGACTAAGAGCGATTGTAAGTTGTGCCAGTTATGGGCCTACAAGTAGGCCTGCACATCTGATTTCTACTATGCTTTTTATTTACTAGGGTAGCTACCCTAGGTCCTACATCAGTCGGCTCTTACAACATGTCTTGTAGGTCGCAGTGGTAGTATTCTTTGCTTCCCTTGCGGGCCCCGGTACCACACGGGCGGCAGCGAATCCTAACTTGGCTGCTGCATCATTAAGCAGCACACAGAACTCCCTCATCCTAAGTGCTAGGACAGTCTAATTCTGGCTCCTGCCTGAGGTGGGTAGAAATTCCAGACACCCCAGTTTTTCATTGCTATGAACAATACATAACATTGAGCAATATGACAAGAGCCCAAGGGTGACTGTTTTCAATTCTTTATAAATCTTCTGTACAACAATTTTTAAATATAATATAAAATTGTGTTTATTTCTATTTAACATTATAGGCAATGAGCTTACCTGGTGTTTTGTAATGTCGAGCTCTGGAGAGGGTGATCTCATCAAATTCTTCTTTAGCTGATCGCACACCCTGAAATTATATATATATATATATACACTATTGTTTGATAGATAAACTAGATATTGTTTAATGATCTAAATGATAGCTACACTAGGATATCATTTCAAAATCAAACAATAAACACAGTTTACTGTACTTCAAGGCAAGATCAAAGGGACAGAGACACAAGACTAGATTTAAAAGTCCATATAAAAAGTAATCTTTTTGCGATAAACATAACTTTTTTTTCAACGCCCTCACAACCACAGACAGGAGCAACACATAGGCATCCATATCTTCTTTAGCATCAATGCAATTATATCAGACATTAACAATGCCAACATACACCTGCAGATAAATCCCATCTTAGCATCAGAAGCTAGTACATTAATACTCGTTGAAGAGTTCAAATATTTCTGCAATATGTTTACTATAGATAAAGATTAGATAGGTTGATAAAACCAGACAAATAAGAAGCCAATAAAGTTGCTAAGCTAATTTTAAAATATTTGAAAAATCACTACAACATTATGGTACCATCACCACAAATGGACATAATATAGATGTGCAAGCCAAATCAATATATGGGAAATTAAATGTCTCCAAAATATATCTTACTTGGCTAACAAAAGGTTTAATAAACCAATTGGAATATTTGTTTTAATCATTTGCCAGGATGTGCTTGATTTGAGTATCTAATGTCATAAAGACTGGTAAAACCTGCTCAGAAAATAAAACATCATACAACATATACACAAGTATAAAATATTTCCATTAGACAAAATACTAAATTTTGACATGTATAATATAAAACAGAATTGTTATATGAAATCTGCATTTACCTGACTTATGTGTTTAAATGCATCACTTTGTCCAATAGCCTGACCTGACTTCTGAATACTTTTGCAGCTTTGTAGCAGTTTCAATGCCTTTTTTGACAAATTCAGCCTTCTGGGCCTCTTCAACTGTCTGAAATTGTACACATTTTAAAAGTGCTAGAATCTTTTTTAAAAAAGTAAACATTAAAATCAAACCAGAATTTTTAAAAGAAACAGGTGTAAAGTGCAGACAATGAGTATCAATTGTGCCCACCTCAATATAGATTACTAACAAGTATGCTACCATTCAACTTACACTACAATATAACACTTATCTCTTGATACTGCTTCTTTTTAAGTGAATTTCTAGACCAATAAATTATCTTTACTTTTTATATATGTTTTGAAATATATCATAAAAATACAGAAAGTCAACCAGAACAACATTATACAATTGTTCTAAAATGTTATTATAAACATAAGTTACATAATACTTTAGTTAAAAATTATACTTTACCTAGAGCGAGTCTAACAACTGTGGAATACTAGTTAAACTTGTAGTGTAGTTCAATACTGTGAAAATGAACATGCTCAAGAAAATCCAGACTGGCTACACACGGCACGAATAGCTCGACACACATAGCGTATCACAAATGATCCATATATTTATTTTTTTACCAGATCACACAGGCATGAAGGGCAATGAGCAAGCAGATCAGTTGGTTGTCACAGCAGTGATCGACAGGTCAGATATCATCAATATTATAAGACAAGCAGATCAAATCGATTTTTTTTTAGACGAGTGTGAACCGCATCCCTATCCAGAGTGAAGGAGATGAGACTTAAACCGGCAAATGCCAGGCATGAACACTTTGCTAGTGGTACAAGACGTTTGATTAATTGATTAATCAACACAGAACTGGGGTGATCAGTCATCTTACGCTGATGGAAATGCTGAGGAAGAGATCTAAGCACCTATGGACCTGTCCGGAGTGCAATGATGATGTTCCTCACTAATCATTGTCAAATTAGTATACTGTTACAAACTATGTGTAAATTAACAAATGCAAACAACAATAGAGGAAACATCAATACCTCAGATACTTTCTTTAATATCATCTAGTTTTTTTTTAATTGCTGTTGAACTCTTTAGTGTTTCCTCCTCTATGCTTTCCTTAATAAGAACAACAAAACAAAAGAATAAATGGATACATATCAATAATATATTAAACTGGAATGAAACATACAAATCATAAACTTTATGTAATTTAGTAATATCTAAAATAAATGTTTGTATAGATGCTGTAATACAGTCGATGTTTCTACTACACTGAATGAAAAGTCAATTTGTTGCTGATTTTAGATCAAGTACCATATACACATCACAGGTTGTCTTCTGTAATGGATCTGCAACATTTTCTGTCTCTTGTTATATTGGTTCCTTCAAACAGACTTATTTGTCCACCTCTTGATGTTTCCTTTCCACTTAGTGTTGTACGCTCTTTCAATGATTCTCTCTTCGACACTTATTTTGCAAAGGAATTTTCTATTTGTTTGTTTCTAGAGGGTCTAAAGACGAATTGACTTCATTGCACCTGGTCTCCCCAATAGCTTGGTCCTTCTCCATAGAAATGGTGCACCACCTGCCGAGAGTATTGCATAAAGCATAAACTCTGTACCCCCCCATGAGGCCATTACCTTGTAGTGGTGAGGGGGCTTGCGTGCCTCAATGATCCAGAAAGCTATGCCGGCAGGAACGCTCTGTTCCTGGAAGGGTTACCCATGCCGGACAGGTCCAAGGTGAGAGGTCAGACTAAATGTGGCCTCCTGGTCCTCCAGGTTGGGGTTGGGCGCAGTGCTAACAACTCTGCCCCATAAAAAAAAGAAAAATGTTACAGAAACTTCAAAAGGAAAAAAATGCTCTTGATGTCCAGCGGTCTTGAGACAGAGTACCACTGTCAGCATGAACAGTATGGGTGAAAGCCGCAAGGAAGCCTACGCTGGGAATTCAAGTCTGCTGGATGTCAAAACTAAACTAAGAATAGGATTCTGGAACGTCAGAACAATGTTCGAGACCACAAAGACATCACAGGTGGTAAAAGAGATGCAACACTATAAATTACACATTCTAGGGTCAGCGAAAGTAGATGGACAGGCTTTGGACAGACGACAACTAGAACAGGGAAACCATCTTATACTCAGGAAGAGACGACGTGAATCATTCAGCAGGAGTTGCACTAATAATAAGGAAAGGATTGAATAAACATCTCTTAGAGTGGCACCCGATTAATGAAAGATTGTTGAAAGCCCGATTTAATGGGAAACAAGGAAAGCTAACTATCATTCAATGCTATGCACCCACTAACGAAGCCGAAGAAGAGGACAAAAACACATTTTATAGAAGGTTACAGGAAATAGTTGACAAGGTTCCAGCTCAGGACGTTTTGTGCATAATGGGAGACCTAAACGCAAAAGTTGGAAACAATAACAGACACAGAGAAGCAATAATGGGGAAAGAGGGATGTGGCACTGCAAATGAAAATGGAGAAATGTTGAGCAATTTTTGTCTAGAAAACAGACTGATCATAGGAGGCACATTGTTTTCACACAGGACCATACACAAGTACACATGGATATCCCCAAATGGAAGAGATGAAAACCAGATAGACCACTTTATGATCAACAGTAAATGGCGAAAGACATTACTTGATGTAAAGGTGAAAAGAGGAGCTGACGTGGGCAGCGACCACCACCTTGTTGCCATGATCAGGCTCAAACTCAAGAAAACATATATACAAGCCAAGACAAGAACAGAATACTTTAATGTTAACCTATTAAAAGACAGAGAGATTGCTACAAAATATATAGTGGAACTAAAGAACAGATTTCAAATCCTGTCAGAGCAGTCAGACACAACACCAACTGAAAGTATCCAAGAAAAATGGAATGCGATCAAAGGCACATATAAAATAGTTAGCAGTAGTGTACTGGGAACCAGTAAAGGACAACATAAAGAGTGGATAAGTGGCCAGACCTTAGAGTACATCCAAAAGCGAAAGGAGAAAAAATCTCATCAATAGCATTAGATCAGAACGTCAAAAGATAAGGCAAGAAAAGAATATACAGAACTAAACAAAATGGTAAAAGAAGTGCTAGAACAGACAAGAGACAATTTATGGAAAAGACAGCAGAAATAGCAGAAAAGCTGCTAAAGTACATGATCTGCACACACTGTACAAGATTACCAAACAATTATGCGGAGGTAAAAGACACAACCATAACATGCCAGTCAGAAACAGCCTAGGACAACTGTTGACAACAGAGCAGGAGCAGGATATGAGATGGACATCCCACTTTGAAGATGTGCTAACAGACCTGATCCTGAACATCCACCGGATATCCCACCCGCCGCACAGGATATTGATATCAACCTCAAATTGCCAGAAAAGCAAGAAATAGTAAAAGCTATTGGATCCCTGAGAAACAACAAAGCACCGGAAATGATGAAATGACAGCAGAGCTTTTCAAGATCGATTCCATCTTAGCTGCAAACATATTAGAGCCATTGTTTGCAGATATCTGGGAGAAAGAAGAATTGCCTAAGGATTGGACTAGGGTACTGTGGTGAAAATCCCCAAGAAAGGAGACCTAACAGATTGCAATAACTGGAGAGGAATCACGTTGCTTTCAATCCCAAGTAAGATATTCTGCAAAATTGTCATAATGCGAATACAAGAAGCAGTAGACAAGTGTCTCACGAATGGAGCAAGCAGGATTTAGGAAAGGAAGAGGAACAAATGAACATATATTTACTCTGCGTAACATTTTAGAACAATGTAGCGAGTGGCAAAGGACTATATATATCAACTTCATAGATTTTGAAAAGGCATTCGACAGCGCCCACAGAGACAGCCTATGGAAGATACTGAGACAATACGGCGGACCGCAGAAGCTTGTCAACATCATAGCCCTCTTCTATAAAGATTTCTCCTGCAACCTAAAGAATTCCAACAAAACATTCCCAGTAAAATCTGGTGTAAGACAGGGATGCGTAATGTCCCTCTTTTGTTTAGTATTACAATTGACTGGGTGCTAAAAATGCCATAAAACAACAAGCACCAAGAGGAATAAGATGGACCCTTCGGGATGCTTGAGGACCTGGACTTGCAGACGATATAGCCCTGGTGTCACACAAATATGAACATATACAAGAGAAAAGTACAATACTTCACAGCACGGCAAAGACAGTAGGCCTCAAAACAAACACAGGAAAACAAAAATTATGACAAACAGTGAAATCCAACAACCAGTAATGTTAGAAGATGAAACACTGGAAAGGGTTGAGCAGTTTACATATCTTGGTAGCGGACTGACACTAAATGGTGGCACAGAGGAAGATATAAAATCACGTCTGAGTAAGGCCAGAACCGCTTTTGCCAGAATGAAACCAGTATGGAAGTCCAAAATCTACAATAGGACCACAAAGCTTAAACTCTATAAAAGCATTGTTTGCCAGTTTTGCTCTACGGATCGGAGTGTTGGAGGATGACCAAAGGAGATACTAGCAGGCTGTCAGTTTTCCACCACTCTTGTCTTCGCAGAATCTTGGGAATCTTTTGGCCAGTAAAAATATCCAATAACCAACTACTCCAAGACACAAGACAAGAGCCAATGAATGACATACTCAAAAAGAGAAGATGGAAATGGCTCTGACATGTTATGAGAATGAGACAAGAAATGCCTGCAAGGATAGCCCTCACTTGGACACCAGAGGGAAAGAGAAAGAAAGGCAGACCACGGACAACATGGAGGCGCATGATGGAAGAGGAACTGACACCGATTCTGACGTGGGGCTCTGCGCTGAAGGTTGCACGGACAGGAGAGCATGGAAAGTCCTTTCTGAAGCCCCATGTGTCACTAGGCATGACGGGATTAAGTAAGTAAGTATAAACTCTGTAGCTACAGCAACAATCCTAAGGATCTCTAAAGAACAAAAATTTCAAGACAACTATTTCACTGTAGTGACTGCTAAAGAATACAGGCTTGGAGTTATGCTGTGCTAGTATAAAGCCTACAACTGTGGTGACATAAGGAGTAAATGTTTAAAAAATAGGAATTACAAAAACAATAAGAGAACAACATTAACAAATACTGATAGATCAGCAACTAATGCAAACGAGAATGGAGGAATCTTTCTATGCCTAAGAAATCATGTGCCTTATCAGGGTGAACTAAGACAGAGACAAACCTTTTGACAAATCGAAAAGACTTAGAAAAAACACAGAGACGTTCAGTATTTTTCAAGGGCTCACAATCAGTAATTGTAACCTCGAGAAGGAAGGTAAAAAAGAAAGAATGCAATGACTTAACTTCTTTGTTATAGTTTATGTACATCCTGCAAATTTCTACTATTGACCTTTGGTGTCATCACGGAAAACAATTTAATACCTGAGAACCAACTTACAAATTTTTTCCTGGCTTGTTTTAATGCTTCTGATTCTTCCAGCTTCTGTGTTTCCTCTTTAAACTTTGCTATACTATCCTGGAAAACATGGAAAATGTATGAATGAATTCAGGTTGAAAGTATATATACAAATACAGTCACCCATTTTTTTCCATAGGGTGCAAAGGATGACCAGAGTGACTGCCATACAACTCTATCAACTATTTTTATTCTAGCCTGGTTTCAGTAAAATGTTCTCAGTTGTCAAAGACTTTCTAACAATATCGAAAAAACTATGGATTATTCTGACAGTCTAGTTCCCCGACTTTTGGCTTCCTGTGTTTATTGTCTGAAAGAGAGTTCTTCAGTACTACATAAAGACAGTACTGACATATAGAAGTGAGCCATGACAATAAATAAACAGACAACTGGAGGCTACAGAAATGTTGTTTTACAGAAGAATGCTGATTTTCATGGAATAAAATTACTAATGTTGATCGCCCGAGTGGTTACCGGGCCCAAATTTGGGGTGTAAAGAATAGAACCACTGTTACCTGCCACGCGTCGTAAGAGCGACTATAGGAGGTTTGGCTGAAATCAGATGCACATGTCCTAAACGTAGAAATATATGCGTTTAGGGGCCTACCAAACCAATGTGCAACGTATACACGTTCTTGGCAAAGATCAAACATATTACAAAGAGTGATTAAAATTGGTCGTAAGAACGAACGCAAAGAAGAAGAAGACTAATGTTGATGTGCTGAAATGGGTCAACACAGAGAAAGTTCTTTTTGGCATTCACCCACTATGACTTCAGGCATGGTCAGGGCACATGGTATGGTGCTTTTGACTGATTTTTGCATGAAGGCCTGCTTTCCTTTTATCAGTGTCCCCACAATACAGGCGGGCCCTTCTCCAACTTCAGAGGTACAGAGAAAGTTTATCAACATAAGAAAGAGGCAATTATAATTTTTCAGGCATGTTAGGGACAACAGAAATATATGGTGACAACCAGCAAACCCTATGGTGTACGGATGCCATGTCAATAATTTATTACTATATATGTCCCCTGTTCCGATTTTTCCCCTACATAGTTGGGAAACAGACTACCATGCTATATACTTATTAGCATATAAATAATAATTCCTCTCCGATCACACGTTACATAGGGCCTGCAAGTAATTTATCCATACTGCTCTATCCTGGGCAATTCGCTCAATCTCCTCCATGAAACTGAGACCAATATTTCTTGCCTCTCTCAGCAAAGTTCGTTTCAGGGTCTCCTTAGATCATCCTCTTTCTTGAACCCTTTGCATCCCACTTCAATGCCTGCTTTGATATTCGTTGATCATTTCTCCTCATGGTGTGTCCAACATATCTCCATCTTCTCTTTCTTATAACAGTTGTCACTAGTGGTTGACCAGATATTTCTCTGATTTCATCACTTCTGAATTCGTTTCATTTTATATTCATTATTTTTTCGCAGACATCTATTTTCAAATGCATTCAACTTGTTTTCTATATTTTTAGTCATTTTCCAACTCTCGCTGACATATGTTAGGATTTAGTATACTATTTTCAGACTTTCTTGAAATTTACATCCCATTTTTTTTTAATTCAGGTCATTGATTTCCTTTGATCTGTACAGATACATGTGCTATTAGTTGATTTAAATAACATTTTTTTTGTAAAAACTGAAACATAAAACAAACGGAATCACCATGGACAAGTATTACCTTCATTTCTTTGCTCTTTTTCATTTCCTGCCGTATGTTATCAATAACAGTCTGGAAGAAGTTCTTACTTGACATAAATCGATGCTGAGAATATACAAACATTAAACAGCTTGTTCAAATTATTCTTGCTTCATAACAAAAACATGTTCTGAAATATCACCATGCATACCTTATCTAAACAAATATTAAAAGACAAAGAATAGAAAAATATGTATGGCCTGAAATAAATTTCAAGAGGTTGTTAATATTTCTGTTATATATAATGTTATAACAGCACAAGCTGTGGTATTGGTGTGCCCACTGACTGTTGAAGAGAGATAAATTTGCCCATAACAGGGCGGCCAGAACAAACGAGCAATGTAATGTTACTACAACACAAAACTCTTGTATGTAACCCAGATGTAGCATGCACAGCAACCACAAAGATTCCATTGGCGGCTAAACGACATGAGGGTATCCAATGAGTCTCACACCATCGGAAAGCTAGGCTCTGTCTACCTATGCATGTCAAAGACTGGAATTAGCGGACTTCATGCATGAGCTCACTTGCTAGCTCAACGGATAGAAGGCGGAATACAGCAGAGTTGTGTGGACCGCAGAGACCCACAAGGGTAGTAAAAGCCCTGGTCATCCACTGCATTTAGTACTATCTCCAATCATTTCAACTTGTCTTGCCACTGGATACAGATAGTGCTGGATGAGAGAGCGAGGTTGACTTACTGTCACTTTTTCACTTAAACCCAAACAAAGCAAAATCTAGTTTCAGACAACTACAAAACCATACAGAGCTGTAATGAACAACAAGTGTTAGGCTCTTACCATGGGCATGTGGAAAGTGTAAGCACTATTAGACAATCTCAAAGCCGAACGACCTGAAAGATGGAGTGCCCTCATGGTTAAAAATTTGAACCAGGCTGCCTGATGAACGTCTGTAGTCAGAGGTTAGTGGTGGTTACAGTGCGTGAGTTAACATAGAATATAATGAATCTGGTGTCAGATTTGCCATAAAATCTTAGCTTTTAGTCATGGCCTAGTTATGCTCCCAAAAGGTATCAATGACCGGATGAATTTACAGATCTCATTAGGTAAATAAGAGTACCATTTTGACTAGCGAGGATGGATTTATCATTGTTCTAAACAATGACATAGGAACATCATTGATTATGTTATCACCAGAAAATGTGATAGGCGGGATGTGAGAGCTACCATATATATGTGTGGAGAAGTGTGCTGTAATGATCATAGATTGATTGTGTTAAAATTCAACCCTTGCATCACGCTCAGTTGACGTCACCAGGGAAGAATACCAACAAAGAAATTAGCAATCACTAAACTGAATAACTCAGTTGCCACCAGACGCTTAGCAAAAGTTGAAGTTTTCCTTTAATGTGTTTCTTCTGCTTACATACAGAAAAGTAATGTAACACAGACTTGCAAAGTAATATACAGAATTTTCATCGACTCCAAGATTTGAAATGACACAATATGAAATACAGAATCTGTAAGTGCATATTTGAGTGTTACTAGCTAGAAAAGTATACCTGGTATATCCTGATATCCAACTGCCCATTGTTAGATGTGACTTGTTTGTGCGGCAATAAGGAACTTCTATTTGAGACATTTGAGTCTGTCTTCAGCGTTCGCTGGATGATGGTTTTTCCAGTGGTTGAGAACTGAAATTTAAGACCACAATTGCATTTATCTATACAAAAACAGCATGCAAAGTAAACAATAGAGGCATAATAAAAGCTTGTTACAATTTTAGCTTGAAGTTTTTGATTTTACAGATGGTCTGTGTATTTTGTTAAAAAAAATAAATAAAAGACATAGCTAAACATTCTTTCAGCTTGGAACCATGATATGTCCCACTTTATTCTCACACCCTTAACATTATTAGTGTTCTTGTGTAGTGATGCCTCTGCTGTTAACCAGTTTTATCAAAAGGTGAAGAATGGATCCCAATAGATGAGAGCATAGTCAACTTCCACAACATCATCATTAGTAGCAAAAGGGATGTAGAGATTAGGGTCAAATGAAAGTGACCTCAAAATCAATCAACTGATAGCAGATAACAAGAGCATAAGTCAGTTCTGACTACCTTACCTATCAGAGCTGCACATTGCTAAAGTATAACTATGTAGATATAGTATTTTAAAAAGTTAATAAAATCTGATCAGTAACCCATACGTACAAATGCATATCCTATTAGTTATCAGGAGATGGGTTACAGCTAAAACCCAAATCTATAACCACAGCTTTGCTACACAAACTGCAATGAGGGGTCAAAGGTGTAATTCTAAGGACAGCGGCGTACAGGATTAGTGAGCTTGGCACTAATCAGGATCCTACCCCACCTCCATGTGGTGACCCTGAAAACAGATAGAGGATACTGTCTGGCTAAGTGGGTAGGGATCAAGGGAAAGCTACTCTGGTTTAAGTCGTGATGCAAGAGCAGTTACACTATACGGGATCTACTCGCAAGATAGACGAAAAGAATCCCCGAGTGACTGTCTCTGTACATCTCTCCCTGCTGATGGGAAATGCGAAATAAATAAACATAAAGGGATGAGGGGTGAATCCAGAGAAGAGACATGGGATTAGATGGGGTGAAACTCTGAGCCGTGAGGTTGAGGCCCGAATTGAGCTGTGTGTCCTGACAGTCTTGAGGCATGGTAAATGTGAGCACGGTGAGAAGCCTGATAGATACAGTGAGCAGGCACCAAGGTGGAGTGAACACACATACGGACGACACACATTTGAGCCCACCAGTGGGGCAGACATGCACGGTGCTGATGGTGGAGCCGCGGCAGATGTAGGGGTAGCGGACCATCCAAATGTTCAGAAAGGCTGGAAGGTCCAGCAGAGGCTTGAATCCAGTGCAGCCTCGAAGATGGGGTCTCCATCCTGAGAACAATAATCACGTTTCTCAAAGCAAAGAACTACTACTGCCTTGTAGTTTGATTTGGGACAATCAAAGGCTAGCGGAGCAAACCGTACACAAAACTAGACAGCAGGCAAACCAAGTAGTCCAAAAAAAGACTGGTAACCTGGGCAGATAACGCTCAACATCCCGGGAGGGAAGGTTGTCTGAGGGTAGCTACCCTAAAAGAAAATAGCAACCTGCTGCCTTGCAGGTTGGCTGGGGACAGTCAAAGCTGACGGAAGCGAATCCAGTAAACGCTGCCTAAAACCGGACACATCGCCGAAGGATAAGCACCAGAGCTCCAAATGGTGCTGAAGATGTAACGAAACCCACCCGTGCTAAGACTGCATGAATCAGATTTCCACATGAATGAGATCTATGGGGAAATCTGGTACATTAGTCTAAGGGTGATCGCAAGAGAGAGAGAGAGAGCAGCTGCAATGAAAAAAGAATATAGTGTTAAGAACAATTTCAGCATAATGGGTCATTAAGAAGGTCAAATTGAAAAACTAATATAAATGTTAGTGAAGTTGCAACCCTATGTTCCATTATGAACAGAGGAATAAAAGAGAACAGTGAGAGATCATTAAAATCATACAATATGGTATCATCATAAAGCAGGAAAATCTGCTAAATTATTGACACAATTTCAGGGTTTAAGACTGAATGATATGATAGAAGTCAGTATCAGCAAACAAGAGATGAGCTGACCAAGACCATACTCCAGCCGCCAGGTATGACACAATTTAAATTACATTTAAATGCAAGCATTTCAACTGTTAAATTAAGCATAGTCCCACATTTTGATCTGCTGTAACAATTTCTAATTACTGTTGTTACTCGCCCGAGTGGTTACTGAGGCCCAAATGTAAATAATAGAACCACTGTTACCTGCCATGCATGTCATAAGAGGCGACTAAGGAGGTTTGGCTGAAATCGGATGCACATGTCCTAAATGTGTAGAAGTCTATGTGTTTAGGGGCCTACCAAACCAATGTGCAATGTATACACATTCTTGGCAAAGATCAAGCATATCACAAAGAGTGATTAAAATTGCCCGTAAAGAACGAACCCAAAGAAGAAGAAACTATGGCGTGGCTAATAATCTGAGGCAGCCTTTATTAGAGAATCAGAAATCCAGATCTAGTGAGAACGCAGAAGAAGTAATCACTGTTGTTACAATATTTACTTTTGATACACCAGCAGACAGTCTCCATTCTGATTCTATTAGAGATTACTTTTCAATTTATATTCCTGTGCGAATTAAACACGCACAGTTTATCATCATTATGATTTCCAAATATCTTTTAAGCAATTGCGAAACACCTAAAAACAAAATACTTTATATTAAAAGGCCACATAGTTTTACTGCAGTCTTCACATATATCAAAATATCTTTTTAAAGTGTTATAAGTTATAACTGCTATGGCTCCTGATGTCACTGATGATATGTTCAAATTCTTTTTCTTTCAAATTTTAACATCACTCATTTGATTTGATTGTTTCTCACTCTTGGTTTTTAAGGAGCTTTGTTATTGTATTCTTTCCCTGAAATAAAATACCCCACACACATCTCCAGTTCTACATCCAATGATGGCCCTGTAACTGTAGTTGAGTTGTATTGTGACTTGTCAGTACGGTATGGAGTACTTGACTTATGATCATAATATGAGTACTGAACTGTGTTAGTGTACATTACTACATGTACATGGATTGGGGATGGTCATGGACTGTGGAGGTTATGAGTAATTACAATTACAGGACAGAGATATCAAAACAGACTGGTTTTAACGCACCACATAAGGGTGTTAGGCATGGACATGGGTTAGTTTCGACCGGTCATCCAATGGTTATGCAAGCATAAATGACTGGACACTGTCCAACATCAGCCTGTTGGATCATCATTGAATTGATGATTGATCATCATTCATGGATGATGACATCGCAATCGCCGGTGAAATGATAATTATAAATACTGCATCACCTTTGAATCACATCAATTATAACACGGCTATCTAAGGATGCGATTAAGAAACGTGTATAACTTTCTAGTCACATAAACCATCTACACTTCGTCATATACTAAGTAAGTCGTGATCCAAGTCAGTGCGGTCTCAACATTGACAACATCCTTCAAATTCTCATTTTTTTGCTCACAGAGAGATCAGGCAAGACAGATGAATATATATTATAGCTACTGCAATAAAATTTTATGAAACGCTATCAATTTCAGATTCAACAACTAAAGACATGCACTGCAAGAACATTTCTAATTTCCGCAAGGCATAAAAAATATACAATTACCCCTTGATGACTACATGTTCGTCCCAGTGTGCCCAAAAGTCGACTGCAGGACGCCATGTTGATTTAAAGCTATTGGTACTCAAAATTGTGAGAATAGTACACTGCCGTTAATCAACATTCCCTACTAACTCTCGGGTGGACAACAACCTTCGTCTTGATTTTTACAATATTGAGCTCTTAAGTCTTTACAAACTGTGTCAAAAATACACAGCTTGTGTATACTTAAAAAATAGATATAACAAATGAGCATTTATAATAATGGATACACTTTATATGGAGCAAATGTTTGTACGTGTATGGGTCACAATAGTAGTGTGTATATAGTTTAGTTAAGTTACAACATGATGAAATGAAAATCGTAGCATATCCTTTACAGGACGTAGCCATCAACCACAGTAAACGAGTCGTTGAGTTTATAGGCACCACTTACATGTTCAGTAGTTTGCTATTGCTTTCTGGACGGTGAGGTCTATTTTTACCTTTTCTAAAAACCCCAGTACTGCAGTCTCCCCTATATTTGTAAAAATTTGTAAAAATCCCACGGAAACGAATTTGCTTCCAAACTTGCCCACCGTGGGGTTTGAACCATGTACGCTTGAGTTTGTGATCGAGCTCACTTGATCGACCGCTTGAGCTAGAGACACTCAACTAGATACGTATATATATATATATATATATATATATATATATATATATATATAATTTAACTAGACAACTGCAAAGGTAATAGACTTAAACATGGTCAATCGTGGCTGGGCTGAGCAAAGGAGGTTATACAGCGCGTATGTGCCATTCAGGACATAGATCATAGAGAAGAGTGGATACCAATATCCACTGAACACAAACAATCATCTGTAGTAGTCACCGCGATTAACAAAACAAGTCCAGATTCGCTGCCAACAATAGTCAACGCAGAAGTTGAAGCATTAATAAATGACTACATATCGGAGGAAGATGTTGTTGTCTTCACTGATGGTTCTGTGATTCGACACAGTCGGAGTTCATGGGCCGTTACGGCTAGAGCTAACGGAAAAGTCATCAAAGAGGCAAGTGGTGCATATGCGACAACTACCATCATCATGACTATGGAGGTCACGGTGGGGACAAAATCCCTGGAGTTGCTAACAGCGCAAACATTCAGTCATGCATGCATGCTCAGCGACTCTATGAGCATGATACAGAAGATCAAGGCCGTTTATGTACGAATGCAGTGGAAGCAATTAATACAAATCGCAACAATCCAGATACTTACCTTAATCTTTGTCCCGGGTCATGCTGGAGTGAAGGGCAATGAGTGAGCGGATCCACTGGCGGGCAATGCTAGGATCGAAAATGGGTCTTCTATAGACAAAAGCAACACCATCAACGCTCTAAGAGAAAACGTACGCTCTGAAGATTACAATGAAGAAGAAAAAGGGTATTCTCTATCTCGGATACGCAAGGTGCGCATACCGAACGGTGTGGCAAGACGGGAAAACCACGAAAGAAAACCCAATATATACATCAATCAACACAACGAAAGTTGTTAGCATAAATACACTTAAATACATGCTTAGGAGGAGATCGGAGCAATTATGGAGACGTGCGATGAAGATGATCCTCAAATGAACATTATAGGTATACGTATGTATCTCGATTAGTCCATAGTGCTACGCTGACGATACAGTGCTATTATCTACATCACAATATGGCATAGGGAACTTGATAAGGTCAGTTCAAAAAACAGCGAAGGTAATACCTTTATCTCCATACACTGAAAACAGAGATATTTACAACTGATAAAACAGAAATGATGTATAATATATTTTTCAACGGCCACAAAATCGAAAGTCTACAACATAGATTCCCAAACTTTTTCGGCCCATCGCCCACTTTGTACGACATAAACTTTGTAACGCCCCCTCCCCATTATAACAGTCTGCCAACGCCCCACGCCCCCATTATATATATATATATATATATATATATATATATATATATATATATATATATATATATATATATACATGCTCTATTTTCACTTTGACATAGAAAATTGATATATATTTCTGTCATACATGGTCAATTTTCAAATGATTATATACATGAAATAGAAAATTGATGAAAAAATGGATCGTGTAATATGGGCATAAGATGAATTAAAATTCAGAAATCAAATTTTAAACTCACTATCGCAACCCCTAGAAGGCTTCAGTGTCCACTGGTGGCGGTATCGCCCACTTTGGCAACCCATGATCTAAACCAAATTCACGTCAACTACTAGATTGCAAGAGCTGGGTTTGAAGATTGGAGTATACCGAAAGGAACAGCACAACATTTATATGAGTAGGCTCATCAATCATAATCTAACTCGGTACTACGTCACCGAACCAACATGTCGGAGATTTTAATTCTTGCACTAACAACGACGCATAAACACTTTATTTACTAGGATATTTTACATTTATCGAACATCCTAAGTTGTCGTTAGATAATAGCATATGGTATCATGTTGACTGCACACAAGTTCAACAACGCATGTCATATATCATCTCTCTGAAAACTGCATAATTCCATGACAATACACAGCAATGACTTTCTGATGCACAACGACAGCTGAGTTAAAAAAAAGATTCAATTTTCAGTATTCTGTTTGAGTTATATTTTAATTTATCATTTCATGTTCTTTATAGTTACTTTTATTCATAGGAACGTTCGTATTTTTACAGTTGGTTATTTTGTAACTGTGTTTAACCTTCTATAGTAGTTTCATAGTGACAACAAAGTAGGCTTGCCATTAGTTTGTTATCCAACATCGCCGGCTAAAAATGAACAAAATACGGCGTTCTATTATTTTGTGATTTATACGTTTTCACCAATTATAATGTTTCATGCTCTTTGTTTTCAGGTTTACATTGCTGTCTAATTTGTATTATATGTAATGAGCTCCAGCCGGTGCTACGGGGTTCGTGCACAGTTGACTGGTCCTCTAGCAGTTCAGACAAGAAAATATGCATACAAAAGAAGAGGTAGAGGAGAGAAGAGAAATGGACGTAAGAGACGAGCTGGACAGAGACGGTTTAGAAGAAAGACAGATCGACTTGCTCTGAAATATCTACGCATTGGCTACTGGAATTGTCGAAGTGCAAAACAGAGAAGACCAATTTTACCCAATAACGAATCTAACTGTTACGGTCAGTCGCTGGACGCTGTTGGAGATATTGCGAAGAAGATTGGAACACCTATGGACATGTCCGAAGTGCAATAAAGATATTCCGAACTGAAACTGTAACACGGTTTCAGATCTGATTGTTTAGAGAGGAGACCCGCCCGAGTGGGCCCAAATTTGGGGTGTAGAGAATAGAACCACTGTTTCCTGCCATGCATGTCGTAAGAGGCGACTAATGAGGTTTGGCTGAAATCGGATGCATGTGTCCTAAGCGTGTAGAAGTCTATGCGTTTAGGGGCCTACCAAACCAATGTGCAAAGTATGCACGTTCTTGGCAAAGATCAAACAAATCACAAAGAGTGATTAAAATTGGTCGTAAAGAACGAACGCAAAGAAGAAGAAGAAGAAGAGAGAGAGGAGACGGTCAGAGTTGATTAATATATTGTATTTTGTAGAAGGTGTAATTATAGTAGCATAAGTTAGTATGTGACGTCACTCACATTACAAGACAACACTAAGAAACAAATGTGTCTTCCTGGACATTCTCAATCCTCATAGCTATGCCGTGTTTTTCTGCGCTTCATTTCGCACGGAGACGGTAGCAGATAAGGGCCGACTGCTGGACTCTCCCGACTGTGTATGATGAGCAGGGGGTGCTCGCTGTCATACATGGATGTCACCCTTGTCTGACCCCCTGGTCTCCAGAGAAGTTGGTGGTCACTGCCATTTGTGAAAGTTGACAGCCGCCGTATGACGGCACGACTTCTGCATACAGGACAAACGATTGCATATTTGTTGTGAGAGAATGATAAATTCGACTGGCAAACCACTATGGACTAATCTGGAGACCAACTACCTATCCGTGCCAAGTGAGAACAGGTCTCACATATTTTTAACTTTCCACTTTTCGAGTGTTTTGGTTTAATATTTTTTATTTGTCATTCTATTTTTTCATCATATCATACGATTGGACTTCTGCGACAACGTTCTGAAAATGCTATCGCCCAAGTCAAAGCATATATACGGGTTACTTTGGATAAGAGACATCAAGCTTGCACAATAATGATGTTAAAGGCACGAGAATCAAGCCTGAAAATGCTATCGCCCAAGTCAAAGCATATATACGGGTTACTTTGGATAAGAGACATCAAGCTTGCACAAGAATACTATTGATGTTAAAGGCACGAGAATCAAGCGTAGCATGTTGTGGATGGCCCAAGCTGAGAGAATAATTAGCCAAGTGACCACAGTTGAGATTCTTCTACCAAGAAGGGAACGGATCAATACGAATAAATGGTAGCATGACCAGCTTCGGAAGTCTCAATGTCGAAGTGGTAACGTCGTTTGCCTGTCGTACTGAAGGTTGTGAGTTCGAATCCGGACCGAGACACATGTACAATTTTTTTCATGAGATCCATAGGTTTGTTGCCAGAGCTACGGAGTTCGTGCTTTGTGCATTGCTTCCAGCAGATGGCATGTCACCTCTACCGACAGAGGCGGAGCCATATGTGGGAACCCTGTGCAATGAAGTAAGCCCTTCGCCTTTTGGCCCTCGTATGACCAACTTCCACAATGTTAATATTACTTTGGAAAGAGAATGTAGGCGACTTAATAAAAATGCAAACAAACTCTACTGTATACAAAGCTTTCTACAATAGATCATCAGGAACGATGGCGAGAGGAAGACCACCAAAAAGATGGATAGATGGTATATCAGAACCCTGTCGAAAAGCAAATATAACTAGAGCAGCGTTAATCAAAAACAGAAAATCACGACACTGGGCAACAACTTGGTAACAGTGTGACGACACAAGTTAGAAGTAGAAAGGAGATGTAGAGATTTTGGCAAGATGAAGGCTCAACTCGCAATAAAGTAGATGATAGAAGATAATGCAAATAATGATGATGATGTTATTGGTTATACCGATGAGACCCATCGGTATAAACAGCAACATCATCATCACTTGCATTATCTTGCATCACGTGCATCGTAGTGAAAAATCAGGCTTGAGTGTCCTGTCCTCTCCGTACACATCAAAATGTAACAACTTGTCCCATCCAGAGTGATGAAAATATGATGGACATAATAGTCATCATTATCATCATCGTGTGTGATGTACAAACAACATATTCTTCTTCTGCCCCTTTCAACTCCCAATGGAGCACAGGCCTTCAACAAACTTCTTCCAGCCCTTCTCTCTTGCCATCCCTTCCAATTCTTTCCACGTATTGCCCAACTCTGGCAGTTGCTCGACAGGAAAGAAGGTTGGTCAACATCACCAGATTCCTTCGGCTTTCTCGGTGATACGACATGTGCCTTCCTGTTGGAGGACCTTCCACTGGTTAGAATGGTTGAGCTCGATTTTTCTTTTCGTTGCACAAGTATAATCCATGTTTGTTGAAGATTTTGCTTGTCTTTTCTACGGGCTGAGGTAGCCAGCTCCTCCCTACCTCCTTAGTCGCCTCTTACGACATGCTTGCAGGTACACATTGCTGCATATTCTTTTCTCTTCTTTCGGACGCCAACAACATCGTGCGGGCTCTTACCTTAATCGCCTCTTACGACATGCCTTGTAGGTCGCAGTGTTATTTTCTTTGCTTCCCTGGCGGGCCCGGCAACACATGTGCTGGCTCCTACCTTATCGTCTCTTACGACCTGCCTTGTAGGTCGCAGTGTTATTTTCTTTGTTTCCCTTGTAAGCCCCAGCATCACACATGGACGAAACAACACATACTGAACAAGTAAGTAATTGAGGAACTTTATAACAAATATCGAAATAGGGGAAGACTGCAGTAAAACTTGGTAAATAGTGAAACACGTACAAACAAAGTACTATAGTTTTACAAAATACATAAACAGTGACGATAAACAGCAACGTTTCGACCAACAAGGCCTTTATCAAGCAAACGAACAAACAGGAGTGACAAATTAAAATGAAACACAAATGGACGACCAAATACCAACGTATCTAAGGAAAATCTGGAATAAAAACGAATAACGAAATAAATGTAACACAAAAAAACACACATAAAACTAGAAATAGAAAAGAAACAATGAAACATCTAGTAAATATATAACTTGAATACATGCAACATATACCCATATAGATTATAAAGCATGGGAAGAGAAAGTACTAAGAAGCATAAGAATGTAATACATGCAACATATACCCATAGAGATTACAAAGCATGGGAAGAGAAAGTACTAAGAAGCATAAGAATGTAATACGTTGAGCCCGCGTGGTCGCAAGGTACCATACAAAGAAATCAACCGATTCTCCAGAGCAAATCGACTACGATCATCAGAGGAACATGATCGGATGGCTGTGACCTGGACATCGCAAGCTCCTGAATGGCCAGTATCATTGAAATGGGTAGCTACAGGGGTCACAGAGCATTGGCGTATATCGCGCAAGTGTTGGGCGAATCGGTCACTGAGTCTCCTGCCGGTTTCCCAATATAGGCCTTGTTGCACCGCTTGCAGATAATGGCATAGATAATATTACACTTAAATAATAATATGTTAGTTCACAGTCGCCTCAAGCCTAACATCCAGAGTCATTTTGGCACCATCCAGTGTGGCCGTCGGCGCTGTAACACTTGTGCTTATGTAATACAGACCCGCACGGTGTCTTTTCCAAAAGCCACGTTCGTTGTTGAAGACAGTTTCACGTGCGAGTCCCGTAATATTATCACAACTTTATAACAAACAAACAATATAATTAAGATTTGCTCATGAGGTCATGTTTCATTTCGTTGGTGTATTTATGATGAACATTACTACAAAATGTGCTCTGAATTTTGTGTTTCAGTCTGACATGCACACTGTGCAGTCTGAGCTGGCTTTATTTTATGCATGTGGTGATTGAGCCTGCAGTCTCCTAATAAAATATAACAAATTACCTTTTCAGGCACTAAATTCCACCTTGTACAAAGCACATAAAGAGGCTCACTCCAGTTGTCTCTTTTTTCGACCTGTTTCTGTCGACGGGTTGTATACTCCATTTGTTTTTCTCCACATCTTTCTTCTGGATTGTTTCATAAGCGTCTTTGCATCTGTAAAGCTTTGAGTTGGGTGGTGTTGTGTTAGGCTTCCTCCAGCCCTTGCAAATTTGCCAGCCTTTTCGTTTACTTTGATGCCACAGATCCTGAAACTCCTCGGTTCGAAAAGACTCCTCTCAATGCGGTAAGAATGTCATTTCGGTCCATTATAGGTCCCTCTGATATCGTAGACATTTTAACCAATCTATCTGTTCGTTCATTACCACTTACTCCTGCGTGCACAGAGACAAAAATTGAGGTGATTTCTCTACTTGATCACCAACGCGCTACTAATGGTATTTGTTTGCCGAAATTACTCATACCACTGTGTTAGTTTTTCATAGCAGTTTCGGTAACAAAGCTATTTTTAAAAACCAATAGATTTGATAGCTTAGTTCAGCTTTCATTTGGGAATATTGTCAAATAAGACACACATTATTTCAGAATTGTTCATGAAAAGATTTTGCGAACATAAAACACCAACATTATAGTAGCACATCTACCTAGTTATACTGTAACATACGAGAGCAGGCAGGCTTGATGGTTCTGTCGCTATATCAGGGAACCATCCAATAGATAGAGCTGACATTTTGAACGCTCTCATAGAGTATGGCCGCAAAGAAGATTTTCGTATACACCAAGGGAACCATCCAATAGATAGAGCTGACATTTTGAACGCTCTCATAGAGTATGGCCGCAAAGAAGATTTTCGTCTACACCATAGATTCTCAAACTTTTTCGGCCCACCGTCCACTTTGCACTTTGTAACGTTCCCCTCCACCGTCCACTTTGCACAACATAAACTTTGTAACGTTCCCCTCCACCGTCCACTTTGCACTTTGTAACGTTCCCCTCCACCGTCCACTTTGCACTTTGTAACGTTCCCTCCACCGTCCACTTTGCACAACATAAACTTTGTAACGTTCCCTCCACCGTCCACTTTGCACTTTGTAACGTTCCTCCACCGTCCACTTTGCACTTTGTAACGTTCCCTCCACCGTCCACTTTGCACAACATAAACTTTGTAACGTTCCCTCCACTACTTCACTTTGTAAGTTCCTCCACCGTATTATACTGTAACTTCGTAACGCAGGCACTTGATGGTTCTTCGCATAAATTTGTAACGCCATCCAACAGTCAGCTGCATTTGAACGTCCTCCCGTAGTTATGCCAAAGAAATTTTCGTCTCCACCATCAGACTTTCAAATTTTTCGCTCCACCGTCCACTTTGCACTTTGTAACGTCCCCTTTCCCCCGTCCACTTTGCACTTTGTAACGTTCCCTCCACCGTCCACTTTGCAAAATTTGTAACGTTCCCTCCACCGTCCACTTTGAACATAAAATTTGTAACGCCCCTTCCAAATTACAACAGTTTGCCAACGCCCCCCTCCTACATATATACATGCTCTATGTTCTCTTTGACATAGAAAATTGATATTTATTTCTGTAATACATAGTCAATTTTCAAATAATTATATGCATGAAATAGAAAATTGATGAAAAATGGATCTTGTAAGACGGGCATAATATGTGTTAAAATTTCAAACTATTATTCAATCGCAAAATCACGAAAATAATTTGTTTTAAAATATATTATTATTAATTTCGTCTTTAAGGAGACACCGACCCTAATCGTCTCAACACCCCCAAATGTGCTGAACCCACTATCGCCCCTCCCCACTAGATAGCTTCAGCGCCCACTGAGATTTTAGATGGGGAGAATGTTTACTATCCCAAGCACACGTTTTGTGTTATAAGTTCATTCCATGAAACGCCTAGTCTGCGTTTAAGGCATATAGTGAGAACAGGTTTAAACTTTCTTTCTGTTGTGAGTACATTGTCCAGGTTTCTGACTCCTATCTAAAGTGATCACCACGAAAGTTCTATAGTCACGAACTCATGTACATTCTATTAGTTTGTTGTTTTTCCCCTATTCTCTTAATCAATAGTTGTTGCTTTGCCAATGTACCAATTGATCTCGGTCTCTAGTGAGAGTATTTCAAAGATAGTAGCTAGTTGAGTCTATACATAAGGTCACAAGGTGGAAACAAGACAATATCTCTGGACAGTGGAATCCCATGCGACAATTGTAGACAACATTTTCTGGCATAGTTTGATTTTGCTAGTCACATGCGTCATTGTCATGGATTATTGTGTATACCTCTTTAGATCACAATGTATATTCCCTATCATCGGCACATACGGAAAGATGTTAAGCAACCAACATCCATATTAAATTTCCAATGTTTGCACAAGTGACAAGTTTGAATATGCGCACAGAGTTGCAGCTAATATTCTTGGGTGCTTTTTCGTGCAGACTTTTTAACTATTTCTAGCGATTGGTGAGGCTTACATATTGCGTTTTCTTCTTCTTCTTTTGTCGTCACACTGCTACCGGGTTGTTGCCCAGTGTCGTGGTTTTCGTTTTTGTCTTGCGCTGTTCTGGTGGCTTGTGTGATTGTTATCTTTGCTCTTTCACAGGATGCTGCCACGCCATCTAACCATCTTTTCCGTGGTCTTCCTCTTGCCTTCTTTCCCGATGTTCTGTTGTAGAAGACTCTGTATACTGTGGAGTTTGGATGCATTCTTATTAAGTGGCCAAACCACTTCATTCTTTGTTTATCTATATAATTCAAGCACGGTTTTGTGCCAACTTTCTTTCTTATGCTGATGTTGGTGATTCTGTCTTTTCTTGTGTTGTTGGTAACTTTTCGCAGGCAACGCATTTCACATGTAGTTATTTTTGTGACTGCGCTTTGCTCAATGTCCATGTTTGGCTCTGGTAACACAAAGTAGGTATAAAAATGCTGTTGATCATTTGTTTCTTAGCTGCCTGTGAAATTTTTGGGTGCCTTAACAATGGGGCTAGCTGGTAGGTTACAGCATTTGCTTTTTGTACTCTAGCCTCTATCTCTCTATCTAGTTTTCCGTCTTCTGTGAATATGCTTCCTAAGTATTTGAATTCTTTCACTTGGTTTATTTTAGTGCCATTGACATGGATGTCTAGATTATTATGTTTTCTTCCCATATTCATTATTTCTGTTTTAGTGTTGTTGATTTTCATGTCATGTTTCACACAATTATTGTTCAAAGTGTCAATATGATGTTGTAGATCTTGTTCATTTTGATGTATCAGGCACTGATCATCTGCAAAAGCAGTTCATTTATTTCATCATTATCTGAATTCGACTCTTGAGTTATTTTATCCATATATGCAATAAAGAGTAGTGGTGAGAGGACACAACCTTGTCTAACACCTGATGTAATGGAGAACCAGTCGGTCATTCCTTCTGTAGTTCTTACTGTACTCTGGCTATCTTGATATAAGGCCATGATGTTACCTAATAGTTGTCCTTGGACGCCATATTCTTCAAGGATCTTCCATAGTTTGCACCTGTTTACTCTATCAAATGCCTTTTCTTGGTCTATAAATATTGCGTTTTATGGACCCGTTTTGTATGTGTTTTCTATAAACATCATGAGATCTATAGAAGAAAAGACAGGAATAGCAGTCGGTGGACAAAATATAAACAACCTAAGGTACGCTGATGACACAATTCTCATGGCTACAAATGAACACGATCTGCAAGACTTGATAGACATACTAGTGAGAGAAAGTGAAAAGAAAGGATTAAGCATGAATATAAAGAAAACAGAGGTTATGGTTGTCTCCAAGAAACAAGAAACACCAACATGCAATATCAAAATAAATAACACAACACTGAAACAAGTCCATCGATTCAAGTATCTAGGAACATTCTTAACACCAGATGGAAGATGTACAACAGAGATTAGGAGTAGAATAGCTCAAACGAAAGCAGCTTTTATGAAAATGAAGAACACACTATGCGTGAACTCACTACCAATGACACTGCGAAAACGAGTACTCCAATGCTATATTGAACCAATTCTTATGTATGGCAGCGAATCATGGACACTGAACAAACAATCAATACGATCATTGGAAGCCACAGAGATGTGGTTTTACAGAAGAATGTTGAGAATTCCATGGACAGCAAAGAAAACAAACGTGGAGGTTTTAAATCAGGCCTGCACACAAAGAAACCTTATCAAAGAATAAGAATCCGACCATCAAGGTTCTTCGGGCATATAATGCGAAGAGAAGGTCTAGAACATTTGGTGACTACAGGTAAAATTCAGGGAAGGAGAGATCGTGGAAGACAGAGGAGAAGATGTTGGATGGCCTGACATCATGGTTCGACAAAATATCGACGTCAGAACTGATTACATGCACCAAGCAAAGAGAGTTGTGGAGAGACATGATCGCCTACGCCGGCAGGCATGGCACTTGATTGATTGATTTGTATGTGTAAAATGCGTCTCTTTTTCTCTGTGACTGGAAGCATCTTGTCGAAGTGAGCATCGAACCAGATAGTTGACTATTTTTCCGAAATTTTATATTGCTGTCATGTACATACATTGCATAGCGGACTTCATCTCTGACATTTGCGTCTGATGGACAAGGCAAAATCACTGCCAAAGCATGTATGTATATGTCAACCATCTCTTTATTTTTTACTTTTTCCCCGTGAATCCTCTTACTTAGACTTTACTTAACTTTACCTTGTTGAAGACATGTGAATGTTCAGTGATGCAGTCAGTGCTATGCACATGTTAACTGTAGGTTAGCCTGATATTTGTGATGTCACTGAGTTTGATGAGCACACGATCGAGATGGTGTCGGTGTTTATATATATTTGGTGTCTTATCTACAACACAGCATGTGTCGGAGTTTTATGTAAAAAAAAGTGTTAGGGATGCATGCATAGTGTGGTGAAAGATAACTCTAAAAGACGGTGTACTTTGTCTTCTTCAGCTTTCCTAACCTTTGAGATTTATTGACGCAGATATCACCCGCATACATTCATTTCTCAATTGGATCTTTCAATATCAGCCCATTCCTCCTCAATTGGATCTTTGCGGCCCTCTTCCAGCGAAAGATAGTGTTTAAATGTGGCAGTTGGGCGTCATCACCAACAACAATCCACCCTGGCTTACCACAGGGGTCACCATTATCTCCGGTGTTGTTCAATGCCTATACTGTGAGCATCACAAAGAGCAGATCACGGGTAGAGGAAGGACAATGTCATATGCAGATGATGTGTTGGTGTATCGTCAGGGCAAGGATAGAGAACAGCTTGTGGAGGAACTTCAGTCAGAACTCGACCGCATAGGTGGATGGTGCGTTGAAGCAGGAGCATTGGTCAACCCCACAAAAGCAGCGGTGACATGGTTCTCTTTAAACAACCACATCGTCAACACTCCAACACCATCTGTGGTTTTATGTTCAGAGGTGGTGGAGCGATCTCAGTCTATGAAATACCTGGGGTTGCGTTTTGATCGTAGTCTAGCTTTTACGGAACACATAGCTCATGTGATAATGAAGGCGAGGAAAGGTTTGCTGGCGATGAGGGTAATGGCTGCGGCGGATTGTGAACAGCGCCATCTTTGTCTTTATACCAGGGTCTGGTCCTTTCTGTGCTTGAGTATGCGCTGGCGATCCTGACTCTCAGTCATAGTCAGATAGAACGACTGGAAAGAATACAGAACGAGGCGATGCGCATTATACTTGGTTGCACTAAAGACACGTCGTGCAGGGCGATGCGCTATCTCCTTGACTATCCTACTATGGAGTATAGAATACTGATGAGCCGTGCACAAGCATACCTTCGAGTCAATGCTGACACACAACATCCTCTGCACTTGGAAATAAAGAAACAAAAAGGAAATAGGTTAAAAGAGGAAAATCTTGGATGGGTCAGGCCGAGGACTGTATTGAACAGGTGTGTACACTTGAAGACATTGATCCGGTGAAGAATGGATACCAGTGCCAAGAGCAATCGCTACATCCTTTTCTGTATGCATCGAACTTGATAAAGAATGCAGGCAACGCAACCCACTTGTTGTGGAGGCAGAGGTTCAGGCATTAATTTCTGAGAACGCATCTGAGCATGATGTAATCATTTATACGGATGGTTCGGTGATTCGACATGTGCGGAGCTCGTGGGCTTTCACTGCTCAGGTCGGAGGTGATGTTGTGAAGGAAGACAGTGGTGGTTTTGCCGTGACTACAAGCAGTCTCACTATGGAAATCATGGCGGTTACCAAAGCGATGATTTGGCTAGAATCACAGACTTTTATCCATGCATGTTTTCTCAGTGACTCAATGAGTATGCTCAGGAAGATTGAAACAGGATGGGCTAGGAGACATTGGATAGAATCGCTGGGGAGGTCTAAGCTGACAAAGATCAGTTTTATTTTTGTGCCAGGGCATGCAGGTGTAAAGGGGAATGAGCGTGCGGATAGGCTTGCAGGTATGGCTGCTGTCCAAAGCGGACGAGCAATGGACCAGGCTGATATTATAAATTCCTTAAGGGAGAGAGGGCGTGTACATGATTCAGGTGATAGCGGTGAATCCACAACACTAACCAGACTGCAAGAACTCAAAGTTCAGTGTGGTGTAGCTCGACAAGAACGCTATGCTGGCAGACAAAGAAGAATTGTAAACCAACAAAGAACCGGTGTCGTTAGTGCCACCGCTGATGGACATACTGAGGGAAGATCGGAGCACTTATGGACTAATTTGTTCGACGTGCAGTGATGGTGATCCGACGACTAAACTAAACTAAACATTCATTTCTGTTCCCAGCATACTTTTCTAAATTGATGACTCCTAATATTTTCTAGATATACATCAATGTTTTTTTTCTCCATTGTTTACTTTACCTGCCCCCTGGTCTCTTCTCCATCTTTTTGTATATACAAATTTAGGCTTACCGTTGTCGGACATTCTTTCAATATGCGCTATCCATCGTATTCTCTCAACCTCCCATTTGGTGGTAATTAATGAGGATTTAAGCAAATGATAAATATCCCTATTGTTTCACATTCTCCACTACTTTCATTCTTGCTGGACCCAAAGATTCGCATTAGACTGTTTTCAAAGGTCTGTAATAATGTTTCATTGTGTTCCAGATTTTGATCTTCTGTGATCGCCAGCTGTGAATTCAGGCAATCATGACACCTGGTTTGTGCTTCTGACTGAGTTTTGCGTGATGCCTGCTTACCATTGGATCCTTATAGAACTATTGGTCTAATTACAGTTTTGAATATTGTAATCTTACTAGGACTTTAGCATGTGTTGTAAGGCAATGTATACCTTATTTCCTGATTGTATTCTAGATTTTATTGCTTCTCTTATTATAATGCAGCTACTGTGAAGTTTGTGCCCAAATCCTTAAATGTTTCTGTTTTTTTAATTTTCATATTATCTACTTGTATGTACTCAGATTTCTATTTATTTTATTCTCTTGTTATTATTATTTAAAATTAGTTTTTTTTTCCCACTTATTCCATTCAATATTTCAATGTTCTCACGTTTTCTTGTATCTCCTACCCCATCTATGACATCCGAATAACTAAGTATTCGTGTTGTTTTATCTATAGCACCATCATCCTGTTATTTTTAGTTACTGTTGACAGGGCATCACCTTGTTTTTAAACCTGTCATTTTAAGTGTGTCTGATTTTCTGCCTTTATATGTAACTATGTTCCATGTTTCCTCCATGCATAATCAATTCCTGCTGATTAACTTGTTTGGTATTACTAACTCCTGCATGATATTCCACAGGCTATCCCTATGTATGCTATCATATGCTTTTCTGAAATCCGCAAGATTATTTCGTTCTTTTTTATACTCTCAATATAAACAATTATGTCACTTTAAGTTTATCAGGTAACTAGTCCTTGCATTGAAGCCATTACATTGTAGTGGTGGGGAGGCTTGAGTGCTTCAATGATACAGTGGGCTAGGCTGGACTCATGTTCCTGGCAGGGCTACCCAGGTTAAGTGTTTGACTGGGACTAACAATCCCCTCTTGTAAAACGTCTTTATGTTACAGAAACAACAGCAAAGACACTAACTATTCACAGGCATGAAGGGCTACCAGAGTCATTGATTCATATGACTGGAAGTGGTGAAAGCCAATAGGAAGCCATACTGAAAAAAATGAATCATAACTGGAACACAATACAGAGGATGGGCAAGAATAGAGAAGAATGGTGTGTATTTGTTGCTGCCCTAAGTGAAAGGAGTGTTACAGGCGAAGAGAGAGAGAGAGAGCGAGAGAGAGAGAGAGAGAAAGATAACTAGTATGTATTCATGCCATTATTATAACATCCTTTTTCCTGTAATGAACTCTTGAATTCATCCCATCTTACAAAGTTTTATTCAAACAGAAATGACACTTGCAACCATAATAACATGACAAAGGCACATTGTTACTAGTAAATGTTTATATAATGCTCTCAACTATGCTTCATTAATTATTCTGAAATATAATAAAGGTACCCATGAGAAATAACTAACTGGAGCTAGACAATCTTGTTCTAACCATTTGCAACTAGTTATAATGCATCAAAAATTATAGATGGAAAAATATACTATCATCAAAAACTAATTGTTTTCTTAAAGGTTAAATTTATTATGTGAATTTTATTTTGAGAAATAAGCCAGCTGTAAACATATAAAGGTTTAAAATAACAGATCATTATGTTCCAGTTTTACCTATATTTAATTGTTTTTACTAAAAAAACATCGTTATACATAAACTATATATTTTAAAATATTATTTACAAATAAAAAGCATGCTAAGTAAAACAGCCACAATGAATGTCTTGGTAATCAACAGGTAATTATTTTAAAGTAAGAATTAAGGACACTTTTACTTTTTAAAATTCACAATTCCTCACAAGCAGAATAACTGTTTACTGATGTGATCAAAAGTTTGTAGTAATGGTTTGCAGAGAGGTAGTGTGAATGATTCAGGTAATGGTGGTGAATCTACAACCCTAACCAGACTGCAAGAATATTAAGTCAAATGTGGTATAGCTAGACAAGAGCATTATACTGGAAGTCAAAGAAGAATAGTAAACCAACATAGAACTGGTGTTGTTAGTTGCCACATGCTGAGAGACATACAGAGGAGGCAATCAGAGTACTTATGAACTAATTGGTTTGATGTGCAGTGATGATGATCCGACTACTAAACTGATCATGCGCACTTTATCTCATTTCATAGTTTACAGCTCATATGTGTGGTTCCAACTTTACTGCAACGGGTCACCCCATAATTGCTCCGTTCCTGTGTCAACGAAAATCGCACGAAATACTAACAACTATCTCCTGTGTCGTGAACTAATTCCAGAATGAAACAGTCGTACCACCATAAAAAGCAACCAGCACCGCATAAATCTTCTTATTCTTTGCGTTCGTTCTTTACGAACCAACTTTTATCACTCTTTGTGATATGTTTGATCTTTGCCAAGAATGTGTATACGTTGCACATTGGTTTGGTAGGCCCCTAAATGCATAGACTTCTACACGTTTAGGACATGTGCATCCGATTTTAGCCTAACCTCCTTAGTCGCCTCTAACGACATGCATGGCAGGTAACAGTGGTTCTATTCTTTACACCCCAAATTTGGGCCGGTAACCACTCGGGCGACCGCATAAATGCATATGGCGATCGCTAAAGTGTCAACACAAAACTGTTCATTACTTGAATTGCAATTCATATTGAAGGGAACATCAATTACGACAAAATCCAGCTTTCTGCACACGCAAAACACTGCATACGGCAGATTGAGTTGGTTTGTCATAACTGTTGTCCGCCATTTCCTGAATACCCACAACCACAACAAACGCACGATTGACACAGCAAAAAGCATTCCATGTAGCATTCATAGCTCACAGCGCTGCTTAAGCACTAACTCAGTAGCTCGGCAAACAAAACTGGAAAATACCTGAACAAACATGGCGAAATGCGCTAGCAAAGTTGTGTACAGAATCAAACAGTCCTGATTCTGAATGGCCCTTCCGCATTCCGCCATTACTAGAAGTTTTTTCCACTATATCTCATTTAATAGTATCAAATGCCTTCACATAACATTTAAAGTAACAATTTTTGAATCTTAACAAAAAAGTAATATAATATTAATCTGCATATTTTATAAATAAAAACTGTTTATTACTTGATGTACTTGACATACTAGACGTATGTTCCAAAGTTTTCTATATTTCTGTTATTCTTAAAAAAAAAACAAATATTATTCATAAAGTACGGATACTAGCAAACAATATCAAAGTATATCAATCTTAACAATGCAACAGTGGGTTATATCTGTGTCAGTTAAACCATCTGATGAATCGTAACCAAATTTTATGAAACACAGAGACAACATGTGCTTTGCATGAGTCAGTGCCAGGAAACATAATTATCAATACCTTGTTTCACGAAGAAAAATCTCTGTCACGAGTCCCATGGCGAAGCCTTCTAGAGTCCCATGCCTGACTGCTGAGAGAGAAGGTCTGGTTAATGAGGAAGGATCATAAATAAAGTCTCTGTCATGATGAAGCCTTCTAGAGACCTATGCATGGCTGCTGGGAGGAAATAAATCTTTATATATTCTGCATGCCTTCGAGGTTGTAAGAGAGTCCTGCATACTGCATCACGCCAAGTTACGCAGCTCTCTTGGATGACAAAAAAATGCTCTGGAACACCCCTCATTTCAAATGTATCTCCAGGAAACAACCATTTCAAGAAAGAATATTTGCAAAGAGTCTGATACAGACAAAACTTATTGTAAAGTAGTACTCTCTCATAGATCACAAACAGTCAACCAAATTATGTCTTTCTAAACATGTTTCTATCACACTCAGTTATCAGTTATTATACAAAATGAAAAGCTTAACTTGAAAATACTTGCTAAAGGCTGCAATTGAGTTTGCAAATAGAACGGTAAATATTATGTTTAAATACTATTGCTTTTGATCATAACTTCAATGCAAATGCTGCCTTTAGGAAAGGTATCACTCAACTGCTGTATAGAGTTGTGCACAAGACTGCATTGAGGTTGTGTATATTGCATATTGCATTCAAGACTATATAAAATTATACAATTAAAAGTCTGCAAAAATGATTCACCCAAGATATGTGACATTGAGTAATATAGAAACACATTTAAGAAAGCTGACACACCATCATGATAGAGCATGATATAATAATACAGCAAAAAATGTAATGAATTGAAAGACACAACTACTTGGACAACCGATTAAAAAAATATGGTCTGGAATTTTTTTTAATGCACTGACACCATTATTTTTCCTAACATAAGCATATATATGATATGAAAAAATATCAATTTATTCACTCTTGAATGTTGCATATTGGGTCAAAGGCGCAATTCTAGGGACAGCGGTGCGCCAGGATTAGTGAGCTGGCATTAATCAATATCCTACCCCACCTCCACGTGGTGACCCTGGAGACAGACAGAGGATCCTGTTTGGCTAAGCGGGTAGGGATCGAAGGAGAGCTACTCTAGTATAAGTAGTGATGCAAGCAGTTATGTTATAAGAGATCTACTTGCAAGATAGACAAGAAGAATCCCAGAGTTACTGTCTCTGCACATCGCTCCCGGCCGACGTGAAAAGCAAAATAAATTAAAAAACGAATCGTATATAATTGACAAGATACAAGTCGTCAGGATGAAAATATCCACGTCTCCTCAAAGGAATGGTGGCAACACCTTTGCCAGCTCTTGGCAAGGATCGTCGGAAAAGATGCAATGTGAAGTGACGACACAAGGGAAGATCGCAGTTAACTCCGTACAAGAGGCCAAGCCTAGATGTATTTATTGGGTAAAGTTGGCAGAGCGTAAATCCTAAAGTTGCGTTTTGGCGCCTAATGAAACTGCCTTCCCTGAAACAACCAGGCATGGTACTGTTGTTCTTACAACTAACATCCTGGGGCAGGTGATATTTGCGCGCAAAATCTAAGTTGCGCTGATAGCGCCTAATGAAACGATCCTCTACATTATTTCTGCGCAGCCCCAGTCCAGTGTTTCCCGGGGCCAGGGAAAATGCAGCGTAGAAAATGCAAATTGTCAAGTGCTGACATGCGCTTCGAAAAGGCTGAGAATGTTCCTATTCCGGAATAAACTCAATGTGGTCAGAAAAGTAAGGCAGACATTGTAAAGATTTGACAGGCTGTCCAACTCCGAACAATGGCGAAGGCCAACACTTTTAATGGTGTGTTGCATGAGTAAGATGCCGTCCCAGGACACGCTTATGTGTCCCAAAAAGACTGAGAAATGTTCCTAATCCGGAAACACCACACAGTCAGAAAGGTGCACAGCTCTTTGGCGTAGATCATAAAGCCCAAATATACGGCGAAAGATGATCGTAAAAGAGCAATTCTAGGGCAAGCTACCCTACAAAATATAATGCTGGCAATATGTCAGATGTGCTGGCCTAGTCACCATAGGTGAATAACTTGACACAATGCACAATTCGCTCTTTGGCTCAGATCACATACAAACCACAAAAAGTGGTTTAATATAAGTGATCAAAAAGGAGCGATTGCGGAAGAAGAAGAAAGTTGCATATGAATGTGAAAGATTGTATCTAATTGAACAAAATTCATTGATATATATATATATATATAGTAATGCTGTGAAGAATCATATCTCAACTATGTAGGTTTTAACGTTCTTTGTCAAATAGAAAATGTAAGATTTTTCAAATAAATTTATACGGTCTACCAGGCGTGTTCTGCGTCTGGCTCTGCATCCAAGATAGTTGCGGTCAGCTAATCTTTCTTAGTAAATGCAAAATGTTAAAATTAGTAGCCTGCTAATGACCCACAGAACATACAAGCCAACCCAACATCCCAGTGGCGTAGATCAAGAACCTTTGACCCTGAAGTCCAAGGTTAACAGGCCTCTGGCTCTCAAAGAGGGATGAACTATCTTTGGTCAGTTTTGTTGTTGTCCGCGACTTAGGAAAGTAACCAAAATAAAAAGCGTGCAGAAATTGGATGTGCTGGTCTACGAATCTGGGGTTCATGTTCTAAGGTGAAAAATCAAATACAGACCACAAAGAGTGGTTTAACCCCTTGTTTACCTGAGGTTATAGGTTGAACCGCACAGAGCATCCCAAGCGTTTTCTGCATTTCTACCAACTTATTTGAAAATTTAATAACTCTGTTATTTTTTGGAATATTTGTTTAAATTTTGTATTTTGAAATAAAATATGTATGTGTATGTTTTGATAATAAAAATTTGTGTTTGTACTGCTCTATGTACAAGTAGTACTTGCTACTGGCTCAGTACTAGTACTTGCGACAGGGTCAGTTCTAGAACGCTTACTTGGACGTAAATCACATTCATGAGTATCACTATTTTCGTCATCAGTGTCTCTCACCTGTACAGAATTTTCAGAATCTGAGTGAACAGATTCACTTGATGAAAATATATCATCATCTCCACTATCTTCATCGTTAAATATGTCATCAGCACCATATGACAACAACGCCAAAGCTTTTTCTGTCAGTGTAATCGTCCTGATAGATTTCCTACACGCCATTTTGCTTGAAAAATTTTTGACAAAGAGATCACTCTTTCAAAGATATAAATAACCTTCATACGCGCGAAAAATTGACCAATGACAATGTTTTATATAAGGAAAGATATCCTCAATGCTATAAATAGTCTATTGTAGCAGTAGTTCCCGTTTACTACACATATTTTGACGATGAGTTTACTACGCGACCCTCACATAATTGGGAGACACCAAATGCATTCCTACTACGTCACCCTCACGTAATTGGTAAACAAGGGGTTAACAAGTGGTTGATATAGAGCAAATGAAAAAGAAGAAATAAATTTTATTTTAAAAAATGTACTTAACTGTGGAAAACTTGAGAAAGTGAATGTAAATTAAAGTTTAATTTAATAGATGATAAACATGTATTTCAGTTACATATGAAAATCATTGTCTTTGTTAGAGCAGTACTCACATTTAAGTATAGTATTCAATATCAAGTTACAATATAGAAGTATGGCATGGTTTCATCAATTCTTGCAAAATTTACAAGAAGAAAACATAATTTTATGTATAAAAGAACTATACATTAAATGAAAGAACAAATATGTACTTAATCCACCATTATCTGAATATCAACATATGCTGAAAAATGACATGTCTGATTGAGATAAAAGATCGATGGTGAAAGATCACAAAATCTGCCAAAAAGTATAATGTCTCATAATTATTTAATTAAAAACAGAATTATTGCTTGTTTTCATCACAATATATATTCATCACAATCAATCACTTGTAGACATAAGATACCATCCTGAGAACTGCTATGCACTGGACCCTGAAGACAACAGAGGGGCAGATCAAGGACAAGCTGGAGGAGATAGAGGAATGGGAGATCAGTCATCTGCACAGTGTAGGTCAGTCATGCAGCTCTCTGCAAATGAAGACACCACCACAGACCTAGCAATGCTGTTGCCTTACAAGATGTCACAATGTGTGTTTTCAACTAACTACTTTGTTGCTCCATGTCCAGGGAAAGAAGAAGATAATCAATCAAGATGTCTGGACTGTGATTATTATCTGCAATCATGACCTACTTTCACTGGAGTCTTTACTTTGCCATGGTGCTGGAACTTGAGTAGCCTAACTACTACCAGAACTATGAGCATGGCTGTTACTCCCAGCATGTTCTAACAAGCTTGACAGGTTTGCACTTGTAAGGGTCTGACTATAGCAGACACCTTGGTCCTCCAGGTTAAGGGTGGTTTACCATAGAAAGGCAACCATTTATAGAAACAAACAAAATGAACAAACTTTCCAGTAGAATGGACATGCAGTTTGATGCTTATTTGTAACAGTGATGAAGAACTATGAAACAGTCATGGGGTATTCTACAATGGGTGGTCACAGATGAAGAAGGCTATATAGTTTGTGCCTGTCCTACAACAAGATGTTGCTAGACTACCGGTTGCATCTGTTGTTCCTCGTCAATGATGAAAGTAAACTTAACCTAGAAAACTGTATCACTTGTTTTCTATGTTCATCAATAATTGTGTGCAGTGTTTTTAGCCTGGTTTTGCTACATTTTCAATGGTTCATACAAGACATTTTAGACTTTCTGTTCTTATTAGACTTCTCAGAAATTAGATTTGAAGAAATTAGATTTGAAGGAATTAGATTTGCTGTTCCTGAACTTAAAAAATTGAGGATTCCAGTGTATCTTTTTTAAAAATAAAATAAAAATGTATTTAATGCTACTGTTCACATTAAACAATACATTATTTGCTAGCATAATACATCCTTATTTTGGACATATAAAAAGACATGCAGTGCTGGAGAAGACCATCATGGAAGGAGGCATAGAGGAGAAGAGGAAGACCACAGAGAAGATGGATTCAGGATGTAACTGATGGTTTGAATATGACCGCTGCAGAGGCGGGACATCTGGCCTATGAGAGAGAGAAATTACAAAGGATTGTTGGTGTGGTAAAGTTCCGCTCAGGACAAGCTATTTGATGATGAATACATCCTTGATTTTATACGGCCTTTTTAATAACACATTGTACAAATATTCTGAAAAATATCAAACAATTTCAGTTCTTTTTTTCCCTAACCCCTCAGACTGGCAAAGTTGTCAGTAGTTAACACACTTTGTGGCATCTTATATAACATAGCTGACATAACTCTGGAGGTGGTTAAGACATACAAACTACTACAAGGTAAAGACACCAGCAATGACATACACAAGCGGTATAAAAGAAATAGTTTCAGCCTACTGTACATTTTTCTTTATCTTATTTAATGAATTAATATCACATATCTAAAATAAACTCAATAAAATTAATATAATTTCATGTTTTCTAATTATAAATTGTAATAAAGTCGTCATAATATGCTTTTAATGTATAAAAAGACACTTGTTCAAGTTATAAATAATTTTATGAAACTCCCATTATTACAAATTCATGGAATTTGCTAAGCAGCAAAAAAACGTCTTTACATGTAAGGTAGAAAAAAAACACAAGTCTTCAGACATGACCCTGCCAAGATCATTGATAACCTTGTTCTTCAATAAACATGTAAGTCACCGATCACCTCCATCCAATTTTCTCTCTTTTTCTTATTCCTAATAGTTCACAAAATCTGTATCTCAATGTGGCAAAAACAAAAATAATGACAATGGATAAAACAAGCATAACAAAGGATATTTTATCAACGGAGAGAAAATAGAAATTGTGAACAGTTTTGAATATCTGGTTCACCGCTAACAATAGATGGAAATGGGTTGAAGGAAATTTTTAAAAGAACGAACATGGCCATACAAAAAATTAAACAACTAAAAACAGTATGTAATGGAACTGATAGGATAACAAAGATCAGAATACTAAGAGAAGGTACATTCCCAGTGGCAACACATGGGTGTAAAGCATGGACATTTAACAAAGGAGTGGAAAGGCATATACGTGCTTTTGAATATAAGTTGCAGAACAGTCCTCTGTATATTATGGACAGAAAAGAGAACAAATAGATCTATCCAGGAAGAACTATGGGGGAAAAAAACTGACTGCTGCTACAAATATTACTTAGAAAACTGAAGTATTTTGGACATATAAAGAGACACAAAGTGTTGGAGAAGACCAGTATGGAAGGAGGAGAAGAGGAGAAGAGAAAGACCATGGAGAAGATGGATTCAGGATGCAACTGATGATTTGAGCATGATGGCTGCAGAGGCGGGACATCTAGCAAAAGAGAGAGATAAATTATGAAGGACTGTCAGGGTGGTCAAAGTTCTGCTCAGGACAAGCTATTTGATGATGATAATTAGTTTCCAATGGAACACTTGGTTGTATTTTATCACTAACATTTATATTGGTTTTCAAATCAATGATTCTAATAGAATATAGTGCTAAAATAGTTCATAACGCTAAGTTTTTCATTGCAGTTTAACAAAGCCATTTGATAGATTTGGGGTATTCGTTCTACCTCAACTTCAGATAACCTGGGGGCAATGTTGATCAATAAGACACAAATTTGTACTGGTGGGTTACTAATGATATTTTAAGAACATAAATTTCAACTTTATAATACCACATCTACTGAAATACACTGTAGCATGGTGTGAGATATGATTTGTAACAGTGGAGGCTGTTAGAGCTAACTTGTACCCTTCTCTCTCCAATTACTTATTTCCATTTCTTTCAGATTCATTCTTATTCTCTTTTACCAAGGTTTCTACTGTAATTTTTTGGAGGATTGCTGCTAGTTACACAAAGTGCAAAGCGAATTAAAAAACAAATATAGCTTGGTCCATTATGGTATCAACATCTTGCCTTATTCCTAGTTATTTGTAAATATTACTAATATGACATAAGGTTATACAGCATTTACCAATGATGTTCTTTTTTTCACTTGGACATCTTCTAAAAATTTGAGTCAAATTTTATTTCTTTAATAATAAAATGTAGCAGAAATTTTCATGTTCCAGAGATTAACGTGTTTTTTTTGTGTGGGAGTGAATGAAAATTGTGGCATATCTTTTACAGGGCATCACAATCAATCACAGTAAGCTGAGTCGATTTTGAGGCACCACATATATGTTCAGTAGTTTGCCATTGCGTTCTGAGGTCTATTTCTAATGTTTGCAAAAATCTACAGCAACAAATTTGCTTCCTAACTGCCCGCCGCAAAATTTAAACCAGGTACTCTTAGGCTGAGACCGAGTTCACTACCGCTAAGCCACAGACGCTTTGTGGGAGTAAAGAAAAGGAAAGGAACCCTTTCATACCTTGTGGTATATAGGTCAATACAGTGTTAGGCCTGTATTTTTCATTGACCGTCGGCACACGATGGGTGATGTGGTCAGCATCATGCCGGCCGCCTTTACTTTCCCAGAGCATGTCTGGTACCCAGTTGAGGCTGGGTCGACCTGAGAGCCGTCGCGGTCGGGAAAAATTCCATGCACATGGCGGGAGCTGAACCCAGAAGCACCAGCCTTGCGAAGCGAGTTCACTAACAACTACGCTACAGTGGCTCTCACTTTGTGGGAGTACTTGTTAAAAAATAAAGGAAGATCTGTCTAAATGTCTCATGTTTACAAACACAGTTTGTACATAGCAGGAAATATTAATCACAATATTCAAAATAAATTTAGCAATATCTGTTGTAAATAACATACAAATTAGGTATGCTAAAGTTTCAAATGAAATTTAATAAAATATGCTAAATAGAACATTAACATATTAGCTGTTAGTTCACACCAGCTAAGTGAATAATACATAAATGGACAAAGTTAAGTAAGAATGTGTAAATCTAATCAAAATTGTTTTTCTTAAATTATGATGAATATGCATCTAATGATTCTGCAATATATTTTACTTTAAGGGGGGATTCTGGTCTTGAAACTTTTTCGTTGCTTTGGTATTAATGTAGAATTTGTATAACAATTTTGAAAGATTATGACTTAAAATAGTAGAAAAAAAATAGTAAAAAAAAAAAAGGCAACACGTTGCCATGGAAACAATACAAAATGGCCACCAAACACAAAATTTCAAATCCCTAAGGCTCTGAAGTTAATGAATATAAATGAATTCTGTTTCACTCTAAGGTGAGCAATTGTAATATTTACAAAATTACACATCCTTTTTAGGATATATTAAATATTACATTTTTATGAATTTTTGTGTAAACACACACCCCAAAAACAGCTTTTTTTGACCAAATTTTGAGGGAATTTTACCCAAAAATTTATAAAAAATTAAATATTTAATATATCCTAAAAATCGTGTGTAATATTTTAGATATTACAATTGCGCACCTTAGAGTGAAAACAGAATTCATTTATATTCATTATATTCAGAGCCTTAGGGATTTGAAATTTTGTTTTTGGTGGCCATTTTGTATTGTTTCCATGGCAACACTTTGACATTTTTTTTTTTACTCATTTTTTCTACTATTCTAAGTCATACTCTTTCAAAATGCTTATATAAATTTTATATTAATATGAAAACAACGAAAATAGATTCTTGATTTTCAAGACCCGAATCCCCCCTTAAACTATAAAAAATAGTCACATTAAAAAATGACAAATGCAGACATTAGCAAAGAAAGTCAGACATATATTTTAGACCAACTTTACCTAAACATGGCACAATTTATTAAACTTTGCAAACAATGATCATATAAACATATTCACTATGAATCCATGATTTGCTGCTGCTGTTGGGATTGTTGTTTATGAGCTACAAGTTCTGCAATTATTGATGGATCCAAGCAGTCCTGACGTTGTAAAAATTGATGTCTCTGTTTCAATTTTTTTAAAATACAAAAATAAAACATTAACAAAATCAATATGAAAATAATTAGATATACACAGAAAATGGTTTAGACAAAAAATTATTGTGTGGGTTTAACAATAGGGCCAGTCCCAGAATAATAAGAACTTTGTTAGTTGGATGTCAGATAGTACAAAGTATGAGGATACTAAAATTGATGTTAAATCTATCTAGCAATTTAAGGAGTTTGGAACTCCTGTACAAAATTAAATGATGTCTGAGAGTCAGAGTGAGGAGTGTTTAACTAGCAAGCCATGGAAACCATCAGTATGTGAATCCTTTGAGGGAGACTGAGCACCTATGGTTCTGCCCAAATTGCTATGACCATGTCAGTTCAGTAACCAATAACTAACAAAGTGTTGAATTGAACCAAAATGTAGCAATATCCAATTGTACAATATTGTATTACAACTAAAGAGTTCAGTTACAAAATACAACTTTGATCTGAGAAAGAAACTTCTGGGTAAATTGGCTTTATGCTTGGTTCATAAGTCTCTATAGCAGTGTCCTCTGTCTCTGGGCTGTGACGCCCCTGGCACTTAGGGCAGCAACAAATACACACCATTCTTCTCTATTCTTGGCCATCCTCTGTATTGTGTTCCAGCTATGATTCATTTATTTCAGTTCTTGTTCTACTGTTCTCCTCCAGGTCATTTTGGGTCCTCCATGTTTTCATTTACCCTCTGGTGTCCATCTCAGTGCAGTTTTCATGAAAGTCTCCATGCGTATTACATGTCCGATTCATCTCCAGCGCTCTTTGAATGATGGTATTCATATTCTCTTGGTGACACTGCAAGCAGTTCTTTTTCTACTGTTCTCCTCCAGGTCATTTTGGGTCCTCCATGTTTTCATTTACCCTCTGGTGTCCATCTCAGTGCAGTTATCATGAATGTCTCCATGCGTATTACATGTCCGATTCATCTCCAGCGTCTCTTTTGAATGATGGTATTCATATTCTCTTGGTGACACTGCAAGCAGTTCTTTTTCTACTGTTCTCCTCCAGGTCATTTTGGGTCCTCCATGTTTTCATTTACCCTCTGGTGTCCATCTCAGTGTAGTTTTCATGAATGTCTCCATGCGTATTACATGTCCGATTCATCTCCAGCGTCTCTTTTGGATGATGGTACTCATATTCTCTTGGTGACACTGCAAGCAGTTCTTGGTTACGCTGCAAGCAGTTCTTGGTTAGAGATAGTATTTGACAAGAACATGCGTAAGATTTTTCGCAAACAATTTGGATGGAACGTGGAGAGTTTGGACATATCTTTCTCTGTCATTCTCCAGCATTCTGTTCCGTATAGTAAAGTAGATAACACACAGCTGTGGTATATATTAATTTTGCTTCTGATGCTGTATTGGGCCAATTTTTAGACTGTCTAAAGGGTTATGAATGCACTTTGTGCCTTAAACTGTCGGCTTTTAATGTCAGATCTAGCTTCCCCTTCATGGCTGATAACACTTCAAAGATACGTGAAAGCAGTTGTATTTGGAAGGATTTTTATCTTCTAGCTTTACTGGTGCTGAGGTGGCGATGTTCAACCATTATTTCTGTTTTCTTCTGAATGATTTTTAACCCAATCATCTGGCTGTACAATAAGTAACAAGTACTTTCCTGGATATCTTTATGTGTGTGAGATAGATGTGCAATGTCATCAGCAAAGTCTAGGACTTCCAGAGTGGATGTGAGAGTCCATATGATACCTCTTAATTTATCTTCAGTTGTTTTAGGGTCACCCAATTTGTGACAATGTTGAATAGTAGGGATGAAATTACACATGCTTGTTGCACACCTATTTTGACTTCAAACTTCATCTCAGAAGTTTCAAAACTGCATGTAAAATTGCTGTAGCAGTTTTCATATGTTTATAAAACAGTGGAATTCCATACCATTTTAGAATGCGCCATTTTCAAGGTATATATTATCAAAGTCAATAAAGTTGATATACAGTTTGCTTCGTCATTCTGTGCATTGTTCTATGATATTTATAATAGCAAATAATTGGCCCTTACAGCTTCGTCCTCTACTAAATGTAGCTTGTTCCTTTCTCAGAGTCTTATCTACTTCATCAGTAATGTACTATATGATGATTTTGTTGAAGAGTTTGCTGGAGACGAAAAGGAGGGTTATTCCACGCCATTCCACACAATCGCATAGGGATCCCTTCTTGGGTATCTCGATGAAGACTCCCTATTCCATCGTCAGGTATTATTTGCGTATTCCATATAGATGTAAAGAATGGTAGTAATACATTAGCTGAGAGTCCTGGGCCTATTTTGAATAAATAAGTGCTTACATTACCATAGCATTGGTATTCTTAAGAAATTTAATTACTGTAATGAGCCTGCGTGTTTCAACGTCAATTTCAAATTCCTCTGTTGGTTCTGGTATGTCTGCTACTATTGTTGGTGGTGGTCTGTTTAGCAACTCTTTAAAATGTTCTGTTTTCGACCGTGAGCTAAGATAAGATACTTTAAATCAAGCAAAGTTTTAATTTCTACCTATAAAATGCTATAATAAAAAAGTATGTCATCAATGATAACATTAAACCACAGACAAAGAACTCACCATTATTTCTTGTCCTGACAGACGCAAAGATGGAGTTTTGTGTAAGCTACAGAGAGAAATACATGCTTATAGTATTCATAGAAAGTCTGAAACTAATCTTGCAATACATATTGTACAGAATCACATATTCATCTATATGTTGACATATCATCCTATAATAGTATATCTGGAGCAGAAACTTTGCAGATTCAACAGTCCTTCATAATTTCTCTCTCTCATAGGTCAGATGTCCCACATCTGTCATGCTCAAGCCATCAGTCACATCATGAATACATCTTCTCTGTTTTATTTTGTTATATTCCATGTTGCTGTTAAGCTTATAAGAAAGATAAGATGGAGATATGTTGGACACACCTTGAGGAGAAATGATCAACGAATATCAAAGCAGGCATTGAAGTGGGATGTAAAGGGTTCAAGAACGAGAGGACGACCTAGGGAGACCCTGAAATGAACTTTGCTGAGAGAGGCAAGAAATATCGGTCTCAGTTCCATGGAGGAGATTGAGCGAGTTGCCCAGGATAGAGCAGTATGGAGAAATTACTTGCAGGCCCTATGTAACGTATAAAATACGAGAGGAATTATTATTATTATTATTTATGTTAAGATTATCTAAGCATATTCTTGAAAGATAGTCTACCATTGCTCTCCTTCCTAACAGTGACCATACTTGTCTATGACCACAGTCATTGTCTCTATTAAAGAGATCATCTGCCTATAGTTGTATATTTTGAGACTAACCATAGACACTCAGCTGCTCCCAAACTCATCCACTATCTGCTTCCAGGTTGACACACTTTTTTTTCATTAATATCATATTTGATAATGCATTTTTTAAATACTGTCAACCTATTCACACTCAATTTAACAGTTTATTTGTAGTCAGGTACAACATTTACTAAATCATTCTTGCCATCAGGTTTCATGTCTGCTGGCATTGGCAACCATGGAACGCCACAACTCTCTGTTCCCAGTGTTGGCACTATTCCATGTTATGTTAGGCTAATCAGTATCATATCTCCGTCATTCTCTACATCTCTACATAGTAGTTTTTCCATTGTCACAATGTGCTCTAGCCCCTGTCTTCACACGGGACAGAAGGGCTATATCATCAACAAAGTCCAGATTGTCTAGTTGCTAGTTTTTTATTCTAAAAACAAATAGCTTGTTAAAACATGGCTTTTGACCTGGTCCACTAGGAGTTAACAAAGATTCTCAACTGTAGCTTGTTCTTAACTATTTTAGTGTTTCTTCACATCCGTGTGTTGCCTGGGCTGAAGGAGCAAAGAATAGTAACACTGCAACCTACAAGGCATGATGTATGAGGTGACTAAAGTAGGGGCATAGGGAAGCTACTCTATTAAATAAAAGCATTGCAGAAATTGGATGTGCTGGCCTACTTGTAGGTGTATAACTGGCACAACATATAATCACTCTTAGGCTTAGATCACATACAAATCACAAAGAGTGGTTTAACAAGTGATCAATATGGAGCATTCGAAGCAGAAGTATTTCTTCAGCTTTTATTAATTTTTATTTTGTTTTTTGTAATTTCAGCTCATTTTGAATGTTTACTGAAGCTAGCTAATATTTTGTATTAAGGGGGGATTCAGTAGTGTGGTGATCAAGAAGCTATTTTCGTTGTTTTCATGTTAATGTAAAATTTGTATAACCATTTTGAAAGATTATGACTTAGAGTAGTAGGGGGTGTTTACCCAAAAATTCATTAAAAATGTAATATTTAATATATCCTAAAAAGCATATGTAATATTTTAGATATTACAATTGCTCATCTTAGAGTGAAAACAGAATTCATTTATATTCATTACTTTCAGAGCCTTAGGGATTCAAAATTTTGTGTTTGGCTGCCATTTTTATTGTTTCCATGGCAACACGTTGACATATTTTGAAAACTAAACTTTTTCTACTCTTTTAAGTCATAATATCTCAAAATTGTAATACAAATTCTACATTAATATGAAAGCAACGAAAAGTTTCCAGACCAGAGTCCCCCCTTAATGTTTCTTTTGTCTACTCCATGTATTATGTAAAATTAACATACATGCTATTTGATCCTTCACGTTTATCCTATATATACAGTAAATACTTACCATCTATTGACAAAGTCTATGAGCTCTGCTGAAAATTGTTCTGCAGGTAATTTTAGTTGTGGCTGAAAAATATATGCAATTAAACGAGGTAAATGTTTGATATATATGATCAACAAGTGTGCAGCTTAAGTACAGCAACAAAAATTAAATAGTGATAGGAACGGATGGACAAATATAAGATATTAAAACTGACAAATGGAAATATAGAAGAAAGCAAAAACTGTTAAAGCACTGTATATGGTTAACTACATTTTAAAAAGTGTGAATATACACATAATTAAATTTACAGGTCCACAATAGTGTTCATACAGAAACATACATGAAAGAAAATATTAAAAATAGTTTCCAGATAGGCGTATGAATCCTGACAAACATAATTGTTAGAAATGCCTAATACTTTCTCTTCTCAGTAATGTAGACCTCTGCACAGTCATTTTCATCATCCCAACCAAGGGCACATAAGGCAGTGCCTTTCTTTTTACCTCGAGCTTACTTCCCATAGGTTTTCACCCTGTCCTTCATCATTGACAGTTGTTTTGTTTCCCCTACCACTATGGAATCTAGATAATCAAGAGCAGTTTAGGTTTTTCCGTCTCCGTTTGCTTTTTTACAGTGTGTGATGGCAGGCCCCACCCATGTTACAGTGTGTGATTGCAAGTCTTATTTCCAACCCCTCTCAGTAGCCTTATACAACATGTGCTGAGAGAAGACAGTGATTCTATTTTTCGTTACAGAAGCTGTGCCGGCCATCAATTTCTAGATATTGGCCAGGAGAAACGTGTGGGCCTAGTCACTCTTAGATATCGCCCGAGTGGTTACCGGTGCCCAAATTTGGGGTGTAAAGAATAGAACCACTGTTACCTGCCACGCATGTCATAAGAGGCAACTTAGGAGGTTTGGCTGAAATCAGATGCACGTGTCCTAAACATGTAGAAGTCTATGCGTTTAGGGGCCTATCAAACCAATGTGCAACGTGTACACGTTCTTGGCAAAGATCAAACATATCACAAAGAGTGATTAAAATTGGTCGTAAAGAAGAACGCAAAGAAGAAGACTTAGATATTGATAATTTGATGAGCAATCCAATCTAATACCAAAAGCAGATGTACTTACACTATTACTTCCTCTCATGGATTATTTTCCTTTCGACTGCTACTCCCTTTGCCAAACTTTAGTGCTAAAATCTGTTCTTAGGGTCACCATGGGGAAGTGGTATAGGGTCATAGTGAGTGTCAGCATACTGTTTCTTTCTTGTTGACTATTTCATTGTGTCTACGGCCCTAAATAAACACATGTTTGTTTATTTGTGATAATTCTTCTTACCAAGCACTGACAATCTTTCCCTCTTTATTGATCGCATCTCAGTCCCGAATTACAGCCTGCACATCATCTGAGCTTAAGACATTTTTTTCACACCTGTCTGAATCATTATCTTGGAGTCTTCTGTGCCATCTATCTATTTCTAGATGTCAACTAAGTAAACCATGTAGGAACAGCAACTCCGAGATATGACTCAACTGTTATGAGACCCAATGATGCTATTTGCAGCTGTACTTACACTAAAAGCTAGTCTAACGAGCAGCTTCATTTTGATTCCAACCCACTTTGCTAAACTACAGTGCAGCAGTCTGTTTCCAGGGTCATCAAGGGAGGTGCAATTGTGTCTTAGTCAATACCAACTCATTTATCACGACACAGCCTTTACACCTTATTTCTTTGTGCCTTTGGCCAAAATAAACTCATGATTAATGAGGCAGCAAAAAAACTAAACAAAAATTGTTGACCTTACCAGCAGTCCAGAAAATATTCAACTAAAAACTACACTCTTGAAAAGTCAAAAGTTTTACATACCTAGGGAGTATGATGACATCTACGTGGGATACAGCGCCAGAAATTCCACACAGAATCGCATTGGCATCAAGTGCTTTAACAAATTGTCAAATATATGGAAGTCCAATTCACTCAGCAAGCATTTAAAATTAAAGATCTTTAACTCTTGTGTGATTCCAGTATTAACTTATGGATGCGAGAGTTGGAAAGCAACAAAGCTCTAGAAAGAAAATTAGATAACTTTGAGAATAAATGTCTTAGAAGAATATTGAACCTCAAATGGTCAGATTTCAGACCCAATACACAAATAAGACAAGAGACCAAGCAAGAAAATGTATCAAATTTTATAAGAAAGCGCCCTGGAACTATATCGCCACACACTTAGAATGGATGAAGAAGCTCCTTACCAATCCCTCATATGGACACCAGAGGGAAAAAGAAAACGAGGAAGACCAAGAGAGACTCTTCGTAGAACCATCACCAGAGAAGGCTCAACGATGGGCCTAGTAAACATTAAAGACCTAAAACAGATAGCAGAACGAGACATGGAGAACCATGACCTCTGCCTATGCCGCCACAGGCCCAAGAGGAAAGACTAACTAACTAAATAAACTAAATCATTCTAGACAAATCTAACCTACGACTGTCACAAACTATCGTAAAGATGGTACATTATAAATATACAGCATATGTTTTCTTCAGAGGTAAATTTGTGAAAAAAAGCAGGCCAAAGCTGCATTTCAGAAAATAAGAAGCATTATATGCAACAGGTCACTGTCAATTGAAGTCAAAAGGAGAGATAGTCAGTGCTACACAGAGCTAATACTGACATATGGATGCGAGTCATGGACTGTAAACAAACAGATCGAAAAATCTCTGGAGGCCACAGAGATGTGGTTTACAGAAGAATGATGAGAATCCCATGAGCTGCTAAAATTACGAATGTGAAGGTGTTGAATGAGGCCAAAACACAGAGAAAACTTATCAATATAAGAAAGAGGCAGTCATCATTTTTCAAACTATGTGATGAGAAGAACACATTGTGACAACTGGTAAAATTGATGGGAGACAAAAAAGAGGAAGACAGAGAGAGAAAATTTTAGACAGCCTGACGTCATGGCATGAAAGAGCTTCAACATCTGAGATGATGGCAAATACCAGGTACAGAGATTTGTAGAGATCCATGATTGCCTACGCCAGTTGGCACAGCACCTGATGATGATGAAGTTTGTGTAGATACAATAAACAGTCCGACTGAGTGCTACTTACCTCTGCAATTATCACATTCATGATTTGAAATAGTTGCAATTGTGAGGACCCGCTTGAAATGTTTAACTGAAAATTTAGTGAAAGATGATTAAAAAGTCTGCTAACAAACATCTCCTAGTGTTATGTATGAAAGTTCATAACCTAAAACATCTGAATGATAAAATATGCAAAATTCATGTATTCTTCTTCTTCAGCAATCTCTGGTCATCTTCTTCACTCTTCGCCCCTAGGGAAGCATAGGTCTGCAACCAAGGCCTTCCAAGCCCATCTATCCAAAGCCATCCTTTCCAGATTTCTTCAATCTCTCCTCATTTTCTTGCATTCCATCTCCAACTCCTGTCTCCAGGTGTTCCTGGGTCTTCCCCTACCTCTATTGCCCTGGGGTTCCATCAGAGAGCTTGTCTTGTGATGCTGTTAGGGGTTTCCTCAGTGTGTGTTCTATCCATCACCACCTTCTGCTCCTATCTCTTGTTCCACCTGTCGTCCTGTTCTATCACAGAGTTCCCTGTTTGTATTCCTGTCATACCATCGCAGATGGAGTATCCTGCACCGGCATCTATTGATGAATGTCTTCAACTTTTGGTGTTCCCTTAGTTGTTCTCTCTGATATCTGGTCATGCGTTTAGTTAACTGTGGACCACAAACTGAGCTGTAAGCTTCAGGTCTGTCATGTTTCCCCAAAGCTTAGTTTTTAGGTCGACTAGGTGTGGCAACATGTTGTTTCTCAGCTCACCCAGGAAAGGACAGTCTTGCAGGACATGCTCTGGTGTCTCTTCCACCTGCTGACACTGGCAAAGATTCATGTATTCAAGAAGTAATAATCAAACCTAATTAGTTTGATTAACATTCAGTATAGTGCAGTACCTAGGCTTATAAGATGTTTGTGTGGTAAACTCTTCAATAAATATATGGCAACTAGAGAGTAAGGTAGCTACAATTCCCATAGCAAATGATGATGCAATGATTTAAAGTGTTAAAGACCTCAGAGCAGTAGTTCCTAAAATCTGGAGATGCAATGGGAGGTTCTCTTTCCTGCTAACTTCCCTTCCAAAACTCAGTGAACATGGTGTACAAATTCCACTTGTGACAACCGAGGCCTGCCAGCCATAAAAAGATCCCTATTTTTTCTGTTTGTGATTCCAACACTTGAACTACTTCATTACTCTCATGAAAATATACAAGCAATCAAGGTGTGGACAAACAGGATGATAATAGTTTTCTACATATTCTGAGAATTATTTTTAAAACTATTTTGGTTTTGAATACAATTAATAATAGTAATAGTTTCTCTTTGCTAGTAATGATGACAACAGTCTCAGGCATGTGTTGTTTCATCTCTTTGGTGTGTCCACAGCTGACTATAGTCTAATTCTGGAACACAGTTTCCTGACACACGATTAGACATACATGATCAGAGTTTTACATGTGGGTGTTGTGTGTTCTGTCTTTCCAGGAAACTCAGTTTCTCCATGCCTCTGCAGTTAAACTATTTTCAGTTATGCAGGTTTCTCTCATTGTGTTTCAGCGTCACATCTGGCATATATATTGAAGCTTTAAAGAGACACTTTGAGAGTGTCTTTGAAGCGTTTATTCTGTTTATCGCTTGCCCCAACCAGCTGTTTTAGGATTTGTTTATCAGGAATCCGTACGATATGACAAGCCCATCACAAGTGAGCCTTCTGCATCATTTGTGGATACCTGGAATATTGACTCCATACAAGGCTTCGGTATCTGGAATTTTGCTTGCCATTTTATTCTGAATCTACTGAGACAACAAACAATTAAGAGTGTGAGAGTGGCAGACAACCCAGATCCAGTACAATTCAAAGAATAGACTGTCTGAAATACCAAAAGTGTCATAGATGGACACAATATGAAGGGAATGGAAACTAGTATTAGCTAAATTAATAACAGGAATATTTTCTGATGATTAAACAAATATGCAAACAACAAGAAATTATCAGTCACTTACAGTTGCAAATGGAAACTTTCTAGTCGCTAACTGAAAATAAAATTAATCTCTGTTAGAACATGCTATTTTCCGTTACTCCAAATAGAATTTGTTTGGGCTTAACTATTACAGTACATACATTTGATTGCAACCTTAATAACAAGCAAAGACTGATTATAAAGAAATATAAAATGCTAACACATTACAATACATATACTGTGACAATATTACTAGCAATTTGAAAATACTAACAAAACAACTAACATAATACTCTAACTATTATTTATAGATAGAGACTGCAGTAAAACTATGTAGAATGGTGAAACATGTAATAACAAAGTACTGTAGTTTTACAAAAACAATGACAATACACAATACAACGTTTCGACCAAAAGGCCTTTATCAAGCAAACGATGCAACAAAAGTGACGAATGTCACAGAACACCACATATAGACTTTGACAAAGATATTACAATGGTTAAAAATGAATGTAAATATGTGACTAAAAACGAATAACGAAATAATGACAGAAAAACGAGATGTGGAAAAAGAAGAGAAACAATAAAAAAACAAGTAAATATATGACTCATATACATTTAACATATACACATATAAAATATAGAGCATGAGAAGAGAAAGTACTAAGAAGCATAGGAATGTAGAGCGTTGAGTGCATGAGGTCACAAGGTACCATATAAAAAAATAAAGCGATTCTCCAGGGCAAATCGACTACAATCATCAGATGAACATGATCGGATGGCAGTGACCTGGACGTTGCAAGCACCTAAATGTTCAGTTCCATTGAAATGAGTGGCTACAGGGGTCACAGAGCATTGGCGTTAACTATTATTTAGACATAAAAACTGATAACTGGTATGACTAGTATTATAATGGTGAAAGACTGCAGTAAAATGACCCTGAAAACTAAAACATAAAGGTATTACAACCAATCTGTTGTCACACTTTGCAAAATAAACTTCATCATCATCATGTTCTGTTCATCATCATGTGCTGCGTCTACTGGAGTAGACAATCACAGATTTCTAAAATTATCTATCCTTATCCTTACTACGAGAGAAATTCAGGGCAACTGTTGGGGTGGCAAAGTTCTGCTAAGAACAAGCTATTTGATGATGATTCTTACTACAACCACTAGCTTCTGTGTTTACATTCTTTCAGTGATATAAAATTAAACTGTCTATTATCTTCTCTCCCCATCATCCTGTCTCTCGCCAATTTGTAATATTACCAAGTTTGTGCTTCAAACATCTGCTCCTTATAAAATGTTTGAAAAATGATGATTGCCTATTTCTGGTGTTTATAAAGAATTTCCTGTGTTATAACCTTACTTAATGTTTTATTCTTTCACCAAGTACACTGTAAGCAGTACTGAAAATTGACAGAAAATATCCAGACTGACAATACAAATGCAGAGGATGGACTTTCACAGATGCTGAATTACATCACGAATTGCACAAGCTGCTCAGTGCCAGAATTGGAAATCGATTAAGCGGGGTAAGTTGTGGATTGGCAGTGCTGCAGATACTGTTCAGCTGGTATGCAGCTCACAAATATTGACTTATTAATGAAGAACACCTTTTTTGACCATCATTAAAGTCAACAAAGGTTGCATAGAGAGAAATCATGAGGCGTTGGATGCAAACATCAAAGCCATCATTAATGAAAACAGTAATGAAGGTGATGTTGTGATTTACAAGGATGGATCGGTAGTTTGCCACGAAAACTTCACATGGTCTTTCTCTGCAAACTCATATGGACGAAAGGTCAACAAGACAGTGGTGCATTTAGTACAAGTATTGGCGGTGACTAAGGCACTACTCTGGCTGGAGTCACAAAACAACACTCACACGAGCATTCTGAGTGATTCCTTGAGTATGATCAGAAAGCTGGAGGCTGGTTTGATGCACATGCAATGGACTGAATCCCCAAAAGTGTCAACAATTCACAGAATTACATTCATCTTCATTTCAGGGCACATGGGTGTCGATGGCAAGAGAGAGCAGACAGGCTGACTGACTCTGCCACCATAAATGGGGGCCAGCCAATGGACAGAGCTGACATTCTGAACGCCCTCATAGAGTGTGGCCACAAAGCTTGAATTTAATATTGGAGTAGCCAGAAAAGAACGGCACAACACGTATATGAGTAGGCTCATCAATCAACATCAAACTGGTACTGTTAGTTGCTGTTAAAGATATTGCAAAGTAGATCGGAGCATGATAGACATGGCCGAATTGCAATGAAGATATTCCCAACTGAAACTGAATTATAACAAACATTTAGAAAAGCATTACTTAGGTATAGAAGCAATTCACTATATAAATCATAAGTATTTTGTATAGCAGAAAAATAAAAAGGGCAGTTATTAAAGAGAACAAGATACCTCGAATAATGTGACCCCAAGACTCCAAACCTCTGCAGGATTCCCATAAGCATCACCTTTCAATCTTTCTGGCTAAAAGGAAAATAATAAATTGTGTACAACCATTAGAGTAAAACTGATATCTGAGAAACTAATAATAACTTATTCATTTCAACATATCTCTTGTCAAAATACATGAAGTGAAACAAATATTTAAACAAACATATTATGGTTGTGTTTTTTCACTTTACATGTTGACCATTTACTAGACATCTAATTTTTGGTCTTCTTTCAACTCTTTGCATACCACTGACTTATGATGTGGCCAACATAATTTTTCCAATCATGTTATCGATCTCTTGTTTGCGACTAGGAGACTATTTCAGATATGCATTTCAATTTCAGGACTCATTTTGGCATTTCAAAGAATACAGAGAATTCATTTTTATTTTCCTGTGAGGCTGTGGAAACACTGAACATGGAGCAGACATGTTTGTATCAGAACAAACGAAATGATCAATCAGCTGTACAACATATCCTGGTTCAGTATGACATTGGTTGGATAATTTTTGTATTTTCCTCTAAAATATTGAACTTTAACTGTTTTGCTTTACATGCAGAAGCATGAAGATCAGCAGCCACTGGTAGCGTTTTCCACAACTAGGTATCTGGCATGACCAATCAATTTAAACTGACAGTGCTGTATTGCTTTCTTGGCCAACAGATCTCATTCTTCTTCTTCTTTGCGTTCGTTCATCACGACCAATTTTAATCACTCTTTGTGACATGTTTGATCTTTGCCAAGAACGTGTATACGTTGCACATTGGTTTGGTAGGCCCCTAAATGCATAGACTTCTACACGTTTAGGACACGTACATCTGATTTCAGCCCAAACCTCCTTAGTCGCCTCTTACGACATGCGTGGCAGGTAACAGTGGTTCTATTCTTTACACCCCAAATTTGGGCCCGGTAACCACTCGGGCGGGCCAACAGATATCTGTTATGGACACTGAAGCTGTGATGGGATTCAATATCTAGACACTCGCTGGGGCAAAACATGCAGATGCAGCCACCCTGAGATGTTGCTTATCTGGCATATGAACCAATCTCACATGATGCATAACTACACCTGCACTACTACCTGTGGCAAAGCAGTAAAAGAAAGACAAGATTGTTTATTACTCACCCATTGTACATAGTGGAAAAGTAGTTAAAGAAAGACAAGATTGTATTTTCATCTAAATAAAGTTACTTACCGCCATGTAATAACATGTACCTAAATGAGTGATGGCTATGGATTGTTCAAGCTGGGAAAAAAAAAGAAAGCCATCAGTGAAAATGTTTCTAGAATGTTACTGTTGAATATTTTAGGTCTATATAAATAATTCTTAACCATCAACCGCCTTAGGGTCCTCTCTCCGGATTTGTGGTCAAGGTTTACTCCTCTAGCTCTCTGCATTACCGTGCTGACCCACAAGACAGTGGGGATTTTCTATCAAGGTTTACTTCCTAGTCTTTAGCTCTCCGAGCCCTCTTAATTGTTTTAAATAATTGTTTTCATATGTATATCTTAATCCTTATTTTTGAGTTGCATTTGGAAAAGGCAAAACATACAAATCAATGCTGGGTTTTGAACTCATGATAAGAGAAATGAGTATTCTATTCTTTCAACCACATCCCCGTACATTAATGTTATATAAGCGTATAATTGCACATAACTTATTTTAATATGTCGGTGTGGTATAAACACATAATACGAATACCATATAATTGTCTTATTCAACTTTTCAAGGGTTTTGAAAGATTTAGTTGAAAAGTTTTGAAGGACTTGGCCTTTCTTTTAGCTAGTTAAATCTAATAATAAGATTGTCTGCAGATGAAAATGATTTTGACTCAGTGAGATAACATACCCAGTAGTAGTTAATACTAGGCAATATGCAATGGAGGCTGCATCCAATTAAGCAAAGATAATTTTGGCTGGAAAGAAACTATAATCTGCCCTTCCATGGTGTAATATATTTAAATGACAAATATATGATGATAAAACACTTCTTCATAACCAGGAACTTGCTACTAGAAATAATAAAATAGAAAGTTGGGGCAGATATACAGAATATGAGAATGATATGAGTAGTGATAAATAGAAAAATATTAATAAGGACCTCTAGAACTGTCATTAAATATTCTCTACTCCAAAAGAACATAAAGGACAGCATGGAGGAGAGAATGTTGGATTGGACTCATAATGTGAATCTATAAAGTAATGATAACTTCAAGGATTACAATAAGATACAATCAAACATGGCAAATAGAAAACAAAATAAGTTCATAATAATATCAAAAGGAAGTAGCAAAAATAAAACATACATTTCTCAACATCTGAGCTGTCTGATACACTGATTTATAACATGACAATTTATAACATGACAGGCAGTTTCTATAGACATGTAATATTTACAAAAACACAAAAATAATACGTTTTGATAGGAGACACTAAATGACTTTGGAAAGGGAATGAGTGGTGGTGATTGGTAGACTTTATCAGTAAATATATGAAGAGAAAATGGGAGTCAATGGGTGAATGTGAAAGAGAAAAAAGAATACAAATGAGGGAACAGTAGTGAGTGAGGGAATTTAGAGAGAACAGTAGTGAATGAGGGAATTTGATTTACCTGAGTACTAACACCAAAGTCACACAGTTTCACTTCACCGACAGTATTGACTAGAATATTATATGGTTTGATATCTGTAAAATAAAACAGCATATTTCTGACGTTAAAGTAGACATTCATTAAAACTATAAACTATTGTTTTTCATTTTGCCTTTGTGAAAACAAGATTTGATGGTATCAATCACTCAGATCTCATTTTTACAAAGATATGCACATCATAAAAGAGTAATCATTTACTAATATAAAGAGGAAAGTCTGTTTGTTTTTTTGCTTTATACAATTCTAAACTGCTTCACTGGTTTGAATCAAATTTAGCAAAATTACTCTTTCGGACTTTTTGAAAATGACTGGCTTCCTTACATTTGGACATCCTAACCTATCACCGGATTTCAGCGCTTTGACATATAAATCGTAAATCTGCTAAATATTAAATTCATCATAAAAGAACCAAACACAGTTCATTTTAAACAACATTTGGTTATATGAGACATCAAAAAAGGTGCTAGGATGTGAAAATCGTGGCATATCCCAAAGGACGTAGCCATCAACCACAGTAAATAAGTCGCTGATTTTCTAGGCACCACTTATACGTTCAGTAGTTTGCCATTGCTTTCTGAACGGGTGGCGCCATCGTCCCTTTGTTAAAATCAACGGAAACAATTTGCAAGCAAACTGTCCGCAGCGTGATTCGAACTCAGAACGTCGGGTTAATAGACAGAGTCACTAACCCCTAGGCCACAGACGCTAGGATGTACCCCTCCTGAAAAACACATCAGTCAGAAACCTAAAGTGATTAAAACTAAATATGTAATACCATGAATCACTGTCAAGTAAAGTTAGGTACTTTAGCTCATATATTATAAACAAAAGTCCTAAAGTTTCCATGTGCAAAATGAGCATATGGCACTGTTATAACAATAATTCATCAAATTGGCAAATTGCAATCACACACACCATTTTGAAAACTGTGCACCAAATTACCTTCTGTTGCAGCATTATCCTCAGCTCAAATTCTTGTTGAATAAAGTTATGAACTAATTCAGCACTCTGTATATATAAAGTCAACACACATATTTACTAAAGCATAGTTTTTGAATAAACCCTACATGGTTAAATAAATACAAACCTCGATGTAATATTTTAAGCTCCCACATATATAACATTCCCTCCACAACACAGAGACTGATCTGGCCTAATACTCTTTCAGAAACTGGCATGTATGCATCTAAAGATCCCCCTGAAATAAATTCATAAAAACAATCTCTATATTACATATATTTATCAATATTTACTTTCAACCATACATTCACTTTCGTTAATATCAAACAATAATACTTTGGCCATTTGTGAAAGAAATTTGAAATTGGTACATATTGATATATAATTGATATATGAGGGCAAATCAATAAGTAAGTCTCACAGTTCTGTGGGATGGCAGGTAAATGTAGTTGGTGTTTTCTAAAGCCATTCGTGACTTATTTATTGACTTCCCCTCGTATGATTGGTATAAATTGATATGAGATAATGCAAGAACAGAAACTTTCAGAAATTGTATCACTAAACATTATCGAGTTAGGTCAATCTTCATTTAAAAATGGGTATAAGTTATATATTTAAAAAAACGTTGTTACTGCCTGTAATTGGTTATTGATTACTAAACTGATGACATTGCACTCCGGCAGACCCATAGGTGCTCAGTCTCTCCCAACAGATATCGATGAGTATGCATACTGATGGCTCACTGATTAAACACACCTCTCACTCTGCCCTCAGGCATCCAGTTCGACTTGAACAACGGGTAACTCCAAACTGCCTAAATCGATTGATCGATTCAACATCTATTTTAGTGTCCTCATCCAACAGAACCTTGCGAAGAGACAGAAGAACATCCCCCTTATCCATCTTCAACACCCTAACAATCGATGCTGTTTATACAAGCCTGATGCTGTTAATGTAAACACCAGCATGCCCAGGACAGTATATCCACGTAAGCCACTGGAGGTTAGAAACTTCTATAGACGACATCCACTCATACGAAACCTGCCCTTCTGGATCTTGTGAAGCATCAACTGAGAGTCAGATACAACAACGGCCCCAGTAAATGAAGTCCCAGAAAGCCAATAGAGGGCAGCAGTAATGGTCTCAACCTCCATCCTGATACTAGAAGTAGTTGTCCTGTATGCTTCACTTCACTCTGCAACAACTCTACCATGAGCATTAGCCAAGAAACCCCAGCCTGTAATACCACTTTTAAGGGCAGTGCAGGGTAGGGGGACATGTGTCTGTGGAATTTAATGGTCGAATGGCTAATGCAGCGGCCGCACAACTGTTCAGATTAGGATTTTTATTTACAGAACAAACTTTTTGGCCATACCGGGATTGTACCTGGGTTGCACGCATTGGAGCGCACTGGTGGCGGCTAGGTTGGGCTATTCATGGGAAATGACCCAGGTTAGGTCTGAGGTTAGATGCTAATTCCAGAGACCCGATCATATTGAGAGGAGCACCATTAAAAGAGATTGACACATTTATATGTCTGGGAGGTGTTGTCAGCGTTCGTTGTGGCACGGATGAGGTTAGAGTACACAGGGTGAGATCAGCATTTGTCATTCTAGGAAGCATGTGGAGTTCGGAAATGATCAGGAGTAAAACCAAGATAATGACGTTTGACTCAAGTGTCAAGGCTGTCCTTCTGTGTTGAGAGCGGCTGAGGAAAAGCTGGAGAGTTGCGAATGTTCATCTGTGGATGCCTGAGTGGGATACTCCATCTGCGATAGTATGACAGTACCACAAACAGGAAACTGTGGAGTGGAACAGGAGATGGGGGCAGAGGGTGGCAGTGGATGGGACGTGCTGAGAGGCCCCTGACAGCATCACAGGACAAGCTCTCTGATGGAACCCCAAGGCAATAGAGGTAAGGGAAGACCCAAGAACATCTAGAGATGGGAGTTGAAGACGGAATGCAAAAGAATGGGGAGAGAGTGGAGAGATCTTGAAGGGATGGCCTTGTTTACTGACCTATGCCATCCTAGAGGTGAAGAAGAAGAATCACCTATGATTAAAGCTTGACATTGGAGATAGAAACAAAGAAAAGCTAACTGTGAGCAAGAAATAAAATGGTATTCATGAAAAACTTGATGAAAACCTTTTTTTTAGAAGGATTATACACAGGACGAATGAGACCAGCCCTTGAATATGGCATTGCAGCATAAGTAACAGCAGTAAAGTCAGATTTGGGGAAATTGGATGAGACGCCATAAGTAAAAAAAAAGGCCTATCAGCAGCTCTTCAGACAGGACTAGGTCATAATTTCCCAGCAAGACACAAGTCCTATCAGAGACTTCACCTTTATTCCAGATTCAAGGTTAACATATGAATAGCTTACACAAAACTTGAGTACAAAAATGAGTAGTATACTCATCTGTTGTTATCTATTATACTCATAATCAGCTGTTATCTATTATAAAAGTTATTTATCAACACAATCAAGTTGTTAAAGCAGTTGCTTTGCAATAAAAAGAGAAGCAGGTCACTTCTCGATGTATGTAAACTCTAGTAAACTGAGAGGAAAATGGGTTCATAGCTTAGAGTATCTTAGTTAGGAAGAGACAAGTTAGCAAACTAATTCTCTCTCTAAATGATAAAGTCTAGTACTGGGAGGTCGGTAATGCATTGCACTGCTACCTGCTTAGATTTTAACGTTACTTTTATTTAAAAAATCATTGTTATCTCATCATACAGTCACTTACCATCCATATACTCTGTACAAATGGAAATTTTGTTCTCCAAAAAAAATGCTCCAAAGAATGATATGATCATACGAGAATTGCACTGGTTTGTTTAAAAAATGAAAGACAGAAAGAATACATTGTATAAATGTTATATGTAAAATTGAATTCTAGTTATCACAAGTAGTGTGTACTTAAAAGTATAATTTCAAAACATTACTGAAAGTAGTTGTTTGAAGTTAAGTAGCAAGTATAATTTTTATAGATTAGATAGCAATTTTCAAAAATTTTCTATTACCATAAAATGTCTATACATTATGCAACAGCCCAAACAAACTAAAATATTATAAACAATTTTGATCACCCTATTTATAGAAATGTTGTCAACCTAATAAATGTAACAAAACATGCTTTAGTCGCTTAATGTCTGCATTAATATATATATATATATATCATGAATATCTTACATAAAATTATTTCTTTCAACTTTCAGTTACTGCTATTATTTTCTTGCTTTAACACTAATCCTTTTCTCGTCTTATCCACATGTACCATAAAGCGTCATTGTGGGTTCATAGCTTAGAGTTCATAGCTCTTGCGATTTCTATCTTGAACCAGATGTGTTGCTTTTGTAGTTGTTAGTCTTTGATGTTGCAGGATATCTGTGATATTATCTATTCATCGGATTCTTGGTCTTCCTCTGCATCCCCGTTGCTGGTTTTTATAGGTACGAGATGGTAGTAGATTTGGTTTCATTCTCATTAGGTGACCGAACCATTTTATTTGTTGTCTTCTAATATGTTGGATGCATGGTGTGACTACAACAACATTTCTAATGTTCTCATTTCTCAATCTATCCAGTCTTGTAACAATGACATCTTTTCTTAAACAGTTCATTTCACACGTTGTGAACTTTCTCTCTTAGGATTTAGTTAGAGACAATGTTTGACATTAATAACAGAGAGTTGGTAGAACTATGCAATTTATCAGTTGTCTCTTGACGACAATGTCTATGTTTTATAACTCATTCAATTATAAGAATTTACTACTAGTTTCATGAATAATTCTTAATTGTCTCATTCATTCATGCAGCAATCAAGTTACCTTATAAAGTATTTCCAATTCAGAAATGATTTGTTTTTGTATTGTTACAGAAATGTCAAGCTCGATTTCCTGCAGAGAAAAATGTGTTTACTTGTTATTTTTATTAATAGGATGTTAAATGATGTTAATATTGCAAGCCCCCCTCTTACCTAAATCTATTCCCATCTTTTATTATGTTCATGGTAAAGATATGAAGAGATTAAACTAGCTTCTAAAAAAAATAAAACTCCTTTTATAACTTGAGGTATATTTCATTGACTGTCGGCATACGATGGGTGATGTGGTCAATATCACGCTGGCCACCTTTACTTCCCAGTGCTTTTCCTGGAACCAAATTAAGGCCGGGTCGACGTGAGAGCCGCTACTGTTGAACAAATATTCCACGTCCCCCTGTGGAATTGAACCCAGACCACTAGCCTAAGAAGCAAGTTCACTAAAAACTACACTACTGCAGCTCTAAACTAGCTTCTAGCAGTGAGGAATACTTTACTGTGATTTTTTTTAAAAATATGTTATGTATACAAATTGCAACTGTTACAGAAATAACAACTAATGTGAAGTTAGTTGTTGTCTAACAAGATGACAACAGGTTGGATGAGAACTGATTGCTCCATTGTAAGAACTCAACAAACTTGTTAATCAGCACAAAAAATTGTCAGTGTTAACTGTACACTAAATTTACTTATAAATATACAACAAAGAAATGTGGAAAATATCTACCTTGACGGCCATAACTTTCCCAGAAGGTATGTGTACAGCCCTGAGGAGAAGCAAAAATATTAATATGAAATACAACAGCAACATTAAGTTCACATCAATTTTCAGTTTCACACTACTAATATGCATCTATTACTGAAGGTGTACAGAGCTGCTGTTTAAAAACAAAAGGATCTAAATGCAAAGGATTGACTTCATGGCACAGAGTTTCTCCATATGGCTTCGTCCCTGTCGGTAGAAGTGGCAGGACATCTACCGTGAGTGTTGCACAAAGCATGAACTCTGTAGCTTCAGCAACAATCCTAGGTATCTCATGAAAAAATTGCACATGTGACTTGGTCCGATTCAAACCTACAACCTTCAGAATGACAGGCAAACATCTTAATTTCTTCACCATAGAGACCCCAAAGCTGCCGTATGCATGTGAAACATGCACTCTATCAGCGGCATGCCAAAAAAACTAAGCCAATTTCACAGTCTGCCTAAGAAATGTGATAAACATAAGATGGCAAGATAAAATTTCATATATAATAGCCTTTGTCAAAGTGAGTCTCTCTATCATCTACATAATCGTGATGCAGATTCAAATCCACTGGGCAGGTCATGTAGTTCACACACCAGACCATCTGCTGTCAAAATAACTCCTATTTGGTCAATTGTCAAAAGGTAAAGGTGACACTCATGATAGCCAAATGAAACATTTCAAGGATATGCTCAAGACATCAATAAAAACTTTTGGTGCAAACATTGAACTGTGGGAGATTTGCTGCACAAGAACAAGCCACTTTATGCACACTAATTCACCAAGGTGCAGTGGTCTATGAGTCACCCAGAGCTGCAGTAGCAAAACAGAGAAGGCAAACTAGAAAAGTAATAAAACTTCAAACATTAACTGTCCACATTGTTCATTGATCGGCATCTGGCTCATTAGTCATCTAAGCTCCCATGGAATGACTCAACCCATGTAATCTTATCCATTGGCTGAACAAAGCAGTCTTCATCAATCATGATGTACAAACAAATCTTACTAATTTCCAAAGAGACAAATTTGAATGCAAAATCATAAAAACTGATTATATTCTTCTTCGAACATTCCATATCGACCAATTGTTAAACCACTCTTTGTGATTTGTATGTGATCTGAGCCTAGGAGTGATTGTACGTTGTGCCAGTTATGCACCTACAAGTAGCGAAACACGTACAAAGTACTATAGTTTTACAAAATACAGAAACAGCGACGATAAACAGCAACGTTAAGACCAAAAGGCCTTTATCAAGCAAACGACACAACAGGAGTGACAATTATAGAGAACACTTACAAATGGACGATAACGGAAAAATGAAAATGTATCTGAAGTAGCACCTACACCTACAAGTAGCTCAGCACATCCGATTTCTGCAACATTTTTTATTTACTAGGTAGCTTCCTAGGCACCTACCGTAGTCGTCTTTTACAACATGCCTTGCAGGTCGCAGTGTTACTATTCTTTGCTCCCTTGAGAGCCCCAGCAACATAGGGCCGGATTATATTCAAAACAGCTAATAATACAGGTCAGAAAGTAAGGTATAGTGAATACATACCTGTAAACTCTACCTCCATTTCCCTTGCCTATTAGATCCAAATAACGTAATGATTCATTCGTAATCCATCCATGGCTCAGTATGCTCTCAAACCCAACATCAGCTGGACTAAAAACAATAAATATTGAATAAATATGAATAATTCTTAAACAGAAATGGGTCTTCTGCAGTAGTTTAAATAAATTCTTAGAATTCATTGTAAAACAGGATCTAATTTTTAAATTTTAGATACTAGCTGTTCCAACAACCAGAATGCACAGTTAACAAATTTAATAACAATATTTAAATGTATTTAAATAAATTCATAATGAAAATGGTGGGATGGATCGGCACTACGTGTAGAATGTTTTGATTTTTCAAATGGGACACAAAAAAAGGTTATGGGTTCATTTCCTGCACCCAATGTTCAACAATTGAGGAAAGGAATTGGTGTTCCTACCTCCTGCACACTTTACTCTTAACATGTTAAGTGACAGGCATTTCATACCCTATGTTCTGCAACAGACACAAGATAGTTTCATTCATTTATATTATAATCTTTCAAAACTTGGCTGTCTATTTGATTTGGGGAAGGGAGGAGAGAAAGAGAGGGGTATAAATTAATTGAGGAATTAAGGTAGGGCATGATCTAAAGAAAGTTGGGAATCACTATTCTAAACTACAGGATATTTTTATTTTATTTTTCATAATGAAAATAAGATGAGCATAAATATGTTAATACTTATTTCTGAAACAGATTCTGTTTTGGTTATCATACAACTGACAAAGGTGTTAAAGATAAATTATGTTGTTTTAGTTATCATACTGATAAGATGAACATATATATCCAGCAAGTTACAGTAACCATCAACTTGTATACCCCTCACTATCTGATGAAAAAGACTGAGTATTTATAAGTCTGTTCGAAATAGTCTGTTAAATTAGCAAAGAAACAATTCATATTCAGAGTTACAAACTGTACATAAACACACCCACACCCTAACCCCAATGACAGCATCAACCACCTTACAAGGTGAGACCAGAGCGCCATATTTAGACTTCGAACCCAACCCAGACCACTTAATAATGGCATGACTGGCAAGAGCCCCAGTACTGCTGGATCATTGAAGAATAGGAAGAAGTAGATCATAAACACACAGAATGTAGTCCAGATAAGAATTACTAGTATGGTTAATAGTTTTGAAGCATTTCATGAATAACATACTTGTTCTGTTCTGAAGATGAATGTTGATTTGAAGCTGATTCAGGTTCTTTCTCTTCAGTTTCACTACCAGTACGAATCTGAAGATAAGATGTGAAACAAAATCAAATAGTAATTATAATAACCATAAGCTAATACCAAATATATACTGCACATATTTTTAATTCTGCGATAAGTTCCCATAGAAGTCTCCTTATCGTCCGTCTCCAATAGGACTAGGACTTTCATCTACACTGAGATCAGGGATCTCTGGAAAAATATCCAGATGACTCAACGAGGGGGCAAATCAAGTACCTTTGAACAGGATGAGAGCAACTAACCTTCGCCAATAAGATCCTCACCAGATGATTATCAATCACCAGACAAGCGCTAATAGTAACTTGAACTACCAGATCTAGTAACTAGACCACTGAAGAAGGTATGATTGATTTAGTTGCAGGTATTTGTAAATTCTGAATGAGACATTTAACAACTCTTACTCCCAAATTTTTCTCTTAATCATTAGATTTCTGATCTGATAATTTTCAATGAATTGTTCTTCTTATTCTTTGAACACTCCATATCGACCCTTTGTCAACCACTCTGTGTGATTTTATGTGATCTGAGTCTAAGAGCGATTGTACATTGTGCCAGTTATGTGTCTACAAGTAGGCCAGCACATCCGATTTCTGTGCTGCTTTTTATTTACTAGTGTATCATCCCTAGGGCCTACATCAGTCGCCTCTTATGACATTCTCTTCTCTTCTCTTCCACCATTTACTTCTTTATAGAAGTGTTGTGTGTGTGTGGTGGTGGTGTGGTGGTGGGGGGTGGTAGTGATCTTGTGTGTGCTTGTTCTAATGCACTTTGTAAGCTTTTATTCATTTTATTAAGGTTGTTCTTGATACTGTCAAGAATGTAGAACTACCAGATCTAGTAACTAGACCACTGAAGAAGGTATGATTGATTTAGTTGCAGGTATTTGTAAATTCTGAATGAGACATTTAACAACTCTTACTCCCAAATTTTTCTCTTAATCATTAGATTTCTGATCTGATAATTTTCAATGAATTGTTCTTCTTATTCTTTGAACACTCCATATCGACCCTTTGTCAACCACTCTGTGTGATTTTATGTGATCTGAGTCTAAGAGCGATTGTACATTGTGCCAGTTATGTGTCTACAAGTAGGCCAGCACATCCGATTTCTGTGCTGCTTTTTATTTACTAGTGTATCATCCCTAGGGCCTACATCAGTCGCCTCTTATGACATTCTCTTCTCTTCCACCATTTACTTCTTTATAGAAGTTTTTGTGTGTGTGGTGGTGGTGGTGGTGGTGGGGGTGGGTGGGGTGGTAGTGATCTTGTGTGTGCTTGTTCTAATGCACTTTGTAAGCTTTTATTCATTTTATTAAGGTTGTTCTTGATACTGTCAAGAATGTAGAACTACCAGATCTAGTAACTAGACCACTGAAGAAGGTATGATTGATTTAGTTGCAGGTATTTGTAAATTCTGAATGAGACATTTAACAACTCTTACTCCCAAATTTTTCTCTTAATCATTAGATTTCTGATCTGATAATTTTCAATGAATTGTTCTTCTTATTCTTTGAACACTCCATATCGACCCTTTGTCAACCACTCTGCGTGATTTTTATGTGATCTGAGTCTAAGAGCGATTGTACATTGTGCCAGTTATGTGTCTACAAGTAGGCCAGCACATCCGATTTCTGTGCTGCTTTTTATTTACTAGTGTATCATCCCTAGGGCCTACATCAGTCGCCTCTTATGACATTCTCTTCTCTTCCACCATTTACTTCTTATAGAAGTGTTGTGTGTGTGGTGGTGGTGGTGGTGGGGGTGGGGTAGGGTAGTGATCTTGTGTGTGCTTGTTCTAATGCACTTTGTAAGTTTATTCATTTTATTAGGTTGTTCTTGATACTGTCAGAATTAGAACTACAATCTAGTAACTAGACCACTGAACAGGTATGATATTGATGAAATGCAGAGTATTTATAATCTGAATAGACATTTAACAAAACTCTTACTTCATCAAATTTTCAATCATAACTTCTGATCAGATAACACCTTCAATGAGATCAGTCCATATTTAATTCTTGAACACCAATCGACCACTTAATAATGGCATGACTCAACTCTGTGGATTTTGAAGTAGAAGAGTCTAACACCAGAATGTAGTCAGATGATTACTAGTATGGTTACATAGTTTTGAAGCTTCAGTAAAACATTCTGTTCGAGATTGTTGTTTTGGGCTGATTTTTTTTTTTAGTTTCATCCATAGAATCTAAGATAAGATTGAACTCTATGTACATTATATCTCTTCCTTCTCACTATTTACTTCTGTTCATAGAAGTTTATGTGGTCGTCCAATGGTAGGACTTTCGTACACTGGTGGGTTCTGGAATATAGATGATCCGAGGGAAATCAAGTTCTAAGTGAAAACTCTTGATAAGTTCTATCAGTTTTATCAATACTTGATAAGCGCTAAAGAATGTGAACTACCAGATCTAGTAACTAGACCACTGAAGAAGGTATGATTGATTTAGTTGCAGGTATTTGTAAATTCTGAATGAGACATTTAACAACTCTTACTCCCAAATTTTTCTCTTAATCATTAGATTTCTGATCTGATAATTTTCAATGAATTGTTCTTCTTATTCTTTGAACACTCCATATCGACCCTTTGTCAACCACTCTGCGTGATTTTTATGTGATCTGAGTCTAAGAGCGATTGTACATTGTGCCAGTTATGTATCTACAAGTAGGCCAGCACATCCGATTTCTGTGCTGCTTTTTATTTACTAGTGTATCATCCCTAGGGCCTACATCAGTCGCCTCTTATGACATGCATTGTAGGTTGCAGTGGTACTATTCTTTGCTTTCCTTGAACCCGGCACCACACGAGCAAAAATACATTGTTAAAACACTGATGCATATTATTTTTAAAAATATATACCTTCAATCCATGAATGTTTCTTTTTCGTGGGGTTTTTCCATCTGTAGCAACAACAACAAAAGTAGTGTAACTATGATATAGATCTACCTAGGATCTCAATGGTCACTATACACATTTTTTTTACTAAGTATATTAGTGTGCTTAAAATAGGTTACATTTTATAAACACATCAAGCAAGAAAAATGACAAACTTCTTCTCTTCTCTTCCACCATTTACTTCTTTATAGAAGTGTTGTGTGTGTGGTGGTGGTGGTGGTGGTGGTGGTGGTGGTGGTGGTGGGTGGGGTGATCTTGTGTGTGCTTGTTCTAATGCACTTTGTAAGCTTTTATTCATTTTATTAAGGTTGTTCTTGATACTGTCACTCCATCTTTTGCATGGTCTTCCTCTTGCTCTGTACTCATTATACATTTTCAGTGTGGCTCTCTGGGGTAGACGATAGCAGGGCATTCTTGTCAGGTGTCCAAACCATTTAATCTGTTGTTCTTTTATGAATTGCATGACTGGTTTCACATCTAGTGTCTGATTTTTCATTTCCAATTTTGTCTCTTATTGTCACACCTGCAGCTTTCCTAAGACACCTCATCTCTGTCGTTATGATTTTCCGCTCATTAGCTGCTGTTATTGGCCATGTTTGACACTGGTAACATAGTGTTGGCCAGAAAATCATTCTTATAAGATTTGCTTTAGCATTTATCAATACATCTTTATGTGACAACAGTGATGTTAACTGCCCCAGTACCTGGTTAGCTGTTGTGTATAGATTGCTGATTTTCTTATCGATACTTCCGTCTGCAGTGAAAATTGTCCCTAAGTATTTGGACTCATTGGTTTGTTTAATTTCTATGTTCTGGAGTTTTATTGTAAGGTTTATGGTTGTCTGCTTATTGCTATTGTCTCTATCTGTATTATATTTATTCTCATTTTGTACTCCTCCCCCTTGATGTTAACTAAGCACAAATGTTTCTGAAGAGATTCTTCATTTTCTGCCATCAATCCTTGGTCGTATGCTTTAACTTTAGAGCAGAAGCAACAGCAGTCTATAAGCCATGCAGAGTCTAAGCAACAAAGAGTTGCCACTCTCTAGAATTTTTGTTCTAAGTAGGTAATCTTTAAATATCACAAGCAAATCAACTGAATTTATAATTCTGGTGTTAAATATAACTGGACCATGTAGGAGGTCTATGACCACACAATGGTTGATCAACATTGCTAGTTCTTCTCAATCCATATATCTAGCATAAGACCCAAAAAAACATAATTACACTTTCTTATTTCATAACAATAAAGTTGACTATAATGTGTTACATCCTTAAGAGCAGCAAAAAAATTCATGGAAACACAACTTTTACACATTGCCACAAGAGAAATAATATTTTTTTTAAAGTTATAATTTAATCCTTACTTTTATTGCATAGTCTTACGCAACAAAATGTCTGTAATCTGACACATAGAGAGATAACAGAACAACTTTGAACTCATTCTCCAAATAATACATACCAATGCAACAATACACACACATTTTAGCTATCCTTAGTACTTAAATAAGTTGAGATACTTAAACAGAAAACTGTCAACTTACGTTTAGGAAAGATTATTAATGGAGGCAGGAGACCTCTTGCTCTGTCATCTTCACTAAGTTCCTTAAAATACTGTGAAAAAGAACGGCAATGTGACGGTGATGATGATCTACACAAGTTTTGCATTTAGATACAGCATTTGTTACAGAAAGTAGATGTAGTCAGTTTAACACGTTAAAGTTAACAATAAATAGTAATACTGACCATATAGTCAGTCATGATAAGTTGTAGTGTTCTTAAACTTAAAACTCAAATATCTCTGATTCGGCCTTAGAATGAGCAAAACACTAATAATTAAAATATTTACCAAATATTTTGAAGCCAAAAAATATTTTTATTTATTCCTTGTCGTACAGTTCAATAATCTAATCAGTCAGTCATTTTATAAAGTGTCATGTCTTCATAGATAGTATGCAAGGATTGATATATTTCAATTGGTATATTTCCCACTGATGATTATAGCCATCTGCCAAGAGTATTGCATAAAGCATGAACTCTGTAGCTCCGGCAACAATCCTAGGGATCTTTGGGAAAAAAATGCACTTATGAACAGAATGGTGCGGTCCGATTCAAACCACGACTTTCGACTCTGAAGGAAAGGAATGATTACATTGACTGATGCAAGAGTTGCTTTGAAGCAAAGGATGCAGCTCTGCTCCTTCCTCGCAAAAGTTGATAAAAGGAACACAGTGATTGTAAAAATTGTTACATGATCATATTAATATATTTGCTCTGATTTTTCCAAGTATCTCCATGGTATTTTGTTAATACTAACCTGTGATATGATTCAGATGCAGTCTTTTTTAGTGTTATATCTGTCATTACAGCTTTCAAAATCCTCTCAATGATAATCGTTTTCTTCTTGCGTTCGCCTGCTATGAATTCAGGCGTAGTAGGGCGCCTGGTATGACGAGCCTGACTGATTTTTGCATGAGGGCCTGCTTTCCTTATTATCAGTGTCCTCTGCCATACAGGTATGCCTTTTTTAACTTCAGAGATTGTTTATTATATGAATATAATCTCTTTATCCTCTACCCATCTACAAGGGCAGGCTCCTGCTGGAGAATTATATTATACAAAATATGGACAAAATCAACTTACATAGTTAAACATATCTCTCATTTCATCATTGCTGCGCACTGTTATTCTATCACCATCTTCATCTTCATCTATTCAAATGAAAAAACATGTAACAAATTTCGTAATAATAGTTAACAAAATTACCATCTTTTCATAAAGTCCAAAAAATAATAATTTATGCGAAATAAATGTATGCACAATTGGTTGGGTGCTAGCATGGTCAAGTGGTTAAAGTAAAGTACATTCTATACAATCATAAGAGATAGGGTTCACTTCATGTCTTGAGAATTATCCAGTTGACCAGATAAATGATATAACAACAATCGGTTGGCAGTACAAAGAAAAATGGTCGAAAGACCACCCACAACACAGTATCAGTGATGGGTACTATGGTCTATCCCATAGCGAACAAGTTGCTATATTCCGCCTCTGTACTGGCCATAACAGGCTTTGGGCCCACATGTTCAACAAATTTTAAATTGACACAACTAGCCTGTGCCACTGTCAAAAGGCGGACATGACGGCAGAGCACATACTGCAAGACTGCCAGTTGTTAGCAGGCCTAAGAAACGAAACCTGACCTGATAACAAAGAGCTTCACAAGAAGCTGTACGGAGGGACGGAGTCCCTAAAAATAACAGTACAATTCATGAGAAAATTTGGCCCATTGGTCTAGGCGGGGATTGAGAGAGAGAGATAAATGATGCAGGAAAGAAGGAACAAGTAAGTGAGAAAGAGAACTGGCCACTCACATCAAAAACAAAAATATAGTACCGTGAGGTCCATAACATTTCACACTCCTATGGTATTATATGTTATTGGACTAACTTGCCCTTTTTCACATTAGTTGTGATAATTGTCATGAAGTTCAAACGTTTGGAACAGAGGTATAAATAAGAATGAAGAAGATATCACACACACACACAAAACAATAGTGTATCTGCATTTTTGTCTTTAAATAAAAACATCTGATTTTAAGTACAGCTGTTAAAAAGATTTTATGTCTTTTGTGACTTTCATTTAAACTCCTGAGCTTTCCATATTGTCTTCCCCATCCACTGAACTTCCATGCAGCAGTTGGTCATCAGAGATGATAACATTTAACCCCCATTCTAGTCTCAGGGTTCTCTGTTGTATCCAGTTCTCTATAATATATGTACAATTAAAATCACAGGAGCTGGTTCTTTATAATATCTACACAAATAAAATCACAGGGGAACAACTAAAAGGAACTGGCAGAATGCTTTCCTGTGCAGACACCCTGGTATTGTATTCCTCTTATACTGCTATGCATTATATAGGGCCTTCAAGCAATTTTTTCATACTGCTCTATTCTGAACAACTCGCTCAATCTTTTCTAAAGAATTGAGTCTAATATTTCTCACTTCTCTTAGTAAGGTTGTTTCAGGGTTTCTCTAAGGTGTCCTTCCTTTCTTGAGTCCTTTGTCTCCCACTTCAATGTCTACTTTGTAATTCTTTGATCATTTCTTCTCATACTGCCCAACTTATTTCCATTTTGTCATAACAGTTGTCACTAGTGGTTGATCAGATATTGACTCAAATCACCGCCGGTTACAACAGACTAGTAACACCCTTTCATTACAGATATTAAGGACATGAGAACCAAAAGAAGTGTCACAGATGGAGCTGCAGGGAGGATAATTAAACTAATAACCACTGTTGGTGCTATACACAAAGTAGAGCAATGAGTCAAAACGAGTAAACATATGGGACACTATCTAAAAGTCATCATTACCTTTTAGACAAAGTCGCAGAGAATGGTGCAAATGTAAAGTAAATTTTACCACTAAGCATCAGCTAACTGATAATACTGAAAATGCTGATTCCAGAGCATATATAATAGGTCTGTGCTGCATAAGAAGAAGTTATGGTGGAGGTTCTCTGCTAGACGTTCTCTAACAGGATTGTTGCATAGTAGAGTTTTTAGAACATTCTTCAAAATGAGGATGGAGATTGAGGTAACTACTGCGATTCTGCATTGACTTACTAGGATGAAAATAAAACATGCCAGTTATTGTGTCAGGCTTTTCAAAGCAAGCTTTCCAAGGTTCATGATGGCTGGTTATGACAAGAGTGGATGGTAGCTATTACAGTTTTATGCCTACAAATACTCAAGTTTATATCCTGAACACACAGTTATTAGAAGTAATGAAGAAGCTGAAATGCTGACTTTGAAAGTGGATGCAATGGGCAAAATGGGTCTGGATAGGAGTGACCTACTAAGCATCGCTTTTTCCATAATAACAACTTTATATATATCAATAAGGATGTGATTCCAAGACTGAGAAATTTGGCATTAAAAAATGGAAGGAGTTGATAGGACTCTGAGATAACAGGTAAGGTGTGTGTATAACCAGCAAGCTATGAGAACTATTAACATCCATAAATAAATTTAAAAAATACAATTTCCTGGAGCATTTTCCAACCTAAGGGTATGTAGTGCCTATCACTTCACATTTCTAACCCCTAGTATGCGAGAGGGGCAATCTCTTTCCTCATGTGTGGAACATCTAATGTGGGATTGAAACCTACAACTCTCGTTTCTGAGTCGATATGCGGATATGCGAACGCTTATGCATTACACTAATTTGTCCCACATCAACATCTATACCCGTCACAATTTGCAAAAAGAAACTGAATATTTATAGGTCTGTCTGAATGCTGTGACATTAGCCTTGTCAACTACCTAAGATTACATAAGAATACTTACATTCAAAAGCTGAATCGTTGCTCGTGCATTATTTGCATGAAGACTTCCTATGAAGAAGAAAATGTGTAAAATAATACCTAGGATTTTAATACAGTAAAACAGGTAAGACGGCATAAATAATCAAAACATGTATACCTATTTGCAAAATTTACCATTTATGGGCAGACCAACATACTAATACAATTTTACAATTATGGGTTTAAAGCCGAAGGATTGACTTCATTGCACGGGTTTTACCCCATATGGCTCGGTTCCTCTCCGCAGAAATGGCATGCCACCTGCCGAGAGTATTGCACAAAGCATGAACTCCGTAGCTCAGCAACAATCCTAAGGGTCTCTGGAAAAACTGCACTCGTGAACAGAAGGCTGCGGTCCGGATTCGAACTCACGACCTTCGACTCGATTTAGGGCAGACCAACATACTAATACAATTTTACAATTATGACAAATGAAAACAAGTGAACAACTATGGTTGAATTAAAGACGAAAGTACACAATTAGCATGTCTAGAGTGTACAGTACACATATTACTCATAATTATTCCATACTGTTTATAGTTTATGGTCATGTCAGCCAAGTTTATATATTGTTTCATTCAATCTTACATTTTTCAAATTAAATTATCTGGTATAGTTATCAATTAAATGTGTCTACTCCTATATGTATGTCCTTTGTCACATTTTATAGTTAAGTGTGTATGACTATGGCCTATGATGGCATAGGCAGTGTACTGTATCATAGTAATTATAGTAATGATATTAGAGCGTAGGAGTCACAATTACTAATTACTTACGCCAAAATAAGAAATAAAATATGCAACATATAAGTATTAATATAGAGTAATAATACGTATTAACACATGACTGATATAATATGAATGGAGAAAGCCCCTTAAACAAAATTGTTTGCTCAAGTTTTTTCTTACCAAAGTTTGTAAAAATGTTACTTCATCAGGTTTTACCATCCAGTCCATATCGGGATTGTTTTCAGATCGAATACGAATGGTGAAAGGCGGTTCGGACATATTGAGATTAGTGCATGTAAGCTATACCAGAATCATTGTCAATTTGATAACACACTGATATGTATTGCTGTCATGTTAAATAAGTTTGTTTGGTGAGATCATCGTTTTCAGTATCAACTGAAAACAACAATAACAAACCCCATGCTAAATAATATCGCGACTTCCTAGTTCCTAGCATTGAAACATGTTCAGAGTTCTCTCCCATTATTCAAGGTCGAAGAGAAAGCGAAAGAAATGGCTTCAAATCTGTCAATAAAGATTTTGGGACATGTTCGCCAGTCGATTCGAATAGCTTCTACACGGTTAGCATTTCCATATGATGTATAAAAATAAATAATGTTCATTGTTATTAGTTTGTTACTTTCTTGAGAGAGTCTTGTTTATGGTCTTATTATTGAGTAATAAATAATGTCAATTGACAAAATGTCACCAATTGGCAATTGTTAATTTGTTGTTTAATTTGTTGACTTGGATCATGATAATAATAATAAATAATAATAATTCCTCTCGTACCGTATACGTTACATAGGCCCTGCAAGTAATTTCTCCATAACGCTATATCCTAGGCAACTCGCTCAATCTCCTCCATGGAACTGCCTCTATCTTTATATCTGCCTCTATATTTCCTGCCTCTCTCAGCAAAGTTCGTTTCAGGGTCTCTTTAGGTCGACCTCTTTCTTGAACCCTTTGCATCCCACTTCAATGCCTGCTTTGATATTCGTGATCATTTCTCCTCAAGGTGTGCCCAACATATCTCCATCTTCTCTTTCTTATAACAGTTGTCACTAGTATGGATCATGATACTTGATCAGAAAACTGTAAGTATATATAATTAATAATATATTAATGTACAAATACAGGGTGTTCAAGATAAAAGTAGCCCGATAGACAAATGAAAACGTGCCAATCGGGCTACTTTTATCTTGAACACCCTGTATAAGTTGATTCCGATTGTTTAATGTTTTAAGTGAAGCGAGAAATCAATCAGTATGCTTAGATCTGCTCATCCTGGGGTTGAGTTAATTGTGATTAATTTATTGTTTTAATTTAGGGAAGGGTTCCTGTTCTGATTAATTTTGTTACTAATTATTAATAGTGACATTTTGCAGGATTCTGGGACATTTAAATCCACTCACAAGATACAGGACACAAGAGAATCCTCCCCCTTTATATATCTAAGTATAGGGACAATGTGAATGAAAATCGTGGCATATCCTTTTACTTTACAGGACTTGGCCATCAACCACAGTAAACAAGTTGATGGCCAAGTCTTTCAACTTTCTTCTTCTTTGGCGAATCAACCACAGTAAACAAGTCCTCAATTTTTTTAGACACCACCTATACGTTCAGTAGTTTGTTATTGTTTTCTGAACGGTGAGGTCTATTTTACCGTCGTAAAATCCAAGGGAAGTAATTTGCTTTCAAACTTGCCTGAAGCGGAGTTTGAACCAGGTATGCTTGGGTTGTGACTGAGCTCACTACCGCTTAAGTTACAGACGCTCACCTAGGGAGGGGGGGCATAATGTACCTATTCTTCTTCTTCAGCGATCTCTGGTCATGCGCTTAATTTACTGTGGACCACAAACTGGGCAGACAGCTTCAGGTCTGTCAGGTTTCCCAAAGCTTAGTTTTCAGGTCGACTGGGTGTGGCCACATGTTGCTTCTCAGCTCACACAGAAGAGGACAGTCTTGCAGGATATGCTCTGGTGTCTGTTCTGCCTGCTGACACTGGCAGAGAGCTGTTTGACTTATTCCTAGTCTGTATAAGTGTTTGTTGAGTCTGCAGTGTCCGGTGCGTAGTCGAAATATAATGAATGACCTGGTCTGTTCTGCTTAGGTCTTTGAGGGAGTCTTTTCCATAATCATATCCAGTGTTTGTCTGTATGAGGGTTTTGACCTCTTGAAAAGACAAGGGTTGGTAAATTTGCTCTTTGGCACTGCTCTCCTTAGCTAAGACATCAGCACTCTCATTGCCTGCAATGCCACAGTGAGATGGAATCCACTGCAAGTGAATTTCTGCCTTTTCTGAAAGCTGAGCAAGTTCTCTTTGTAGTTTTTGTACTGTGCTATCAGTGGATTTAGCCTCCAGGGCTTGTATAGCTGACAATGAGTCTGTAAGAAATACCATCTTGCTTGCAGCTGCTTGCAGCTTATTCATGTACCTATTCAATATCACTAAGCACTTCTTCAGTTGGTTACACAGTTGAGTAATCTGCCATCACTGTTTTGTACCTAATATACTTTTCTTCTGCAATGGCAGAATATTTTATTTCTGTTGTATTGAGTTAGTGACTTGAGATTTATAATATGCAATGTCAGTTCAATTAATAACCAAGTCTTGTTGTTTATTTTATCCAGAAATTCATCAGGCTTAACAGTTGCTGCAGGAAATTCATTAGATGCAAAGCTGGAAGAGAAGGAGAGAAAAGATGTGACAATTGTTGTTGATGAAAAGGTACCTTGAGTAAATTTTTGTTGCTCTCACACTCCTGATCAATGATGCTAAGATACGTTTATTATATATTTTATTTTGTTTGTTTTCATTTGCTGTAGAATGCTCAATAGCATAATCTTTCATTTGTAGAGACTTTCTATTTTTGTCCTGTATTATACTGTATATATATATATAATATATAATATATGCTGATTATGAGACATGGCAAACTTAGTAGAAGTGTAGAATAGCATGTAACATAGAAGAGTGGTGTATGTCCTATGCTCTAGTGGCAGCTAAAATGTTTATTATTATTATATGTTTATGATTGTGTTGTAGCACCTTCACTGCCATAACCATGAGCATTATAGACACCATTCTGTACTCCAGACTAAAATAAGGAAAATATTACTAAACAATGGGATCAACTGCTTGGTTTAAATGTTAAGAACTAGTAAATAAAGTATCACCCTAATATTAGATTCCTAATGGGAGGGGAGATGGGGAAGGGACAAATAGCATAAAGGTACACTGCACGCAAGGTCAGTGAGTTGGCACTGATCAAGACCCTACCCCACTTCCATGTGGTGACCCTGGAAACGGTCAGAGGATCCTGTCTGACTAAGTAGGTAGGGATCGAGGTATAGGTAGTAGTACAAGCACAGAAACGTTTTACAGGTAAAAAGTCCTGAATGAATGCACGCATCTCCTCTCCGATGTCCAATGAAAAATTGCTCAAATGCAAAGCAAACGTAGGAAATAATAGCGATTCGAGTCATCAGTGAACAAATACCAACTCCTTTGAAGTCAATGACCACATTATAATTGCCAGCTGTGGGCAAGAATCCATGAGAACAATGTAACGAGGCAATGGTCGCACCACAATTGCCAGCTCTCTGCAAATGTATTTGAGAACACTGTAACATATCGTGACGACACAAGGGAAGATTGGAGTAAACTCTGTATCATAGGCCAAGCGCAGATATATCTATTGGGTAAGGTTGGCCTAGCACAAAACTTAAGATTGTGCTCTTATGCCTAACGAAACTGCCCTCTCAGGGACAACCGGGCAAAGGTACTGTTGCACAAGTGCAAAATGTAAGGTTGCATTTTAGTGCCGGATAAGAACTAACATTCCCGAAAGAACTGGAGTGGGTGATGTTGATGAGTGCAAAACCTAAATTGCGTTGAAATCTTTAACCCTTTCACACCACAACATTTTGTTCTGGACATAGTCATTTTAGCATTGTAAAACCCCCCCATAATCTCAAGTACGTTAGACCTACCCATCTTCAGATTTATATTACTAATATTGTATTATTTAATACCAAACTGTTCAGAAATTAGTTTGTTATACAATAAATAAAGTATATTTGCTATTTGGAGATTTATTTGTGTAAAGATTGAGGTTATGATAACACAATTTTTAATGCAATAAAAAGTAAAAATATTGTTACTTACCAGCCCTTTGTCTACTATATAATTGTTGATTTTATCAATGTGTCTTTATTATGACAGTAATCCACTGTGGAAAATGTTTCGAAAGTTTCTCTAATTTATCAACATTATGTATAACTTCTAACTAATGTTTTTAAGGAGTAGTACGTTTATTTTTTATCAGACTTCTAGTGTTCGTTATCCCATTCTTTAAAGCTATTTTATGTTATTTCTTATTGTTGCTAACACTTTATATGCCATCTTTGCTTGTATGTAAAATGTTTATTTAATATTTCTTAGATGGATATCTCATCAATCAGTGGTGTACCTGAGGAACACATCAAAACTAGAACAGTGAGAATATTTGTACCACCACGCAATGCAATGCAGTCAGGGACTTTCAACACTCGTAGATGGCGTATGGAATTTGATCAAAGAGAGAGATGGGAGAACCCACTAATGGGCTGGATTTCTACGTAAGAAGGATAATTTTTTTATCATTTCACCCTGTATTGTTGCAATGCTATTATAATGTTATTTTTTTCAAGACATGTGCTGGCTCAAGATAAAATCTTTTATATGAATTATTGCAGACAAGGCTTCCTAAGAACAACACCACTTCTGATATTAGTGACACAACATTCACAATAAGGATGCTGTGGATTTCGCATAAATAAATATCAAGTGATTACTGTCATAACTATCATTGAATGGGAAGAATGAATTAAAACTGATGAAGACATGTCAAATTACCATACAGCCACCATTACCTTTGAAAGGGGATGCTGAAAATGAGCAGTGGGAAAGCTGACCTTGAAATAAAACCCTCTGATAATGTTGGATAGAAAAACGTTGTATGATACATACTAATGAATCTATGCTTTGTGATGAGAAATCCTTATGGGATTCTTGGCTGGAGTAAAGAACAAAGCCATTGTGGAGCATACAGGACCAACAAAAACCTCCAATATAAAATTGTAGACTTAAATACGTTCTGCATGTCTGAAGGTGGACTTGTGTTAACCGGAGCTGTTCTTATGTCCATGCTTTTAAAGATTGAAAATGAATAGTTGTAACATGAATAGATAGCATTCATTGAGAATTAGACAATCTTTATTGTCACATTAATCCAATGTCTTGAAAAAAAGCAGAAGTTTGTTATGTAGGAAAGGCTGAGACTTGGATATAGGTAAAAGAGACATCATGAAATCACTCAATGACTAACTCTTAGGGTTGGTGATACTACAATCTATAAGACTGCATGAGTTTGAAATTAAGCATGTCCAGAATAGTGGCTGGCATGCAAAGGATACCCATGCGCTTGACACTGCAGCCAGCAGTCTAAGGGTTGCCTAGCTCTTCGTAGGAGTAAAAAGTGAAATTAAGTAGCTTGCCTATAGGACATCCAAGTCATACCCATCTTCATGGGTTCATGCTGGTAACTGAGGTCATAAGGTCTCAGGCTAATGGGGCTCTGGCTTGCCTAGGTGAGATGGGAACCTGTCAGGTCAGATTTTTTCTAACCTAGCTAGTGACGACCTAACAAACGGACAAGTGATGAAAGTAACTGTTACCACACAAATAAGAAAAGAACCACAACGCTGGACTACAACCCTGTAGCAGTGTGACTACAAAAGAAAAAGTAATGATGGACTTATTTAAAATGCCTATAACTAGCGAGCTAACTGAATCAGCAGTGTACATACTACTGACATCTGGTGAAATAAATGGAGCATCAGTAGTTTTGTTCGAGGTCTATTGAAGACAAAGCTGTTATTAATAAGTGCTGTTTTTTAATTGTGTTTCTTCAACTATTAATTTGTTAACATTAATTTATTTTCAGCTAAAATAACTCAGATATTTAAAAAGGTTGTTTTTTTAATTTAATATTTCTCAGTGGTGACCCATTTTCTAATACTGATGTTGATTTTAAGAGCAAAGAGGATGCTATAGCATTTTGTGAGAAAAATGGTAGGTATCTGTGGTTGTTTGTCATTTGGCAACATTTTTCACACATAGAGAGTATACACCTGCTTCATTGTTATCCATGACAATTTTTAACCACCCACCTCTATTGGATTTATCCATTTGTATTGGAAGATTAAATTTGATTTAAAGTATTAATTATGAAAACCATCCTGACTGTAAGATGCTATGTTTTAAGCATTTTTTCCATTCTCCCTCTCCATATATTTCCTCTCATTTTAATACTTTTATTCCTCCTCATACATTCTCCATGTAAATACATTTAGTCCTTCCCCTGTCTTTTTATATCACAAGGGACTCAATGCATATATGTGACACTCATGGTTAGATTACGTACCAAGACTCTTAAATGCCTCCAAGCTGTATATCCTGGAAACAGGCAACTTTATCATTGAGCTGTCTGACAAAAACAGGCAACTTTATCATTGAGCTGTCTGACAAACATTTAGAGATCATATAGCAATAGTAAAAATACTAAGAGCATGCATATTCCCTGAGGCAACTTATGGGTGGGATGCATGGACATTTAACAAGGTGGTGGAAAAACATATATCTGCTATGGAATATAAGTATTACAGAAGAGTCCTCTGTATATCATGGACAGAAAATAGCAAATATTTATATCCAGAAATAACTCAAAATCAAAGAAAACTGGCTGATGCTACAAATAGGAATGAGGAAATGGAAGTATTTTGGACATATAAAGAGACATGAAGGGCAGGAGAAGACCATCATGGAAGAAGGCATCCCGGCAAAGAGGAGAAGAGGAAGACCACAGAGAAGATGGATGCAGGATGTAACTGATGGTTTGAGCATAAGGCTGCAGAGGCGGGACACCTGACCTACGAGAGAGAGAAATTCCAAAGGACTGTTGACATGGCAAAGTTCTGCTCAGGACAAGCTATTTGTTGACGATAGCAATAGTAGTGCTACAAACATTATGTATTTCTTTGTTGTGAAATATACTGAGCACCCATCATTAGACAATAGTCTGAAGTCCATCTGAATACTGCCATGTCTTAACTGGTGGCAATTGGTTAAGTTGAAAAGCAGGATGTGATGATTTCATATGATTGCTCAGAACCAGGAAAGCAAGTTACTCTTGCATAATTCGATAAACCTCCTTGGATGGAAGAGAATATATAATTTACTGCCCCATCAACACACCACCTACCAAGATTCAAAGAAGTACTCTGAATACTCATGATGATGGAAAGGAATGCTCAGTTAGTAAAATAAAACTTATGACTCCAACTTGACACGCTGCAGGAACAAATAAACAATGCTAAGTACAATCAAATATAAAACATGAGAAGTTCAGGTATCACCTAAGTAAACAAGATAGCAAAGTCTCAGACTGCTATTGAAAAGTTGACTACTTGGAGCACAAATATACTACAGATCAACATGACATATCTGGAAAAATTAGATTAATGAATTGCTCAAATCACTAACTGGTAACTAACTTTACATGACAGGTATCCAAGAAATCTTTGCTGCAAAAAATGACATCGGTACCATAATATACGACCACCATCTCTGCAAATGTATCATATACCAAAGACTTATAACAGCAATACGAAAGTACATCCAAGTCGATGTACAGAATATCTCCAATGGTGGATGAGTGGACATATATACTGAATGATGTTGGCTGAATGTACACAAATACCACATTAATAAATGTGTACTACACCCCTTCTACTTCCCCAATATAAGGCTCACACACTAACTTGGAACTGCAAACTAAAAGAGATAAATTTAGTCTCATATTATTTCACTCACTAACTTGGAACAGCAAACTAAATTAAAATAAATTAAGTCTCTTATTGTCTCAATTCACATTACCCAGTACTGTCATCCTCTCTTCCTATGTCTTTTTCTATCAAGATATATCTATTTCTTAAACTTTTTTTTACAATTTGCCTTTCTCTTTGTTTCTTCTTGCCTCTACATTTGTGAGTGCAATTGATGTATACCTCTTAATAATCTGTCTGTCATTTGTTTAACACTGTAGAAAACTGTATCAAAGCTTGCACTAGCTGATACCCTTTGTGATTATTTTTCAGGCTGGGACTGGTTTGTTGAAGAGGCAAAGAAGCCCAACAAATTGATGAGGAAGTCCTATGGTGCAAACTTCTCTTGGAGTAGTAGAACTAGAGTTTCCACAAAGTAGTCTGCATTACATGTTGTCCTATTTTTTGGTCTAATTTGTTTGTGCACTTTTTAAGAACTAGCTATGGTTTTCTTCAAAGATTTATTTCTCTTTTAGAACTTGTTAACTTTAACTGATTTATTGTTGAAGACTTAGTGTTTTATTTTTAGAATATAGGTAGCTGTATCTTTTGACAAACTGAATACATCAGATAGACTGCTGATTACCACTGAGGATTGAATAGATTAAAAATGCTTTATAGTTCAGATTTCATAGAGAAAATTGCTTTTATCTTTGGGGAGAAACATTTTTTCTCGATTTCTTTATTTTCCATTTGTATATCAGAAAGTAGTCAGCAAAAATTCAAATACGATATAACCAGCTGTGTTTACCATTACTTCTTAACTAATTACAGTTTATGTTGTGCTAGAATAAGTATCATTCTGGAGTATAGATTGTTTATTTCTATCTTTGGATTGTTTATATAATTTGTAGATAAATATGTATTATTTCCATTTGTTGAATAGTTTAAATATATTTTGTTGTGTGCGTTCGTTAAATAGGCATTCAAAGAGTATAACTAATAAATATGTTGCAAGAAACATGAGATCTGGATTTTTTAAAATTTATATTTAAGTTTGGTAAATTTTTGTATACTGTTATGTGATTGTCTGTCCATCCTTTCGTTTGCTTGAAATATTATCACTATATACAATGTTGTCTCTTTTATAAACTTCTGTCTTCTGTAGCTCACACAGAAGTCCCTATAGTTTTGTTTCCAGTGTTGTTTCACTACGCCAGTGAGCTTGCCTCAGTATATCACATTCTGGGCAAGTCATGAGGTATGTGCTTTGCAGTCTGGGGTGCCTGCCCACATGTACACATTGCTGAATTGTCAATTCTAAATTTTGTATACATGGGGCTGTGAGGTCAGTTGTGTCCTGTTTCGAGGTGCAGAATAACTACTTATTTCAATCTCATATGGCTAACCCATGGTTTGTCCCACTTTGACAGATTTCCACTTCTGATACTGAGCAGCTTGTGGAATGGATGATCCTTTTAAGCACTTAATTTGAGATGCACACATTCTCTAGCTATTTTGAGTCTATACTCCGTGGTCGGAAAATTACGGAGAAACCTTACAGATTCAGGGTGTATCTCTAGTGCAACCCAGGATGATACACATGGCTTCATTCTATATTCTCCCCAGTCGTTCGATTTTTTTTTACTTATATATGCATATTTGATGGTTGAAAGAACTAGCGCCTGATACAGGATGACAAGCAGTCGCTGCTTGATATTAGCAACTGCTATGATTCTCACTGCCACCAGACCTTTACGTGCCTGCACATTGACATGCTCAACATGTTCCAGGAAATGCAGGCTGTGGTTAAATTTCACACCTAAAAATTGCATCGATTTAGCACCGGTGATATTAACACCTCACAGTCTTACAATAGGCATAAATGCGTAAACCGTGTGATTATTAAGAGAGAACCATGTTACTGCTGCTTTTGTAGGATCAACTAGTGCTCCAGAGACATCACACCAGTCTGTGATGCGATCAAGTTCCCCTGTTTCTCACAAGAAATCTCATTCATCTTTTCCCTGTCTATACACCAGAATGTCATCAGCCATTGATAATGTTCTACCTCTACCATCAAGTTGTTGTTCTGTGATTGTTACAGTGTATATATTTCAATTACTTAAAATAGTGAAGCAATAGAAGTTGATAAATTTATAGACCATGTAAGTAAAGTTTGAACAGAGAGAGATTTGTGAAAGTATGTAGCAGAAAGTAAATAAGTAAGCCATGGCTTTGCCATGCTCACAAGCATATGGAGATCAAAAGGACATAAGTCCAGGAAATTGGATAACAGACCGACTGACCAAGAAAAATGCTACAGAAGATCAACCGAATGTACCAGGTAGCAGATTGCAGAAATAAAAGGATGATTAAATCATTCGTAAAGCAACCACTACTAACACAGAACTACAACCAAAATATGAGCAGAATAGAAGGCATTCTGAGCCCCAGAACTGGACACAATTGACTCTGCAGTCACATGTTTACAAAATTAGCAATTCAGCCGTGTGGACAGATACATCAGACTGCAAAGCACATTTTTCAAGACCTCCAAATATGACATACTGAGGCAAACTCACATCTTTGTTACTCAATGTAATTCAAGCACTTACATTTAATTGTAGTTATGATAAATTTCAAAAGTCTTTGGTGTATTCTAAGATTTGTTTGGAATCCCACTGTGTTTTATAAACATCATGAAAAGCTGCTACAGCAAGTTCACAGACAATGTTGAAACTTCTGAGGTGACGTTTGAAATCAAAACTGGCGTGTGACAAAGATGTGTAATATCAGCTCTACTGTTCAACATTGTCATAAGTTGGGTAATTTATAAAACAACTGAAGATAAGGCAAGAGGTATCAGATGGGCTCTCATATCCACCCTGAAAGTCCTAGATTTTGTTGACGACATCGCTCTTTTATCTCATACGTATACAGATATCCAGGAAAAGAGTTGCTGCATTAAACAGTACGTCCAGATGGTTGGGTCGAAAATAATTCTGAAAAAACCCAGAAATAATTACTCTGAACATGTCACTCCAGCACCAACCAAACTAAAAGGAAAAAAAAATCCTTCCAAATGCAATTGCTTTCACTTATCATGGAAGTTTTATCAGCTACGTAGAAGGAGCTGGATCTCACATTAAACGCATGAAGTGCATTCATGACCCTTCGGATGGTCTGGAAATCAGAACCAAGATTAAAATGTACCGCATCTGTGTGCTATCAACTTTACCATACAGATTGGAATGCTGGAGATTGACAGAACAAGATGTATTCAAACTATTCACCTTCAATACAACTTGTCTGCATAAGATCTCCTGCGTGTCTGGTCAAATACTATCTCTAATCAAGAACTGCTTGCACAATGCCAACAAGAGAATATGAGCACCATCATCAAATAGAGAGTGTAGATGAATCAGACATGTGATACTACACTAAAATGAACACCATAGGGTAAACGAAAATGTGGAAGATCCAAAACGATCCGGAGGAGAACAGAATGAGGACTGAAAGAAACGAATTACAGATGGAACACAATGCAGAGGGAGGCCAAGAATAGAAAATAATGGTGTGCATTTATTGCTGGCCTAAGCGCCAGGGGCAGTACAGGAAAGAGAGTGATTTCAATGAGTAGTTTCTTACTCGTAATAACTAGTCACCTCTGCACACACCAGAGAGGTGCAACAGCACACGTCTGTGGCTGTTGTCATCATGGCTTGGAATGGGCGGCTATTATTATTATCTTATAAACGAATGTTTCCAAAATTCAGTTGTCTCATTCACATTACACTTTGAAACTCTCATTATTTATATCTCTTTCTTCTACAACGTATACCTTTGTCACCATGTGTTTCCTCTTTTCCTCATAACATGGTCTAAAAATAAGAACGTTTTCTATTCTACTTTGCTCACACATAAGTCTTTCCTTGAGAAGTGTTGATTACAATAATAATTATTTCTCCTTATAGAATTTTTCACCTTGTCTGTTTAACATGTATGCAGAAAACATGAGGAATGTTACAGAAGATAGCTGAAAAGAACAATACGATCCTTTTATAATCGGAGGAAGAGAAATACCTGAACTAAGGTATGCTGCCGATACAGTGTTACTGTCAACATTACAAAAAGGGATTAGAAATTATTAGGGGAAATAAAAGATAAAAGCGAAAAACAAAATTTATATCACAATGTAGAAAAAAGCAACAATCCTAGGGCCTCTAGAAAAGATGCACTCGTTAATAAACGGCGGCCCGATTCGAACCCACGATTTTCGGAACGCAAGGCAATGGCCAAGTCATTCAAGTAGATAAACGAATAAATCTTATATATTTACTTTATATTTAATTAGTTGTTATTTAATTATATAATATTTGTTGCGTTCCAGGTTGATTGAATGAATGATTTACAGGACCGTCATATTTTGTGTTCGGTTAATAAGCATGTGTGCATCGCTCTATCTCTTTTACCCAGGAAGATGTCTGCGAAAAATTGCATTAATTATATTAACACCAATGAAGGTACTTGATATTTGAGGACGGCAAAAGTAGAATTTTTGTTATTGCAGTTATTTTTGCTCGGATAGCGACTTTCCAGTTTATGGATTTTCAACTACCATGGGTTATTTTATGTGCTCAACTTGAACATGAGATTTTATTGTCCGTCTCCGATAGAACCAGGCATACAATTTCATCTACACCGAGAACAAGAATGACTGAAAACGTCCGATCACTTCATCTGGTACATGAGCCGAGTAACTTTGAAGCTTCAGATGAGCACTATACCTCATCTACACTATCATTTGAACTGTATTTATTCTGTCCCGGCTCCAGTCTCAGCACTTCACAGACTGGCCACTCCAATCGAACTCTTGATCCGCCCATGTGTTGCCGGGCTGAAGGGAGCAAAGAATAGTAACACTGCAACCTACAAGGCATATCGTAAGAGGCGGCTGAGGTAGGGGTCTATGTAAGCTATCCTAGTAAATAAAATGTGTCGCAGAAATCGGATGTGCTGGCCTGGCCTACTTGTAGGCGCATAACTGGCACAACGTACAATCGCTCTTAGGCTCAGATTACATTTAAATCACAAAGAGTGGTTAACAGGTGGTCGATATGGAGCTTCAAGAAGAACTCTTGATCTTTCTGTGAATCTAATTCCCTGCATCTTAGCTTTCCATACTTGAGGTCACAGTCGGTTCTCTTCCATTTCATAGATGATGGCACCATTGAAACTGTTCTTCTCTGGTTTGCAGGGTTGAACCTGACATCTCGACGTATCAACTGTTTGCAAACATTGTGCGAGCGTACTGAGACCCCATTAAAAAAATAGTTATGTGATATATGTCTATATAAAATACTTCTGTAATATATCCAATAAATGTTCGTTGCATGTGATGGTAATATAGTCTGATAAAGTTTTTATTTTATCTTGATTTTTCTCTGTGACTTATAACGTTGATTTCCTCTTGCCTGCTTGTTCTCAATTTTGTTTAATAGAGCGGTTTTCAAGACTTTTGTTTGAAAACGTACCATCAGTTCCATTACATTGTAGTGGTGGGGAGGCTTGCGTGCTCCAATGATACTGTAAGCTAGGACTACGGGAACTTATGTTCCTGGGAGAGTCACCCAGACCGGAAAGGTCATTGAAGTGGGTTCAGACTAAATGTGCTTTCCTGGTCCATCAGGTTGGGGGGTTTGACTTGGGACTAATAATCCCCTCTTGTAAAACGTCTTTATGTTACGGAAACAAAAGCGAAGACACTAACTATTTACGGGCATGTCTGGCTACCAGAGTCATTGACACATATGACTGGAAGTGTTGAAAGCCGAAAGGAAAGTACTTTCAAGAGAACGGAAGTCCTGAACAAGAACTGGATCGTAGTTGGCACATATTACATATGCCAGCCAAAAATAGAGGAAAAGTTTGTACGCATTTGTTGCTGCCCTAAGCGCTAGGGTCGTCACAGTTTTGAGAGAGAGAGTAATATTTCAGTTGGCTTGACGTATATTACGACTAGCAAATATCATTAAATATTTCATATGCACAAAATTATGTAAATAAAGAAGTCATGGAAAAATATCGAATGAAAGAATAATTATTGAAAGAGATTCCAAATAAACACGTAGTAATTGAAAAGAAGACGATTCTCTGCTCTACCTAAAAAATGTTGAACACAATCTTTCTCCCCACATTATGCTATCAGTGCCAAACCTGGACGCTGGCATCAAATGATAGAAGAAAACTAGTCACGACAGAGATTAAGTGTCTACGTAGAATGTGGGGTTAACTAGAAGAGACTGGTTTAGAAATGAAGACATTAGAAAAAAGTGGGTATAACATCAATACTGAACTTCATCAAGAAGCAACAAATTAAATGGTTCGGTCACAAAAGCAAATTACCAACAGACAGTGCACATCAAAGAGCTCAGATACAAAGAGCTCAGATACTAAGTAAAAGTCTGGCCACGCAAAAGGTAGACCTCAGAGATAACAGAGGCGACGAAAGACACTATTTATGAAGCGCACACAAGAATTCGTTCTAGAAATCTCTTCTTATCCTGACGCTGAAATGCACAACAGGATTGGAGAAAAGAAAGAAAGACCTACAAAAAAAAAGCTTATAAGCACGCCAGGACATGAATTTAGAAGCAAATGTAAACTGATCTGTACAATGTCTTAGCAAATCTATAATTAACTTTCTATTCTAACCATCTGACAGGAGCAGAATTATCGCACATTTTACTGCTGTACAGTGGTGAGTGAAGTCTTCTTACAAGAACGTTTCATGACCCCGCGTTAACCACCTACTCACGCAATGCACGTTCATGAAATGTGGAACTAGCGTTCTTGTTATGCACAGAGCGTAGAATACGGGTGCCTGCGCCACCACTACTTTGCGTGTGTACTGTGTATATGAAGCGATTTGTTCTTTTTTGAACTAGAGATCCTGTTTGTTTCAAACGGTCGGTCATTAACTTGTGAGTGTTTTATTGTTACGTACTTGTCTGTTAGTTTTGCACGATTAATATACTTAACTTAATAATAAAAAGTGTGAGCATGATGTGTAACTGTTTTATGAGAAAATAAATTATATATTTGGAAAATATATATCAAATGTTAAACAGAAATCATGTGAACAACTAATATATATTATAATCTAAGCATTATATTCATTGATGTTACGCATTGTTTTGTTGAATGATAGAGTGGTGCACGTAGATTTCGTTTATTTACATTAGATAGTTAACTTTTAGTAAACATTTGATTTCGACTATAAATACTTCTCAGTGTACATCTACGTTGTAAATTAAGATGAATATAAAGTATAGTTTCAACAAGTTGTCGCTGAGAATATTATATTATGCATTCACAAAAGAAATGATGCATAACTGCGAATACAGCTGTTACTTTTGGCTAGTTGTATGAACTTATGTTATTTTTATTTGCTGATGGAAAGTTTAGATTCTAACACACTGTGCAATCTGTTTATGTATTGGGAATAGATCGCAGATACTTTCCGAGTGTTGGTAAGCAAGATTAAACATGTTACATTGAAATGAACGATATAAATTAAATAGAATTATAAGATCACAAGATTATAATTGATAGCTAAAAAATCAAAGCAAGTAGATAATGAGATGAGACCAATGTGCAAAGAAAGCATAGTACAGGAAGGAACACCGTTTAGAAATTAAAAACACGAAATTAATTGTCTCCTGGTCTATGAGCAAATAGCTGAACTGAGTATTTTTTTTTAAATTGACACTACTCGGAAGTGTCACACAGTACGATTGAACGTGTAAACTCCAAATGTCGTCATTCTTTCGAATGAGACGCTCGGAGTTTGTTGAGTGGTGTTGATTTTGTCGTTTTTTGAAGGCTCCCACCCTTCGGCCGCGACCAAGTGGATACTACACTTTGATCTTAGATTCTCTGGAGTCAGTACTTGAACGTATACTTTCTACAGTATGTCCAGAGCATAGCAGTTTTGTCACGTAAAATCTAAATACATGCTGCTATGTACATATATTACCATCATATAAAAGAATGTGCAAAGAAAATTACGTAATTATATATATATATATATATATATATATATATATACAGTGGCTGCTCGTCATTAGAGGCCAGTGGGGCAAGGCCCCAAAAATAATATGTAACATGTATTTATTATTTTATATATTGAAATATAACCTAACCCAAAACCATGATTTTTCGAAAATATGTGTCTGGCCCCACCAACAAAAATGATCACGAGTCGCCACTGTATATATATATATATATATATATATATATATATATATATATATATACAGTTTGCATTGTTTTCATGAGCAAAATTATTATGAATGGTATGATATGATAATAGTTATAACTTTTCATTGAAGAGTATTCATTATCTGTTTTGATAATATTTGCTTTCTGGCGTTAATAAACTGCATATTTTTAATTTTTAAAAAAATAGAAGCAAAAGCTAAATATTTCCTACATTCCTACATTTAAAAAAAGTGGACCATGTGCTATAAAGTAAACAAGTTGCGCACACCATGTTCACTTGAAGATACAAGACCTCTGCTGCCAAGTTAAATAATTTCTAATGTGATGGTTCTTTGAATCAGTAAACGATCAAAAGAGAGTTCTCATGTATAATATCAGGTTCACGTCATGGTGTCAAAACGTTTACTTAAAGAAAAGCTGATAGCAATTACATGTGATATGAATGAAAACTGCTAGTTATAGCTTGACATGAGCAAGGAAAAAATATAATCAATTACAAAAGAACAATCGATGTTTCGACATTTAGACCTTTCATCATCATCTTCATCATCTCATAGGCCAGATGTGCCGTCATGTTCAAACCATCAGTTACGCCCTGAATACATCTTCTCCGTTGTCTTCCTCTTCTTCTCTTTACCGGTATGCCTTCTTCCATGATGGTCTTCTCAGTCCTTCATGTTTTTATATGTCAAAAATACTTCAATTTTTTCTTTCTTATTTGTAGCATCTGCCAGTTTTCTGGATAGATCTATTTGTTCTCTTTTATGTCCATGATATACGAAGGTCTCTTCTGTAACACTTATATTCAAAAGCACATATATGTTTTTCCACTGCCTTATTAATTGAGGAAATAACTCCACGTGGAAAGAGTTAAATGTCCATGTTTCACACCCATAATATGCATGCTCTTATCTTTGTTTTCTTATCAGTTCCGTTCCATGCTGTTTTAGTTGTATAATTTTATTTGTAAAGCCATGCTTGTTGTTCTTTTAATTTCCTTCATCCCATTTCCATCTGTTGTTAGTAGTGAACCAAGATATTCAGAACTGTTCACATTTTCTACTTTTCTCCGTTGATAAAAATAGACCTTTGCAGAGATAAAAATACAAATAAGTTTAAGCGTTAGAATAGAATTTGAAACTAAAACTGTTGTTGATGAATTGTTTCCAATTCGTCAGCCATGTTTAGACATGAGATTACGTCATAAAACAACGTCACGACCACGTACATGTGGTGCTCTAAAGTGGTTATTCCCGCCTATATTTTACTTTGCTTCTTTACGGCGATCTCTGTGTGTGGTCATGCGCTTAATTCACTGTCGATCACAAGCTGGGCAGTAAACATTTCGGACACTATATGCTGAGCTTATAAATATAGGCAGTACACATTATTTTCTTTCCTTCATATTACTTTTTTCCTCCACTGCAGGTGAATATTTCTGGTACAAATGACGTAGACAGAGAGAAAGAGTTAACATAACAAGAGAAATTGCATTCGTAAAACGCGTGCATGTATGGCAGGCATATGACCTAATTCTGTTTAGCATTTTAAACTAACTTGTCCAAGTCCGCTACTGTTATCGATATTCTATTACAAAATATCTGACATAGTTTATATAGCTTATACCAAATTTTAATTTACAAACGATGATCACTATATGAGTGTTTATGGGGGTCCCTGTGCAGAGGCGCCCGCAGAAAATTTTCTAGGGAGGGGGCAAAATATTTTTAGTAATGTTTTAATGTAGTTTTAATTTACTGTAGCGTATTTGTATGGTGAACGAACGGACAGGACACTGTAGTAATGAAGGGCATACTGTAGCAACCAAATTTTTATTAACACAATATATGTATATAACCAAAAATATTACAACATAAATTTAAAATAAAATGTATTCTTTAAACAAGAACTGGAGTCGTCTGTTATCGCTACCAAACATATCTACAATTTTGTCCATAAAGTCTTTTTGTTGCAGTTCACTTTGTCTCTGTGTACGCTTAACATGCACAATCCAGACAGACGTTCATCTGACATTGTAGATCTAAGCCATGTTTTTACACGACGTAATGTGCTGAACGAACGCTCCACCGTACATGTTGTTGCTGGTAATGTTAGCAAAACTAGTAAGGCACACCTGACACTCGGATAAAACTTTGTAAAAGGTAACAAGTCGATGCAATCTTGGCTATTGTATTCTCGCGTTTTCCAAAAATCAAACCAACTCAAGGCTTCAGTTTCAAAATTATCAATGTGGTATACCTGATTAATAGTAGACATTATATCCTTAAACTGTTGACGATTCAGTTTGCACAATTTCGAAGGATGTAGCAACGCTAAGTTAAATTGTGCACTGTTGGCTTCACAAAATCGACGCTCCATTGAGTTAATTAGAGAATCTAAGTATGGAATGTAAACTGTTTGTCTGAAGTACTCTTCAACACTTATGGTTCCCGGATTATTTCGATGCTTTTGTCTTCCACAATGTCTTGGGATAATCAGTTCAATATCCACTTTCTGTGCGAGTTGTACTGTTTTCTCAAAAATATCCCTGAAATAGTTGTCGGAATCACCTCGGTGAAGTTTTACTACACTGAGCAGGTTTTGAACTTGCAGTTGGACTTCTGGAAGATCAACGTGAACAGCTTGAAGAGCCTGAGTAACTGGTTCCAGTATGGCAGAGTACTGCGAAATAATATTGAGACAAAATAAAAACGTGCTGGACTTTGATGAACAATATAACTGATGTGCAGCCTGTCGTGTATTTCCACTTGCATGCAATGAAAATTCTTCCAGTTGACAATAAATATCTTCAAATTTACTATAAAAAATCCGAATACTTTTATACTTGCTTGTCCATCTTGTCTCACACAGAAGAGGAATATTTGGGACAGAGGACCTCCTTTGGCTTTCACGAAAATGTAATAATTGCTTTGATAGTACCAATAGTATTTCGTATCACTGCAACATTATTAAGATCATTTACTACGAGATTCAGTCTATGCGAGGCACAGTGAACAAAGGCAGCCTTGGGGTAAATACTTCGAATTTTTGCCTGAACACCATTTTCTTTTCCGGCCATTATCGAGCACCCATCATAACCTTGACCCAGCAGATTATTAAGGAGAAGACCAAATGTTTTGCAATGTTGAATAATACAATCAGATATCGTGGCGATGACATCTTATAGGCAAACGTTCTGTCTTTCCACACTTTCTTTATGCTAACACAAAGTGATTTAAAATAAAAGTAACATTATTTGACTATTTTCAATCAATCCAGGGGCAAGTGCCCCCTGCCCCTGCGGGCGCCCATGTCCCTGTGGTTAAGCGGTTAAGCCCTTTGCCTTGTGAGTCGAAGGTCGTGGGTCGAATCCGGACCGCGCCGTTCTGTTCACGAGTGCAGTTTTTCCAGAGACCCCTAGGATTGTTGCTGGAGCTACGGAGTTCGTGCTTGTGCAATACTCTCTGCAGGTTGTGTGCCATTTCTGCAGAGAGGGACCGAGCTATATGGAGTCAAACCCGGTGCAATGAAGTCAATCCTTCGGCTTTAAAACCATTTAAAACCATGAGTAAGTTATGTCTGTCTACATTGTAATCCTACTTGCCATCACCTTTGTATAAACTGTCTTTGTACCTACCTAGGGTGTCTATGTAGCGTGTAGAGGCTAGGTGCTCGCCTCTCGTGCTAAAGGTAACAGGTTCGTTCCCTCGTGGAGCCATTGGGATATTTTCCCAGAGATCCTTGATATCAATGTTGGTGACGGACGATAAAACGTAGGTCCCGTGTTCAATTTGAACACGTAAATGAACCCTTTGGTAGTTCAAAATCGAGAAGCGCAGGCTGGAAAGTCGCTGCCCGGACAAAATTTATTAGAAAAATATTAGAAATAAAATTCCAACAAAATATCTTCACCACCTCAAAATTACATCTGGGACCCTCACCGGTGCTACGGTGTTCGTGCACTGCAGCTGAGATCTTCCTGTGTAAGAAAGAGACTGGAGCACACATGGTTACTGACCGAAATGCAATGATGATGGTCCTATCAATCAATCAATCATGTACCTACGTAGGCACACTGTGTGTGTTTATGTAATCAAACCATTGTAGGCTACTGTTTACTACATCTGGTCGCCGAGTGGTTACCGGGGCCCAAAATGAGGTGTAAAGAATAGAACCACTGTTACCTGCCTCGCATGTCGTAAGAGGCGACTAAGACGGTTTGGATGAAATCGGATGCATGTCCTAAACGTGTAGAAGTCTATGCGTTTAGGGCCTGCCAAACCAATGTGCAACGTGTACACGTTCTTGGCAAAGATCAAACATATCACAAAGAGTGATTAAAATTGGTCGTAAAGAACGAAAGCAAAGAAGAAGAAGAAGATTACATCTGGTAAATGGTTGTATTATTACTAGCTACTTCAACGTTACTGCAGTTAGTCTGTGAACTCTTATATCTATGTCTCGCAACTCAAAATAGCTGCTCTACTTATCACGGTGTGTATTGGTATGGTAGCTGGTATTCAGCTTAACTGTTCATATATTTAGTACGCTGGAAATAGAACGGCGGTTTTGCTATGTTAAAACTCTACTATATGTGAATAACTGAGAGAAAAACATTAGCAGTATATGAAGAGAATTCTAGGACGCAAATATGCAGTGGCGGCTAGTGATCATTTTTGTTGGTGCGGCCAGACATTTGTTTTTCAGATAAATCATGGTTTTTGGTTGCTATATTTTAATTTATAAAATAATAAATACACGTTATACATTATTTTTGGTGGGCCCGGCCCCACTGGCCCTTAATGACGAGCCGCCACTGCAAATATGTAAGGAGAAGTTTCAAGTTTATTATTCTCAATGTTCTTTGTTCACTTAAAAAGAAGTCCATATTATCTCATGTAATCACTCGTGTTTGTGGCATCTGTAGCTTAAGTGGTAGTAAGCTCGATCATAGCTCAAACGTACCTTGTTCAAACACTGCAGCGGTCAATTTGGAAGCAGATTTGTTCCAGTGGATTTTTATGAACTGTAAAATAGGCATCACCGTTTAAAAAGCAAAATAAACTACTGAACGTATAAGTGGTGCCTAGAAAATCGACGACTCGTTTACTGTGGTTGATGACGACGTCCTGTAAAGGATATGCAATGATTTTCATTTTCAATCTTATCTTATCTTAACCACATTTACCGTGAAGCGTCGTGGGGAGAGTTAGTTTTCTATCGTGTGCCAGATGTGTTGCGCTTGACGTTGTCAGCCCATGCTTTCGCAGGGACTCTGAGATGTTATCTATCCATCGTCTTCTTGGCCTGCCTCGTGCTCTGCGCCCTGAGCGTCGATTACCGTAGGCACGTGATGGTAGTAAATGTGGTTCCATTCTCATTAGATGGCCGAACCACTTGATTCTTTTCTTCTCGATGTACTGTATGCATGGTATAGTACCAACGATGCTTCTGATATTCTCGTTTCTCACTCTATCTCTCCTTGTAACGTTGACAGCTTTTCGTAGACATCTCATTTCACATGTTGTAATCTTTCTTTCTTGTGTCTTAGGGGCCATTTTCAATCACTTGTGTATAAATTCTGTATCAAAGTGTGTTGTCTGCTTATGAAGGTGTGGTTTCTATATATGGCCTTTTTCGTCTTTACAGACGGTCAATTGGCAAGGGTTTTACTGTGACAACTTCTGAGTTTTCGTTTTTCTCTCTTGTCGTTCAGTTCATACATAAGTCTCTTCTCAAAAGACTCTGCGCCCTTTCGTAATTTGGCTTTCCACACACCTCTGTCATCAGCTAGTCTTTCCCATGTGCTGGGACCTATAGAAAAGTTTTCCATTGAGACTTTGCAGACATCTTTATATCTGAGCAGTGGTCTGCCCTGGTGCCTCTTCCTCCGAAAGTTCACAGAACAACATTTGTTTTGGTATGCGATAAGTTTCCATTCTTCTCACATGCCCCAACCATCTTAGTCGTCTACTGCTGAGCATGCACATGATGTAAGTCAAGTTTGCACGTTGCAGTACTTCAGAGTTGGTTATCTTGTCGCACCTACCATCTGATGTTCATAATCTTGCGGAGACATCGAAGGGGAAAGATGTTAAGTCTCCTCTCGTGTCTTGAGTAGGCTGTCCATGTTTCTGAGCCATATAGTAAGGAACTAATTACACAGGCTCGATATATTTGAATCTTCGTCTGTAATGTCAGTTTTGTGTTGTCCCACGCTCGCTTTGATAGTTTGCCGAATGTAGTAGCCGCACTTCCTACACGAGCGTTGATTTCTTCATCAAGAGAAAGGCTGGTAGTGATCATGGACCCGAGATAGCAAAATTTTGAACTGGTGTTAGATGGTTACCATTTAAAGTGATATTTGTTGTGTTACCTCTCTGACATAATACAACTGTTTTGGAGACACTTATAGTCAGAGAAAATAGGTCGCATGCCTTTGACAAATTATTGATTAGGCATTACAGTGTAGTCTCACTGTGGGCGACTAAAACAGCATCGTCAGCGAAAAGGAGATCCCTGAGAAGAATTTCCGTCGTTTTTGTCTTGGCTCTTAAGCGAGCCAAGTTAAAAGTGAACCATCAGATCTAGTGCGGATGAAAACATCACCATCAGCGTCCCTAAGGCGTGGTTCAAAAGGACTGCGAAGAAGATGCCGAAGAGGGTGGGAACAAGGACCCAACCCTGCTTGACTCCACTCTTAACCTCGAAACTATCAGATATGCTGCCATCGAACTGTATGCTGGCTTGCATGCCCTCATGGAAGGAGACAATCAACTGGAGCAACTTTGTGGGACAGCCAATATGCTTCAGTATTTTATAAAGACTTGGCCTGCTGACTGTGTCAAATGCCTTAGTCAGATCCAGGAAAGCAATACATAAAGGCTTACTCTGCTCTCTGCACTTCTCTTGTAGCTGTCGAAGGGTAAATATCACATCAGTTGTTAACCGTCCAGCTCTGAATCCACATTGTGACTCTGGGAGAACACGCTCTGTTAGTTTCTGTAGTCGTTTTGAAAGGACTAGTGCAAAAGCCTTGCCTGTGACACTTAAAAGCATTTTCTATAGAATTTTGTTTTATATATTATGAGGTTTCTATCCCCATGAACACACCATGTTATTAGTGACCGTTGTATTTTTGGCAACGGCTGTAATTCTATTCCGTTTTCCATTAATAGCCTACCATAATATCCCTCGATGAGAATGCAACAGTGATGTAAAACCTGACTGTGCATAAATGAACACGCTGTGTGCTGTACACATATACGCAAACACAAAATGGGTACGCTTATCCCTGCATAAATTAAAGTTACGTGTATTAGGCAAGTAAAGTGTTCACATATTGATTACCATTCTTCGATATGATTGGTGTGAGTTGCACTGAAAGCTGATGTGATTGGCCGAAAGGTGCAAAATAGCACAGCTCCATATTAGTTGTTTAAAAAAATGTCGTTACCGCCTGTAATACCGCTTTTTAGAGATGGTGTATGACAGGGGGATTTTTTTCCGATTCAGAAGCACTTGAGCTGAAAGCTCTTCTGCTCGGTGTCATGGACATTGTAACCCTTCGGCTCGGTGCCACGAACACCGTAAATCTGGGGAACCTGTAGCTTTTCTGCCAGTCCGCGGAGTTGAACCCGCACTTACAGAGGACTAGTCACCCGTAGTCCAACGCGCTACGAACACGCTGGGCACGCGGGCGACAGGGGGGATAAGTGCCTATGGCCGCATGACTAGTACAGTTACCGTGAAACTGTTCAGGTTATGATATTTCTTTATGCCTCCGACATAAAAAAAAATTCCTTGGTCTTACAGGGCATTGAACCCGGGTCTCCCGCATGGAAGCCCATGATCTAATCTATTCAGTCAGACGCTACACTAACTATTAGTATAAGCACACTAAAGTCACGTTTTAACGCGCTGTTTTTAAATAACGTTTTAGGGAATAATGTGTACATAGTCTTCTACAACAGAACATCAGAGAAAAGAAGGTGAGAAGAGGACCACGAAATAGATGGTTAGATAGCATAGCAAAATCCTGTCAAAGAGCAAAATAACAATCACCCAAGCTACCAGAACAGCGCAAGACAAAAACAGAAAACCACGACACTGGGCAACAACCCGGTAGCAATGTGACGACACAAGAAGAAGTGAATGCTGTTCTAACAATATGAATTATAACTTTTCATATGTTAACTATGTTATATCTATGTTAACTGTCCTGGTCTTCATCACTGTCATAGATCGTAAGATCAGAAAGACAGCATGAAATATTCTTAGAAATGTGGTCAATGTTCCTCACTGGAGGATTTATAATATGCAAATAAGATTGAATTGTTGACTCATTCCTACCAAAACATTTAAGAAACAAAACTAGTGAACTGCGTATATACATTGAAAAAGTTGAATATAAACCTTAAGAAAACAGAAGTTATGACGCTAAATTTAAGCAACAATGCACAAAGTAAAAACAGATACCCAGGAGTTGGCAGCAAAACATTCGCATTCTCGGTATAAGCAGTAACAATAGATGGGGATGACGACTAGGATATCAACAAAACGATGAACAAAACTATAATTGCTTTTGCCAATCTAAATAACATTTGGAGATATTCCCAGTGTAACACAAACATCAAACTAAGTATATTTAGTGTATTAGCTGCCTACTTTCAGTATTTTTGTGTATGTAGATCTGAATGTTGGAGAATGCAAAAAGGAAAGATCTAGAACAGCCCTATCCAACGTGGTGCATAGGGCGCCATGGTTCCCGTGTCATACATTCATGGCGCCTCATTTTACTCTGCCTGCTTTAACATTAATCAGATTTGAAGAAAAATCATTTTTCGTAGCACTTCTATGCACACGGTCTTCCCACTTTTTGCAATCTTGTTTTATTTGGTAACAATTTTACTATCTTTGATTGCAAATGCTACAGTAGAGTACTTAGAATATCATGGACAGAGAAAAGAACAAACGCTTCTGTTCTGTAACAGCTTGATATTAAAGAGAGTTGGTTATTACAAAACATAAAAACAAGGAAAATTAAATATTTCGGACACATCAAACGACATGAATGCCTAGAGGAAATAATTTTGGATAGAATGGAGCCTGGAAGAAAAACGAGAGGTTCGCTTTAAGACTGGAGAAAGAGTTCGCATCTCAACTATATTAACATTACATTTGTTATTATTAGTAGTAATAGTATTGCAATCATCACATGGTGCCCGCGCCTCCACAAGCATCAGTCAGTTGCGCCCCAATATATAAAAAACGTTGGATACCACTGATCTAGACGGATATCATTTCAAAGAGTCAATATTCACTCCTGTAATCACTCGTGTGTTGGCGACTGTAGCTTAAGTGGTAGTAATGAAGTTGTGGTTTTCAATAGCATTTTGGTTTATATTATGAGGTTTCTAACCCCATGAACACACCATGTTATTAGTGACCGCTGTATTTTTGGGAACGTCTGTAATTCTATTCCGTTTTCCATTAATAGCCTACCATAATATCCCTCGATGAGAATGCAACAGTGATGTAAAACCTGACTGTGCATAAATGAACACGCTGTGTGCTGTACACATATACGAAAACACAAAATGGGTACGCTTATCCAAGAGACTACACAAAAACAATTATCATATTAGTTTGGCCAAACAAAATCATCAACCAAAAAGTGTCAAATAGGTACAGTCAGGAGGTAATTACCCACTCACTTTGATAAAAGGCAGACGCCGGAGCTGGTTATTAGTTAATGGTTACAAAACTGACGTAATTGCACTCCTGGCAGACCCATAGCTGCCTAGTCTCCCCAACAGATATCGAAGAGTATGCATACTGATGATTCCCGTGGCTCGCTGATTAAACACACTCCTCACTCTGCCCCCAGGCATCCAGTTCTACTTGTACAACGGGTAACTCCAAAATGCCTAAATTGGCCGAAGCTGGATATGTCATATGCTCAGACCGTGGCCCCCTGAAAAATAAGTCAGACTAGCTCAGACAGGAAAACCTACAACAATACTGGAATGCGAAGTCACGCAATGGTTGGGGTCTATTTCCTAGAATGTTTACCTGAACACGCCGGCCGTATATTATCGGAACAAGAATTTTTATATTATGACGTCTCAGGCAAGATATAGAAACCATTATTTGAATTACAATGCATAGACCCCGGAGAAAAAGCGAAAAAATAGTGAACCAACTACTACTCAATGGAGGTGAAGATCCACACTGTGGTTTAGACTTAGAAGATACTGTGAAGAATGGCCGCAGATCGAGCACGGTAGAGAGATTTTGTTGTTGCATTACATGATGTCACAAGGCATGTCGACGACTGATTACTTTATCGGTCCGTTTTCAATGAAAAGAGGAAGAAGTGGAAACAAACTTAGAAACTCGGTGCAGAAGGATAACATTTAAAAATTCAAATTAGAACGACTCCTATTCATAGTTCAATATCCCATATTATCAACTCTCCCATGCATCCAGTTGAATTTAGTTCCAACTTTCAAACTACGGAAGAAATTCAGAATCTCCATCTATAAATAATAATAATAATTCCTCTCGTACCGTTATACGTTACATAGGTCCTGTAAGTAATTTCTAAATACCTTCTATTCTTTGCAACTCGCTCATTCTCCTCCATGGAGCTGAGACCGATAATGCTTGCCTCTCTCAGCAGTTCGTTTCATGGTCTCCTTAGGTTATCCTCTCTTTCTTGAACCCTTTGCATCCCACTTCAGTGCCTGCTTTGATATTCGTTGATCATTTCTTCTCAAGGTGAATTACCTTCTCAAGGTAATCTCTACCGAACCTACTACATATTGTGATGCTGACACTTTTGACAAGCAGAAAGAAACTGAGCGTTTATGGAACCACCCTGATTAAAGTGTTGCCGATTTAACCAGTTTCCAAGTCATGTGAATTCAGTCCGCTCACAAAATGGTTTTGTTTTTTTATTTGTTTCAATTTTCGTTATATTTTTCTTATTTCTATTTAATGTAACGTCGCATGTTGCACGTACACCTAAAGCTCAGGTAATAGCCCGCACACTTACTTTTCAAACAGTTTAACCAGCGACGTATCTACATTCCAGCAAGATCATTCAGTTGCAGGTTTAGGATAACAATAATGTTGTCTGTTACAGTACCAGATGTTCCCAAACTGCCTGTTATATTTAATTTGTTAGTTTAACGTTTGTGTTTGCGCTTTGAATGTGTTATTCGTTTCAATCTTTGACAAGAATTAAGTTATCATCAGTGACTTAATCTAATCCGTGATACAACATGTGCTATGATACTCTATAAAATCGATTCCTTTAGATTCACTTTAACACAAAATATGTTCATATTAATGTAGTAAAATTATTATTAATGAGAATAGTGAAGTATTTTGGACATATAAAGAGAGATAAAGGACTGAAGAAGACCATCATGGAAGGAGGCATCCCGGCAAAGAGGCGAAGGGGAAGATCACGGAGAAAGCATGAGAAATCATGAACCAACCTTTTCTGAGAGAGACGAGAAATATTGAACTCAATTTCATAAAAGAGATTGGACTTGCCCAGGATAGAGCGGTTTGGAGAAATTTCTTGCAGGTCCTATGTAACGTATAACGGTACAATACAATATAATACAATCCCATCTCATTTTCTTTTCCACTGTTTTTCTCTTCCTTTTCTTTGGTCGACCTCGTCTCCTATTTCCGTCTGCTGTCAACCGAATGTATGTTTTTGAAAAGTTGCTCGTTGTTTTTCTGCACACATGTACAATAAATATCCATTTTTTTTCTTTTAATGATGGTTGGCAGTTAGGAGCAATCCCCACCTTTTTCTAAACCGGTCTCTTCTTCATACTCACAGCATTCTGCGTAGAAACTTCATCTCTGCCCAGATTAGTTTTCTTCTTTCGTTTGATGTCAGCGTCCAGGTTCTGCTTCCAAGATATACAAATGCATTAACTTCTTTCATTGCTTTATTATTTAAGGTTATCTGCGCGGTGACCCGTGAATTCTGAGACTGGTCCTGAAAAATGATGCCTGACTTCTTTTTAGAGATACTCTAGATGTGATCATGTGATTGATCAAAAGATTACAGCTGCTTTACAAGTAAGTTTGAACTTTGATGTCTGCAAATTTGAATGCGTGTAGGAGATCAAGTAAAAAAGAACGAAATCATAGAGAATAATCAAGTCTTGTGTAAGTTAAATAGGTGCTCATCTCTCGTGCCAAAGGTACCAGATTCGCTCCCTCGTGGAGCAATCTGGATATTTTATCAGAGATCCCTGATCTCAGTGTAGGTGAGATCGAGTTCCTAGTCATATCGGAGACGGGCGATAAAACGTAGGTCCCATCTTCAATTTGAGCACGTAAAAGAACCCTTGGCAGTTGAAAATGTAGAAGAGCAGGCTGGAAAGCCGCTGCCCGACTAAAATCTATTAGAAAAAAAAGATTACAAATTAAATTCCTACAAAATATCTTCATCATCTTCAAAATTACATCGGGTACCCTCGTCGGTGCTACGGAGTTCGTGCACTGCAGTTGAGATCTTCCTGTGTAAGAAAGAGATCGGATCACACATGGTTACCCACCGAAGTGCAATGATGATTTTTTTTTTTTTTTTTAAAGTGCAATGATGATGGACCTATCCAGGGGCGGCTCGTCATTAAGAGCCAGTAGGGCCCGTCCCCACCAAAAATAATTGATAAGAACGTGGTTTAACGTGCGGGTGAAGCGTGTTCAATTCACGGTAAGGCCAAGATTTTAAAAAAATCTTCTCTAGGCACTCATGTCGTTTGATGTGTCCAAAATATTTAAATTGTCCTTGATTTTATGTTCTTTAATAGCCAACTCTCTTTACTATCCAGCCGTTGCAGAACAGAAGCGTTTGTTCTTTTTCTCGAAAGGGGGAATAACTTCCTGGAATAGATAAATAATAGTAAATACTCCAAAAAGCAAGATTTTTCCAAAATGTTTGTCTGGCCCCACCAAGAAAAATAACCACGAGCCGCCACTGGTCTTATCAATCAATCAATCAATCAATTAATCAAGTGTCTACTTTTGTATATATGGGTAAAGCATATTTTCTTATTTAAATATTATTGGGAAATACATTAAAGTGTTAACATTTTTAAAAGCTTGATCCTAATTTCTTCTGTCGTACTCTTCTAGTTCTTCTTACACCCCACGTCTGATATATGGTTTCCAGTAGTGACATTGTCTGTGTACATGTTTAGAATGCTTCATTTATATAATTTAAGTCTATTTCAGTTGTTTCTATTGTATTTCTATTTATTGTTCTACATTTTTGTTTGTTATTATATCGTTCTTTCTCATACGTTTTATCTTGTACAGATCAAGATGGAGGATAAAATGAAAAGTGTGCCTAGACTACAGTTACGACGTCCCTCAGCAGTTATTATTCCAAGAGGAAAATGGTTGGCTGTTCGCATATTGGCTGTTGTCGCTGGTATCCTGGTGGTGTTGCTAGCAATAGCACTAGCAGTTGTCATAATTTTAAAGACGACACCACCATATTGCTCCAGTGGGCTAGAAAGTAGTGCGAAAAATCTAGAAAACCCTGGCTTGTTCAACGATCTAACTCCAAAAGAGATGATAGCCGTTCGAGATTATTTACTTTCCCAGAAGCGTTTGAATCTAATTTCATATGAAAATGCCACTGTCAACTCTAGCTATATATTCATGATGTCTCTTCAGGTTCCTCTAAAAGCTGCTGTGCTCAGTTTTCAAGCAGGTGTAGACAGAAAGCCACGAGAGGCGGCTAAGGTGATTGTATATAGGGGCGATATAGAACCACCAAGAGTTGAGGAATACGTTGTTGGACCATTACCAATTCCAAAATTTTATAGAGTTGTAACAAGTCCTGTTTACCGTCGAGTTCCAATTCCGTTTACAAGTCGTCCAGTAGATAGCACAGAGAGGAAACAGCTAAAAGAATTTATTTCTATTGTAACAGAAGAACTTCATTCACTCTTTATTGAAAGTTATAATGTGACTTATCACAATTGCACGCCTCGTCGTAAGAACTGCATTATATTTCAAGACTTTGCTCCAAGAGGAACCAAGAGTAATGAACGCAAGACTTGGTTCTGGGCTTACAGAGAAACTGAAGGATTCTATCTTCACCCTTTAGGATTTGCTATACAGATCAATCATCAGAAAGCTGATTCCTTAGATTGGTCTATATCAGGTGTAATCTACAACGGACAACTATTTTATGAACTTGACGATCTAATTCGACGATATGATAGCGGAATGCTGAGAAAAGTGAGTCATTCAATGGATACTGTTGATGCTCAGTTTTCTACATTCACAAGACGAGGTCATCGGTCATTTAATACTCCACTACGTGGACCTCGACTAATAGAACCAGATGGTCATCGGTATTCCGTTGACGACCAGTTTGTACACTACTTTGGTTGGAGCTTCAATTTTCATATGCATCCATCAACAGGGCTTCAGATTTTGGATGTTTATTTTCAAGGAGAAAAGATAGCTTACGAAATTTCTCTGCAAGATATTACAGCCTTTTATACAGGTCCTGAAATGGCCTGGGTAGGGTTGTATGGAGTTTCGTGGCTACTTGGCGCTTCTTCGTTTGAGCTCGTACCAGGTATTGACTGTCCAGCAACGGCCACATTCAGAGACTCCTATCACTTTGTTAATTCAGGTAGCCCTAGACGTTATAAGAACTCCATATGTATATTTGAGCAGACAGCAAATACTCCATTAAGAAGACATTATTCTAACGGAGGTGAAGGTAAATTTAATTTTTATGGAGGTCTTGTATCCAGTAATCTTGTAGTCCGGACAATCGTGAGTTTGTGGAGTTGTGACTATATTATAGATTATGTGTTTCACCTGGATGCAACGATAGAGCTGAAAATATCATTAACTGGTTATATTCAAACTACATTTGATCCCGCTGGACAGGATCGTTATGGCAACCGTGTTCATGAGAACGTGATAGGCAACTTGCATCAGCACTTATTTTTTTGGAAAATTGATTTTGACATTGAGACAACTTCAAATAGATTTCAAACACTGGATATGGTTACTGAATCTGGGTCAACGTTTTGGTATAGTGGGGCAGTTAACAATACTCAGCTGAAGTTTGAAGCTGTTCTCAAGGAGAATGAAAACGAAGCCATTGTAAAGTATGATTTTGATCATCCAATGCACTACATTATATATAATATGAACGCAGACAACAAATTCAATATTCACAGAGGTTACCGTATAATTAATGAGGCAAAGAGTAAGTTTTTGTTGGAGAATTCTACAGTAACCAATGCTGCAGGCTGGGCAAAATATCAGGTGATTTTTTTAAATTACTTTACTAATTCTTCTCCGCACCTCGTGGAGCATATGGCCTCAATTTGTTTTTGGTTTTTGTAACTACGTTCTTTTTAAAATATGTTTGTTAGACTGATCAGTAGTTGATAGCTTACACTTGTCCTACATGACAAACCTGTTTCTTGTTCTATTTAACAAGCAAAGATATCCATTTGAGACCAGTCCTGATTAGCATCTGACCGGTGCCGCGCCCTTCTCACCACAGGGGCTACTTCAGACACCCACTTCCCTCAAATAGCTTCTGTGTATAAATTGTGGAAAACCTGTTGTTTCAAAAAAATTTAACTCTTTGTTTCTTTTTTTGTGGAAGATCTTTTTAAAATTGACTAAATTTCTAAACTATTTCAGCTATTTTCTTGCTCTCCAATAACTCTAAACATTTGGACCGAATACTCGCATCACGTTTTGACATACGATACAAGCAAAGATGATCGAAAAGACTGCTCATATATTATCTCTCTAAAATCGATAATTTAAACAAATATCATAACATTATTCTCTGTATTTCCATTTCAGTTGAAACACAATAACTTATCACTATATTCATTGTTTATTCACTTTTAAAGGAACATATTGTTGAACGCCCGAGTGGTTACCGGGCCCAAATATGGGGTGTAAAGAATAGAACCACTGTTACCTGCCTGCCACGCATGTCGTAAGAGGCGGCTAAGACGGTTTGGCGAAATCGGATGTATGTGTCCTAAACGTGTAGAAGTCTATGCGTTTAGGGGCCTACCAAACCAATGTGCAACGTATAAACGTTCTTGGCAAAGATCAAACATATCACAGAGAATGATTAAAATTGGTCGTAAAGAACGAACGCAAAGAAGAAGAACATATTGTTGAAAATGTGTCTAATACTATGTCAGTGTTTTCATTGCAGTTTCTATAACAAAAAATTTTTTAAATAGATTTATTAGTTCTTAACACCCGATAACCTGAATGAATATTGATTGATTGATATGACCATCAATGTTGCACTTCGTTGACTAAACATGTGTGCTTCGATCTCTTTCTTACACAGGAAGATCTCAGCTGCAGTGCACGAACTCTGTAGCATCGGTGAGGGTCCCCGATGTAATTTTGAAAATGTTGAAGATATTTTGTCGAAATTTTATTTTTAATCTTTTCTAATGAATAAATATTGAATGAATATTGCCAAATTACAGTGAAACAATCGTTATAGACAACAATTCTTATGTGTGTTCCGAATACTTAAACGCAAAACAACGGAGATAACAGAGAATCAAGAGATCGAACACTCAAATGCGTCAGTATTTTCCATTGAAGGATAGCCGCTATCTGTATTAAATGAGTTCGTACTCCGAGTGCCTATTGCGTTATTTTTAATGTAGTTTAATACAGTAAAAGTGGAGCGTCTGGTCAAATGGATTAGAGCGCGGGCTCTTATGTGATAGACCTGGGTTATATCACCGGTAAGGCGAAGGAGTTTTTTTCTGTCGAGGACATAAAGAATAAATCCTATCCTGATCAATTTTGCGGTGACTGCACTAGACATGCGGCTATTCTCTCTCTCTCGTTCCCGGCATAGACTGATGAACCAACTTTTATCATGAATTTTACAGTAGTTTTTAGGGACTGCGGCTATTCATTTCCACAGGCACATGCCCCCTCCCCGCCCCTATCCGTCCTTTACCGCCCTGAAAAGTGGTGTGGTATTACAGACAGTAACGAATTTATTGGGTGTTTTTTAATACAATAATATATGGAATGTTTGTAAAAATTGGTTGTCTATGTCGTCTCTTTTCATAAAGTGTACACAAACGTAACATTTTTTTTTTTTAAATGATTTGTGTGATTATTTCATGTGCTCATTAATTTACTTCAGTACACACGATAGTCCTTTAAAACTTACTCATTATTTTCTTTCTGTTTGTGCCAAGTCATATCGGTAGCCTCTGTTATCTTCGTGGTTTTTAAATTACCTAAGATTAACTGTCATAATGTTAGATACGTTCACTGAAACACAGAAGAGTATTATTTCTTACTTCCACTGACAAGGACTTGTTGCAAAAGACATTTCCAAATGTTATTTAATGCTTCTTTTGTTTGGATTATTCATATCTCTCTTCTGTTTCGCATCTCCTACTTGATATTAAACTGTTTACATCTATTGACTTGTTTAAAAATTGATCCGTTAACTTCGTTGGTGCATTCGGGAGAACTGTTTCTTATCGATGACCACCATTGTCGTCTTCCTGCTATTTACGATTCTATATTTATACTTTATATCAATTTTGTTCTGTTATATTTGAATATGTTTGGTTGTGAAAGTTGGAAATCAACAAAGAAAATTGATAAGAAACAGGACAGCTTTGAGAATAAATGTCTCCGAAAATTATTAAAAGTAAAATGGAGTGATTTCGTTTCTAACAACACAGTGAGAGATAGAACACACCAACAACCCATATCAAATATTATAAGGAAACAAAGGTGGAAATATTTAGGTCACGTTCTTAGATCAGACGAAAAGAGACTAAATCGACAAGTCCTTATGTGGTCACCAGTTGGGAAAAGAAAATGTGGAAGACCAAAGACCACTCTTCGAAGAACCATCCAACAAGAAAGTAAACTATTGGGATGTAAAACCATACAAGATCTCCAACTGTTAGCAAAGAACCGCATCACATGGAGATCTAAAACCTCTGCCCTATGTGCCACCTTTGGCACGAAAGGAACAAACTAACTAACTATTTGAATATTACTAGTTCGTCTTTCATATTGCCTTCTTTGCAACTTATCCACTAATCTGGTGTTGAGCTTCGTGTTCGGTATCTTGTATTATGTATTATATCTACACGCATAATACTAGTAATATAATGCTAGTTACTAATATTTTTTTTAAACATATTATTCACTATTTTCTTGTTTTCTCCACATGATTCCTTAAAGTTGGCTGTGACCAAGTACAAGGATGTAGAAGATAGTGCCTCATCGATATACGCTCAAGGAGACCCATTTGATCCTGTCTTAGATTTTACCCGTTACCTGGAAGACAACGACTCTATTGTGGACACTGACCTTGTGGTTTGGATGACCGCTGGATTTCATCATATTCCTCGAATGGAGGACGTTCCCAGCATAAGTACTACAGCTAATCAAGCTAGAATATTTTTGCGGCCTTACAACTTCTTTAATCACTGTCCTAGCATGGCTGTGAGTGATGCCCTTGTAATCAGACGGAAGATAAACCTGGATAACCTCGAGGCCGATCTTTCGTTCGAAACGTTTGGAACAGATTCTGACGAGCCCCATTGTTACCAAAAGGAGAAACATATAACAGAATTTGAAGGCAAAATACATGTTTGAAAACCAAATTATCCATATCATAGTATTCAGTGGCGGCTCGTGATCATTTTTGTTGGTGGGGCCAGATACAAATTTTCGGAAAAATCATGATTTGAGGTTGTTATGTTTTAATTTATAAAATAATAAATACACGTTACACATTATTTTTGGTGGGGCCCGGCCCTAGTGGCCCTTAATGACGAGCCGCCCCTTATAGTATTTGATTTTACTAGTTTAGTCTCTTTGCGTATATCTTCGTCTGAACTGTAGCGTGTGAAATATTATTAATTATAATATACGCTAGTTAACAGTTTTATTGCGTACCACCTCTACCGACGCCAAGAGCTGGAAGATGCCAGAAAGAAAATTGGAACATATTACATGAAACAGATTAACAACTAACAAACATATGCAGATATCGCTGCGTAGCATTGAGCTGAATGATAACAGTTCAGATGCCGTTGTGTCATTTAAGAAGTGTTTGACAGTACTAGGAACCATACAGTACTAGAAGACAGCACTTGCAGACATCCATGAGTGCCAACTATATCAGGTATATCACATTAACTATAAAAGTATATATGTGTATTGTTTGAAAACATACTTCTCTAAAGATCAAATAAAACATCTAGCATTGACAATTGTCGCATGTTCTCTTTATGTTAATGTGCTGTTCTCATTCATAAACAAAATATCTGCACCTAACATTCCATATATTTATTCTCAGTTAAGAAGCAACAATTCATCACAAATTGTTTTTTCTTCCTTAGATCGGCGTCATTCTTAGTTAGTTATAACTTTGGTGCTAATGTCTATTTATCTACCAGTATATTATAACTTTGATGCTAATGTCTTTATCTACCAGTATATTCCATCTACATTTTTATGGATAGGCGAGACAAGAGGAAGACATAGAGAGAAAATTTTGAATAGCCTGACTTCAAGGCACAGTAGAGCGTCAACATCTGAGATGATAGTAAACACTAAAGACAAGAGATTTGTGGAGATCCATGATTGTCTACGCCAGCCGGCAAGGCACCTGATGATTTTCCATCTACATTTTTAAGGAAACACGTCCATGACCTTCGTTCTCTCTCTTTGCCTTTTTAACCCGGATTGGGACATAGGCCAAGTCTTCCTATCTCTAGCTATCTCCTGCAGCTCTTCATGACCTTTGCTACCATTGGTATATTATTGAATCCGTGAATACCGCTTTGTAATTAATCTGATCTTGAACAAAAACAGTTATATTCGTTATTTGAAACTGGTTAGTATCGACGTCTATTGCACTAAGTGTGTTACAATAGCGGTTTAGTATCTTTCAGCTAGATGGAAGTGTCAGTCAGCTCCAGGGTACTTACAAATTAGCTTTGGCGTAAATTCCAAAAGCTTCGGGACTTAGGATACGCCTGTACAAGGAAATTAACACAGTGTCAGTAGGTCTACTTTGGTGCGCATATCCATCTCGCTGTGAGATCGTTTGTATCACTGAAATGAAAAGTTATTGCGCTTACGTGTGCAGAAAATCATAGAAATAGAGCAGATGATCGACATTATGACAGTGAAGTAAATATTAGCCGACGGAGAACAGGGCTAATGTCACTCAAAGTTTCAGTCCCAATTCATTTACGAATTACTCGAGAAATGAGTATGAATACTGACTGTTAACTGAAGTCTGACATCTTCAGAAAAAACAATTAAGAAAAAATCCGGCATCAAAATTGACAGAATGAGTATCTTTCATTTGAGGATCATCTTTATGGCACATGTCCAAAATTGCTCCGATCTCCTTCCAAGCATGTATTTCAGTGTGTTTAGACTAACAGTGTGTGAGCGTCTGTAGCGAGCTCGATCACAACCCAAGCGTACCTGGTTCAAACTCCACGGCGTTCAAATTTGGAAACAAATTAGTTCCCTTGGATATTTACGAACTGTAAAAGTAGACATCACCGGTCAGAAAGCAATGGCAAACTAGTGAATGTATAAGTGGTGCCTAGAAAATCAACGACTTGTTTACTGTTGTTGACAGCTAGCTACGTTCTGTAAAGGATATGCCACAATTTTCATGAGACTAACAACTCCCGAAGTTTCTCTCGTGGTATCTACTGTGGTTTCTCTCGTGGTTTTCCCGTCTTGCCTCGCCTATCGGCACGCAACCGAGATAGAGAATACCCTTTCCTTCGTTGAAATCTTCATAGCGCATGTTTTCTCTTAGAGCGTTGATGATGTCACTTTTGTCCATAGAAGACCATTCGTACATAACCGGTCTTGATCATCTTCTGTGGCATGCTCATAGAGTCGCTGAGCATGCATGAGTTAATGTTTGCATCTGTAGTCACTCCAGGGATTTTGTCACCACCATGACAACCATGAATCATGCTGCTGGTAATTGAGAATGAGTATCAACAGCTTAGATCGTATTTCCAGAAAGAATAGTACAGAATTTATGTAAAACATGTTGCATCACCAATGCTCTCAAGGGCTCTGAAGACAATATGTTCAGTGTCAATGTTTATGTGCTATAATTGGTTATTGGTTACTAAACTGACGTCATTGCACTCCGGGCAGACCCATAGGTGCTCAGTCTCCCCAACAGATATCGAAGAGTATGCATACTGATGGTTCCTGTGGCTCGTTGATTATACACACCTCTCACTCTGCCTCTCGGGCATCCAGTTCGATTTGTACAACGGGTAACTCCAAACTGCTTAAATTGCTTGATCGATTCAACATCGATTTTAGTGTCCTCATCCAATAGAGAGTCGCGAAGAGACCGAAGAACATCCCCTTATCCATCAACTCCCCAACAATCGATGCTGTTGATGCAAGCCTGTCCGCTCTCATTACCGTAAACACCCGTATGCCCAGGACAGTATATCCACGTAAGCCGCTGGAGGTTAGAAACTTCTATAGACGACATCCACTCATACCGAAACCTGCCCTTCTGGATCTTGTGAAGCATCGACTGAGAGTCAGAGACAACAACTGCCCCAGTAAATGAAGTCCCAGAGATCCAATGGAGGGCAGCAGACTCATTTTTTTCTTATTATTTATTTGTTTTAATTTTATTATATCACATATTTTTTAATGCTGTTTTAACCGGCCCTATTTTTTTCCTGACGTCGGGTTTAAATAAATATTTAATTCTCAGTTATTATATTGCCAAGTTATATGAACATTTTTACTTGTTTCAGTTTCCTTCTATTTACTCTTGGATTTTGTTTTGATCCACTCTTCTTTTGCTATTCTGCACATCTTACATATGTCTTTATCTATTTGCTCGCATTATGTGTAGTTCTTGGCTTGTTTTTATTCTATCATTTTATTTAGGTCTTGTCATTCATATATTGGTTTTTATTAGATTAAAATGAAACAAGAATACGTTCAGTTATTTTGCTACTAGACCATGGAAGATTTGTAATGTAGGTGTTATATAACAAACATGCATGAGGAGAAAAACACAATAGACAACGCGAATAAAATTGAGAAAATTATGTGAAATGAAAAACAAAAGAGACCAAAAGGGTATTTTGATAACCAGAAGGTAATAATAATAACATTGAAAGTAATGGTACAGGAAAATTAAAACAACAGGCTACCATACATCATCATCATCAGGTGCCGTCTCCGCATCGAAGGTTGGCTGCAATGAATCTCCATCATCCTATGTATTTCGCCTTGGTGTTGCACACTGCCAGACTGTAACCTGTCCATTTCTTAAAGTTTCCTCCCACTTATCTCTCGGTCTTCCTCTTGCTCTTCCCCCTCAACTTTCCCCTCTAGTAAATGTTTTATCATGGTGTCATGTCTTTTATGTGCCCAAAATACTTTACTTGTCTGAATTTTATTTCTCTTAATAATTGTTTCTTCATGCCTAGTTTTCTAAAACTTGTTTATTTGTCTGTTTTTCTGTCCATGAAACTCTGCCTATTCTTCTATATATCCACATCTCAAATGCATCAATTCTGTCTTCTAACTGCTTGCTCATTGTCCATGTTTCGAGCCATACATTAATATAGGATATATATAGCATTTGATCATTCTCATTTTTAGCCTGTTTGTGATTTGTTTGGATGTCAGTAACTTTCTCATACTATTGAAATTATCCTTGGCCATTCCTATTCTCCTTTTAATTTCTGTTATACATCTGCCATCATCTGTTATCATCTGACCAAGATTTAAGAAACTTTTTACTTCATGTAGTAATTCTCCATGTATTTTTATATTCCTTTTAGGTTTCTCCATTTCCTTGTTGATTATCATAGTTTTTGATTTCTGTATGTTAATGTCTAATCCATATTCCTTGCTAGTTCTGTCAAATTGGTCCACTAGTTCTTGTAGATCTTGTTCATTTTCTGCTACCAATACTGTGCCATCTGCATATCTTAAGTTGTTTATTATTTTTCCATTGATCTTGAGTCCTGGCATTCCCTCTAGTTGTTTGAAGATTTTCTCTGTGTAGATGTTAAATAGGCTTGGTAACAGAATGCATCCTTGTCTCACTCCTCTCTTTATGTCTATGTATGGAGAGTAGCTATTTTCATATTTTATTATTGCTGTCTGTTCCCAGTATATGTTACTTATTAGTCTGATATCATCCCCATCTAGGCCTATTTCTTGTAGACATATGATTAGCTTTTTGTGTTGGACTCTGTCAAAAGCTTTGCTATAATCAATGAAACACACTACCATACATACCCACAAAAATAACATGGAAAGAAACAAACAAGAGAAAAACTTCAAAATAAAATAAATACTTGAAAACAAATCAAGAACCAAATCAAGATCAAAATTGCAAGAGAACGTAGCATGGAAAGAAAAGAAAGGTGAAGAAAGATAACAGCTAAAGGAGATAACAGTTGAAAAGTAATATAGTGAAAGAATAAAATAAGAGATAAGAAAGAACAGAATAAGGTAAGATAATCAGATACCTTTGCTGGTGCTATGTAGTTCGTGCACTGACGCTGAGATCTTTCTGTGTAAAAAAGAGATCGGAGCACCCATGGTTGCTCACTGACGTGCAATGATGATGGTCCTACCAATCAATCATAAGATAAGAAATATTAACAAGAAAAGGAAAAAGTATGAGAATCATAGAAAAAAACCAGAAACAGTTCTAGTTCAGTTGAATGACTGTTGACTTGACCTGTATCCCCTCAGCAGCCAACATTTTCAGGACAGGTTGATAGATATCTTTAGTTACTGGGTTGATGGCTCCTTTCTTAGTTACAGCTCCTTAAAAAACATTGAAAACATAATAGATATGTTTACACCAGTTTAGATTAATAATAAGAAAACATACAGACGGATATGCTTATTTTCATGTTATCATTATTATATAAAGAAACAATCGCCCATCACAAGTGATGACAACCACTCAGTTCATCCAATTTAGGTGCTCGAAGTCGGATTTGTGTGTGTTTAAGTTCAGTTTCAAATATCTTCATTGCACTCTGGACATGTCCATAGATGCTCCGATCTATTTCACAATATTTCCAAACAGCGTCCAGCGACTAACTCTACCAGCTTGATGTTGATTGATGAGCCTACTTATATACCTGTTTTCTGTTCTTTTTGGCCACTCCAATCTTCAATCCAAACTCTTGCAATCTAGCAGTTGCAGTGAATTGGTTTAAATAAAAATCCTCTTTGCGGTCAAACTCTATGAGGGCATTCAGAATGTCAACTCTATCGATTGGCTGACTCCTGATATGGTGGCAGAGCCAGCCAGCTTGTCTGCTCTCTCATTGCCATCGACACCCATGTGCCTCAGAATAAAGATTTGTGTTGTGAGTGACTAGCATGCTCAATTTGGGCTCAGAATGTTCTTGTGCATTGCAGGCAGGAAATTTTGACAGAACCATTTGGGAGATTTAATGCAGGGTCCTTCCTGAATTGCTTTTGTTTTTATGCTTTCACAGTTCTTGCTGACTCACATGTCACTGCTCCTTTGCGAGAAGTCACGCTCTATGTTGAACGGTCGTGAGTAGCAGCTTCCAAAGTGTTAGGATTCATACCAAATGCTGTTAGTGAGTTCTAGAGGTTGTCTTTGAAACATTTCTTTTACCAACCTTGCTAGGGTTTCTTTTCTTGAGCTCACCATAGAGGAGTCTTTTGGTCAGTCAGTGGTCTGATATGCAGACTACATGATCTGTCCAGCAGATATAGAAATGTATTAGAGTGGTGTAGATGTTGGACAGGCCAGCTCTTTCAAAGACCATGGTATCAGGGACCTTGTCTTGCCCTTGATATTTAGAATCTTCCTTAGACAGATAGTATAAAAATGATTTTACACGGCATTGGTACACAGTCGATGTTTCCCACACATACAGCAGCATTAGAAGCACAATTGATTTGTGCACTTTTAATTTAGTCTGCAGACTTATGCCACTCTTCTTCCAGATGTTGGCGTGTAGTCTACCAAACATAGAGCAGGCTAGGGAGATCCTATAAATATATACCAAAAAATACAGAATTCTTAAAGGTTTATGTAATTAATAAAATAATTGTGTAAACATAAAAGTTTACTATCACTGACCTTCCACCACAAGTCCAGCACAGATGGCCACTGTCAAACCCACAGTTTGAGCCATGGCTGAAAAACCATTGACATCACCCATCTTTACAAGGTCAAAGGTGTGTTGCTGCTGTTTACCATTTGGCAGTGTGGAATTAATTATATTTCTCATAACAACCATATCCCTGTCTTGAGAACCTGCATCGAAAATTATTAATGCTTTAGCCCTAAGGCTATTCCATTTTTATGTTAGGGTGTGTAGAAAAAAATAATACCAATGTGACAATTATGGGAATAAAAAAATAACAACAGAAATAAAAAAAACCTACAGAATTATGGGAAACCAAAAGAATAAAAGAAAATGAACAGTACATACATAAATTTAGAATTGATGGAGGCAAACAGAATTAAAGAGAATGTATCATCTTCTTCTTTGCGTTCATTCTTTACGACCAATTTTAATCACTCTTTGTGATATGTTTGATCTTTGCCAAGAACGTGTATACGTTGCACATTGATTTGTAGACCCCTAAACGCATAGACTTCTACACGTTTAGGACACATGCATTCGATTTCAGCCAAACCTCCTTAGCTGCCTCTTACGACATGCGTGGCAGGTAACAGTGGTTCTATTCTTTACACCCAAAAACCACTCGGGCGAGATAATGTATGAAACCTATAGAATGAAAGAGAACCTACAGAATTATAATTTATGAAAAGTTTATAAGAATATACAATTGTTTTATTAAAAGGTTGTTTTTGTAATTATTAAATATTAGTACATTTGCACTAAATTTAAAATGTTGCCCAGCAGTAATTGGTCTTATTAAATTTTTGAAAGCACCATTACCAGTATACAAATCATTGTTGCAGATGACACCAAAAAAGATGTCAACAGGTCATGTATCTCATAAGAATACAAGTCAGAAACCTGGTCATGTACCTCATGAGAGTACAAGTTAGAAAAAATCTTTAGAGGTTGCTTCTTTTTTCCATGTTTCCACAGTTTTATCCTTTGTTTCCTACTTCATGGTTGACATGTATTGACAAAAAAATATCTAACCACAACTACAGTTCATAGTTCATAAGTACGGTTCCAACTTCACTGCAATGGATCACCCCATAATTGCTCCGTTCCTGTGCCAATGAATATCACACGAAATGAACCACAACTACATTTCTTACAAAAGACCCATCTTTTATGTAGCATCTAGTTAATTTGTAATATTGAGGGGAAGTTCCAAATTAGTTGTGTGATTCTTCCGCCTTAAAGAAGAGGAGCTATCTAGTATAATAATGATACTTGCATTTATATTTCCTTCCCTTTGGTAAAGAATATAAATTAGATAAGTTAATTTATAATAAATGGTCATTGTTAATAACAATCTGAATACTTAGAATTTCTCAAAACATAACAATCGTTAAGTTTGTGAATAAATACATTATCACAAAACATGTGGAATTTTGAAAATAGTATACACCAAAGCATACTATTTATAGATCTCATCTCATTGGTTAGTTGGTGTTACATGAATATTTCTACATCCAACTTCTATGTGGCATAAACCTATCTTCTATGTGACATAAACCCATCTTCTATGTGGCACAAACCCAATTTCTATGTGCACAAATTCATTTTCTATGTGGCACAAACCCATCTTCAATGTGGCGCAAATTCATCTTCTATGTGGCACAAACCATTCTTCTATGTGGCACAAACCCACCTTCTCTCTCACGCGTGTGTTCTTTTTGGCCATTTTGATCATTCTTATTGTGATATATAAACAGCCTTTGCCAAAAACGTTTCTATATGTCACATCATTCAGCTCCATTTGGAGCTATGGTGCTTATCCTTCGGCAATATGTCCGGTTTCAGTCGGCGTTTACTGGGTTCGCTCTCCGTCAGCCTGTGGCTGTCCCCAGCCAACCTGCAAGGCAGCAGGTTGCTATTTTCTTTTAGGGTAACAACCCTTAGTCAACCTTCCCTCCTGGGTTGCTGAGCTTCATCTGCCCAGATTACCTGTCTTTTTTGGACTACCTGGTTTGCCTACCATCCAGTTTTGTGTACGGTTTGCTCCGCTAGCCTTTGACCGTCCCCAATCAAACTACAAGGCAGTTCCCTGTGAGCGGAAATGTGCACTGGATTCAAGCCTCTGCTGGGCTTTCCAGTTTTTCTACACAATTGGGTGGTCTGCTCACCTCTACACTTGCCATGCCCCTTCATGCTCTACCATCAGTGCCGTGCACGTCTGCCCCACCGGTGGGCCCACCCGCACATCATTCGCATGCGTGTTCGCTCTGCCCCGGTGCCTGCCTACCATGTCTATTAGTTCTCACCATGCATACATTTACCATGTTTCTAGACTGTCCGGACAGGGAGCTTAACTCGGACCCCCACATCAGAGCTCCGAGTTTTGCCCCAAGCGGGCTCACATCTCTTCTCTGGATGCCCCCTCATTCCTTTATGTTTATCCGTTCAGCTTTTCCCATCTGCCAGGATAGATGTGCATTAATAGTCACTCTGGGATTCCGCTCATCTGTGTTGCGAATGGATCTCATCCAACGTGACTGCGCCTGCATCACTACTTATACCAGAGTAGCTCTCCCTCGATCTCTACCCGCTTAGCCAGACATGAACTATTGCATGTTTCCAGGGTCACCACGTGGAGGTGGGGTATGATTTTGATTAGTGCCAGCTCACTAATCCTGGCGCGGTGTTGTGTCTTTGTGCCTTTGACCCCAAACCCATCTTCTATGTTGGCAAAAACCCATCTTCTATGTGACATAAACCCATCTTCTATGCGACATAAGTCCAGCTTCTATGTAACATGCTGAGTACAGGATTTCACAATAGATGTATGATATGTGATGGGAGCTTTGAAACATCTCTGTGCAGAAAGCGATTGAGTCCAGAAACAAAGAATGTATTTAAAACCCCACATATTTGGAGAATCCATTAGGATTATTGGGAATGTGCATCATTTCACATTCTTCCTCTCTTACTGACTGAAAATTTGAAGTGAATGTCTTCTAGGTATAAACAAAATTGTGAAATACCTAAGATAGGAATCTGAGGTAAATCAACAAGCCGCAGAATGGTAAATAACTAATCCAAAATCTGTATGAATACAAGTTTTGGATTTCACAGCAAAAGAATAACAAACTAATCAGTTAAGCAACAGCATATTCAGCTTTGGTTCATCATTTGCAGATTACTATATATATATATATATATATATATATATATATATATATATATATATATATATATATATATATAAATATATCGTTGCCCTTACATGATTACTATTCTTACCATACGCAAGCTCTTTAGCTAGATGAGCACACAATGCATCAAGAGGGGTGTTCAGTTTAGGCACTTCTTCATTTCCTAGAATTCCAAGACTAGAAATAATATTTAATTCATTAGATCAATGCTGGTATATTCACAACTTATCTAAGTAAAGTTGGGACTAACTTGGGCTTCATAATGGGCTACAATCCGGTAGCAGTGTGACAACAACAGAGACGAAAGAAAGAAGATGAACACAGTCTACTCTTAGTTGGCTTCTTAATTACCAAGCTATCATAGAGCTTGTACCACAGGTACATAGATCTACAGTGTTAATCTTCTATCTGTGTATAAATGGTGTCTCAGTCAGTTACATTCTCAGTTGTCTCTAAATGAAGTCAGAAAATGATGATGTGGACCTTCCTGCAAAACTGATGATATAAATCATTTATTTTATAACCTAGGTAGTCTCCTTCTCATTGTGAGCACAGTGTTCCTTTAATATATGTTTAGGTTACTTCATGTGTTGTTCCTGCATACTTTAATTACAAACTGTTGTCTTCTTATTTCCTGGAATGTTAAACTCAGCAATATCAGGTTTCCGTTGCTTTGTTAACAAGTAAAAACAAGTAGATTATACATTTTGTCGTATATTAACCCTTTCTCTGTGTAATTTTGTTTCCCTCCGGATGCAGTTATATTGTAATATAAACTAAATAAGCCAGTATACTGGCTTTGCCTCATCTTGAATAATAGATTGGCCAGTAGATTGGCTCAAAGGACAAATGGGTTAAACATTAAAAAAAACATTCAAAAGTAATCAAGCTGATTTTGAGGAAAACAAATGATCTATAATAAATATCAGCAGTCGAATACCTTGCATATATGCCAATAGAATTAACTGAATCAGAATATATGTTCGGATAATATGCTAGTTATAAAATTCATACTCAGTAATTATTTTTAGCTGAGTTTCAGACAGTTCAAGGTTGGTCTGCATCCAGTTCCTGACTGTAATCTGGGAAGAATTTTGTGGGATTCCACCAAGTATACAAACCAGCTCTCTCTGTTTTAGAAACAAAACGAAGCGTTATTGCAATTGAACACAGATCTATAAGACACAGCAAATATACTTTAGCTTTATTTCTAGAACATTTTTTTCCACTCCAACGTTGTTTTCTTTATAGATTTATTTCTACTAACAAAAGCACAGGGTTTCAAGACAATTTAACGTTAATTGTTTCTAAATATTGGTTTGCTATCAAAATCTGACCTCAACTACTAGGTTGCAGGAGCTGGGTTTGAAGATTGGAGTAGTAAGAAAAGAACAGCATAACAGGTACGTGAGTAGGCTCATCAATCAAAATCGAACTGGTACGGTCAGTCACTGGACGCTCTTGGAGATATTGCGAAGGAGATCGGAGCACCTGTGGACATGTCCGGAGTGCAATGAAGATATTCCAAACTGAAACTGAAACTGATCTGACCTCAGTCAAATCTCCAAAACAACAGACAGATAAATGCACAAATGCATGCAAAAACAGTGAAAAAAATAACAAAAGTGTAAGAAAAAAAGAAAAAGTATAATCTGATGCAAAGACCATGTCTGACAGTATGTTGTTATACGATCAACATCATGGCACAATGTGCTATCCATTAAGTTCTCTGCTGCAGCAGCCATTTCAAAATTCCCCGGCTCACCATCCCAATGAGAAGTTGGTTATTACATTTTCCCTCTATACCATGAAGATGGCATTGTGTGGCCTGTCCAGACTTAATTACCAATTTTGGCAATAGTTCCAGTGTCTGAGACTCGCCCATATCACATAATGGGATGTGTACTGCATTATCAACATCAGCCCGGTCCATACTTCTGCCAGTTTCAGTAGAGATATTATTTGCAAGTCAGTCTGCACATTGGTTGCCCCAAACTCCAGCATATCTAGGTGTGCACAGTTAAGCCAGGGTCTGAGATGTGACCGCCAAATGCTGTTGTTAATTACAGTTGTATATAAATGTAATAGACAGGAAAAGGAGAGACAGATAGACTTTCATACACCTGCACAAGTTTTCTTTACAACTGAGTATAAAACACTGGCTTCCATTACATCAAACACTATACTATTGGTTACACTACCCAAGTTATATTTGAAGAATCATGTAACAGTTGTGAGACAACATCACTGTTTGTGAGGCCAAGTGAGATTAGGGCTTGCATTCCAATGCTAAAACCCTGTTAGATGAAAGAAAAAGAAATTCAACAGTCAGATTCATTATTAGAATAATTTATAAAGTTTATATCATTAAAGTTACTTATGAGTAGTGGTTTCTAAACTCATGGTCACAACCGAAATAAGATCATGTGAATCTTCTGTGGGGTAGGGTCACTGTCAAATTATTAGTATTCACTAATTAGTTAATTTAAATGCTAAGTTAACAACTCATTTGAAATTGATACATCATTATAACATATGGGTGTGAAGCATGGACATTTAATAAGGCAGTGGAAAAACATAAATGTGCTTTTGAATATAAGTGTTACAGACGAGTCCTTCATATATGATGGATAAAGAAGAGAACAAATAGATCTATCCAGAAAGAACTCATAATCAAAGACAAATGGCTAATGCTACAAATAAGAAAGAGAAAATGGAGGTATTTTGGACATATAAAAAGACGTGAAGGGCTGGAGAAGACCATCATGGAAGGAAGCATACCGGCAAAGAGAAGAAGAGGAAGACCACGGAGAAGATGGATTCAGGATGTAACTGATGGTTTTAACATGACAGCTGCAGAGGCGAAACATTTGGCCTATGAGAGAGAGAAATTCCAAAGGACTGTTGGGGTGGCAAAGTTCTGCTCAGGACAAGCTATTTGATGATGATATCATCATAAGTCTCTTGTCTTCTTTCTCTCTGGATCAAAGAACTGCAACTGTTGCTGCGACCATTTTATACTATGAGCCATCTTTTTCAGACCAGTTAATGAAGTTTGTACTTTTTGCTTCTTTTTCTACTTTTATTCTTTTATTTTCATTTTGACACACGCACAATTTTCTTGCCCTCATGCTAGGAGTTTTTTTAGGACCATCATTCTCTATTTGCTCTTTTTAAGAATGGTTAGGCATTTTTATGTGAATGAATCCCAGTCAACTACTACTTCATTCCTACAATGGTAGAAGATCTGGTCTGAGAGCATCAGGACAGCAAAGAGACAGATAGATAGATAACATCAAATAACAACTACAATATGGGCTCACTCTGCAACAAACATGGCTCAATAATGTGAATGTAAGCTTTTCACAGCACTTTAAAGCATAGGTAGCTAGACAAAAGAATATGTTATTCAGTTGTATTAGTTACTGTTTTGTACTCTTGTACATGTTTATGCTTCTCACTTCTTCTGTCTATCTAATATAAATTGTGTTACAGATAGCTGTTGGTGAAGATCAGGAGTTTGAGTATATTCTTGGAAACATATCAGTTCTTCAAGGAAGAAAGTAGAACTCCTTTATGTTAGTGCAGAATAACAAACTTATGTTCTTGGGAAGAACATTCCAGTTGTCCACACAGCAGATAAAATTGATAACAAACTGAATATATCTTAATATTAGCATATTATTCTGCCTCTTCTTCTTCTTTATGTTTAGTTCTTAACAAGCAAGTAGAAAAATGGTATTTCAAAAACTAATAACCTTTACAATACAATAAATTATTTCATTGTCTGTATTCAATTTATTAACCAGCATTTAATGTTTTATTAATAAATTACTAATTCACTGGAAAATGTCTTAACGTGCTTTTGTTGGTAGCCTCACCTTGTATCTGAGTGTTCCTCTGTAAATTGTATTCGCTGACTGTATGTTGTACATTTTCATGTATTCAGTAGAGTTTCTATTTGGAATATCTTCTAGTTGACAGTCCTGCAAAAGTCCATCTACTATATTGGGTCTGTCAAAGATGTGACCTTCTGGCACTTCCACAACCTGGATAACAAGTAAAATGATCTCAGACTAACATTTTGCTAACTGTGTAATAACTTAGAAAGAACTCTTTAGATAATTTGATGTTGGTTCGCCATGTGTTGATTGGGCTCTCAAGGGAGCAAAGAATAATAACACTGCGACCTACAAGGCATGTCGTATGAGGCGACCGTAGATACCCTAGTAAATAAAAGCACTGCATAAATTAGATGTATTGGCCTACTTGTAGGTGCATAACTGGCAGAAGGTACAATCACTCTTAGGCTCAGATCACATACAAGTCACCAAGAGTGGTTTAACAGGTGGTCATTATGGAGCGTTCAAAGAAGAAGTGTTGGTTATTGAGTAGTGAACCTGCCTCATAACACTCCTGTAGCTGCTGAGTCTCAGAATAATATATGGAAGCAAATCTGATATATATACTCTCAATGTGAATCCTTGAGTACCTATGGGGAAAAAATATAATAAAACACTAGACTCTGCCAAGTTAGGGATAGCTGCTGGTGAAGTTTGTACTTACGGAATTCCAAATACAGTCAGCAAACACAGTAGACAAGATAAACTATGAAAATGAAAAGACAAATATAATGAAGACACCTATGACAAGTAATGCGGATATCATGCTGGAATCCAAAATAATAAAAATAACAGAGCAGGTAATCTATTTGGGTAGCAATTTTGACTGCAATGTAAAGACCCCAAAAAAAGAGATTATGTAAAAAAAATTGTCAAAGCAACATCAGTTTTTTAAAGCATGCATAGGATATGGAACTCCAAGTTACATAGGTTAAAAACGAAATTACGAATTTTAAATTCCAATGTTGTCTCAATCCTAGAATATGACTGTGAGAGTTGGAAAATAACTACAGATATCGAAAGTAAGGTGAATGCATTTGAAAATAGATGTCTGTAAAAAATAATGACCATTCATTGGACAAATTCATTAGATGTGATGAAATCAGAGAAGTCTCTAGTCTAACATTATTATCAACATAAGAAAGTGAAGAAGGGGATATGTTGAACATACTCTGAGAAGAAATGATTTAAAAAACCACAAAGTAGCTATTGAAGTTGGAAGCAAATGGTTCAAGGACAATCTAAGGAAACCCTGAAATTAACTTTTCTGTGCAGGCAGAAATATCAAACTCAGTTCTGTAGAAAAGATTGATCAAGTCCAGGACAGAGTGGTATGTATAAACTGCTTGCAGGCCCTATGTAACTTATTATAGTACAAGGGAATTCAAAATACACTCTGCCAAAATTGCTGCAAAAGTTGAATAGGAAGTTTTGTGCATGGTGCTAGCAACTTTATCATGTAAGAGAAATCATAACGGAAACACATTTATAAGAGAATATAATAAACTTCTTACATGAGATAAATTGAAGTTATATCCCATATTCTTAACTGAACAGAAGAATGATCATGATGATGTGAGACATATAATATGATATGCAAAACATATCACAGCAACAAACCAACTTAATTGTATTCTTTAAATTATATGAAAAGAAATGTGTATCTATCTTTTTAAAGAATTGTTAATTTAGCATAGTCAATGACTAAAACATGCGAGCCAGAAATTAATTTTGTACATAACTTTAGGATCATGAATTTATGATGTAATATCACACAAACATAATGCTCTTACTTTTTGATCCATAATAAACTTTGCTTTCTTCATGGCACTGATAAACATACCCTTAGGGTACCAGCTGCAAGAAAATAATCACTGTATAAATTATATGACAATATTCGTATTCCTCTTCATCATTTTTCTGTCAGTTATCAGATCACAGTACACATATTTAGATTTCATGAACTGTATGAATTGCTTCGGTTCATTTATAAAACCTCTCAATTTCAGAAGGTGTTATCACAAAGGGTCATATTTTCTATGTGTTTTTCCTATAGAGCTGATAATCCTGAAGGATGTGTTCTACAGTTCTGAGTTTTCCTCCCAAGTGGGCAAGCCTGTCTCATTAATCTTAAGATTGATGAACATGTTACTTATATAGTGTCTTGTTCATCTTGTTATATAGTGATTATAATGGTCCATTTTTTTGAAACACTAGATGGTAATGATCTCTGGGGTCTGAAGTTGTGGGCATCTACTTCCAAAGTTTCTTAAATTCAGTTTTATCGTATATTTTTTTAATTCATGATATTAGATGTTATTTTCAATCTGCTTGAATTATTTATCTCCATTGTCAAGAGATCAGTGTTTTCATGTTTTTATAAAACAGTATCCTGGAATCAACTGTAACACTATGTCTTTGGTGACTGTGCTGAACTGCAGTAAAAAGGATGCACGATCATTCATGTGAGTCTTTAATGGTGTAGAAAACTTACGTTGCATCATCTAGAATGTTTACTCATTTGTTGCATATTTCTTTACAATTTATAAAATTTTAGTTGCTTCCATAATGAATATGATAATATTAACATAATTTATTTCAGCAATCTGAAGAGACCAAATCATTGATAGTGAACATGATGTGCAGATGCTCATCTCATTTTAGTTAACCACCTGCATCAATCTGAACAAGTTATTCTTCTTCTTCTGAATGCAGTTCCTTCTAATCGACCATTTATTATTCTTGCAATGAATCACTAGATGTCCTCTGTTGCTATAGCAAGATCAGTGTACTTATTGTTTTCTAAACTCTGAAATAGTAGACTGGTATATTACTTGGTTAGCTTACAAGAGGAGCATTTTTCCATCATCCAGTCTTCAACCTCTCTTTTTTCTCTGGCTCATGTTTTTATATCACCATCTTGTAGAGTGACTTTTAAAGTTGATGTATCCAGATTCTTCATGTTCTACATTGTGTAGCACCAACTTTGTGGCTGGTTGAAACTGTAGCAGTTTGTAATCATCATACCTCCACTAGATGCAAGCATCATGACTTGCTTGAAATTTAAATTGTGGCATATCCTTTACAGGACATCACCATCAATCACAGTAAATGAGTTGTCAATTTCTAGACACCACTTATACATTCAGTAGTTTGCCATTGCTTTCTGAATGGTGAGGTCTATTTTTACCGTTCATAAAATTCCACTGAAACAAATTTGCTTTCAAACTGCCCGCCGCGTAGTTTGAACCAGGTACATTTTGGTTGTGATCGAGCTCACTACTGCTTAAGCTACAGATGCACACATAACTTGCTTATGTTTTCAAAATATTGTTTTTAAATAATTCCCTTTTCATTGCTCTATTTTTCCAGTACTTTAACAGAAATGTATGTGTTCATGAAATATGGTTCTTCTGTAAGTCCATCTTTCAGAGAATTGAATTTTGTCTTCTAGTTTCTTGTTCAGTGTCAATCCTTTTATGTCATAAAGAGCCCGTCTGCCCAGCGTGTTCGTAGCGCATTGGACTACGGGTGACTATCCCTCTGTGTGTGCGGGTTCAATTCCACGGGATGGCAGAAAAAGTCACAGATTCCCCAGATTTGCAGTGTTCGTGGCACCGAATCAAAGGGTTACGATATCCATGGCACCGAGCGAAGAGCTGAAAAGCTCAAGTGCTTCTGGATCGGGAAAAAAAATGTCACAAAGAAGTAAGAATATACTAGCACTTTTTGACTCATTTTTAATTTGTGAAAGCTTACCTAAATTTATATCTCAAAGGTCCATTGGAACATTCAGGTGCTGGAAGACCACCACACAAAGACACATAGCTGGTGACCTAATTATTAATAGTTAGATCAAGAAGAAAAACATCATCATATAAGAACATTGTATAATAAATGTTGGTTTGTTGTTCTGAAATATGATGGAGATCAAGTGTTTAACATTGTGACCAAAATTTGTCAGAGATATTGGAGTACAAAACGATGACCTACTGAACGAATGCAGTTGCTAGTAACACTCCTTTGAATGAAAGGTCATTTTAAATTCTGTAATAATTAGTCTGATGAGCCCCATAACAAAAATACTACTCAAGATCATACATGACAGAATTAAAAACAAGATAGACATAGAAGTAGGGGAAGAACAGTTTGGCTTTAGAAAGAACAAAGGAACAAGAGAGGCAATACTTAGTATAAGACTACTCGCTGACAAGTATATAGAAGTGCACAAAAGTATCTACTTGTGTTTCATTGACTATAGCAAAGCTTTTGACAGAGTCCAATATGAAAAGCTAATCATATGTCTACAAGAAATAGGCCTAGATGGGGATGATATCAGACTAATAAGTAACATATACTGGGAACAGACAGCAATAATAAAATGTGAAAATACTCTCCATACATAGACATAAAAAGAGGAGTGAGACAAGGATGCATTCTGTCACCAAGCCTATTTAACATCTACACAGAGAAAATCTTCAAACAACTAGAGGGAATGCCAGGACTCAAGATCAATGGGAAAATAATAAACAACTTAAGATATGCAGATGACACAGTATTGGTAGCAGAAAGTGAACAAGAATTACAAGAACTAGTGGACCAATTGGACAGAACTAGCAAAGAATATGGATTAGACATTAACATACAGAAAACAAAAACTATGGTAATCAACAAGGAAATGGAGAAACCTAAAATGAATGTAAAAATACATGGAGAATTACTACATGAAGTAAAAAGTTTCTTATATCTTGGTCAGATGATAACAGATGATGGCAGATGTATAACAGAAATTAAAAGAGAATAGGAATGGCCAAGGATAATTTCAATAGTATGAGAAAGTTACTGACATCCAAACAAATAACAAACAGGCTAAAATTAGAATGATCAAATGCTATACATATCCTATATTAATGTATGGCTCGGAAACATGAACAATGAACAAGCAGTTAGAAGACAGAATGATGCATTTGAGATGTGGATATATAGAAGAATAGGCAGAGTATCACGGACAGAAAAACAGACAAATAAACAAGTTTTTATTAAAACTAGACATGAAGAAACAATTATTAAGAGAAATAAATTCAGACAAGTAAAGTATTTTGGGCACATAAAAGACATGACACCATGATAAAATATTTACTAGAGGGGAAAGTTGAGGGGGGAAGAGGAAGACCAAGAGATAAGTGGGAGAGAAACTTTAAGAAATGGATGGCAGTGTGAAACACCAAGGCGAAAGACAGAGGATGATGGAGATTCATTGCAGCCAACCTTCAATGTGGAGACGGCACCTGATCATGATGAATAATTATAGAAGGTCTACACATCCAAAGGAAACATGGAGAAGAACTGTGGAAAGAGAGTTGAAAGATTGTGGCCTGACACTGGAAACAATTGGTAGAAAGACAGCAGAACTACATCAATGGAAATATTTAGTCGAAGTCTTATGTGTCAGATGGGACAGAAGAGGATATAAATAGACATATTATAGAAGAGTCAGGCCTATCATTTCAAGTAAAGTGATGTTGAAAATACTCTTAAACAGAATAAAACCAAAATTTGAAAAATTTCAGCAAAAGTATAGGTGGGCTTTAGACAAAACAGAAGCACAACAGAGCAAATTGTCAATATTAGAACTCCGATTGAAAAACAATTTTGACATCAACAAGATTTATTCCATAATTTTGCTGACTTCCCAAAGGACTTTGATCATGTATGGAATGTAGGTATGTGACAATTAATGAGAAAATGTAATCTTAATACACATATAGTAGATATTATTGAATCAACAATTAAATATGCAAACAGTGTGGTTGCTTACAATGACATCAGTGAATTATTCAAAATAACTGTGGAAGTGCAGCAGGGTTGTACTTTTCAATACTTATATGGAACACATTAAGCAAGAGACTCCATGATTATAAGCTATCAATATCGATTGCAGGTAGACATTTGTGCAATGTACATTTTGCAAATGATATTGATCTATTGGCTGGTTCAGAGCCAGAACTTTGAGAAATTGCTTCGAATTAGAGGAAATATGCAGTAGATATGGGATGTTAATCAACTCCAAAAAAAAAAGTAGTAAAATGTTGGTGAATAGATACAAAAATAAAATCTCCACTAACAGTATGTTGAATGGACAACAATAAGAAGTAGTACAGGCTTTTAAATACTTGTAGTGATGGAAGTTTAAAAAAAGAAATTAAGTCCAGACTTGAAAAAGCTGTTGCCAATGCTGAATGTGATTTGGAAAAATAACACCAGATGTTTTGTGAAGATCAGTCTAAATAAATCGCTAGTACTATAAATTCTATTGTATGGAACCCAGAGCTGGATACCCACACAAAAAAAATATGAAGAGAATAATTCAGTCTTTTGAATATAAATGTTATAGAAGGATGCTACAGATCTCTTACAAAGAACACAAAACAAGCAAATTTATTAGGAATAAAATAACTATGTTAGCAGAACAGCAAGAAGAACTTCTGATAGTGTTGAAACGTCATAAGCTTGCATGGTCAGACATGTAAACAGCATAACTACCTCTCAAAAAACAATTCTTCACAAAACAGTTAAAGGTGATAGGATAAGAGGAAGGCCAAGAAAGAATGAGCAGATAACATCAAAGATTGGTCAGAAAAGTATCTTATCGCACTCATGCACCTCAGGGAGATTTGTGGGGAGACTTTTGTGTCGGCAATTTCACAATAGCACCTCTACAACCATAATGGGTTACAAGCTTCATTACAATATTAATATAAATATATGGTAATGTTGCCTACGTGTAGTAGAACTTCAGCTATTGTAAGTAAACTAATAAAAGCCATATAAGAAATTAATATAAGAAACCATATTACCTGACCTCCTTGTTCATGGATTGAGTCGATACAATCCATGGCCAGTAGATGATCAATACCTGGATCCAGGCCTACTTCACTTAAGATGGTGATGCCAGCAGCCTTTGCACTGGACCAGAAACAATAAAATGTCTAGAGCAAATTTTGCGCATCAAGTATCTGTGTGTGTTGTACAATAGTGATCACATGTTTACCAGGGGTTGGGTCTCTGTAGTAAAGTCATTTGCTTTGCATTCAGAATGTTGTGGGTTCAAATCTGTACTGTGTCATTCAGTCCATAGGCGCATTTTTTCAAAAATTCACAAGATTGTTGCTAAAGCTACGAAGTTCATATTTGAGTGGAGTGCCATTTCTGCAAGAGGACCAAGCTATTTAGTGGAAACCCGGTGCAATGAAGTAAATTCATTTCTTTTAAACATTTTTGGGGATTTTCTCTCTGATATTTGAGCTAGCTGTAATCATCACATCTGGACTTTGCAACAAATCAACTGGAATTCTTTACACTCAACAAGAAATATTATGAACATTTTGCATCAGAAGAATGTCCCCTTTATTGAACCAGATATGTAGTTCCTAAATGATGTTCATGTATTAAGAGTGATGAAAACAACTCTTTGTTTATCTTTTTATTAGGATAATATTACATTTGACTATGTGCATAGTGGGGGCATATAAGTCTGATGAAGGAATGGCAAGATTTTGTAGAGTAAGGTATGGTTGCTTCAGTTAAAGTTTAATTCCACTGGTTTTTTTAGCCTGTCTCTGCTGTTACTTTTCTGGATGCCTCATTTATCCTTGTACTTTTATGAAAATACATGTACCAAGCAATTTTATCTTGTGCAGCAGCCTCATCTGTGTCAGACTGTATTCCACAAACATTTTTTAAAATTCTAAGTGTGTCTTTGAAGCACTTCTTTTGGCCACCATGGGATCATTTATCTTTCTGTAACTCACCATAAAGAAGTTTTGTGGACAGCCAATGGTCTGATATGTGGACTATATGACATGGCAATCAACCTGTTCCTACATCAGAAGAATAGTATTGATGATATGGGTACCAACTCTGTCACGAATGGAGGTGTTCAGGATATTGTCTTGCAATTTGTTGTGCATTATCTTTCTTAGGCAGACTATGTGGTAGTGGTTAATCCTCTTAATGAGCTGACTTTATACAGTTTCCATGATTGAAATAAATACAACAGTGCTGAAGCACCACAGCTCTGAGATGGTCCCTAAATAGGAAGTAAGTAAAGAACCTATTTCATGCCTTGTGGTTTTGGGAGGGTAATAGTGTTATACAAGTATTTTCTGTGACTAATGGCACACAATTGGTGATGTGGTCAAGATCATGCTGACAGCTTCTACTTTTCAGAATTTATCTGGTACATAATTAAAACTATAGATGCCTGCAAAATCCATCAATAGACGCCTCAGCAGGAAACTCCATCTGCAATGGGATGACGGGATAACAAACAGGGAACTGTGGGTTAGAGCGGGACAACAATAGGTGGAACAAGAGATAAGGAGAATAAGGTGGGGATGGATAGGATGCACACTGAGGAGACCTCCTGATTGTATCACAAGACAGACCTCTGATGGAACCCCAGGGTAATAGAGGTAAGGAAAACCGGGAACACCTGGAGGCAGGAGTTGGAAACAGAATGCAAGAAAATAAGGAAAGAGTGGAGAGATCTGGAAAAGATGACCTTGGGTAGGAGGGCTTGAAAAGTATATGCCTCCCTAGGGGTGAAGGGTGAAGAAGAAGAATTAAAATTGAAGTATGGTATTGTTGATATGTGGTGAAGTGTTCCATCAATTTATAGAAAAGAAGTATTTACTAGTGGAGCATACAAAACAAGTTTTTCAGAAACAAGATGGACACAGAATATAATTTCTGACTACTTTCACATTAACATTTGACCCAAAATATTATTTGCATTTTTACAAGCAAAGAAATTATTAAATAAATAATCTGGTTTTTTTTTTACCATATTTGGTTAACATACAAAAAGAGACAATTGTTCTTTTCTTTGCTTCACAAAAGAACAACATGACGACACAGTACTTAAACTGAACAGAAATCCAATATTTATGTGGGAAATTTGTTATCAGTAACAGCAAACAAGACAACAAAACTGACCAGAAAAATGTGTACTTATAAATTCCCTATTTTTGAGAAAGTTTAACAAAATCTAAATGTTTAAATGTTGATAATAACTGCTAAGAAATTAGATTGTTTACCTATCATGTGCTGCTCTGATGATGTCATCTTCATAACTTGCATGAATGAGACTTTTCTTACAGCTGATACAACACTGAATCACTTGAGGGTGAAGGTAGGCAGGAAGAATACTGATTAAAATATAGAAAAAAGATGTTTAAAATCAAATCTTCAGAAAAACTCCACAAAAACATAAATTTGCAAAACAATAATGCAATATAATAATTATAACCACCTGTGAATTGCAGGGATCTGCAAGGGAAGTAGAGAATATTGACACTATGACCTACAATGTATGTTGTATTAGATAACTAAGGTAGGATTCAGATTAGGGCTGGCTAACCCTATCTAGTGGGAAAACGATGCTACAAAATACAACCAACTATGAACAAGTAAAATACAAGAAAATAATAACTGTGCTAGCCAGAAGCAAAGATGGAAAATTTGGCATGAAGGAGATAGACATAAAGAGAGGAAAACTTGGAAAATGAATTGCTTAGAGGAGGTATTCAATCTACACTCTAAGTGTGGTCAGGAAAAAAAGGGAATTATTGTAACCAGATGGGGAAATTAAAATATAAACATTAGCTAGTCAAAAAGTGCAACATCACTAGAGCTTGTATTAGTTCAGAGGTAACACATCAAATATCATTAAAGCTAACTCATTTAAACACCATTCACAATTCTAGTATCAATGTCAAAGTATTAAATCTATTCTCTGATAGTAAATCAAGTGTCTATTGGAATGGAAAGCAATAATATGTGATTACTATCATATGTACAATTACATACAACTGACACTATGCAAACACATCCATATATATATCATAATTGAATATAACGTAAACCAATCATATGAGGAAGTTAAAGTTGAGAATAAACTACAAACAAATTATACTTTAAATTTTCAATAATTTCGGATGTTCTTACAGAATTTGACATCAGGATTTTGGTCCTTCTAAAGATCAATTCTGTTATCATCATGTATCCCCTCCACATTATCAGATCCAAGTTTCCATAGTATCTAGTACCTGTGTACAATACAGGATTTAATAGTACTTACCATCAACGCTGTTGATGTGACGAATTTAATATATTCACCTTGTACTACATCATGCTGACTGAATTCTATTTGCTAGTCTCCTGTCAACATTCTGAATGAAAACTTTGGAGAGGCAAGGAAGTTCCTGTCTAAGTCGGTCTGAACTGCTGAAACTGTTCATGAAAATTGTTTGTATATTTATATAAATCTTGACAAAAGTAAATTATGCAAGAAATATAATAATTTAAAAAGGAGAGATAATGGGGACGACCGCAGTTAAGATATATATACTAATTGCTGAAAGACCAAACAAAAAGTATGTCAGGTAAAGACAGATTTCGTTTAGATTCATGTCATAAAATAATGCTGTCACCGTGTGTCTTTAACATTACACTGAATAAATCGCCCGAGTGGTTACCTGGGCCCAAATTTGGGGTGCAAAGAATAGAACCACTGTTACCTGCCACGCATGTCGTAAGAGGCGACTAAGGAGGTTTGGCTGAAATCGGATGCACATGTCCTAAACCTGTAGAAATATATGCGTTTAGGGGCCTAACAAACCAATGTGCAACGTATACACGTTCTTGCAAAGATCAAACATATCACAAAGAGTGATTAAAATTGGTCGAAGAACAACGCAAAGAAGAAGAAGAAGAAGACTGAATAAATTTTCAAGAAAACTGAAGGGATGTCAGGAATAGGGGGGGGGAAGGCTTACATACCTCAATGACTCAGAAACCTATGCTGGCAGGAAATATGACTTCCTGGTCCTCCAGGTTGGGGGTTATGCAATGGGCTAACTACACATCTATTTAGAAAAAGAATGCAGTTACAGAAACTTAAACAAGCCCATGATAACCCAAGGAGGAGGAGAAAATAGCTGTGGATCTGGCATAACCTACAGAAGACACAGTCAAGTGTCCCTAGACAAGTACTTGAGTGGAACCCGTAAGGAGATGGAAAAGTGACACCCTAAACAGACTTGGAAATGAAGTCTGCTTGATGAACTGAAGGATGCTGAACTAGCCTGGAAAGTCATAAAGAAAACAGCCAGAGACTGAAAAAGTGAAGGACAACTGTTGAGGCCCTAGACTCAATGAGGAGCGGAGAGGAACAAGCATAAAAACAACAGTTTAGTTTGTACATATACCAGCTTCTTCTTTTTCTTCAAACACTCCATATCAACAAATTGTTAACCACTCTTGCGATGTTGTGTGATCTGAGCCTAAGAGCGACTGTACGTTGTGCCAGTTATGTGCCTACAAGTAGGCCTGCCCCTCTGATTACTGCTATACTTTTTATTTACTAAAGCAGCTTCCCTAGGCTCCTACCTCAGTCGCCTCCTACGATATGCCATTGTAGGCCGCAGTTATAGTATTCTTTGCTTCCCTTATAAGCCCCAGCAACACATGGGCGACATACACCAGCAAAGTTAAAAAGTGAACAAAACTTGATTCAGCCATTAGCATGATTTTTCAATGTAGTTGTTAATATGTTAAATAGATCATCTTGGAATTGATGACGTTCAGAATGATTAGAAAACACTTGCTTCAAAATCACCTATAGTTGGTGTGTTAGAGATAAACAAGGACATGCTCAGCTGCAGTTGCTTAGCAATCATCAGTCACAACAAGTAATAAAGTATCTATCTCTATTGTGATTGAGTACTTTTGAATAAAAATAATCCCCAGGTAGGACTAGGAACATGAAGTGTGTTTACCAAGTGAATCACAGGAGCCATCAACATACATATATTTCTACATCTGCTTCAGAAACTAAGCAACTATAGATCTAGCTGAAGTGCCTTGAGGTTAAACAAATTAATAATTAATCCTTATATAATTAAATGTTTTGTGAAATGTTATACAATAATTTTATATACTTTGACAAGGAAAATAAACTGGACACAAGAATAATTATACACATTTTGTTTGCACATACCAACAGTGACATCATAATGGTTTCTCAACAAGTAATCCACACAAGGCCCTGAGACCATTCCAGCTCCTAACACCAGAACTTTCTTTGCCATTTTATTGATAGTCTTCTAAACCAGTCAAATGTAAATTGACCAGCACCAGCTGTGACTAATTATCTAAACTGTACTGTGACCCACTTTATATTTTAGTTATATAGTTTTAGTCATGAGTGAAGAAATTCGACACACAAAAGGTTAAACGGGACAGTTGTAAAGGAATCTATTAAACAAGACATCTGATATAAAATCCTGCACAGTCAGGAATTTATTAAATTAATTTGTATATTCATAATATTAACAAACAAATGTTTCAGGCATTGTACTTAAATTTATATGTTAGTATTTCAAATGCAAACAGTTATTGCTGAGTTGAGAGGAATAATTAAGTAAGTTTAGTAAGATATGGCAACTGTCAGAATCCATAAACTCGATTTTAGACACTACTGATAAGGAGGCAATGTGTGTGTACTACATTAATGGATAGACCTACGTGTAGCTTTTGATAATGTTTGGAATGAATAGCTTCTGAAGAAACTAAGAATTGCACAATAACTGGTACGTTGTGCAGTTGGATAAAAATATGCATACATAACAGAAGAGCCAGAGTAAATCTTTGGTGGTTTCAAGAGAAAGACGATTTTATCGATTGCGTCCCTTGGGAAGGTTTTTGTCTGATCACTTTTCTTGATTTACATCATCTGGTTTCTGAACTACCATATGGAGAAAAGGTGACAATGTGCGTTAATAATCTGGCAATATTTAGTTAGTCCTTAAAACATCCTCATTGCATAAGGAACAAGTCATAAGTGCTCCAATCTCATTTTTCAGAATATTCATCAGCACTCGATGATTGACATCTTGATCTATGATCTTGTGTTATGAAACATCGTCTGCTATCCGTATAGTCTACCGCTCAAATCTATTTTTTTTTTAAACCACCACGTTCGACATGACGTTTCTGCAGTCGAAACATGGGCGTTGAATATAAGCCACCAATGTAATCCTCTGTCCGACAAGTCTCCCTACTGCCGTTCAGGATATCAACCCTGTCCATTGTCTGAGAAGAAATTATCAGAGAATCGCAAAGCAGACTGTGAAGAAGGATGCAAAGGTTCCAAGGAAGGAGGACCTCTCTAGGAAAACCTTGAAACGAACTTTGCTAAGATTGGCGATAAATATCAGACAATTCCATAGAAGAAATCGAACGAGTTGCCCAGGACAGACTTAATTTCATAGAAGAGATCGAACGAGTTGCCCAGATCTAGGACAGAGCAGTATGGATAAATACTAAATAGCTTGTAGTCTTTATCTTCTTCTTCTTTGCGTTCGTTCTTTACGACCAATTTTAATCACTCTTTATGATATGTTTGATCTTTGCCAAGAACGTGCATACGTTGCACATTGGTTTGGTAGGCCCCTAAACGCATAGACTTCTACACATTTATGACATGTGCATCCGATTTCATCCAAACCTCCTTAGCCGCCTCTTACGACATGCATGGCAGGTAACAGTGGTTCTATTCTTTACATCCCAAATTTGGGCCCCGGTAACCACTCGGGCAGTAGTCTTTATGTAACGTACAACGGAACGAGAGAAATATAATATTATCTGATTAGTGAAAAAATTGTCAATAATTTGAAATCATTTTTCCTATGGAGAATTTTTGAAAGAATGTTTCTATGAAGCTGTTAAAGTGCCACCTACTCCGGTTGTCAGCGTGTGTAACAAAGACATTGACAGAATTAAGGGAAACACTCAAATATCCCGGAATAACTGTTGACAGAAGCCTATCATTAAAAGTCATGGTGAGAACATAATCCTAAATGTCAGAAAGGGCTAATCGCTCTCAAAATAATAGTGGAGATTGAACAACGCTTGATTCTCTTCTCTTTCTTTATCGGGGGCTTGTGCAGAGTGGTGGACTATGGTATTCTGACAGTGAGCAGAACATCGCTGGATAATTGGATAAGGTCTAAAATGAGGCACATACACTTGGTTGCATACAAAACGCTTCGTGTGAGGCAATGCGCTCTGTCATTGGCTTGCCAACGATAACAATGAGACACAGTCACACACGTAAAAGCTTATTTGAAGACACAAATTATTCTCTGCACAATGTCATAAATGAAAACAAGGGATGGCGTTTGAAGAGAGGCTGATCCTGGATGGCCGAGTATGTTATTAAACAGGTATGTACTCTAGATGAAGCACGGATGCCTGTATCAGAGGACATGATTGATTACATCAGGGCTATCAGTACACTGAACGTTGCTGTAGGAAATGGGCTGCTGGCGTTGCCAATACAGAGAATATTGCACTTGTGTATCAGCATTCCTATCCAGATGATATCATTATTTACACATAATGGATGTGAGGGATGGGGGGCGCGTGAAGAAATCCTTTTCAGTCACCTTCTCATTGACTAGGTTGTCGATTGCATAGTTGAGTTTCGACTTTTGTTATGTGATCTAATTTGTAAAACCTCAAGCTTAATATAGTGCGGTGTCAGCTACTATATTTTTGGTTGAATCTTCTTCTTCTTCAAACGTTCCATATCGACTCTTGTTAACCCTCTGTGTGATTTATATGTGATCTGAAACTAAAAGCGATTGTACGTTGTGCACATCCGATTTATGCAATGCATTTTAGTTTTATTTACTAGGATAACTTCCCTAGGTCCTACATCAGTCACCTCTTACGACATGGCTTGTAGGCGCAGTGGTACTATTTATTGTTCCCTATGGGCCCCGGCATCACACAGGCATTTGGTTGAATGAAGCTCTAGATAGGTTCCACCATCTGTTTTTGCAGTCTATACAATTTTCTTTATTATATATATATATATATATATATATAAAATATAACATATATATACGTTAAATGTAAGGGTGCATGTTACAATATGTCCATTCCATAGGAATATGGTATTTTTTTAAAAATAAAATTTTGTTTCATAGAACACCCAACATGGAGGTCCAGAGCTTGGTAGAACCTACTGGGAGTAAATTATAGTAGTTACGGGTATACACGCTGTCAATCCTCTACAACTGCTGTCTTGAAGCAAACAAGATGACATGCACACCAAAATAAGATGCTGAAATTAAATTGGCAGTTGTTTATGCTTATGTGGCTGAACAATTTAATTTGTTGTTTCTTGATGAAGTTCAGTATTGGTGTCTTCATTTCTAAACCAGAAAGGTGACACAGATACCATAATTAGAATTGAATCTGGAACTATGCGTGTGGAATTGGTGGACATCATTCGGAGATCACATCTCAAGAAAATGACTTGGCTGTACACACCTGGACATGCTGGAGTGCAGGGTAACAAGTGTGCTGACTTTCTTGCAAACAATGCACCGACTCAAGCGGGCAGAAGTATGGACAGAGCCGATATCATCAATGCGGTATGTTCTCAATTATGTGACATGGGCAAGTCTTAGACACTTGAACAAGTTCAAGAATTAGACGTTAAGTTTGGACATGCCAGGCAGTGTCGTCTTCATGGTAGAGAGAGAAGATATAGTAATCAACTTTTCATGGGTACGGTGAGCAAATGGACTTTGGGATGGCTGCTGCAGCGGACAGAGCAGAATGGAAATGCCCAGTGTGCCATGACGTCGATCGCATAACATAATTAGAATTGCCATGCTATTAAAACTTCAAGGGGAAGATGAAAGAGACCAACCAAAGATAACTTGGTGCAGATCAGTTGAAATGAGAACCAGGAAACAGTTTTGGCGTACCTACAGAGCATGACCGCAGATCAAGCATGTTGTGAGATTTTTGCAACTCTAGCTTGATTCTTTTATCTGTCCAGCCCACTTGTCCAGCACCACATTCCAGAGACTTTTAAGTTATTTACATCATATTTGTTCAGAGTTCTTGTTTTCAAGTCATAGAATGCTACAACCAGACATGGGTGTTTACTATTTTTCCAAGTTCAATAACAATATTAGCTGTCAAGTTCAGACCATCAATCTACTTTTCTTGCAGATAAGTCTGTTTAGCCATTGCAATCCTATTTTCTATGTTCATTTCATAGCAGGCATACATTGAACATGTCCTAAACTTCTTCTTGGGAACATGTGATAGTTTCTCTTTACTCTGCAGGAGTTAATCTCTGTATTTGATACCTATTTTTGATTGTCAGTGAAGTGAATTCTGACCAAATTCAAAGGACTTTACTTACACAGGTGGTTGCTCAGTCCTTAGAGTCAGTGATAAAGCTGTATTACTTTATTTTACTGTGCATGTGGCCCCAATAGACACTACAAAACTACTTGTAATAACCATACCACTAGCTAAAAAGATACGTCTTATTTCTCGCCACGATGCAAACACTATATATGAACAGTACCATCATGCTCTGAGTTATCTGCTAGCAGTTGCTTAATTCTGACATCAGATTTCATATTACCCAATCTCTACAACCCTTTCCAAGAGTAATAATGATGTTGTAGAAGTTTGGCATGCTCCAATCTATCAAGATTCATCATTCCCTTTTTTTTAGGGTCACAACTGTGGTCACATGACTGATCACACTTTCAGCTTGAGCCATTCATGACATGCTGTGTTTGATTCTCATTCCCTAAATATCATTAGTATTCTTGTGTAGTAGGTTTGCATATGCAGGAGAGTTTTCATGTTTATAGACAATAACATTGCTTACAGTAGACAGAAATATATCATTTATGATCTGAAAATATAGTTAATTGTTGTTCAATCTGTGAATAAGAGCAATACATTCCATTCCTTGCAGAATCATCTATGTAAAATTTATGACAAACAACAAAACTTTACCAAATGTTTCCGATAATATCACTTTATTCTACATGAACAATCAAATAAACAAATAAGATATATATATTACTATCTGCCATATCACTTGTGTGCTGCCGGGGCTTGCATAGGGAGCAAGGATTTGTAACACTGCAACCTACAAGGCATGTCGTAAGAGGTGACTGATGTAGGACCTAGGAAGCTACCCTAGTAAATAAAAAGCACCATAGAAATCGGACGTGATGGCCTACTTGTAGGCACATAACTGTCACAACATACAATCGCTCTTAGGCTCAGATCACATACAAGTCACACAGAGTGGTTAACAAGTGGTCGATGTGAAGCGTTCGAAGAAGAAGATAATATCTGCCTGCAAATCAATCTTCCACTTTCCCTGTGGGTTCCTGAAAAGGGTCCTTCTTGTTATATTCTTTTCAGGTTTTCTCAAAGTGTGTCCTATCCAGCACCTATGTATTTTCTTCACCTCATGGCTCACAGTGATCTGTCTCGTTCTCTCCATTAGCTCCACATTTGTGACACTATGATATCGTCTAGTCTCTATTCTGCGCAGATACTAGTTGATGAATGTTTGCTATTTATTTTTAATTATTTCATTGGTTATTGATTACTGAATTGATGTTACAGCACTTTGCGCAAACCCACAAGTGCTTAGTCTCCCCCAACAGATGTAGAAGGGTATACATACTGATGGTTCCTGTGGCTCACTGTTTATATACACTCCTCTTTTTTTGTTTTAGTCTTCTCCATGTTTTTGACCCATACAGCAGAACTGCGTTAACCTTGGAATTCAACATTCTAATATCCTTGAATCAATTAGGGGATCTATATGCTAAAGATACCCAAACAGTGATTAAAATTTACAGCAAAGTCATATCACTTGTTATCTCATTGCTATCAACTCCAGAAATTACTAAAGAACCTAGACTCTGCAGGACAGAAACAATATCTACAGCTGTCATCCAGGCTGAAATTTTAGACTGAAAGTTATCATAAACCTGATCATCATAACAGTGATGTAAAGTTTTAAGCTCTGAATTATACAAATTTGGATTCTGTGACTCAGTGGGTATATATGGTTTCATTAGTTCAGAATTTGGAAATACTTGCTGTGTGTAATTTGTTAATCTGGACATAGCAGATTCAGCTTCATTGCTGAAAATATTTTGCAAATATTCTAAACTACTAATAAACATGGGATCTTTCTTATCTGTTTCTGATCCTAACATTACTTCAGTCTTAGGAGTTATAATGTTACTTTTTAATGAACAGGTCTGTGGGGTCATGGGGAAACCTGTAGCTGATGGTGCAGTCAAATGTATATCCTTTTTTTGTCTGGTAGGCTGCTCCATATTATGTACAGTGTGCAGTCTGACCGTTTGGTAATAGTCTTGAAAAATATCTGCTACAGCTTCTAGGATCACAGACTGCATATATGACTGGCTCCCTGTAAATAAATAAAAAATAATAATAACAAACAATGTAGAGAGAATGAGATAACAGGACAACATTTGAAAAATGTCTAAAATTCCTTATAAATGAAATGGTGGATTTAAAAAAGTTGTCTAAAATATGAGAGAAGGTACAGCTAGTACTAAGCATCTTTGTAGTCTGTTTAACTTTCCAAACTAAATGAAGAGTTCATGTTTATTCATTTTCAAATAAATAAATCAAGTGCCATGCCTGCCGCCATAGGCGATCATGTATTTCCACAGCTTTCTGGTGCATTTCATCGATTATGATACCAATCTCTTTTCAAGCTATAATGGCAGATTATCCACCATCTTCTCCTCTACTTTTCATGATCTCTCCTTCCTGTTCTCCCAAATGTTCCAAACCTCCTCTTCACATTATGTGTCTGAAAAACATTGATTGCCTAATTCTTATCCATTTGATCAGGTTTTATCATGTGCAAGACTTTCAAAACAAAACCAAAACTGTAAGAAAGCTAGGCCATCAATGTTTGATCAGATGCAGAACAAAATGAACACATAAGTAAAAGTAGAAATTATATAAATCTTACACCATATTAGTAACATTTACCTAATGCAGATGCAGACTTGAAATGGATTCTGTTAGCACACCAAATTTCAGTATTTCCTTCCCCTGGTAAAACTTTTCCATCGACTTGTGAATTTGCGATGCTGTGAAGACACTTCCAAAATCTCTCTTCAAGCAATTGGGCAGACATTGTACTTCGAGCAAAAATGAACTATAACAGTCTAGTGATCAAATTAATAGTGAACTATAACAGTCTAGTGATGAAATGAATAGTGAACTATAACAGTCTAGTGATCAAATTAATAGTGAGCTATAACAGTCTAGTGATGAATTGAATAGTGAACTATAACAGTCTAGTGATCAAACTAATAGTCAACTATAACAGTCTAGTGATGAAATGAATAGTCAACTATAACAGTCTAGTGATCAAACTAATAGTCAACTATAACAGTCTAGTGATGAAATTAATAGTGAACATATGTTTCTTAACAACAAACAACAAATGTTAAATTAACAATTATTTTGCATAGTAAACCAAATTATAAGCAGGAATATTTATTGTTATACATATTCTTCATAAGATACAGTTCATAAAGTAATTATATTGGAGCACACAAAGAACAAGAAACAGGCCATGATGTACATCCCATCACTAAACATATACATAAAACACATTAATTACCGGTAACTGTACACAGCAACATAGAACTAAACTAATTTTTTGTTTTATAACAGTACAGTCTGTGTACAAAATGTGATACAGTTTATTACAGTCTGTCAAAGTAAAAAAAAGGAAATGATTTGTACATAAACCTGCAAGGTGAAAAAAAGAAAAACAATTTTGTATATTTTTTCAACTATGGAGTTAACGTTATATATGCACACTAAAACCATATTTTCAAGTGCTGCTTCTAAAGATACAATTTTTAGCTGATGGTGATTTTTCTTCTGCATTCGCCTGCTATGAATTCAGGCATAGCAATGGCATCTGGTGTGGCGGTTTTTACTGATTTTTGCGTGATACCCTGCTTACTATTTTAGTGGTTTCCTCGCCATATAGGTGGGTCTTCTCCGACTTCAGAGGTGGATGGTGATCTAACAACCTCTATTATAACTTTCTAATGTTAAGCACTAGAGCATTATTTAATTTATCAGAATGTGTAGAATTGAAAACTTTATTTTATAAATTCACTTGTTGTATTCTACAAAGAATTACACACAAAAATAGATCTTGTGAATAATTATGTATCTATTTAATGTTTTGGTTTGCTAGGTGATTTGTTGGAAAATTGATACAGTTAAAACGGGTTGTCAGGTGGCTTGTCACATTGCATGAGTTAATATGACAAAGGTAATGATAACTGTACCTGTACATCCAGAGTGTTGGTAACAACAGCATAATGTTTAACATTATTTTTTACAGTTTTATCTAGATGGTCCATCCAAGTAGCAGAAAGAGGTTGCAAGCACAAGTTGCACAGATTTTCCTACAAGACAAGAACACAGCAAACATCTGCATAAATAGGAAATCTATAATGCTCATGCACAATTTGAAATTGTTAATGACAAAGTAAGGCAGATTTACAAAGTACAACATAGGAAATCCTTAAGTTACTTTCTAAAACTACCTTAATTTGTTCTAATTTTCTTTTAAATTTTCTTGCAATCAACTTTATTCATGTTTATTACATTATTTTTTACCAACAAGCTAATAGTTCTGTTACTAATTTTCCCCCTTTTTACTTTTTTAACTATCAAATCTGTGCAAGCACTATTCTACTGTGCATATCTTATATGTTTCTATTTAATGGTTCTTTTTTGTATCTTCTCTATAAAATTGCTATGCTATTTCATATTCTTTACAACTGAAATTTGTATATTTACCATGGATGAAAATCGTTGCATATCCTTTACAGGACGTTGTCATCAACCACAGTAAACGAGTTGTTGATTTTCTAGGCACCACTTATACGTTCAGTAGTTTGCCATTGCTTTCTGAACAATGAGGTCTATTTTTACCATTAGAAAAAATTCACTAGAGAATACTTATATGCTAGTGACCAATACCAGTCTGGAACATGATATATGGAGATATAAACAGTTCGAGTCTGACCCCAGCTTGACATAGGATAAACATGAATTTTGTAACATATACTGACCTTTGCAGCAAGTTGTATGTAGGTGACCATGTCCACTCTGTGTAAATGACTCAACACACTAAGTGTATGATGGTGGATATTAGTCACCACTAACACACCAGCCCCTTCACACATGTCTAACAGAATACTACTGATCTTGCCTTTCACAAGTACCAACTTCACTTTCAGCTGATGATAGAAAAAGTCAACAACACAAATTGATGAATATTATATAGGTGAAGACTGCAGTAAAGAGATCGGAGCACACATGGTTACTCACCGAAGTGCAATGATAATGGTCCAATCAATCAATCAACAGTAGTTATTTATTTAAATTAGTTTACTTTATTTTTTTCATATTACAAAAAAAAGTGAATGCATAATTTTCTTACACTGGGTTTTCTCATATGACTGATCCTCTTCACAGAAATGGCATGCCACTTGCCAAGATTATTGTACAAATCTTGAACTCCATAGCTCCAGCAACTATAGGAAGGATTTTCTAAAAATATTAACTCATAAATCAAACAACAGAGTTTGGATTCGAACCCATAACCTTTAGAATGCAAACCAAAATGCTTGACCACAAAGACTCTTTGTGTCTAAAATATAGTTGTCAAGTATAAACAGTAATTTATCCAGTTTCTTAAAATCTAGAGGTCAGTATGACTGATTGGTTAGGTGCACAATCTCCATGATTCTATTAGCTAATTAACTAACTAGACACTGTTTCGAACAACACAGTGAGAGATAGAACACAGCAACAATTCATATCAAATATTATAAGGAAACGTAGATGGAAATATTTAGGTCATGTTCTTAGATCAGACGAAAAGAGACTAAATCGACAAGTCCTTATGTGGTCACCAGTTGGGAAAAGAAAATGTGGAAGACCTAAGACCACTCTATGAAGAACAATCCTTCAAGAAAGTAAACTATTGGGATGTAAAACGATACATCTCCAATTGTTAGCAACGAACTGCATCACATGGAGCTCTAAAACCTCTGCCCTATGTGCCGCCTTTAGCACGAAAGGAACAAACTAACTAACACTATTTATGACATGATTTGTAGAATTCAGTGCTTCTATTTTAGTTTTTCCTACTAAAGGAACCTGAAATTCACATGGGTAAAACAGCGAAATTATTGCACATATAACCAAACTCCATATTATTAATTACTATCATATAATTATTGATTAACTGCCATCTACACTTCAAAGGTCAGCTGCAGTGGATCCCCAACAATTCCTGCCTCTTGCCCTGGTAGTGCATTCATTCAAACTGTTCGTTGTCTATCTCTTAATGTTTTCCTCCCAATTATATTGTTGTCTTCCTCTTTCCTGATTACACCCAATCTTTCCTTTCAGTCACTTGCTTCGTAGGCATGTGGTCTGGAGTTCAATTTCACATTTCAATTGTTTTCAGACCATAACGACTCTTAGTTTGACGCAGCCTCAGTTTGGTACTAAAACAAAACTGGAAAGTAAAGGTGGCCACTGCAATGTTGACCACAACTTCCATCATGTGCTGATGGTCAAAGAAAAATAAGGCTCTAACACCATATTCGCAATATACCACATGATTTAAAAACTGGTTCCTTTCCTTTTATTAGTTTTCAGCAGGCATTACATCTCTTTATATGTTTAAACTAGTTGATTGTCTCTGATCTCACACACTGCACAGTCACATGTATACAAACTCAAGATTGGCAATTCAGTCAATATGTACATGTGGACAGGCATTTCTAGACTGCAGAGCACATACTTCAAGACTGCCCGAATTTGTCATACTAAGGTAAGCTCACTGGCCCAGTGAAATAACACAGGAAAAAAACTACTTGGACTAGATAGAGTGAGCTATAACAGACTATGAAGTTTATACAAGAGATAATGAATACATAGACAATATTTCAAGTGAACGATAGGAAGGAGGAGGAAATAACATCTTTGTTACTATGATCATTGACACAATGCTTATTTTACAATTCAGTATATATATATGGAACTGCAGTAAAACTATTTGATTGGCAAAACACGTAATTACAAAGTACTGTAGTTTTACAAATTACAAAAACAATGACAAAATACAGCAACGTTTCGACCAACAAGGCCTTTATCAAGCAAACGAACAAACAGGAGCGACAAATTAAAATGAAACACAAATGGATGACCAAATACAAACGTATCTAAGGAAAATCTGGAATAAAAACGAATAACGAAATAAATGTAACACAAAAACACACATAAAAACTAGAAATAGAAAGGAAAAGAAACAATGAAACAGCCAGTAAATATATAACTTGAATACATGCAACATATACCCATATAGATTACAAAGCATGGGAAGAGAAAGTACTAAGAAGCATAAGAATGGAATATAACATGAATACATGCAATATTTTACAATTGAAGTACACATTTTGAATCCTATCTCAGAGCAGCTCCAGTCGAGAATAAGCATATCATTCGTGTCAAGATACAAAAGAGAAAAGTTACAGAGGAAAATAATTGACCAACTCACCTTCAAATGCTAATACTGTGGAATCTCTAACACTATGGGCCCTTACAGTATTATGTGTGGATATTGAATTACCTGTACTTTTTTATATGGTTTTAAAATATTAAGTTACATTATTAATAAGTTTGATTAAAACAAAATTATTTGTTGGACAATTCTTTTTAATCACCTGATTGATAATATCAAAAGTGTTGACACACCAGAGTCTCTCATCAGATTCTTCACTTCCACTTAGTGGTTTGCCAATGAAAGTTCTTTTAGAAAGAGTTGGTTTATAGCCCTGGTGGTGGAAACTTGGGGTAACATCTGCATTCACAAGCTGTATAAAATAAAAGTTACATTGGAGTGTTTATTTACTAACAAAGTATCATTGTGCTCTAAAAGAAACAACAAATTAAATGGTTCGGCCACAGAAGCAGATTACCAACAGATAGTGTGCCACAAAGAGCAATGTTACTCTGGTACAGAGAATACAAAGCAAAAGGCCGACCATGCAAAAGGTGGACCTCAGAGATAATAGAGGTGACGAAAGCCTGTTCTATAAATCTCTTCTTACCCTGAAGCTATGAGGCAAATCAAGATTGGAGAAAAGAAAGAAAGACAAGGCGCATAGAGAGGCTCGCTCCAGGTGTCGCCTTTTTCGACCTGACGCTGAAAGGCAAAACAGGATTCAAGAATAGATTGTGTTCTAAAGTAGATGACCGGCAAACTGTGTTATGTCATGAACAGTTCTCTCCCTTCGCAAACATCTTCCTGTTGAACATTTCAGTAATTGATAGACTTTTTATTTCACCCCGCTAACTTGTTACCTCATTCAAGATCTTTCCTCTCTGTCTTCCCTGTTTTTTGTGCCAATGAATTTTTAATGCTGCTACAAGGTTTTTTCAATCTATCTCACTATAGAACCAATAATTATTGATAGTCTTCTTTTGTTATCATTAATGTTATTTTCTTTTCTAATATTGTTGCATTTAATTCCTGGATGCTATTGTGTGCAGAGTATTATTCTCAAGTGAATAAAAAGTTATAATAACCCAAGTTGAAGCACTTGGGCCAAAGAATATGGTAAATCAAAAGACAGAAAACAGAATGAACTGGTTGCTGTATTAAAAATTCTCATCTTTATTGCTAGACAATGAGCGCAGAGAAAAATAAGAGTTATGTTTCAATTTCAGTGTTATTCTCAAGAACATAATTTTATATAAAATATACCACCCGAGTGGTTACCGGGGCCCAAATTTGGAGTGTAAAGAATAGAACCACTATTACCTGCCATGCATGTCGTAAGAGATGACTAAGGAGGTTTGGCTGTAATTGAATGCCGTGTCCTAAACGTGTAGAAGTCTATGCGTTTAGGGGCCTACTAAACCAATGTATACAAGTTCTTGGCAAAGATCAAACATATCACAAAGAGTGATTAAAATTGGTTGTAAAGAACAAACGCTAAGAAGAAGATATAAAATATTATATCCATAAGCAGCCTACAAAGTTGCAAGTAGAGCCATTTTTCTACAAGGTTACAAGTAAAGTTAATGGAAAAAAATAGCTGGTGACCGAGTTATGTGGAAAACAACATTATGCGAAGGTGCATAATCTTTTGAAAAGAAACTTTGGGATGAGCTGAAAGGCAAGAGAGACAAGTGCAAACTCAGAAGTAGTCACAGTAAAACACTTGCCAACTGACCGTCTGTAAAGACGAGAAAGGCCATATATACAAGTAGAGTTCTGAGGTTACAAAGTTACAAACAAAGCTATGAGTCTTTCACTAAAAATGTATAAGATGTATAAGAACTAAAAATAACTTTTGTTTGAAATAGTAAATTCTTTTTAACTTCAGAAGACATCCAATTTCAGCCTGAATGATGAAGTAAAAGTTAGCATTAATAGGCAAATATGGATGGGAAGGTTATGTGACAAGGATATCTATGATATTATGTGATAACAGATAAACAAGAAGAGTGATGTTCTGGTGGCCGTATGACTATATAAGATTGCATGTCCCCTAACCCCATGAGATGGCGTGGCAAGATGGTTTAAAAGAGGACCCTCAGGGCTGGCAGTACAATATAGATAAAGACTGGAGCAGGTATACAGAACTGTAGGCTTTCTGGCATAAAGTGGCCTATTCACTGAAATAATGCTTAAGATTCAAGTATGAGTTTGGCATAAAGAACAAAACACACCAATAATCTATAACTAAGTACATGGCATACCAGAGTCACCAGTGGTTTTCCCCCTACATCCAGTCTTTCGAGGATAAGTGCATCACAGGCAATGACCAAACCTTGCACAACAGACACTGAGGATCTGGATGAAGTTAGTGACAAACAGTCAACCAGATGAAAGTTGAATCTGAAAAATGAGCAGCATATTTACGAGATCATAATCTAAGTGCATCGCTTGATAAATAAGATAAATAGCACATATGTGGATTCATAATTTTTTTAATTTGTTAGTGACAAGTTAAAAAAACAAAACAAGGATAACCTTTCATTTAATCATCAGTTTTCTGTCCACATCTAAAGTTGGAGAAGGCACGCCTGTATGGTGGGAACACAGATAGAAAAGGAATTCAGGCATTTATGCAAAAATCAGTCAGAATCGCCATATCAGCCCCCCTGATACGCCTGAATTCATATTGGGCAAATGCAAAAAGAAGCTTTCTGTCCGCTCTCAAAAGAAAATGGTATGGCATGCACTTCACTAAACTGACTTCTAATGAGTAAAATATTTGGCAGACTAATAAGCAAACACAACATTTTTTAAACAAGGTAAAACATATCTGTAGTTCCAGCCACTGATACACCAAAAGATTTTACTGTAACGTAGTTGTTGTGTAATGTGTTGTTAATTTTACTGTGATATTTGTTGAATATACTGACGTGATATTGACACATGATGTGATAATATAATGTGATATTACAAAAATATTTTTCAGCCCGAAAAAAAAAGAATTTATTAGTCTATTTACATACATACTAGGTTTTAAAAATAGTTCTGCAGTTTGCCTTGCATTCTGAAGGTCATGGGTTTAAATCCAGATCATGTCATTTGGATCAAGAGTACATTATTTACCAGAGATCCCTTAGAAAATGTTCTGGAGACTACAGAGTTCATATTTTGGTAGGTGGTGTGTCCTTTCTGCGAAGCGTGACCGAACTATAAGAGAAACGTGGTGCAATGAAGCCAATTTTGAAGCCTTTAGACCCCCACATTTTAAGAGATACAAAACTTCTGAAAATCTATTGAAGCTGATCTTTATGAAACAACAGCACATAAGATCAGGCTATTTAAAAAAGGATGGAAAGAAAAAGTAGAATAAGAAAAAATAATACAGTGTAGTATTGTAAACATTTTACAACTTTTGTTAAATCAGTAAGAAGTTTACAATTCTTTAATGATATGTGGGTCACAGTCCATAAATTAATTACCTTGTTTCTTTATTGTCTTTCATTTGGTTCTGGAATATAGTCTTCGCTGCGTCTGCTATATCACCATGGCAATCATGTAAGCCAGCAATAATTTCATGTTTCATACTTGAACAAAATTGTTCTGTTTCTCTGGACATATCATTTGAGATATTATCACGGTTACAGCAAGTTGAAACTCCAAAATCATTTAATACATCTGCTTTCTCAGGCAGATTACATGTGTTTGCATATAGATCATTAATCTTCCCAGAATTCCCAACCTTGAGATCTGATAATGCTGGCGTTGTGAATATACCATTTTGCACCATGACACATAATTTCTCATTATTATCACATTCTTCATCTCTGTCTAAATCTGAGTTACTTACATTTGTGAGTAACATTGAATGAAGTTTGGAAGGATCTGAACTAGTCAAATCTAGAGAGCACTGGACACATTTACAATCTTCATATGATGAAGAATTCTGACATAAAGTCTTTATGCAGCTGTTATGTAAGTGACGACTTGAGGTCATGACTTTCTTTGCAAGCGAAGATTGAAATTGTTTTTTCTTCTGAAGAAGTAACTGGTCTAGAAGCATTTTTGTGTCTTTACTGTCCTTGTTATTATTGTTCAAGTTACTACTTTGTTTTTTTAAGCTGCCTGTTTGATAGTCACTGACCTCACTGATAGTACCAGTACTGATAGATGATGAGGCAGTGTATTTTGTACCATTTGAGTTTGTTTTATTAGAATATTCTTTAGCAACATTTTCTTGAATGTTACTTTCAATATTACTCATCACAGAAGACAGTATATCACAACCATTTCCTGAAAGATTAAGTTTGTTCGATGCCATTACAACACTACAATTATCATTAATGAGTTTTGATTTGTTTTCTGTACTACTTTTGTCTTGCAAGTCTTCTATCATATTTATGGAACTGCTTTGACAAACGTCTGTGGTACAATCTGCACTGCTCATTTCAATCAATTTTATGCTTGTAGGCCACATGCTTGTATTTTGTGAGCACTGAAGATAGCTGCTTGATGTAGGTACATTCACATGATGTTTGTCTACTCCATGAAAACTTAACATTCTATTTAACATTTCAATCTCTGACTTTTGTGTCATTTGTTCTGAAGATTTTTTATTGGGGATACTAAATATTTCTGTAAATTGTTTACTTCCAGTTATAGCACTACTCGTTGGATTAGTGGTTGGTATGGTCTCTGTAAATGGTATTTCACAAGATATATTGGAACAAGAAAATTTGGAACATTCTTCTTTCTGTTCATTCAATGTTCCAAATATTTGATGTGTTGTTGGATGTTCAGAACTGGAACCAGAATTAAGCAAACTATTGCCACATGTTATAGGTGAATCAATTTTGTCTGTGTCACTGACATACACATCACATTCACCATCTGTGTCTTTCTCAGACGTTTGACTGCCAAATGAAAATGATTGAGAGTCTTCATTAAAAGTAATGTCTCTAAATGATGTTTGTCAGAATTGTTAAACAATACAGCAAAGCATATTAGAAGAAGTTCTTGAAGAAGTGTTCTTTTCCAATACAACTTTATCTTTGCTACAAGCATTATCAGTTGAAATGGCTTTGATTGCTTCATGAAACTGTTGTTTATTGTTAGTTTCATCAAAGCAGTTTTCAAAGTCTAGATCATGTTGGTCATTATCTTTGAGAGAAGAGATGCCAACATCTGAGAATAATGAGAATAAGTCATTGCGATGATCTTTGCAATCCATACTTCTCAGACCAGAATCATAATTATGAGAACTTGTTAATATATTATCAGATGAGTTTATCTCCCCGACTGTCAAATCAGTATCATTATCGGCAGAACTGAAACAATGTTCTGCACAATCTTGATACTTTGTACACAACAAGCAATTTAGAGAAGTGGAAGAAACTTCTATGGCCTCTTGGTTAACATGATCAAATGTATGTGTACATTTTGTTACTGCAGTGTAAGTCTGTTGTGAAGAGATGTGGTCAAAGAACCATCCAACATCATCTGTGTTCTCAGACAAGTCTTGCAGGTTTGACATCTTTAAGTACACTAGGTCGGCACTTACAGAGATTGCTGCACTCAAAGGTTCCTCTGTTTTACCTTCAGGTAAGTTATGTATGACCCCATCACCTATACTTTCTTCAAACATATGGCTGTTCTTTTCCAAATTAGGACAAATTACTTCAGAACTTTGGTGGCCAATATTGAAAATAGACTTCACTTGAGGTGGGACTGTTTCATGGCTTCCTTCAGAGGCAGAACTTTTACAAAAATTGTCACAGCAGTGTGTTTCATTAAATAAATTAAGACATCCCTGAGTCATAATGGATATGTTTTCAACTTCTCTTGACAAAGCAGCGAGTGTCATATTAATTACATGAAGGGATTTCTCTGATGGAATGTCCTGAAATTAAACAAAATCAGCTGTTACTATACGATATAATACAACAATAGTACATATTATTAAATTGCAATAACTCTAAGAATATCAAAGGCATATATTGCAGTAAAAAAAGATATATATATATACACACATATATATATATATATATATGTAAATCAGCCAGAGACTGGGAAAAGTGGTAAACAACTGTTGAAGCTCTATGTTCCATGTGGAGTGGAGAGAGGAATAGGTCATAATGAAGTAAGGGGTACAGGTATTAAGAGTTGTAACAGACATATACCTTAGAATTGGGATACAATGAAGCCAACGCCATATTGTCCCCGAATTCTAAAGCATATGCATGCGATGTGGCCTGTTTGTTTCCAACACTTACTGAACAAATCAAACAAACAAATTCAGCTGAGTTAGTGTAAAGGAGAGAAAAATTATAAATAAAAACTATTAGAAGATGCATGAATTTGATAGAATTTGATTTTAACATTGATTTTAAAAGTTAGGGAAACTGTTAACCTCATGTTTTACTTAAGTTTTCTTTGAATATTGTGAGTACTCACCAATTTAAGAAGTTGTATGACAGCCTTAGCTAAGCTAGCTATCATGAAAAGCAATGTCTTTGTTCCAGTACCAAATATATGTTTGTGGGACTGTAAGGCTTGAACCACAAGCTCTCCTGCTGTATGCTGTGAGGTGTAAAGTATGTTAGAAATTGATTACTTTAGCATGAAAATGAATCAAAAACTTTTAAAGTGAAATTGTGGGGTCACACTATAATGACCTGTAAAAATTGAAATATATAATTCACGTAGTCCATAAAACAAGATTAATATCTACCGCAGCTGTAAGCTATTCACTTTATGGATTAGAATGCTAAAGAATGACAGAACAAGATATATCCTAACTTTCCACACGAAGTCTTTGTCAGCAAGAGAATATAAACACCCTTATCCAAAAGAGATGCTGGAGATGAATCGGACATATGATAAGCATGGAGACTAACTCTGTCATAAAAATGCTCTGAGATGGACAACAAATGGTAAACAAAAACATGGAAGACCAAAAACAATCTAGAGGAGAACAGTAGAACAGGAACTGAAAAAAATGAATCACAGTTGGAACACAATACAGAGGACGGCAAAGAATAGAGAAAAATTGTGTGCATTTGTTGCTGTCCTAAACATCAAACGCGTCACAGGCTAGAGAGATAAAGGTCTACTAAAAACTACCAAACATGTAACTAACAATGATAATTCAAGCAAGTACCTCAATGTCCAAACTGGACAACAGATGTTCTACATCAGATGTGAAAATGACACTTTCATCCTGCATGACACATTTCACACTGTCAGAGAACAGAAACACTGTTAACAAGTAAGTGTATTTAAATGTTAGTATTAACTATTTCTGTACATATATGTATGAATACACATAGATGTATGTACATATCAAATATATGTATATACATATCTGTTCCATAACATCTTATTAGTGGTTTGTTTGCCGACCTACAAAAAAAAAAAATTATTATGTCAACTCACTATTTTGATGTAGGGACAACAAAAAGCATTATTTTCTATCATGGTTGGTAGTTTCACAGTTGAAGCGCTCTGCTTTTTCCTTGTTTTTCACCGACAATAAATTTGGGTCAACAATCTGAGAATATTATCTAATAATAAGATACTCTCAAAAGTTAAAAACCAAATGTAACAAATTGTGAATCTTAATTACGACAAATTGAGAAACATTGGACAACAAAAGAAACCTCAAGACCTTCATAAATGGATGCTTACGTAGAATAGAGGGACTGAGATAGTATGATAAGATTAGAAATGAGGAACTCAGAGAAAGAACTAAGCAGATACCAGTGAAGAAAGAGCTAAGAAAGAGATGCTGGTGATGGATAGGACACACATTGAGAAGATCGACAGGAAGCATTGCAAGACAGGCAATGTTTTGGAACTCGCAGGGAAAGGAGTATGGGAAGGCCTAGACATACCTGAAGAGAGCTGGAGACTGATATGAAAAGGATAGGTAAAACATGGAAGGGATGGCAGGATAGAGGAAGAGCTAGAAGAAGTTTGTTGAAGACCTATGCTCTGTTGGGAGTTAAAAGGTAAAGAAGAAGAATTATGACAAATAGATTAGACTGGCTAATACTTGTGATTCTATGCTATTCCTACATCAGCAGTCTTAAAATGAATGTATAGATCGATGTATAACAAATTCCAGTAAAAAACTAGCTGTGAAATCAATTCTTTTTATTACTTTCTTAAATGTTTTATGCCTTTTATTTTGATACAATGTAAATGTACAATGTAAATGATTTTTGAACAATGACAATGTACACATTTCCAATTCTGTTCTGAGTTTTAAAATAGGTTCTTAATATCAAGTTAATCTGCTAGGCCAGTCCCTTGGTTATAGCAAAAAAAAAATATTTAAAATTACCTATTTTCTGAGGCCAGCATTGGTTTCACAAGTTCATCTGCAATTTAGAAAGAAGAAATAAGTTTTAATAAATACATTTACCTGCATTAGTTTGTACACTATCATTTGATTGTATGTAGTCTAGCCAAGTAATGAACATTCTTCTTCTTTTGTCATCACACTGCTACCGGGTTGTTGCCCAGTGTTGTGGTTTTCTGTTTTTGTCTTGTGCTGTTCTGGTGGCTTGTGTGATTGTTATCTTTGCTCTTTCACAGGATTCTGCTACGCCATCTAACCATCTTTTCTGTGGTCTTCCTCTTGCCTTCTTTCCGATGTTCTGTTGTAGAAGACTCTGTATACTGTGGAGTTTGGATGCATTCTTATTAAGTGGCCAAACCACTTCATTCTTTTTTTCTCTATGTAATTCAAGCACGGTTTTGTGCCCACTTTCTTTCTTATGCTGATGTTAGTGATTCTGTCTTTTCTTGTGTTGTTGGTAACTTTTCTCAGGCAACGCATTTCACATGTAGTTATTTTTGTGACTGCGCTTTGCTCAATGTCCATGTTTGGCTCTGGTAACACAAAGTAGGTATAAAAATGCTGTTGATCATCTGTTGCTTAGCTGCCTGTGAAATATTTTGGTGCCTTAACAATGGGGCTAGCTGGTAGGTTACAGCATTTGCTTTTGCACTCTAGCCTCTATCTCTCTATCCAGTTTTCCATCTTCTCTGAATATGCTTTCTAAGTATTTGAATTCTTTCACTTGGTTTATTTTAGTGCCATTGACATGGATGTCTAGATTATTATGTTTTCTTCCCATATTCATTATTTCTGTTTTAGTGTTGTTGATTTTCATGTCATGTTTTACACAATTTTTGTTCAAGGTGTCAATATGATGTAGATCTTGTTCATTTTGATGTATCAGGCACTTTTAACAAACAAATCCTCCACCGGTTTGCTGGACCTGTCGTAGATTCATCCTTGTTTGAACACTTGATGTTAAGGAAAACACACTAATAAAACATTCCGAAGCACTCCTAGTGCTAATGAATACTGCTCACACTGCCATTTCTATTCGACTATCATGAACATTACATGAATAAAATATAAGCATTTTACTACATCTATAATTCAGTAGTCTTCCTTGTGTCAAGCTCTGTAGTTAAAGATAACATTGGTTTTTACTACTTCTCCTTCTCTAGATGGTCTCTATGGTGAAGTGGTTAAAGCATTTGCCTGTCATTCTGAAGGTTGTGGGTTCGAATCTTGCAATTTTTTTATGAGATCCTTAGGATTGTTGCTGGAGCTACAGAGTTCGTGTCTTGTGCAACACTCTGAGCAGATGGTGTGTCATCTCTGCCAATAGGGACGGAGCCATATCGGGATCCAGGGCAATGAAGTCAATCTTTAGACTTTTTCTTAAATTATACTAGGAAGGGAGTCCTACATAATGCGTTTTCTTAATCAGTATGACATGCTGTGTACTGGAAAAACAGGTTTGAGCCTTCTTGAGCAGAGTATTAACCTTTTTAAGAAGAACAACGTATATATATATATATATATATATATAATAATAATAAATGTAACACATACATTATTTAGTACTAACTAATAATATACTATAATATAGAATACAGTGTTTCAAGCTGTAGTAACGCAAGAATAAGTTCAATAACAAATTGGAGATAAAAACTCCCAACGTTTTGATAAAACAAGACCTCTAATTTCAACTTTAATTCAATTTATGAACAATAATATTAATGTCTCTAACAGTTTCATTGTATAATAATAATAATAAAATAATAATTCCTCTCATACCGTTATACGTTACATAGGGCCTGCAAGTAATTTCGCCATACCGCTCTATCCTGGGCAACTCGCTCAATCTCCTCCATGGAAATGAGACCGATATTTCCTGCCTCTCTCAGCAAAGTTCGCTTCAGGGTCTCCTTAGGTCGACCTCTTTTCTTGAACCCTTTGCATCCCACTTCAATGCCTGCTTTGATATTCGTTGATCATTTCTCCTCAAGGTGTGCCAACATATCTCCATCTTCTCTTTCTTATAACAGTTGTCACTAGTGGTTGACCAGACATGTCTCTGATTTCATCACTTCTGAATTTGTTCCATTTTATATTCATTATTTTTCGAGACATCTATTTTCAAATGCATTCAACTTGCTTTCTATATCTTTAGTCATTTTCCAACTCTCGCTGGTATATGTTAGGATTGATACAACATTTGAATTGAAAATTCGTAAGTTTTAATACTATATAACTTGCAGTTCCATATTTTATTTAGACTTTTCATTGTAATACTAGTTAGTAATTAGCAGTCTATACTATAACTCTATTATTATACTTTATTAATTAAAGTTTATCAACAGCAGTGTTATTATTGAATATATATTTATTAAATTTAATATACTATAATACTAATATAGTAATAATAGAACTCGATTTTACTATATAGTATATTCAACTGAACTAGTTGAACTACTCTTACGTACAAAGAACTCTGTAAAATGTTTCCATATCTGAGAACTGCAACACATGTGACATTATGTATGAGGGTTTACGTGGTATTTATGTAAGATAATACACAGTATAACAATAAAACACCATGGGCATGATGTTAACTTTCGATAGTTCCCACCACTTCTGCTCGAACACTTGTCGATGAATTGTGTGTTTAATATTTACTCAAGGGCAGCAACTGATCTCATTTCCTGTTTACAATATATTCTTCGTGTCGCTAGGACACGTACATTTAGAATGAAAAAAAGCAGTTTCCAGAGTTAGTCAATGATTCTTTTATTTATATATGTACCTTTTTGAATTTAGGTTTTCTAACATTAACAACGTTACTAACCTTTAAATTACTGTTTTTTGTTGACTTTTCTGTAAATCAATTTTGAGAAAAACAGATGGTCTAGTATCCTTCGCTCCCTTCATCCGGATGCGAAATACGGCACATCCACTTTTCCCTAATCGGCGGCTACATGCGTGGCCAACGTTACTAACTGGCCACAGCGCAATATTATTCAAGATGGAGGGTGAGGCGGATTATTCAAACGTGTTTAGTAAACATATGGACATTTTAGTAAACATACGAACTCAAACAGACTTCTTTAGTAAACATAACAACAAAATAACGATGCCTAGTAAGTGCTGTGTACCAAAATGTAGATCAAATTACGATTGTAATTATATATGTATAATATAAGTTAATTTAACAAGTACCTTCTTCAGTAAACCTAACTGTTGTTAGTGTTGTAAACATAACAATAAAATAACGATGCCTAGCTAGTAAGTAATGTGTACCAAAATGTAGATCAAATTACGATTATAATTATATGTGTATAATTTAACAATTACCTTTTTTAATAAACATAACAACAAAATAACGCTGCCTAGAAAGTGTTGTGTACCGAAATGTAGACAAGGAACATACACCATGTTCTATTGTATAATTATTGAAAGCACCAGCTATATGACTCAGTATTAAAATAGATCAAGACATGTCTTTTACTGTTCACCTAAAGAAAGTTTCCATAGATAAGAGTTCCTTTAACTGGCTGTCAAATAGTGGAAAAATTGAGAGATGGTTTCATGTTGAAAACCTCTTGTCCATGCAAATCATGAAAAGATTTAGAAGAGCACCAACTATTGACTATTACATGACAATGGCACATGATAATCTGGTTGAAGCAATTAGTTTATCATCCACAACAAGCATTAGTTTTGTGCCAGAGAAAACACTCCAATTCCCAGCTGAGCAGTTGCATCTGGTCAGAACTAAAGATAACAGAAAATGGTATAACACTCAGTGTTTTGCATTTATGACATATTAAATTGAACCTGATCTGTCCTCATATCATCTGGATATGGAGATAAGTTCTTAGCCACGACAAACCATAAGGAGACTGTCATACAAATTGTAACTACCAGTTACATGAAATTCTCATTAGACAGTACTGTATGTGTCTGCGGAGCTCAAAAAGAAATATTTTATTGTCTGCGGTTCCAACATTTTCCTCAACAATGATATAAAATCAGGAATGTTCAATGCAATGTTCAGCAAGCTGCTTTTTCACAAAAAGGAAAGAAGCAAAATTCAGTAGTAGATAAATATATTTGTGTAATACTGTTTAGTTTATGTGCTAATCAAGTTGTAGTGTTGTGAAAATTGATTGGCACATCATTTTGTTTTCCCTTGTTATCCTGTATCACTACATGATCTCCTTCGACAAAATGTAACAAAAGTTGGCATGTAGACTATTGATCTCTTGCGACATAATGTATCAAAAGTTGTCATGTAGACTTGATTTCATTAGATATAATGTATCAAAAGTTGTCATGTAGACTATTGATTTCATTCGACATAATGTGATAAAAGTTGTAACATAGACTATTGATCTCCTTCGATATAATGTATCAAAAGTTGTCATGTAGACTATTGATCTCATTCGACATAATGTAATAAAAGTTGTAACATAGACTATTGATCTCCTTCGATATAATGTATCAAAAGTTGTCATGTAGACTATTGATCTCATTCGACATAATGTAATAAAAGTTGTAACATAGACTATTGATCTCCTTCGATATAATGTATCAAAAGTTGTCATGTAGACTATTGATCTCATTCGACATAATGTAATAAAAGTTGTAACATAGACTATTGATCTCCTTCGATATAATGTATCAAAGTTGTCATGTAGACTATTGATCTCATTCGACATAATGTAATAAAAGTTGTAACATAGACTATTGATCTCCTTCGATATAATGTATCAAAAGTTGTCATGTAGACTATTGATCTCATTCGACATAATGTAATAAAAGTTGGTATGTAGACTATTGATCTCCTTCGACATAATGTAATAAAAATGGTGTTTCATTTAACTACACATATTTAATAGATAGGGGTGGACTGAAGTACCTATCACAAGATCTCACTGTTCTCTGCTTCATATCATATATAGTTGTTCAAAAGCCGATATCATCTGACTATGAAGATAAGTTCTTGGTCACGACAAACCAGAAGGAGATTGTCATACAAATTGTAACTGCCAGCTACATAAAATTCTCATTAGACAGTACTGCATGTGTCTGCGGAGCTCAAAAAAGAAAAACTTTATTGTCCGCGGTTCCAACATTTGCTAACATTTTCCTCAACAATTAAGGAAAAATAAGGAATGATCAATGCAATGTTCAGCAAACTGCTTCTTCACAAAAAGGAAAGTAGCAAAATTCAGTAGTAGATAAATATATTTGTGTAATACTGTTTAGTTTATGTGCTAATCAAGTTGTAGTGTTGTGAAAATTGATTGGCACATCATTTTGTTTTCCCTTGTTATCCTGTATCACTACATGATCTCCTTCGACAAAATGTAACAAAAGTTGGCATGTAGACTATTGATCTCTTGCGACAGAATGTATCAAAAGTTGTCATGTAGACTTGATTTCATTAGATATAATGTATCAAAAGTTGTCATGTAGACTATTGATTTCATTCGACATAATGTGATAAAAGTTGTAACATAGACTATTGATCTCCTTCGATATAATGTATCAAAAGTTGTCATGTAGACTATTGATCTCATTCGACATAATGTAATAAAAGTTGTAACATAGACTATTGATCTCCTTCGATATAATGTATCAAAAGTTGTCATGTAGACTATTGATCTCATTCGACATAATGTAATAAAAGTTGTAACATAGACTATTGATCTCCTTCGATATAATGTATCAAAAGTTGTCATGTAGACTATTGATCTCATTCGACATAATGTAATAAAAGTTGTAACATAGACTATTGATCTCCTTCGATATAATGTATCAAAAGTTGTCATGTAGACTATTGATCTCATTCGACATAATGTAATAAAAGTTGTAACATAGACTATTGATCTCCTTCGATATAATGTATCAAAAGTTGTCATGTAGACTATTGATCTCATTCGACATAATGTAATAAAAGTTGGTATGTAGACTATTGATCTCCTTCGACATAATGTAATAAAAATGGTGTTTCATTTAACTACACATATTTAATAGATATGGGTGGACTGAAGTACCTATCACAAGATCTCACTGTTCTCTGCTTCATACATATATAGTTGTTCAAAAGCCGATATCATCTGACTATGAAGATAAGTTCTTGGTCACGACAAACCAGAAGGAGATTGTCATACAAATTGTAACTGCCAGCTACATAAAATTCTCATTAGACAGTACTGCATGTGTCTGCGGAGCTCAAAAAAAGAAAAACTTTATTGTCCGCGGTTCCAACATTTGCTAACATTTTCCTCAACAATTAAGGAAAATAAGGAATGATCAATGCAATGTTCAGCAAACTGCTTCTTCACAAAAAGGAAAGTAGCAAAATTCAGTAGTAGATAAATATATTTATGTAATACTGTTTAGTTTCTGTGCTAATCAAGCTGTGGTGATGTGCAAACTTGTGACTGACTAATTCGTGGATTACTGATAAGTGATGTTAGTTTATGTGCTAATCAGGATGTGGTGTTGTGCAAACATGTAGCTTACTTATTCATGGATAACTGAAGAGAGACTACCATAAGCTGATGTAAGTACAATAGTTATCATATTTAAAATTAATCTAAGTATTCTGTATAAAATTAAACTAAAATAGTATGTGAGAGCAACAACTATAGCTACTCATCAGAAAACATCTTCTGTAATACACACATGCATCCAACAACAAGTTTCTAACATCTGCAAGATGTATTGTCTAGATCAGCGTTTCCCAATAGTAACAGTCAATAGTTAGTTTGTGAGAATACACCGCCTCAGCCTGTGACGTCACATGGCAATATTGCCGTCCGCGCTGTGGCCAGTTAGTAACGTTGGCCACGCTACATGCATAGGTAAGAGACAGGGACGTGCGGTATATTTTCTCAGTATGATGCAAATTTTCGAAATGCCGCCCCTTAAATATTTTTTCTTTAAAATAACCTTCAATTTTGATTTGGCTACTTATGCCACTCTACTTATGCCACCCGCCTGATGCCGCCGCCTCTCTGTATCATAGCACGGCCATGGTAACAGGTATATAGTGCAAATAGAACATTTTGTCTAGACGTTCGGCTAAACTGAAGTTGAACCAATACTTGACACACTCATTATTTCTTTCACTATGAAGAAATCAACCTACCATAACTAGAATATGGTCCAGTCCAAACCTGCACTGTGCGGTTTCCAGACTGCCCTATTTAATTTGGGGTTGATTATCAGGTAATTTATGTCTCCTCAAAGTCTAAAAACTTCACAAGATAGGATAGATTGTAACCTAAAGGTTCCACTTTTTAATTAATTCTTTCTCGAGACTACTTCACACATTTGAAAATGAAAATCGTGGCATATCCTTTACAGGACGTAGCCATCAACCATAGTAAATGAGTCGTTGATGTTCTAGGAACCACTTATACGTTCAGTAGTTTGCCATTGCTTTCTGAAACTTCACACATTAACTCACTAAATATACTGTGTGTATGAAGCACGTAGAGTTCAAGGTGAAGTAAGACGTGCGTCATTTTTTTCACAATGAAAGTTTTAATTGTAGTTTACTAAATAAGTTTGAGTAATGAAATCTGGCTCTGCAAGATAAACATGTATTCGAAACCACCTTTACTCCACCATGCATAGCACTTTCCCCATGTTAAAACTAAAACTGGAATAATAAAAAAGTAAAGGTGTCATTGACCAATGAAAAATTTCAGAGCAATACAAATTTGGCGTTTTCACTAAATTCTATGATGATATGACTAGGATAGTATTTTGCTGCATTGACTGTAGTCAATACTACGATGTTTTGACAATGATCCTATTTGTTGTGGAACTCGGAGAGAACAGAGACGACGAAAAAAGACTGTTTATGATCGAACACAAAAGCCCTCCTAGAAATCTCTTCTTATCCTGACGCTGCGAAGCAAAACAGGATTAGAAGAAAGGAAGAAAAACTATTTGTTGTCTTGACTAGAGTCAGTTCTACTACGCTCTAACTATGATAACATGTAGTATCATGAACAGAGTCAGCCCTGCGGTACATTGATTTTGTGGCTAGAGTCAGTCATGTGTAACATGTCATGTTTGACATGTGTAACATTTGTTGCCTAGACTGTTTGTTTTTTTCTTGTTTTTTCTTTCGTCCGCTTTCAACTCAGACGAAGTTTCATCTCTGAAACTGATTTTTGCGTGAAAATCCGTTTTCCAATTTCTTACAATGGCAGCAGCGTGCACATTGTAAATTACTTTACACTGGCAGCCGTGTGCTCAATGTACTCGTAATTAGTATTCCTCGCCATACAGGCAGATTTTCTCCGACTTCAGAGGTACTCAAGTTATCGTCCTGAGTAAGACCAGGGACTCGAACAAATGCCGGACAGTAGGTTCGAACCCGAGCTATGAGGCGTCTCACAGCTAGCAGGCAGAGCTACTATCAACTACTCAGGCAGTCCCCGCCTAGACTGTTGTAAATCCTGCAATACTTTGACAACATTTGCTATCATGACTAAAGTAAGTCATGCGATGTCTTATTGAGAATAAAATTTGCTGTATAATATCATAACAGCGATCACACTACTAATAGCATGGATTTCTCAGTGCAGTCGCAACAAAATCTAGGATGGATAAAAGATGTGATAAATGACTTAAACGGGATAGCAGCAGACATGGGATACTCATAATTGATCAGGGTAAATTGTCAGAAAAAAAGCTAGTTTATCATACCTCAGTCACAAAATTTTCGTGTTTTTTTTTTAATTTCTAGTTTGCATGCTATCTTCGTTTATATTTTGTTTCATGCTGTTTCTATCTAATAGGTTACACTAGAATTTTCTTGGTGGTGTTTTTCTTGCTGTATCATCGTACTCTATCTGTATTTGTATAGCGCATATTTAGATCACACTCGACAGAAGCTGCACAGATAAAGTTCATACTACAGTAAATACGGAGGTAACGGCCACAGCGGTTGAATCACAGCCAACTAGATGAGTTTATAGTTGGCTCTGGTTGAATACACACGGGATGGTGATGCTTTGGCATGCATTGATGGCTCAGCAGGGATTCGAGGCAAGCAGAGTTAATGAACATTTACTGCGAGCTCAAGATGAAGGTTAGAAAGGAGGAGAAAATTTTGACAACAAATCAGGAGTGCGGGACCCAAGACAATTAATAGTTAGGTATGTTCTATTCCAGCTTCTAGCATCCCATGCGTAATTCAAAATCTATGGATTTTGCCTTTTCTTTTGGATGAAAACAGTAAGGTCTAGAGTAGTTTGTGCAAAATGGGCAAGGCACATCCCCCCATATAAAATCTTAGAGACGAGCTTGAAGGGAAGGGAAACAAGTGCATACTTCAGAAGTCATGACAGCTATACACTTACAAAATAAACATCTGTAATAACGATAAATGTCACACACGCATACACATAAATATGTATATATATAGATATACGGGTCATGCGGTTTATTTTCTCAATACGATGCAAGTCTTCGAAGTGCCGCCCCTTACATGTATAAATCACAAATCGTATACATCATTATCGGAATAACATAGACTAATATAGAAAAGCGTTGCGTAAAGATTTTTAATTATTGAATTATTCAAATTCTACTCGCTGCTTATGCCCGTCCCTACTCCACATTAAGGAACCGCCAGATGTGGCTGCCTTTCTGTATCATAGCACGGTACGACCCTGTACATATAGATCTTCTTCTTCGCGTTCGTTTTTTAATCGACCAATTTTAATCACTCTTTGTGATATGTTTGATCTTTGCCAAGAACGTGTATACGTTGTACATTGCTTCGGAAGGCCCCTAAAGGCATAGACTTCTACACGTTTAGGACATGTGCATTCGATTTCATCCAAACCTCCTTAGTCGCCTCTTACGACATGCGTGGCAGGTAACAGTGGTTCTATTCTTTACACCCCAAATTTGGGTCCCGGTAACCACTAGGCGAGTACATATATATATATATATATATATATATATATATATATACATAGAGCCATCGTCAATAAGGCTATAGAGAAGGCCGTGTATATATATATATATATATATATATATATATATATATATATAAGGCAACATTCTGTGGACATGTCTGTTTGATATATACACCGATAACATAATGAGGAATTAGAGAAGTGAAAATGCTTGTTTGTATCCTTGCTTTGTTAAGAGAAAAATAATTACATGAACTTATATCGCTTCTCGGCCTTTTGGCTAAGAACAAAGTGTAGTGCTCATTTGATCGCCGCCAAAGTGTGGAGCCTTCAAAAGTTGATAGGTAACAAATTACATTAACAAATTTCGAGCAGCTCTCATTTGAAAGAATGACGACGCTCTCATTTTTCACACGTTTCAATCGTATATGGGAAAATGAGAAGCGAAAACAAACTGTACCTGATGGTATTCTCTCTCTTTCGATCGTTCTAGGCCTGTTTTAATCATTCTCTTTGTGATATATGAACAGCCAAACATCAGAACGTAATGTACTTGCACCACACCTTCAGCACCTATTTGAGCTCAGTTGCTTATCCTTCGGTGGGGTGTTCGATTTCAGCCAGCTATTTTGTACGGATTCGCTTCTTCCGCTAGCCTTAGACTGTCCCCAGCCCGACCCACAAGGCAGTGGGCTGCTATTTTTTCAGGGCAGCGACCCTTAGACGGCCTGCCCTCCCGGGCTTATGAGCGCCATCTTCCCAGCAATCCGGTCGTTTTAATGAACACCTTGGTTTGCCGCCCGTTCAGGTTTGTTTACGGTTTGCTCCGCTAGCCTTTGATTGTCCCCAATCAATCTACAAGGCAGCAGTAGTTCCTTGCGGTCGGAAACGCGCACTGATTATGCCTCTGCTGGGCTTTCCCGTTGCTCTGTACATTTGGGTGGGGCGCACACCCTGCATGCGATGCTGCTGCGATGCTTCGCGCTTGCACTGATTTTGCCTCTGCTGGGCTTACCAGTTGTTCTACTGGGTGGGACGCGCACCCTCTTGCCGTGCCTGCCCCTCGATGAGGTCCACTATGACTTTTGCCAGCGTGCGTGCTAGCCCTTCCCTGATGCCCTGTCACCATCATCTTTTAAGTGCTCACATTTTTCGCCACATGTGGCGCCGCCCTTGCAGCCGTGTGCTCGCTCACTTGTACCTGATGGTATCTATTCGTATAGTGTTGCGAATTGATAATTTATAATGCACATAGTGGAGGTTCGTTATTAAGGGCCAGTGGGCCCAGCCCACCAAAAACCGAAAGGGGAATAGACAAATAATAGTAAATACTAAAAAAAAACATGATTGTTTCCGAAAATTTGTGTCTGGCCCCACCAAGAAAAATGACCCCGGACCGCCAATGAATGCACACATAGATTCGCAACTCTATTAGAAGTTATCGACACTAGTGATAATCTTTTCACCTAATATGACAGAAATATAATTCGAAAGTGAATATCAAGAAGTGAATACTATCAGGGTAAGAAATAGAATTGAGATGGAAATTAAATGCAGCCAACAATTCATGTGGGTGTGGCCATGACCTACTTAAATTAGAGGCCTTCGCGCTGACCTTCATATTGCCTCATGACGTCACAACTATCAGCCGTCCGTAGAGGCCGTTCACGATTATGGATATTGGACTAAACTAAGATAGGGAGGCTAAAAATTAGCATATTTTACATTGTTTATATTTTACTCCTTGTACATACAATCGATTGTTATACAGGGTGTTCAAGATAATTGCAGTCCCATTGACAAATCGAAAGTTGCCAGATAACCTATCCCTATCGCGTTGTGTATATTTACTATTTAAACCGGTTCTGACTAGCTCGTTCTACGTCACATTTGTTCATCGCCCTTCCAGCACTACAATTACATACCGTCACACAACCTTAACCTATACTACGTCATAACTGAACGTTCTCGTTTTCATACATATATGCCAGATTAGCTCCATTCACATACCGCTTTTATCTTGAACACCCTGTAGAAGGTATATAAAAAGATTTCAATTTATAAATGACAATTTTTAAAACTAAGGCATTTGAAAAAAAATTAAGACACACCTACCTTTTGTAAACGAATTAACACACATTTCACCAGAAGAATCTTAATTGATATGATATGAGTATAATTCTCTGTCTGTGGTAAATGAACAAGGCACTTGTCTATTTATTTATATACAGCACTGTTTACATACTAACTCAGTGTACACTCTCAAAAGGCATAATATATATGTTTAAGCTTGGCTGAAATCGGATGTACATGTTCTAAACTTGTAGAAGTCTATGCGTTTAGGGGCATACCAAACCAATGTGCAACGTATACACGTTCTTGGTAAAGATCAAACATATCACAAAGAGTGATTAAAATTGGTCGTAAAGAACGAACTCAAAGAAAAAGATGTCTACGATGTTACATTACAAATATTTGTTATATACACATTGGGTGTTATTATGTACACTGTAAACCATTTTTTTTTCTGGATTAATTTTTAGATATAGTTAAATTTTCCAATCTTTCTTTCATGTGACGTGCTAGCCTGTTCGGATTTCTCGCTGTCATTTTTTTGTTTTCCTGTAGTTGTTTAAGAGAATATTTGCCAGTGTTGGAATGACCCTCACCAAAGCATCTGTTATTGAACAACCACAAGCTACACAAACAGTTTTGCCGTCCTTGAAGTAATGAATAAAATTAGGTGTCACAGTGTCCATCACAATTTCCGTGTGGTTGGGGGAATTTTAAAACTGCTGTTCATAATCTGAAGAGATTAGTGATTGCACAACAAGGTAAGCCATACGACTTAAAACTGTTGAAGAATGTGTTGGGTATTTTAAGCCACCTCGGTCAAGTAGCCGAGTGTACTTTATCCATGAAACAATGGAAAGGTCCGGCTCAATGTCTACAGTTAAATATTTGTCCAGCTGTAGAAACTTGCAGCAGGTAGAGCACTTCAGTTTTTTTGATACACTGAAGGCAATACATCCACTCCAGCACTTTCATCTGGAACAAGAATTTCACTTGTTTTCACGCCGAGAAGGCGTTGGCAGTACTACGATTCAGTCATCAACATTAAACATCAGCGTCTCCTGCCAGCGGATAACTTTGCCTATCTTGGCAGCATCCTATCCAGATCGCCAAACATAAACACTGAGGTCAACAATAGAATATCCGAAGCCAGCGCAGCGTTCGGAAGGCTACGTGTCACTGTTTGGCGGCGGAAGGGGATAAGCTTAGTCACAAAGCTGACAGTTTACCAGGCCATAGTGCTAACCACGCTGTTGTACGTCAGCGAGACATGGACAGTGTATAGCAGACACGCAAGAAAACTAAACCGCTTCCACACAAGCTGTCTGCGCAGATTACTAAAAATAAACTGACAGGACAAAATTCTAGATAGCGAAGTCCTCACAGAAAAAAACTCAAGCATCAACACCCTGTTGCAGAAGGCCCAAGTAAGATGGGCCGGTCACGTTGCTCGGATGCCTGATAAACGCATCCCCAAACAGTTGATTTATGGCGAACTTGAATGGGGCAGACGTTCTGCTGGTGGACAGAAAAAAACACTTTAAAGACACACTGAAAGTTTCTCTGAAATGCTTCAATATAGACACCATGTGCTGGGAATCCTTTACGCAAGATTGTCAAATGTGGCGCTGTAACAACACAAGAGAAACCTGCATAGATGAGAATCATCGTGCTGTTGAAGCACAGAGAAAACGAGCTGCGCGAAAAAACAGAACACACAACACCCCCATGTCTAACCTTTCACCTGTGGTAGGGGATTGTATTCTAGGATTGGACTCTACAGTTACCTCCGCACACCAGAGAGATGCAGCAACACACATCTCTCTCTCTCTCTCTCTTGCGTTCCCGGCCTAGACTGATGGTCCAACTTCTATCATGAATTTTACTGTTGTTTTTGGGACTCCGTTTCTCCGTACAGCTTTTCTCGAAGCTCTGTGTGTTGTGGCCAGTACTCTTTCCTTATACCTGCTAATCGTTGACAGTCTTGCAAGACGTGTTCTGCCGTCATGTCTGCCATATTGCAGGGGCACAGGCTAGATGTGCCAATTTTAAATTTATGGAATATGTGGGCTCGGAGCTTGTTGTGGCCGGTACGGAGGCGAAGTATGGCAACTTGTTCACGTCGAGAGAGACCATAGTATCCGTCACTGGCTGTGTGCTGAAGGTGGTCTTTTGCCCATTTGCTTCTATAGTGCGAACCGATGGTTGTTTTGACTTCCTCATAACCGATCTCGAGATCAGTCTGAGGTAGTCGTCCGCCCTCTTTGGCTAGCTTGTCGGCTGCTTCGTTTCCCTAACGTTGCAGTGTGACGGTATCCACTGGATGACGGTGCGTTTGAGTGAACTCGTTAGTTCACCGAGGGACGTTTTGAGCTCATTCATCTCTGTTTTGCCAACGCATTTAAGTGCCGTGATGACCGATAGAGCATCGGTGAATATCACGACCTTGTTACGTGTAGTGCTTCTTCTCTCCAAGATCATTTCGGCCGCCTCTTTGATTGCCTCTGCTCGGTAGTTATTCGAGTATTTGCCAGTTGCAATCGCTTTCTTGACCGTTACTTTCTTTGAGATTTTAAGCACTATTCCTCCTCCGCCATCGCTTATTGCGTTATTTGCCGATCCGTCCGTGTAGACGTGCGTCCACTCATTTTCAGGGTACTCTGATTATATGTACTCTTCTGTTGCAATTTTTCTCTCGAGGTTTTTTTTGGACCCTTTTGTTCAGTATGCCTGGGATTGATTCCCTTAGTTCTGGCATTGTGGTCTTCCATGGCGGGCACTTGTCTATTGCCGGGATTGGTTTGGGTGTGCATTTGGAAAGGACTGGATGGTCCATGGTCAGTGCTTTAGAGATTCTAACGAAGTTAAATCTCTGTATTCTCCACTTTCGAATTCATACATTCTTTCATGCATTGGATGAGATTCGAGCCGTTTGAGTTTTCTGCAAGTACTACTCTTTTTGTCCCTTCGGTCAGTCATTGGTTGGATGCCGGAGATTGTCTCCATCGCCTTGATGGGCGTGGACTTCATGGCTCCAGTGATGATACGTAAGGCCCGGTTTTGACTGCTACTCACTTTTGCAAATTGCTTGTTAGATGCATTGCTCCACGCTGCCATGCCTTACTCTAGGATCGGTCGCACTCTACCAGAGTACAGTGTCTTGAGAATTCTGGTGTTTGCTCCCCATGTGGAACCTGCGAGTTTACGCATCATTGTTAGCCTGTGCCTCGCTTTTGCCGTAGCAATTTCGATCTGGGTGCACCAAGTCAGCTTTCTGTCGAGTGTGACTCCTAGGTACGTTGGGGTTTTGCTCACTGGAAGGATCTGCCCATTGACTTTAAGCCTAAAACTTGTCTTCATCGCTTGCAATGGACGGCTAATAAGATAGTAAGTAACGAATACTTTATTATAAGTATTCGTTACGCATGGTACCTAGCAATATTCGATTATCAATACTTACTATTCGAATATCACTAACCTTCCACATTGACCATTTCGTCTGCTGTCTTATTTTTACTAAAAGTTTTATCGCTCATCGTTTTCTTGATCTGAGCGGTAATAATAACAGCAATATGTTACACACAGGGCACATCTGGCGTACTGTTAATTTAATCGCTTTACTCACGATGGATAAATATAATGGCAAACAGATTGCGAATATCGAATAAGTTTACTGACTCAGACAGACTGTTCTGAACTCACTGAACTCAGAACTGTTCTCTGAACTTAACTCAAACTGCAATGACTGTGAAAACTTAAACTTGTACCGTAATTGTGTGGTGTACTCAGTTAAACTAAACAATCACAACTATCTATCAATCACTATTATTGATTATTATCACTTTAGTCTTGGTCACTTTGGACGTTTGGTAGAAGTGTTTGACGTAACTACTTAAAATGACAGGCCGAATCTTAATTACTTACTTTTAGTTACATGTTACATATAATGTTTATTTATGATGTCGTGTGTGTTTGATTTTGAAAGACGAATAAGAATGAAGTAAAATTAGTGATTATTATATAAAAAGCAACTATTTTATTTATATATTTTATATTATACTAAACTTATTCGAACTTGTACTACAATATTGAATATTAAATGCTATACCATAAATAATAATTATTTTTAAGGTTAGTAATTAAATTGAGTGTAAGTTAGGTAGTACTCACAAAATTATACATTTATTAAAAATTATTGTAATTGTTGAAGGACCACTTATTTAATTATTATATAATATATCATAAGACAGGATGTAAAAATTGATAAACTCCAACAGCACAATTTAACTGAGTGTTCAAAATGTTACTTTTGTTCTTGTCAAATAATAATGGTCCATACATAATTTTACAGATCAGTGGTCTTCTGACTCCTTTCTGTAATCCTGTTTTGCCTCACAGCATCAGGATAATAAGAGATTTATAGAACTGGCTTTTGTGTGCGCTTCATAAACAGTGTTTTCCGTCACCTCTGTTGTCTATGAGGTGCACCTTTTTCGTGGAAGGCCTTTTGCTTTGTATCCACTGTATCGGAGTAACATTGCTCTTTAAAGCGCACTGTCTGTTGGTAATCTGCTTATATGGCCGAACCATTTAGTTTGTTGTTTCTTGATGAAGTTCGTACTGATGTTGTACCACTTTTTCCTAATGAGACTTGTTTAGAAATGAAGGCATCAGGAAAAAAAAGTCCAAATCAATACACTAAAAAACATAAGATATGCAAATACTGTTTAGAACACACCACAGGACATTTAACACAAATATAGTTTAACTTTGTGTTGTATAATTGTGATCAATTTGATCAACTATGACATTTTAAAAAAAGGAACAATATAACTTGTCTATGATACAACATTGCTAGAGATATATTTATAATTATAAATTTGTAGTGATTGTGCATATTAAATCGGTTATATTTAAATTGTTTATTGTAGATTGTAATGAAGTTAAAAAAGAAATTATGCTATAAGTTGTCAAAGCAACGTCAGCTTAAATAAAATATGGAACTGCAAGTTATATAGTATTAAAATTAAATTACGAATTTTCCATTCAAATGTTGTATTAATCCTAACATATGCCAGTGAGGGTTGGAAAATGACTAAAGATATAGAAAGCAAGTTAAATGCATTTGAAAATAGATGTCTGCGAAAAATAATGAACATAAAATGGAACAAATTCAGAAGTGATGAAATCAGAGAAATGTCTGGTCCACCACTAGTAACAATTGTTATAAGAAGAAGATGGAGATATGTTGCACACATCTTGTGAAGAAATGGTCAAAGAATAGCAAAGCAGGCATTGAAGTGGGATGCACAGGGTTCAAGAAATAGAGGACAACCTAAGGAGACCCTGAAACGAATTTTGCTGAGAGAGGCTAGAAGTATCAATTTCAGTTCCATGGAGGAGATTGAGCGAGTTGCCCAGGATAGAGTGGTTTGAAGAAATTGTTTGCAGGCCCTATGTAATGTATAACGGTATGAGAGGAATTATTATTAATGCAGTTTGAAAATATATTAATTAGTATTAAAATATATTGTTTAATATCATGTTCAGAAGAAAGTTAATAACAATTTAATTAATATGTAGATCAAACTTGAGACTGGTACTGTACACTTGTGATGGTGCTCAGAATGCCTGCATTCAGTGGACTTGGAAAGTCACATCTCAGTAGTCTAGCAGTTGGAATTTTTGTTGGTGTTTCAGTTGCATTCATCTTACAGTATGCAGACAGGCAGACTAGCTATGCTCCATATACATACATTCCAGAAAGCCCAAATAGTCATGGTGAGAATGACTTTTTAAAAGGTCCAGAACAGACTTTGAACTGGAATGATGAAAATTCCACAGTCACAAAAGTAAGAAGCCTCAAAATATAATTTTGCTGTTGCTCTTGTCCAAACTTTTCTACTGTACTTCATATTATTTGTATAAGATGTCAAGGGCTCATAACTTAAGTAAAACTACAAAGATATAAATATTTTCTTAAAATATGAGAACATACTTGATCCATAAAACTAACTAAAAACTGGAGTTTCTTAACTTTTCGTTGATGTGATAGAACTCACATTGTTAGATTTCTGTGTGTTTAATAACCAATGCTTATATTATTAAAGAAGACTAGCCATGACAGAAATGAATTGTCTTCAAAGAATACTGGCAGTATCAAAAGAGACCAGTTTAAAAACTGAGACAGGAAAAATGGGGTATAACCTCAGTACTAAACTTCATCAAGAATCAACAAATTAAATGGTTCAGCCACATAAGCAGATTACCAATAGACAGTTAGCCTTATAGATCAATGCTTCTCTGATACAGTGGATACAAAGCAAATGGTGGACCACAAAAATAACAGAGGCAGTGAAAAACACTATTTATGAAACCTACACTAAAGCCTGTTCTAGAAATCTCTTCTTATACTGATGGATGAGGGAAAACATTTAGAGAAATGAATACTTGATTATCAGCTGTGGAGATAATCAAGGATGTATGTTAGCTTCAGCATTTTCTTTACTGTCTTTTTAAATTATACCTTCGAATCATCTACAGAAGATGTCTACCTAGAAACATGGTCAGACGGGAGATTGTTTAATCTAGTCCGATAGCAGAAAGCAAAATTATATTCTTCCAACCAGGACTGCAAGTTTTCACTCTTAATCAGCAATGTTGAATTGTAGAATCTGCACTTTTTCTGCAGTTATGAGAGGCTATGATAAATGATATGAACAGAAAGGTGTGGTGAGAGAAGTTCTTGTCAAGCTTTCTGTAGTTCAGGGCATTCAAGTAGGACATGCTGTACTGTCAGTCATTCCTATAACCAATCGGTTCAGCCAACCTTCTTTGAAGTAGTTTTTCAGAATCTGTTTAATACTTTGTATACTAACAGTTTTGTTGTTTTGATAATTCTTGCTTGTCTAGGTGGTCTGCTTTGTTATTTCCTGGGATACCTGTGTATCCACTCTAGAATAGCATTAATACAATTAGAGGAAAGTAGATGGCAATGACCAAACCTCGCTTGACTGGTTCAGCCTGTTCTTCTAAAGTTTGTAGGGGGATTGTGAGTCAGTGAATACTATCATGTCTTGGACAATACTTTCCTCAAGTTTATACTGCTGGTGGACCAGTTCTATGAGTTTTTATGGCTATAGTCACTGCCTTGTAGCTGGAACAAATATTACTGTAGGGTGCACAGTAATTATAGGTGGTCCCATCTGAATATTTAAGGTGTATACAACAGCCAGCATAGATTGTACTGCTTACACTATGTCAGCAAGAGAATATGAACACCATCACCCAAAGAGATGCTGAAATGGATCGGATATGTGATATGCACGGAGACTAACTCTGTCACATAAAGTGCACTGAGATTGACACCAGAGGGTAAACAAAAACGTGGAAGAATGAAAACGACCTGGGAAAAGCAGGAAATGAAAGAAATGAATCTTGCTGAACACAACATAGAGACGGCTAACAACAGAAAAAATGGCATGCATTTGTTGCTGCCCTAAACGTCACGCTAGATAGAGAGAGAGACAGTGTAGGTAGTGTCACTGAAAGTTGAACCATCTGTGTAGGCACGGGTAGAGAAAGTTGGATAACTATCTGTTGTCTTCATTGCCAAGACTTAAAATTGGTGCCAGTATTTCTTTGTTTATGGTTTTATCAAGGAGATATTTTTTTATTACTGGTTGCTTTAATGCTGTACATGGTGGGGTTCAGGAATCTTTTATTTGGTTCTCTGTCTGTTGGAAGATAGCATTGTTCTTCAAGATTTTATCCAGTTTCCAACAGTGATTTTTGTTGAATTATTTTATTAGTTTTCCATCTTTCAATAGTTTGTCTACAGGGGTGGTTTTGATAATGATTTTATTTATATTTCTCGACTGTTTCCAGTAGGGCCATACATCTCCTAATTTCTAGTTGTTTGGTGTTAGCATAAATTTTACAAGCGCAGTTGGAGTAAATTTTCATTTTTGCACAGTGTGTTTCACTCCATTAACCCACACTTGGATGGTCTGAGTGTCTATGTTATTACTGCAAGGTTTGTTGTGGACTTCTGCATGTACATTATTGCTTATCAGTGTCATGAGCTGTTGGCATCTATTGCACTAGCATTTGTATTGGGCGTACCTGGTGATTGTAACTGCTCTTTAGGGTAAGATGGTTTGTTGGACAAGACCATTGTAAAAATGTCTCTGTTGTATAATTCTTTATAGCTCACTCTTTTTATTCTGCAATCCTTTTAACTTGAAGGATATGGGAGGTTAAACAATATTTTTCCTGCTCACTCATTATTTAGCCAGTCGGTCAAGACTGTTGCCCTGGGTGTGGCATGTGGAGTCAAACACGAGCTTGGTGATAAAAGAAATCAAGTAGGATCATGACTATCTGCCATCAGGATATGGCTATATCATTTTCCAAGAGGTACTACCACTACCTTCTCACCCAACTCCCCAGAAAACAAGATAAGGAAAGTGGTAAACAGACATAAAGACGAAGTATTCTTGAAGAACTAAAGGATGCTGGACTGTCCTGGGAAGCCATTAAGAAAACAGCAAGAGACCTGGAAAAATGGTCAACAACTGTTGAGGCCCTATGCTTCATAAGGAACGGTGAGGAAAACTAGGTAAGTAAGTATTGTTCTATATTTTGTTTCTTGATAGACAGTGTATTCTTATAAGTAGTAAAGAATTGAATCTAACAAACTTCATATAAATATTTGTAGATGAAAACAACACAGTGGCAAAACTTCTTTACAACAAAGTTCGTGTTCTATGCTGGGTGATGACCAATCCATTGAATATTTACACCAAAGCCATCCATGTGAAAGCCACTTGGGCTCAGAGGTGCAATATTGTTCTTTTCATGAGCTCCAAACCCAATGATGAGCTACCAACAATAGCCCTTAATGTTGGGGCAAGTATTTATAATAGTTTGTGTTGTGTAGATAATTAATGATTCTTGCTATTTTAAAGTATGCTTTGTTCTTTATTGTAATTACGTGTATGTTGGTAAGATGCTGATCTTATCTTGAAGCCCTGATTACAGTTTCTTTAAGGTCAGTTTTTTTCAAATGTGGGGTTAGACTGAAGAAATACAAAGTCTGCACACTGCACTGGACGGCATAGACGTTTTTTCTTCCGCCTAAAATCTTCCCACAAACCCCCTAACCTAAAAGACTAACATTGTCTGCATAATCCAATTCTTCCAGTTCTGAGGTAAATGTCCATTGAATGCCTCTCTTGTTATCCTTTATAGTTTCTCTCATCAACCAGTCGATGACAATCTCCTGAAACAGTCCAGAAAAAATTAAGTGGGGAAGGCAAACTGAGGATTCAACCCTGAGCACAGCATAACTAAATTGAGGATATCTTCTTCTTTGCGTTCGTTCTTACGACCAATTTTAATCACTCTTTGTGATATGTTTCATCTTTACCAAGAACGTGTATACATTGCACATTGGTTTGTAGGCCCCTAAACGCATAGACTTCTACACGTTTAGGACACATGCATCTGATTTCAGCCAAACCTCCTTAGTCGCCTCTCATGACATGCATGGCAGGTAACAGTGATTCTATTCTTTACACCCCAAATTTGGACCCCAGTAACCACTCGGGCGAATTGAGAATATAAGCAGACCAAGCTCTTCAGACTTGAAACATGATATTGGAGTCTCAGCCACCAGCATCTTCTTCTTCTTCGATCGCTCTAGGCTAGTTTTATCATTCTTGTTGTGATATATGAACTACCAAACATCAGAACGTAATGTATGTGCACCAACCTTCAGCACCTATTTGAGCACAGTTGCTTATCCTTCGGTGGGGTGTTGATTTCAGCCAGCTATTGTGTGCGGTTCGGGTCTCCGCTAGCCTTTACTGTCCCAGCCGTAACCCACAAGGCAGTGGGTTGCTATTTTCTTTCAGGGCAGCGACCCTTAGACGGCCTGCCCTCCCGGGCTTATGAATGCCATCTGCCCAGCAAAACCGGTCGTTTTAATGAACACCTTGGTTTGCCGCCCATTCAGGTTTGTTTGCGGTTTGCTCTGCTAGCCTTTGATTGTCCCCAATCAACTACAAGGCAGCAGTAGTTCCCTGTGAGCGGAAACGCGCACTGGCTTTACTTCTGTGGGCTTTCCAGTTGTTCTGTACATTAGGGTGGGACGCACACCCTGTCTACCGCTGCCGCGCTTGCACTGGTTTTGCCTCTGCTGGGCCCTCCAGTTGTTCTACTCATGTGGGTGGGACGCACACCCTCTTGCCGTGCCGGCCTGCCCCTCGATGGAGCCCAGTGACTCTGCCAGCATGCGCACTCGCTCTGCCCTGGTGCCTACCTCACCATTTCCATCAATTCCTACTAGGCTATCCGACTTCGACCCATGATGCCCATGTGCAACTCAACTCATCGCCCAGCACACTCATCGGCTCAAGAGAGTACATCAAGAGAGAGCATGCTTGGGCTCCGAATTTTGCCCCACGCGTGTCAACGTCTCTTCAATGGCTTTGGGGGCACGGTGTCATCTAAGGAGCCTCGACTGATTTAATGAGCCATTCACGGTTTCACCGTGAGACAGTGTGAACTTAGACATGCATGGCTTAATCTTTGAGACAAGAATATGACTACTGGCAGAATCAACCAGATAGCTGTCATGGACGTGACTGGGCCGACAATGCTCGGGGTAGGGAGACAGATCCCGACGTCCCCGGCGGAAATGCGAAATTGAAGCGAAACGACCGAGCGCTCGCTTCCCGCCGTTTTTCCACCAAGACTGCACCTCGCCAAGCAAAGAACGACACCATATTTCTACCTGCGGACCCACAGTCACGAAGCGGCCTTTACGAGACCACCGCAAGCTTTTAAAATTTTAGACTGACTGTATCACATCACGACGAGAAACTTGAATACGGACACACACACCACCAGGAAGACCGCGGTGAGAGCGAACGAGTCTTAATAGCAGACGCTACCTTGTCCCTTATTCGCTGGGAGCCTCGTTCACATGAAGAAGCGAAGAGGCACGCTCAGCCGTTAGAGACTATGCACGCAATTGGTTATCGACACTGCGGAACCGCACTCGCTTACTGGCTCGCCCGTCCGGTTATTTTCAAAATGAGGAGGCACAGTTTGCAGACACACAACCCAGATAGCCACCAGCATCTGTGAAGCACCAAAGCAGTCCTCAGATCACATCCTGCAAGACTGTCCCAGTTTTAACAGCATGAGAATGGAAACCTGGTCAACAGAAACAACCTTTCAGAATAAACTATGGGATACCTGTGAAGATCTCAAGCGCACCATCCTTTTTATGACCCATACCAGAGTAGTAGCATAACAGGTCTGTCCTGTTTATGACCCATGCCAGAGTTGTAGCGTAGTAGAAGTTAACTGGAGAAGAAGAAGAGTAAAGCATCATTTCACACTTTCAAACAGTCAGATCAGATTACTTGCTGTCTCCCCAGTGAAAACTGGCTATAATGAATTTCCCAACACTTTCTATTTCTTGATATGTTGGTATATTTTAACAGACTTGTTTGCCAAACTCTTGATCTTTCCTCCCCACTTATAGTTTTGTCTTCCTCCTGTTTGTTTGCTCTTAGTCATTCTTTCTAGAATAATTTTTAATGCATTTTCACACACTTTGGTTACTATAACATCTGGCTTTTATTGAATTTATGTGTAATTATTTGTTGTTAATTTTATTGTTAATTTTAATCTAATTTTGGTAGGAAGGACGAAACAATCTGTGGGCAAAGACTAAGGCTGCATTTAAGTACATCTATGATCATCATCTGAATGATGCCGAATGGTTTATGAAAACTGATGATGACACATATGTTGTAGTGGAAAACGTACGTTACTTCCTTCAAGATAAATCCCCATCTCAGCCTGTGTTCTTTGGTAGAAAATTTAAAGCTGCGGTTAAGGCAGGTTATATGAGTGGTGGTGCTGGATATGTTCTCAGTAAGGAGGCCATGATACGAGCTGTGAGAGATGGATTTGAACATGGTGACAAGTGCAGAGGTGACGGAGGTGGTTCTGAGGATGTGGAAATGGGAAAGTGTCTTCATAATGTTGGTGCTGAGGCAGGAGATAGCAGGGATGAGCTTGATAGAGAAAGGTTTCATCCCTTTGTACCAGAGCATCACCTTATTCCAGATATCCTTCCCAAAGACATGTGGTATTGGTCATACAACTATTATCCAGTAAAACAGGTGAGTTGTTTTATTCTTAAGTACAGTAAATGCTTGATTGAATATTCGATAGCAAAGTTGATAATACTCTGCAGGCCACCAAAAATGCAAACAATCATTGAATGTTCTGCAGTTAAACATACGATGTGGCCTAAGAAACAAGACTGAGCTTGCTAAATTATTAGACCCTATAAGAAACCATATACAAGGACACCAATTTGTACTCATCAGGATACTCCAGTTAACCTGTAGCTACCTACATTCATAACAACAAAATGTATGGACAATCCACAAAACTTACAACATCCAATCCTGCAGATGTACACTGATTGATTGATTGATGGATTGGACCATCATCATTGCACTTCGGTGAGTAACCATGTGTGCTCTGATCTCTTTCTTACACAGGAAGATCTCAGTGGCAGTGCATGAACTCCATAGCCCCGACAGGAGTCTACGATGTAACTTAGAAGATGGTGAAAATATTCTGTAGAAATTAAATTTATTAATATTTCTAATGAATTTTGTCGGGGCAGCTTTCCAGCCTGCTCGTCTTGATTTTGAACTGTCAAGGGTTCTGTTACATGCTCAACTTGAATATGGGACCTATGTTTTACCGTCCGTCTCTGATAGGACTAGGAATTCATTCTCACCTACACTGAGATAAGGGATCTCTGGAAAAAAATGTCCTGATGGCTCCATGAGGGTGCGAACCGAGTATCTTTGGAACGAGAAGCTAGCACCTAACCTCTACACCACAGAGACCCCTAGATGTACACAAAATTACTATCTGGTACACTGTAGGAAAATATACCATATACATCTCTCTCATAATCACAGCTTAGACCGATGTACCAGATTTCCCCGTAAATCTCATTCATGTGGAAATCTGATTCATGTAGCCTTAGCATAGGTGTGTTTCGTCACATCTTCAGCACCATTTAGAACTCTGGTGCTTATCCTTCGGCAATATGTCCGGTTTTAACATCGTTTACTGGGTTCGCTCTCCATCAGCGTTTGGCTGTCTGTAGCCAACCTGCAAGGCAGCAGGTTGCTATTTTCTTTTAGGGTAGCTACCATTAGACAACCTTCTCTCCCGGGATGTTGAGCGTCATCTGCCCAGGTTACTAGTATTTTTTTTAGACTACTTGGTTTGCCTGCCGTCCAGTTTTGTGTATGGTTTGCTCCGCTAGCCTTTGATTGTCCTCAATCGAACTACAAGGCAGTAGTGGTTCTCTACAAGGGGAAACGCAGTTATTGTTCTCTGGATGGAGACCCCATCTTCGAGGCTCACCACCGTTTTGTCCACCTCTCGTTTCTTTTGGGTGCCCTTCGCCTATTTCTGTTTGTGCCCAAAATATGTCTGAACTGTTGTACTGCTATAGTGTAAGTGTAACATTCTTCTTTACTTTTCAACTCCCAATGGAACACAGGTCTTCAACAAACTTCTTCCAGCCCTTCCTCTCACTTGCCATCCCTTCCAATTCTTTTGACGTCTTGTCTATCTACGAATTCTAACAGATTTCCTACAGGAAAGAAGGTTAGTCTGCATCACCGGATCCTTTTGGTTTTCTCATCGATACTTCATTTTCCTTCCGGTTGGGGGTCCTTTCCCTGATTCAGGTAGATTTTTTTGGTGGTACTTTCTATGTTTGTTGACGTTTTTAGTTTTTTTTGCTGGGTGTGGTAGTACCACGCCTACCCCTCCTTTGTCACTTATGAAACGCTTGGCTGGTACTCATTGCTGCATATTCTTTCCTCTTTTGGGCCTTGCTAGCACACAGGTGGGCCCTACCTTAGCAGCCTCTTACAGACATGCCTTGTAGGTTGCAGTGTTACTATTCTTTGCTTCCCTTGTGACCCCTGCAACACACAGGCGAAGTGTAACATTGCAGGTCAAAAATAACAACATAACTTCCAGAATTTTGCCTGTCCACTTCCTGTTGTTCCACTCTTGATTATTTCTCTATTTTCCCCTTGATCTCCTACCTTCTTCCTTGCCTTCCAAGATAGTTTTGAAGAGGGTGGTATGTCTTTTAGTGACCAATATATCTCAGTTATCTAATATCTATCTCCATGAGCAGTTCTTTTTTACTCCTAGTTGTTGGAGCACTTGTTTGTTTGTTTGTTTTATTTTCGTTCCATGACACTCGTCCTATCCTTTTAGGTACATTAACACAACTTGTTTGATAATACTGATTTATTATTTGCACAATATATTTTGACAGTATGTTTTATAATTATTGTTTTTAATATCATAAAGTGAAACTTTAAAAATTGGTTATACAATATGCAGTATTTTATCTTGTCAGGGTCAGGACTGTTGCAGTGATTATGCCATTTCCTTCCATTATGTTCCGCCCAATATGATGTATGTACTGGAATATCTTATTTACCATTTGAAACCATATGGTATCCATACATTAGTAGGTCATCAGGCAGCTGTTAACGGGCCTAGGAGAGAAAACCAGGCAACTATACAAATCGGGGCTCACAATCTCAGACTACAGGAGTATACACAAAAACCTCGGGATGCTAAAACAACTAATTACATTGTAGATTCAAATAAAGCTGTTACATCACCTAAACAAGCAGGAAGCCCTTCTACAAATTTGTCTGAATCAAGTAAACAAATAAAAACATCAACTTTGGATAAGATAGATAAGATGATTAGTAACGTAGATGACCATGACACTTTGGAAAACAACTAAAAAGTTATGTTTTTAAGAATCTATTGAAAGGAACATATTAGAGTATCAATATGCAAAATCTCCATGTTCCTGGTACAGTTATCATACACTTACATTTGTCAAATTTCATTACCATTTAATACATTAATTTCTCGACTTGCAAACAAGACTTCACAAGGCATGTAAAATAATTATAGTTGTTGATGTTGTTCTTTGATGTTATAATTAAAAAGTTGTTCATTTAAAAGAAATTTGTAAAAAGTCAGATTTACATGCATTAGTTAATGGTGCACTTGTTAATGTTAATGATGTTACATGTATAATACATTAGTGGAACTTTCTGATCACATAATCTAGCCACAAATACCCATCACATTTTGTTGAAATAAACATTTATCATCATCCTGTGCTGTACTTGTTAATGATCACAAATCTCCACAACCTTGTGTCTTCGGTAGTTAGTAATCAACTCCATTGTTGATACTTCCATACCAGGATGTTAGACCGTCCAGTATCTTCTCTCTCTTTTTCTCGCTTAGTAATTTTTTCCATTGCCACAATGTGATATCTTGAACAATTTCATTTTTACTCTATTTCAATAGAGTATGTATATAACCTATAATCACATGTGATCATGCTTTGAACAAAGATTTTCTCCTTTGAACGCTTCATATCGAGCACTTGTTAAACAACTCTTTGTGATTTGTATGTGATCTGAACCAAAGAGCGATTGTACATTGTGCCAGTTATGTACCTATAAGTAGGCCAGGCCAGCACATCCAATTTCTGCAACGCTTTTTATTTACTGTGGTAGCTTCTCTAGGCCCCTGCCTCAGTCGCCTCTTATGACATGCCTTGTAGGTCGCAGTGTTACTATTCTTTGTTCCCTGTGCGAACCCCAGCAACACAGAGGCGGAACAAAGATTTTGAGACTTCTTATTCTAGTTTATCACTGATCAAGCCCTCAAAGTGACACAGTGTGAAATATCGATCTCAACTGTATCAGACTTTCTTAATTAATTTTTACCTATTTGCTACAGCTTTTTTTTTCATCTGGACAGAATTGTTTTTTAGTTCTAAAATATAGCATACACAGGATAGCTAAACTAAAATATTAACTAATCTAAATATTAAATTATGATTTATTATATGTTAAATTAAAGACAAATGGATGTACATTCTAATGTATAAACACAAGCATGTTATAATGTATAATCACAGGCAGAGAAATTAAAGAAATGTTTCCAGTATATGAACAAGGTACCTTCTTCTTCTAACCAGAGCTGCGAGTTTTCACTCTTGGGCAGCCAATGCCAGTTTGTAGAATCTGCATGTGTTCTGTAATTGTGGAAGACTAGTGTAAAGGGTATTATGAACAGATGGGTGTGGTGGGAGGAGTTCTTGTCTAGCTTTATGCAGTCCAGGACATTCAATCAAGATATGCTGTACTGTCTCACATGAGTGACTGCACTTTCTACAGTGTGGTAGGTGTGTGGGGTTTATTCTGTGTAGGTGGTGATTCAGTCCAACATGTCCTGTTCTTAACTGAAAGATAGTGCTTTGATCTTTTCTTTGTAGCAGATTTATATTGTCCTTGGGGTTTGGTCTATTCATCTCTGCATACATGTCCTGACCAGTCGTCCCCATAGCCCATCGGTTCAGCCAATCTTCTCTGGAGTTGTTTTTCAGAATCTGTTTTATACTTTGTATGCTAACAGGTTTGTCTATTTGTGGATTTGATGATCCCTGTTTGGCCAGATGATCTGCCTTGTCATTTCCTGGGATATTTGTGTCCCCAGGAATCCACTGTGAACGACATTAATATAAAAGGAGAAATCAGATTGTGGATGACTAATGCCAATGACTGGATCTCGCTGACTGATTCTGCTGTTCTTCTAAACATAGTGTGGACTGTGAGTCAGTGAATACTATCATGTCTTGGACAATATTTCTCCAAGTTCAAACTGCTGGTGGACTAGTTCTAAAGCGGTCTTTATGGCTATAATCTCTGCCTCATAGTTGGAACATATTTTTCCCAAGGAGCACAGTAACTATAGGTAGTTCCATCTGGATATTTCAGGTATATCCCGAACAGCGTAAGTAGTGGCTTTGAAGCTGAACCATCAGTGTGGATGGATAGGGGTGGATAACTGTCATTGTCTCCAGTCCAGGTTTTAAGATCGGTGAAAATTTGCTTTGTTTATGTTTTGTCAGGGGTATTTCTGGATTACTGGTTTTTTTATGTTTAGCATGGTGGGGGGTCGGGCATCTTGTGATGGTTCTCTGTCGGTTGGGAGATGGTAGTTTCTTGATTTTCCAACTTCCAGCAATGATTTTTGCTGGATTCTTTGATTGTATTTCCACCTGTCAATAGTTTGTCTGTTGGGATGGTTTTCTATTCTTTTATATCGCTCGACTGCTTCTATTAGTGCCCTTCGTCTCCCTAATATCTAGGGGTTCGATGTTGGCGTCGATTTCACAAGCAGAGTTGGGTCGTTCTCTTTCCCCCCACATATAAACCTGAGACCCTGATTCTGCACTCTGTCCAGGGATGTTGTGATGTGCTCACTTGCTATAGCTTGGAGAGGAAGGCAGTTGTCCATTGTAGATCTTACATAGCCAAGATATAGTTGCCTAAGGGTGCTCTTGTCTGCACCCCAGGTGGTGCTACAAGTCTTTTAACCATGTTGAGTCTTTTAGATGCTTTTTTCTTTTATGTTGTTAATGTGTTCTGTCATCCTCAGTTGTTTGTCTAACTTGACTCCCAGGTAAGTCAGGTTTTCCTCTTTTTTCAGCAGTGCTCCATTCATTGTAAGCGAAAGGTTCTTTGAGTTGTTTTGGGGCTGAGGAATGTAGTATACACAGTTTTCTGTTCATTGACTTTAAGCTTCCATAGGTTGCAATATGTTGAGATTATGGCAAGGGTTCTATTAAGTTTGCTTGGGAGTTAGTACAGGTATTTCTCCTTGTCCATATTAAAAGGTCATCAGCAAAGGGCTTTCTGTGTGTTTAGAAGGGGATGGGGGGTCATTGATGAAGATGAGGAAAAGGGTGCAGCTAAGGGCAGACCCCTTGGGGGGCCTTCCTCTAGTGTTCTCTTGGAGGACATTGTTCCACTAAAAGATGTTCTAATTGTCCTGTTTTGAAGAAAAGCTTGTATCCATTGTAACATCTTTCCATGGATCCCCATATTGACATCTTCATCAAGAGGCCCTTCCTCAACTCTGTCATATGCTTGCTGTAGATCGATGAAACCGCGGTTGTGTGCTTTTCATTCTGGAATCCATCAATTGTATTCTGCACAAGTCTGAAGAGTTGGTCTTCTGTTCTGCAGTCCCTTCTAAACCCTGCCTGGGTATTATCAAGTGACTGGGTTTTCAAGCCACCAATAAAGTCGGTTTATTAACCATTCTCCCCCTAGCTTTCCTAAACATGGGTCAATGAGATGGGCCTGAAACCCCAGGGTGTCTACTGGTTTCCCTTCTTGAGGATGGAGTGATATTGGCTGTTCGCCAAGCAGCAGGTATTTTGGCCTCTCCCCAAGTTCTATTTATAGCGAAAAACAATATCAACCCCTAGCCTTCTTGCCCATATGGCATAACATTTCATTCTTAATCTTATCTGGGCCTGGGGTTTCAGGTTTTAGTTTTTCATTTTCTGTTTCCATCTCCATAGCTAAAATCTTGTTCAAATGCACATACATTACTACTGGTGCATTTTTTTACTTTAAAAATTTTCCATAAAGCTTTATCAGCTGTTTTCTTCTTATGTCTGTGCCTAGCAAAGTGCTTTTTGAATATTTCAGCTTCTTTTTGCATCTATGATGGTTTCATTGTTTCTTTTTATGGGGCTGGAATTTTCTTTCTTTCTAGTGCCTGTCAGTTTGTTTATCAGATCCCATGCCTTATGGCCATCTTTATTTAGATCAAGTTTCTGACACGTGTCTTGCCACTTCATCTTCTTTGCTGCTTTAATTGAAGAACTTTGGTCAAGCGATTATAATTGGTTTTTTTAACTATTGGTTCTTTTTCAGCTTGTTTCCTTGCTTTTCTTCTATCCATCACTGCTTTTCTAGATCTTTGTTCCAGTATGCTTATATTTCTGGTGTTTCCATTTGGAATGGGCCCTTTTTTCAGCTTCCCGTATTTTACAAATATATTAGCAAAGACAGTATCATATTTCCCGTGAGGTCAATTTTGTCCATGCCTATGTTGGTCTGGTTCTCGAAGAGCGGCCAGTCTGCTTTTCTGAAATTCCAGAACTTTCTATTTCTATAGACTGAGCTTCTGAGTTGCTTGGTGGGAACAGAGATAAGTATGGGAGATGGTCTCCTATATCATCCAAAAGGACAGTGATAGTTGTTGCATCTATAATGTCAGCTGATATATGGTAAGATCTGGTCTGCTATTCTCCATGGGCTCTGTGTAGAAGTGTTGGTTTGGTTTCTGAGCTCTGCATTACCGTGAGGTTGGATGAGTTACACAGGTCTTCAATGTCTCTCCCCCTTTTGTTGTAATCTTTGTAACCTAGGGCTGGTGTGTGTGCATTAAAGTCTCCTGCAATAATTGTTCTGGTGTACATGGATTCCTTGAATGGCTGGTCAGAGGTGCAGGTTGGTGGGCAATAGATGTTATGTACAGTATATCTCACTCCATCAAACCACACTTGGATGGTCTGGGTGTCTATGTTGTTGTGTGGTCTGTTGTGGACTTCTGCCTGCACATCATTTCTTATCAGTGTCATGAGTCCTTGACATCTTTGCACTCCATTTGTATTGGTGTAACCTGTGATGTTAACTCCTCCTTGAGGTAAGATGGTTTCTTGTATAAGGACAATGTGGACATTATTCTGTTGTAGAGTTCTTCAGGGTCCATCTTTTTATTCTGTAGTCCTGATATGTTTATCTGTAGTATATTAATGGACCCCTTTACATATTTTCACCGGAGGGGAGGGGCTTCACTGGTGCGCGGACCTTGTTGACCGGGCGGCGTCCGGCTCGTATCTATATATTTGTGTTGTATTGGCATTATGTCTGGAGTTTTTTTTAACAATTTCATCCCAAGGGTTGTCAGACATAGATCCCCTTGATCTGGGCCCTGGTAGTTTCGGCAGATATGTGGTATCAGGGTGTCACTGGATCAACTTGAGAGCACATTTCACCGCTGTACAATCCGCTAGTCATAGGTGCACCCTGCTTGCAGGCCTTTATCACTAGCTCTGGTTCTGGGCTATTCACTATGGCCGTGTCACGTCATGTGCATAGGTGTTTTGTCATCTCCACCCATCCTATTCCTTCCCAAAACAAAGTCCGTCTTTACCATGGGTCCCCGAAGCAGTGTGACCCTATCTGGCTCCGTGCAATGCCAGTGTCTTATCACCTCTTGTCGCAACTGGGAAGGAAGTGGAAAGGGACATAAGGGAAAATGGGGGAGGAAAATGGGGGCGTGGGGGGGTTAAGCAGGGTTACTCCCCCCCCTCATGTTTTTTTAGCCAGTCAGCCGAGACTGTTGCCCGGGGTTTTGACGTGGGGCAAACATGACTAGGTGGGAAATGGGGACCAAATAGGATCATGACTATCCGTGGACACAACCAGGATACGGCTGTCATTTCCGTGAGGTACTAACCCTATTCTCCCAACAGAACAAGGTACCTAACTTAGCAACTAAATAACTAATTTTGATTATGATGGTTCAAAGAAATATTCAGAACATAACAGAGGATTTGATGTATCCTTCATCAGAATTAGTTATAAACTATTGACAATAGACACTTTCTTTCTTAATCTTCTAGACCACATGACAGAATGATTAACTTTTTACAATTTCTCCAAAGGATTTGAAAATTCTGGATTTACCCGGTAACACAAGAGATCTTTATTACATAGTATAAGGTGTAAACACAGACCCTTCTCTTGTCAATCTAGTTATTATTCCCAATATGAAACCCAACATATTTCCTTTTAGCATTGTTCTGGTTTTGTTCGAAACCAGTGAAAGTTTTTTCCAACATTATATGCTTTTCTTTTCTTAAATCACCATGATGTATCAGTATCTGATCAATATGGTACATTTTCAATTTCACTTCTATTTTTAGCAAACACCATGATAATATGTGTTTGTTAACGTTGACATTTTACAAAAGTAGATTTCGGTAAATATAAAAGTCAAATGGAAATTAAAATTTACAGAAAAACAGCAAAACCTAAAATGTCTTTTAAAACATTTTTTGGCTATATCTTGCGATAATAGTGTTCTTATAAAAGATCTTGCTATGGAATAAGCTAATTTAGCACCAAACTGAAGCAGGCAATTCAGATTTAAAAACACAATCTTCAAAATGCAAGGCAGCCACCTTAACCACTTCACCACAGACCTCCAAATGCCATATCTAGGAATAAGATCACATGTAACCATCAGTTACTCATGTCTAGGAATAAGATCAAAGGTAACCATCAGTTACTCATGTCTAGGAATAAAATCAAAGGTAACCATCAGTTACTCATGTCTAGGAATAAGATCAAAGGTAACCATCAGTTACTCATGTCTAGGGAAAACGATCAAAGGTAACCATCAGTTACTCATGTCTAGGAATAAGATCAAAGGTAACCATCAGTTACTCATGTCTAGTAATAAGACCAAAGGTAACCATCAGTTACTCATGTTTAGGAATAAGATCACATCTAACCATCAGTTACTCATGTCTAGAAATAAGATTACATGTAACCATCGGTTGTGGATGTCTGGGAATAACACCACATCCATCAGTTGCAAATCTGATAACAACATAAAATTAATTTACATGTGTACATAATGTTTGAACCATCTATTCAGATTTGTTTGTAATTATTTCTACTTACATTTATTACACACACCACACATATTATTGAATATTGTATACTGATGTGGGCACATAAACTTTTCACAAAAGCAGGAAAGATAAATATTTGTTCTAAATTGTTTTTTTTAATGTATTGAAATATATCACATTTTAATTATATAGATTAAAATTTGTTTTCAAATATTTCTTATGGATACCAGTTCTAATATAATACTATTGTCAAAGGCAATGTTCAGTAAGTGTAGCCAACTGAACTATAATTGAACTAAATAAACTTCCCTGTGTGGCTTACTACCACAACCCTAGATGATACATTAACATTCTTCTTCTTCAAATATTCCATATCGACCATTTGTTAATCACTTTCTGTGATTTTTTTTGGTGATCTGAGCCTAATAACAATTGTACGTTTTGCCAGTTATGCATCTTCAAGTAGGCCAGCACATCCGATTTCTGTGACGCATTTTATTTACTAGGGTAGCTTCCTAGCTCAGTCGCATCTTACGACATGTCTTGTAGGTCGTAGTGTTACTATTTTTTGCTCGCCCGGCAACACACAGACGTACATTAACATTAAGTAATTACAAAATGATGTATTGTTTTATACATCACTATTAGATGTGCACATTGACAGTATTAGCTGGAGTGTTGGTTATTACTTGTTTCTATGTTGCAAGGAACAATTCATAAAGTCACTTTCATATGACATATGTTAAACTGAATGTTGGGGATTACATTTGTGTTAATTATAAATTTTCAGTATTATAGCAATTGGCTTATCTTTTTCTTCACAGTTTGTGTTGTGTTAATGTTTGGCAATGGAATCTTAGTCTATTTATGTTTCTTTTATATATATATATATATATATATATATATATATTTATATATGCGAATTTGATTTATTGTTAATACACAAAGTTATCATTTATTGTATTTTTTCTTAGTATTATTGGAACTTTTAAGCAATTTCAGTTTATCATAACGTCAACTTTTGTAGTTATTTGTGAAAAGTACTAATTTATGGTGAGTACATTCAAACTTAAAACATATTTTCTGGAATTTGCTATTTTTCAGAGATTTCTTGATGTACAGCTACTATATATTATGAGATGTTATGCTTCATTGTTGTGAACACTTCTAATCAAATTAGATATAACACTACCTAATAGATTTTATATAAATTTGTTTGAAATAGAAACGGAAGAAAATAAATAAAAAATATACCGTTAACAGAAAGTGTATACATTTTTATTACCAAATGAATTTGGTTTCTTTCTTAAATAATTTGAGGATGATTTTTATACCTTTTTGGGTCAATTTTTCCATTTCTTTCACACAAGTTAAAAAAAATCGATATTATTTTAATGTTGTCATTGAGTTGTGTTATAAGGGAAAAGACTAATCAAAATACAAGTGTTCTTTCCGACTCTTTTGTGTTGAAATAAACAGTTCAATCTGCAAAATTCAAAAATCTAGGTTTAATCTAAATATTCACAAAACAGATGAGACTGCAGTAAAACTATTTGATTGGCAAAACACGTAATCACAAAGTACTGTAGTTTTACAAATTACAAAAATAATTACAAAATACAGCAATGTTTTGATCAACAAGGCCTTTATCAAGCAAACAAACAACAGGAGTGACAAATTAAAAAAACAAATGGACTTCAAAACAAACGTTTCTAATGAAAATCTGGAAATAAAAACGAAAATCTGGGAATAAAACGAATAACGAAATAAATGTAACACAAAAACACACATAAAAACTAGAAATAGAACGGAAGAGAAACAATGAAAATCTAGTAAATATATAACTTGAATACATGCAACATATACCCATATAGATTATAAGGCATGGGAAGAGAAAGTACTAAGAAGCATAGGAATGTAATACGTTGAGCCACGTGGTCGCAAGGTACCATACAAAGAAATCTACCGATTCTCCAGAGCAAATCTACTGCGATCATCCGAGGAACACGATCGGATGGCTGTGACCTGGACATCGTGAGCTCCTAAATGGCCAGTATCATTGAAATGGGTGGCTACATGGGGTCACAGAGCATTGGCGTATATCGCCAAGTGTTGGGCGAATCGGTCACTGAGCCTCTTGCCTGTCTCGCCGACATAAGCCTTGTTACACCGCTTACATATAATGGCATATATAAGATTACGGGACTCGCATGTGAAACCATAGTCAATAAGAAACGTGGCTAAAGGAAAAGATACAGTACGCGTCTGTATCACATAAGCACACGTGTTGCAACGGCCACACTGAACAGTGCCAAAATGAGTCTGGATATTGGACTTAAGGCGACTGTGTACCAACATATCCTTAAGACTTCTGTCCCGTCTGTAAGCCACCAAAGGATAGTTGGGGAAGACAGATCGGGTCTTAGGATCTGACTTAAGGATAGACAGATGACGGAATAAAACATCTTTCACCAGTGAACTATGGGGGTGGAAAGTTAAGATAAGTTTTACTCTCTCAGAGTTAGTGGTCCTATGCTGGCTGGTGCGGGCCTGCTGGCGAGTGATTTTCTGAACTCGATGCATAGCCCAGACAAGCACCCTCTCCGGGTATAGGCGCCTGCGAAAGAAATCGAGCATCTCGCTAGCTCTCTCAAGAAAATCATCGTCTTCGCTACAAAGGCGCAAGAGCTGCGAGAATGGCAAAGAGTCACGACAAGCCCAGGGATGGGAAGAAGTATAAAGGAGAAACTATGTGCATCAGTAGGCTTGTAATATACTGATGTCGTGATAGTGGATAGGCGTAAGGTGATAGTGATAGTGATAGGTATATGGTGATAGTAATGTCAAGAAAGTTGGCACAAGTAGTGGAGATGTGAGAAGTAAAACGAATAGAAGGGTTGAAAACATTAATGAAATTAATGAAGCGTGATAAATCTACAAAGTTTCACTCTGACTGAAATTTTGGACTTGCTTTATTGATTTATATTACCTTTATCCTAACATCCTTTATAATATTTTTTTCCAATCTTGTACATTGATTCTGTAATATTTTTTATTGTTTGAAGTTCATATTGACACCCTTGGTTGTGAGTTCAAACAAGAATCTATGAAAAAAATTGAATTTTGTTTTATGATTCTTAGTCAGTACAACATGTATAGTAAACACAGGCATAGATTTTCCGAGTACAGTAATACTTTCGACTAGGTATGTGCCAGAACATGGCCTAGAGCATGGGTTCCCAAAATGGGCAGTACCGCACCCAGTGGGCGCTGAAGTCTTCGGGGGTGAGCGATAGTGGGTTCAGAAGCATTTGGGGTAGTTTTTTTGTGATTTTGCAATTGAATAATCATTAACAATTTTAATTCTGCATTTTAATTCATCTTATGCCCATCTTACACAATCGATTTTTTCATCAATTTTATATTTCATGTATATAATCATTTGAAAGTTGACAGTGTGTGACAGAAATATATATCAATTTTCTATGTCAAAGTGAAAATAGAGCATGTGTGTATATATGTGTGTGTGGGGGAGTTTGGGTAGTCTATGGTCTAGTCTTCTTCTTTGAACGCTCCATATCGCCACTTGTTAACCACTCTGTGTGATTTGTATGTGATCTGAGCCTAAGAGCGATTGTACTTTGTGCCAGTTATGCACCTACAAGTAGGACTTGAGAAGAACGAGGTGGCCCACTTACACTAGTGTCCAAGACAAACTGTATGGCGTGGCTGATAATCTGAGGCAGATGGCTGAATCCGAAATCCCAATCTAGTGAGAATGCAGAAGAAGAAAGAATATTCCCCTCTTGATTTTCTCAAAGAAACCCATCCTAGGACAAGCAAACAAACCAATTATAAATTAAATAATCATGTTTATTTTGATCTGAACATTGGTTAAGTAAAAGAATACTTTCTGTCTAGATTAGTTTGGCTTATGCTGATTGAACTGTACCTAGTTTTAAACTTTGTTGTTGCATATACTGTGCAGCTCTTGATATTGCCAATACATATATATTCTTGAACATTTGGACTTCTAAGTTTTTATTTGATTTGCTGGTGTGCGCATGTATTGATATTTACAGATTTCACCAAGTTGTCTTGCTCCAGATGTTGTCTTGACACAGATAGAAGCATATTTGATTGATCTGCTGGATTTGTTGAGGCGGAGATCGAAGCACCTATGGACGTTTCCGGAGTGCTATGATGATAGTCCTCATATCGGATAACTGGTATTTGATTGATATGACTATCATCATTTCACCTGTGAACAACAATGTGTACTCCAATTACTTTTCTTATGCAGATAGATCTCAGAGGCAGTGTGTGAACTCAGTAGCATTGACGAGCATCCCCGTTGTAATTTTGAGGATTATGAAAATTATATAGGATTATTTTTAAATTGGTTTTGATGAGGGAGTCTCTTTGTCTGGACTTTCCAGCCATCTTATCGATTTTCAGCTGTTGGTGGTTCTTTTATGTGCTCAACATGAATGTTGGATGTATGTTTCATTGTCGATCTAGAAGCGCAGTTTCACTTACACTGAGATCAGGGATCAGACCCAGGAATACCTGGTGATGGAAGTTGGAGACAGAATGCAAGAAAATGGGGAGAGATCTGAAAAGATGGCCTTGGATAGGCGGGCTTGGAAGGCCTTGGTTGTGGACCAATGCTTCCCTAGGAGAAGAGATAGATCAGGGTCACTATAAAATAGCCTGATAAACACTTATTGTGGTGTATGATTGATCACACTGGATGCGGAGTACTTTTGGAGCGGTAGCGAAACCATCACTGTGGCACAGAGACCCTACTATTGAACTTATTTATGCTCATATATAATGCTCATGTAATATAGCAGATATGAAGAAGTGATGTTATACAAAGAAGAATTAATGTAAATTTGTCTGTACACAGATATATGTAGATCTTCTTTCCCTTGGAGACAGACCAACAAAACAGTCAGTGGCAGGTACTCCTTGTGGTAGCTTGAATGCAACAACAAAGTCTCTCCATGCTCGGTTCCTGGCTGTGCATCTTCCCTCACTGTTCTCTGCCATGTTGTCTTTAATCTGCTAGTCCTTCATCTCTGTTTTATCTACTGTCCTCGTCATGCAGGTGTTTGCGGCAATGAGAGAGTGAACATTCTTGGATCGAAGCAGATTGTTGGGAAGTTTAGGATGGATAAGATGAAGTTCTTCGGCCTTGTCGCAACCTACTGTTGAATGACACTAAAATTGACATTGAATCAATAAAGCAATTTATGGAATTTGTGTAACCAGCGAGCCTCAGGAACCATCAGTATGCATACCCTTTGAAATCTGTTTGAAGAGACTGAGCACCTATGGATCTGCCCGGAGTGCTGTGCTGTCATTTCGTTAACCAATAACCTTCATCTTTCTTTGAGTATCCATTGCATGGTAGTTCTCGTTATGGTTGTTGGATCACTTCTGAGTAAGTTTCCTATCTCTCTCATGAGCACCCTTAGACCAATGTACTAGATTTCCCAATAAATGACATTCATGTGGATTCATGCAGCCTTTGCATGGGTGGTTTCGTCACATCGTCAGCGCCATTTGGAGCTGTGGTGCTTATCTTTCGGTGATGTGTCCGGTTTCAGCCAGCATTTACCAGGTTCGCTCTCTGTCAGCCTTTGGCTGTCCCCAGCCAACCTGCAAGGCAGCAGGATCAGTTTCCTATCCAGCATTAGCCCTTTATCACTGTGTACATTTCCTCCTGATTGCACCTATTGAGCAGATCTTGGTTGCTGATTATATTTGCCCAAAATATGAGAATTTTTCTCAAGCAGGCTGTCCAACCTTTATGCATACTGGGGCGCATCTGACTGACGGTTACAGGGGACTCTGGCACCATGCAGCGATTGCATTAATAATAATAAGAGAAATAGAATGATATAAAAATTAAAACATTAATAACATATGAAACTTAATCCTAACTTATAATCATGACGTTTAATTGAAAAAAATATTGTACTTAAATTTAACATATTGTGAAATATGACACAGTAAATATGTTACAGGTTGTTTAAATTTGGGTGTGCAACTGGAACAGGCTGTTTTTAATGCATCATCTATGTTTGAGTCTGTCAGGCAGGATCATTTTTTTCTTTTTAATGATGTTCATAGATGAAAATGAAACTCAACATAGATATGTTGAACCAAAGCAGGAATATATTTTTAGCGCAACATTTCTAATCATTGACTATTTATTTTGGCCACGAAAACCCAGAAGAATGAGAGAATGACATGAGAGGCTTTAAAAAATGTATATTGTCTTTTCCCAGATGGAAGATGTAGTTGGCTGTCCACTCTTGCCGTTAGCGTAGGGATGGGAGCTTTAATTTGCGTTCTAGGGCCAGATGAGTCGCCCTTGTTTTGTTATATCCGTGTTTATGTAGTGTGGTCTTGATATTGTCTATCCATCTTTTCTTGGTCTTCCCTTAGCTCTAGTACCCGATCTCTTTTTATTTTATGCAGTTATTGGTGTTTGGTTGTATTTCCTTCTCATTAAATGTCCAAACCACTGCATTTGTTGTCTTTCAATGTATTCGGTGCATAAAGTTATACCCACTCTACTTCTGTTGTCCTCATTTCGTAATCTGTCTTTCCTGGTGACTCCCACTGCCTTCCTCAAACATTTCATGTCACAGTGAGCTTTCTGTGGTGTGTTGCTGTAAGAGACCAAGTTTGGCACCGGCAACAAAGTGTTGGTAGGAAAATACTTTTATCATCTGTCTTTTCACTTCCATCTTGATCTTTAGGTGTTGTAGTAATGGTGCCAGCTGGTAGGCCATTGCATTTGTTTTTTGACACCTTTTCTCTATTTCTCTAACGAGTTTTTCGTCCTGTGTGAAAATGCTGCCTAAATATTTGAATTCAGAAACTTGCTTTACTCTGGTGTTGTTGATGTTCTGCTAATTAAAAAATGTCTTCTGGCAAATTCAAAATTTATAACTCTTTAAGATTTATAATTCTTTAAGATTATATTTTTCTAAAACTTCCCAGAGCTTCCAAGTTCAGTTGCATCAAAAGATGCGAATGGGAAATGGAATAACATTATAATTTGTTAAAGGGTTGAAAACTGACTAAATCTGTTAGCAAATTGGACAGTAAGGAGTTCAAGATGTTTGATTTAAACAAATCAAATATATCGTCACTCATAAATTCAGCAATAGATTTCGAATTTAGAAAGTGAGAAAGCAGTTTCTTGTTTAAATGTTCAGTTCAAAGTTGTCATTTCTTATGAAACGCGCTTATTGATCGTATCAAGCATGAGATGTCACGGCCTTTTGCTTGTATAACTGCTTTAATTAACTTGAAGGTAATGTTTGTCAAACAAGCTAAATCGTATAGCCCCGATATGTCATAAAGTTCGACAACATATTACCTTAGAGATGATTGAAGAAATTCCTATATCGTAGTTTGAAGACTCAGGAATCGTTCCAGTGTCTTTCCTCACTCAGCTACATTGAATGAAAATCGTGACACATCCTTTACATGACGTAGCCATCAACCACAGTAAACGATTGGTTGATTTTCTAGGCACCACTGACACATTCAATAGTTTACCATTGCTTTCTGAACTGTGAGGTCCATTTTTACCTTTTGCAAAAACCCCACGGAAACGAATTTGCTTCCAAACCTGGAGTTTGAACCAGGTACGCTTGGCTTTGTGATCGAGATCACTACCGCTTGAGCTACAGACTCTCAGCCACCTTACTAATGCATAAAAAAAGTTACATTTCAATCGATGAGGGGTGGAAGATAATGAGTTACTACTTTCATGACATGCTCGAACTTCATCGTCTTTGTTCATAAAGATTCCTAGTGGTTATTACAGTGATACATTTTGGAGCTGATTCATCCTTAGAACAGAGTTGAAAATGACTAAAGATATAGAAAGTAAGTTGAAGGCATTTGAAAATAGATGTCTGCGAAATATAATGAACATAAAATGGAACGAATTCAGGAGAAGTGATGAAATCAGAGAAATGTCTGGTCAACCACTAGTGACAACTGTTATAAGAAAGAGAAGGTGGATATATGTTGTACACACCTTGAGGAGAAATGATCAACGAACAAAAGCAGGCATTGAAGTGGGATGCAAAGGGTTCAAGAAAGAGAGAACAACTTAAGTTTAGTTTATTTTAGTCGCCGGATCACCATCACTGCATGTCGAACAAATTAGTCCATAAGTGCTCCGATCTCTCCCTCAGTATGTCCATCAGCGTGTGGCGACTAACGACACCGGTTCTTTGTTGGTTTACAATTCTTCTTTGTCTGCCAGCATAGCGTTCTTGTCGAACTACACCACACCTAACTTTGAGTTCTTGCAGTCTGGTTAGTGTTGTAGATTCACCGCTATTACGTGAATCATGTACACGCCCTCTCTCCTTAAGGAATTTATAATATCAGCCTGGTCCATTGCTCGCCCGCTTTGTACAGCAGCCATACCTGCAAGCCTATCCGCACGTTCATTCCCCTTACACCTGCATGCCCTGGCACAAAAATAAAAGTGATCTTTGTCAGCTTAGACCTCCCCAGCGACTGCATCCAATGTCTCCTAGCCCATCCTGTTTCAATCTTCCTGAGCATACTCATTGAGTCACTGAGAAAACATGCATGGATAAAGTCTGTGATTCTAGCCAAATCATCGCTTTGGTAACCGCCATGATTTCCATAGTGAGACTGCTCGTTGTCACGGCAAAATCACCACTGTCTTCCTTCACAACATCTCCTCCGATCTGAGCAGTGAAAGCCCACGAGCTCCGCACATGTCGAATCACCGAACCATCCGTATAAATGATTACATCATGCTCAGATGCGTTCTCAGAAATCAATGCCTGAACTGCTGCCTCCACGACAAGTGGGTTGTCTTGTCTGCTTTCTTTATCAAGTTTGATGCATACAGAAAAGATGTATCGATTCCTGTTGGCACTGGTATCCATTCTTCACCGGGATCAATGTCTTCAAGTGTACACACCTGTTCAATACAGTCCTCGGCCTGACCCATCCAAGATTTTCCTCTTTTAACCTATTTCCTTTTTGTCTCTTTATTTCCATGTGCAGAGGATGTTGTGTATCAGCATTGACTCGAAGGTATGTTCGTGCACGGCTCATCAGTGTTCTATATTCCATAGTAGGATAGTCAAGTAGATAGCGCATCGCCCTGCACGACGTGTCTTTAGTGCATCCAAGTATAATGCGCATCGCCTCGTTCTGTATTGTTTCCAGTCGTTCTATCTGACTATGACTGAGAGTCAGGATCGCCAGCGCATACTCAAGCACAGAAAGGACCAGACCCTAGTATAAAAGACAAAGATGGCGCTGCTCACAATCCACCGCAGCCATCACCCTCATGGCCGTCAAACCTTTCATCGCCTTCATTATCACATGAGCTATGTGTTCCGTAAAAGCTAGACTACGATCAAAACGCAATCCCAGGTACTTCATAGACTGAGATCGCTCCAACTTAAGGAGACACTGAAACGAACTTTGCTGAGAGAGACAAGAGATATAGGTCTAAGTTACATGGAGGAGATTGAGCGAGTTGCCCAGGATAGAGCTGTATGGAGAGATTGCTTGCAGGCGCTATGTAACGTATAACGGTACGAGAGGAATTATTATTGTTTATTATAAGGAAACATCATATAGCCAGAAAGGGTTGGACTATAGTAATTTGTTCCATATTAGATTAATTACACAACAAATACAACATAGTGCAGTGAAGTGCTTTTGTGGTTTTTATGCCTGTTGTTAATCTATCTTATGCTTATAATGTTTTATTATTAACCCCTTGATATCATAGCAAATGATACTTACATTGCATTGAATTTATTTAATAAATCTAAAAAGAATATATAAATATGGTATTTTCTGTATAAATAGTAACTTTATTTATTCTTATATGGAATGTGATAAAAAATCTATTTTAATGAAATGTATGTAAAATCTGGCATTATTCCCAAATCAACAACAGCAAAAGGAAGAATTGCCGAGCAGACGGCAATTGATACACTTGTTTTATATTTCAACGAAATTTGGCTATATTATCGATGAACTTCATTTTTGGATCCATTGTGTCCACGTTTAGGAAAGTAATCACGAAGGTGAGTGAAACAAATATGACAAAAATTGTTTTATATCCGAATCCCCAAACACATCAGTGAGTCAGGATTGAGGAGGTTTGCATCCGACGCGACTCAGGACTGTCACTCATTTATTTAGATTTTGTCACGGCATATATAATATTTATATTGAATGTTTAGTATTTTTGACTCTAGTTGCAGAAATGAATCTGATTGCTTATCTTACATATATTATATATCTCGAGTTCATATACCTGTGAAATATTATTGCCACACATAACATATATTAGTATATTTCATTATTTATTTTGTACAAACTTTATATTGAGATTCAGATTGAAGAGTGGAGCCGGTGGCTGTGGTAAAGAATCAAATAATCAAATCAATGATTATATGATAATATTATGTTTGGTTGATAGATAAGATACTAATACCATGAGTGTCCAGTTAATTGAAACTTAAACTTTGCGCGATATAGAAACAGTTGTGCATTATTATGCTTATATTGAATAATTGATTCATGCTATACGTCTACGATACGTTAACAATTGTCGAATTGATCTTAATGTGCAGGCTTGGACTTGTGATTGGTAGAAAAACGATACTGAATGTTAATATAATAAAAACTCGTAGTATAGACTTTATTATTTATTCACTCACTTTCATGTGATATTCATCAAGTAGCATGTTCCTTGTAGAACATCGCTTTCATCACAGTCCGCTTGAAAAACCTCTCTCTCTCTAGCAAGTTCTCCTGCCTCCTTCAGCATCATGTCCAAGGTCTCTTTGATGTCCTGCTGCCACCTTCGCCGTTCCTGCCTCGTCTTCAGAAACCATGCCCTCCATTACCGTTCTCTCCAAACCACTGTCGTTTAATGAGGCCAAAATATTTCATCTTCCGGGACATGATGCTATTTATGAGCCAATGCTCCTTGATATGCAGGTATTGTAGGATGTCTATGCTTTTTCCCTTCTCTGTCCAGGATGTTCTAAAAGTTTTTCTGTAACCTTATTTCGAAAGCTTCTATTTTGTTCTTTTAATGTTTGTGTTATAGTCCATGATACACATCCATATGTTGCCATAGGGAACATGCATGTTCTCAGAAGTCTTACTTTGTTTCTTTGCTTGCGGCATACCACAGTTTCTTCATGCTGACCTCCATCTGGAAAACCATGGCTAGTCCACTTCTAGCTTTTTTCGTACAATCTCCATTGTTGTTAATTATAGAACCAAGATATTCAAAATATGAGGCGTTCTCAATGTCTTTTATTATTGATGGTAATTTTTGGTTGAGATTTTGCTTTTTCGGTGGACATAATTTTAGTTTTCTTTGTATTCAGAAAAAGGTTCTGATCTTCGCTATGTAATGTAATATAGTATATAATCAACTATATGTTACTCAAATACTGAGTCATACACTGATTCTTCTTCTTCGAATGCTGCATATCGACCTCTTGTTAACCGCTCTTTGTGATCATGCTTAACTCTTTCCACGCGGTGTTATTTCCTCAATTTTCAAACAGTTAATTCAAGGAGAGTAAAAACACGATCCCAACTACTCGTCAATAAATAAACATATATATATTATTATATACTAAATTGAAAAAAACTGGGCAACCCAATAGAATAACAAGGTTTGAAGTAGTAGAAGTAAAACTAGAAAGACTTCTTATAAGGAAGCAACTCTATGGCGCAGTGTGCGGCTAATAGAGTGCAACAGACTTCCACCGTGGCTCAGTGTGCGGCCAAAAGCATGGAAAGAGTTTTATGCTCCTACAAGCAGGCCAGCGCATTTGATATTTGCGCCGCTTTTTATTTTCTAGGGTAGCTTCTCTAGGCCCCTAACTCAGTCGCCTCTTATGAAATGCCTTGTAGGTTGCAGTGTTACTATTCTTTGCTACCGTTGAGAGCCCTGGCAACACACATTCTCCTGGCAATACACTGATTTATAGTAATAATATTTAATTACAATAGTAATTATATAATATATAATAAGATATTATTATTTGTTCTTTTGGCTACTATTATGTAACATTTGTTCTCGGTGATCCTCATTTATTTTAGACTGTGCTTCTGTATTCTCTGATATAGTCTGCAGTCAGTTTCAGTAGTCTGCTGTCTGTATTAGAATTTCTGCTCCATGATACGGTTTTTCTTTGAAGGTGATGGGTCACATTCTTTTCCTGAGGTTTGCCTGCAGCGGACTGTTTAGCCATCATATCTGCTAATTCATAGAGACAGTAGCTAGAGATCTTGAATTTGGTGTGCAAGTGGTGTCTCATTTTTGTTGTGTCCTGTTTTAAGATGAAGAGTGACTGTCTGGTTTAATCTGGATAATTGACAACATTCATCCTTTGCTTTATGTTTATGTTTTTTTTTTTTCAACATTGTATTGTTTGATGACAGTTTTAGCTACCTCATAGCTAACCAGATAGCCTTTCTGTGAGTTTTCCTCCATCTTTATCAAGACTATCAGCTATTTCATTTCTTCTAATGTTGCAGTGTGATGGTTTCCATTTAATAACTACTCTCTGTAAGTTATGGGTCATCCTTCCTAGTGTTTCTCTCAGATCGTTTTGTTCAGTGCCCTTAGGATTTTTCGTTGTGTTAATAAACAACGGTATCTGTCATGAGCACCAGCTTGCCATACATGTGGTGTTTTAGTTCTGTGGCAAATTCTGTTGCTGTTTTGAGTGTTTATGCATTGTTTTTATTCTGAGGTTTTCAATTACTCTTCTCTGTTTCCTTTTTTTAGCACAGCTGTGTTTCCCCACCCCTTTTTTTGATGTTCTCATTAGTTTATGTTTTCTTTTTTCCTTTCCTAATATTATTGCCATGTTGTGAGGACAAGAATCAGGATAATATGTAGACATATTTACTGCAAGAATAGTGAAACACTGTAGTTTTATATGGTTGAGCCCTCTGCACTGCATCACATTTACAATGATTTATTACTATTTTAGTTACTTAGTCGAAACGAGATAAGCGAAATCACAATTGCAGAATTTTGTATTATGTTTTTAGAGAGACCGATTATTTCATCGTATAAACTTAACGTATCAAAAGTACTTGGATATTTCATTATATATAATATTATATAAAACAGAATGTTTTAGAAGTTCACTACTCTTATGTTGTACTTTTAAAAAAAATTAGTCAACTTGAACAAACAAACTGCATTTAGCTATGTAAAAAATTATTGTAATACTAATAATATGGTTCAGTATTATTGAGCAGTCAAACAGTAATGAAACACCCCCATATCTAATGGTCAATTCTTCAGACTATTCCATATTTCAAACAAGATAGATTCTTTCAAGAAGTCTTCGTCTTCTGCATTCTCACTAGATTGGGATTTGGATTCTCTAATAAAGGCAGCTGTCTGCCTCAGATTACCAGCCACGCCATACAGTTTGTTGTAGACGGTGGTGTCTCATTCTGTTGTGATCCATCTGGAGGCGAAGTATGGCTGTCTGGTCCCTTCTGGACAGTTGGTAATATTCATCATTCTTGTTGTGTTTTGGGTGTTCTTTATCCCATTTTGCTTTGTAGTGCCCTTTGGCAATGGTTTTTGCTTCTTCATAGCTAACCAGGTTGTCATCTTGGGGCATTTCTGCTCCCTCTTTAGCCAGTCTGTCAGCATCTTCATTCCCTTGATCTTGCAGTGTGAGGGTATCCACTGGATTACTACCTTCTCAGATTCATGGGATAACTGGGCTGAGGTTGACCTGAGATCACTTAGTTCTGTGTTTCTTTCAGATTTCAGTGCTGAGATAGCGGACAATGCGTCAGTCAGGAGCACTATTTTTCCATGTATTTGGTTCATATTTTGAAGTGCCATTTTTGCAGCTGCACCTTTCAAGAAGTAAAACTCAATGTTAGAATGTTGTCCAGAAAAACAACTGATCTTGCAATTGATCCCAGCTCACTACAGTGAGCGTCTGTAGCTCAAGCGTTAGTGAGCTTGATCACAAATCCAAGCGTACCTGGTTCAGACCTCACGGCGGGCAAGTTTGGAAGCAAATTCGTTTCCGTGGAATTTTTACGAAAGGTAAAAGTAGACCTCACCATTAAGAAAGCAATGACAAACTACTGACCGTATAAGTGGTGCCCAGAAAATCAACAACCAGTTTGCTGTGGTTGATGGCTACGTCCTGTAAAGGATATGCCACGATTTTCATTTTCACTACAGTATTCTTGTAAACAAGAAAGATGAGCTGGTAAGGACTCTAGGAAACCTGAAGCAGCCACACCTATCCAAGAGCTAAAAAGAAATACAAACACCCCTGACACAATCCATGAAAATGGAGAGGAGGGAAGTAAATGAGAACTACAAACCAGATCAAGACAACATAAAAAGACTTAGTAGAAATGAACCAAAGCTATTCATTCTCAGAATATGATGTTGTTGGCTCAGAGACTACCTACACAAAATGGATATCAGGGAGTCTACCATTTGTATAACTGCAGAGCACACAGGAATAACATTAAAACATGTCTTGCACTTACAAGACTTTCTCATCATTGCAGATCAAAAGTAATCTAAGGGAGCAATCCTTCAAGATAAATTATTGAGAACCAGCGAAGACTTCAGATGCACCAACTTTCTCATGATCCATGCTGGAAAAGAAGCATAACTGATGTTGATCATAAACGTTCTTTTTTGTTTGGGTCTGAATGCTGGATTTCCATGAATTAAATGGATACATTCAGTTTATATATTTAAACATAAATAAAATGAGTTACATATTGCATATTGCGCGCAGCATTCTGTTGAACATTAATGATACGTCACGACAATTGACTCGGACATTCTGTTCTTGTCTAACGAAACATTGGTCCATTTTATTACATGTATCACTTGCGTGTCTGTCACCTTAGCCAAATAAAAGTGGGTTGGATTTGAATAAACAAGGTTCAGTAGTTTCAGATTCTATTATGAATTATTCAATACTGGTGTGACATTTTATAAGTTAAAAATTTACTGTATGAGCTGAAGCCCACGCGTCTCCAACACAGATTCGACATGATAGAAAAAGGGCTTGTTCAATAGTACACATTGCGAATCATATATGATTTAACTATATCACGAACGTGTGCATCATTCAGTTGTTATATCTCCAAGTGTTTAGAAGTGCCCATCCCGTTAGTTCATTTTAGGGAACGTTGACGTGACGACAGTTGTTTACATAGCTAAATGTAAGCTGAAACAAACGCCAGTGTGTGCAATATAGAGATTAGCATGTGTGATATGCGTATGATGGGGACACTTGTGTAGAAATTAATTTTTGGTTTTTTAATGTCTGCTTTGTGGTAATGTTCGTTGCAAACTCCAGCACATAGTACTACTACAAAACGAAATTTAATTGTAAACAGTAAAGTAATATTATAATTCAAATAATTCAGTTGATGTATAGAAAACATTCTCAAGTCCTTTTGTTTATACTCAGTAAAGTGTCCGTTTAAAAGCTCTTGCCACTTTTTAGAATCATCGTCCTTTTGTAAAAATCCACACGAAACAATTTGCAACCAAACTGTCCTCAGCGTGATTCGAACTCAGAACGTCGGGCATAATAGACCGAGTAACTATTCCCTAAGCCACAGACGCCACCAGAAATGTATATATAGAAACATGTAATCTTTCATTTGTAAATATATCATTATGAGGATTTTTTATTGATAGCCGGTGAAAAAAAATTGTTTTGTGGAATACAAAAAATCAACACAGCTTCTCATGATAGTCTGCTCATTGTGATCTGTTATTATTAGCTGTGCATCAATTTCCAAGTGTTTTGCGTGAAAGGTCAGACCCTGAAATAAGTCGCACGAAATGTTTCACAATGTGCATTAAAGTTTTTTTAGGATCTACGTCACTATAACAAGTAAATATATTATACAGAGGCGTGTAGTACTTAAATTCATTAGGTAGATACTACAGTCAGACTAAAAGTTGAATTCATAACGCTTCAACGAGTCCAAACCATCTCAATGAAGATGTACCGATGTTTTTGTCGAGAAGCTAGGGGGTAGGCCTTTATCGTTTCCATTCAAACTCGGAGTATAGAGAACAACGCACGCTTTGGCTTTATATCTAGCAGCCATGAGAAGCAAATATTTACGCTGTGGCCTCTGATTTTACGCTAAGTAGGAGAACTATGTATAGTTATGATACTGTGTCTGTTGATGAAACATGGATCAGTGCTCACCAAATCAGTGAAAAAGAATTAACAGTTGATAAATGAAACGACAGAGAATGTGTACCAAGCTGCAAAGTACAACGCTTGATAATCTTCCATGCAGATAGCAGACATAATGAGTTTCTGAGGGATACTGAACTCGTTTTCGTTTCAAAATTAACAGACAAACGGGATTATCACACATAGATTAACAGTCATATATATAGAGAGTGGGCCGAGCAAACTGTTTTTTCTTCATTATATAAACCTTCTTGTCTGATAATGGACAATGCACCATACCACAATTTTGTGGCACAAAAGGACAAAGTAACGGTGTCGTCAAATACAAATAATGCAAACAGAGGAGCGAGCATATTCCATTTAACGAAATGTACTTAAAATCAAAATTACTATCCACTGTAAAGCTTCTACACAAGACAAAGAAATTGGCCATATGTGTTTGTGTCTGTCACCATATCATTCGCACTTACACCCCCAATATAACTAGTTTGAACAAAAGTTAAAGAACGAGTGACAGCTGAAGATAAAACTCAATGTCTTTTCAAGAAACTTATATACACTGTTGTATACAAATTATTGATTAATTGATTAGATCATCATGGATCAAAAATAGATACGTTTTATATGATATATATATATATATATATACCTATATACAAAATCTATTGGACATGTGTAATCAGCTCTTTACTACATGATTCAGAAACATGAACAGCTTACTGAAGACATGAGAAAATACTTAACATCTTTCACCTTTGCTGTCTTCGCAAAATCATGAACATCAGTTGGTATGACAAGATAACCAACTCTGGAATAGAAAACGTAGATAGCTGGAACATGTGAGAAGAATGGAAAAATAGCCGCACATTCCAACTGGTCCGGTTCGGAATTTTTGGGGCGAAAGTGGATTTAAGACAGATCACTATATGGAAAACAACAATACGTAAAGGTGCATACTCATTTGAATAGAAACGTATAAATGAGTTTGAAGGCAAGAGAAACAAGCACAAACTCAGAAGTCGTCACAGTTACACGCTTGTCAAATGATCGTATGTGAAGGCTAAAAAAGCATACACGCACAGAAAAACAGACATACACACATACATATATGCATATAAGAGTCGATCTGGAGGTTGAGATGGTGACTTGGATTGTACTCGACTGCAGAAACTTTGGAGTCAAATGCGGTTCTTCTAGATTTGAACACTCATACGATGAGAATACCCTGTTTCATTAATCAACATGACTGGAACTGTCCAGTCGTCGCGTTCTGACGAATATACTACATATGTGATCTCATCTAGTTCCTTTGCAGATACTATGTATATATGTTTGTGAGAAAGAGAGAGAGAGAGGCATTGTGTACCTTTGTCACGACATCCACATTTTACATCACTGATTTCTATTTTAAGTTTTTTTTGTTTCACAACACTCGTTCTGTTGCTTAAATGACCGAATTCAGTTGCTTTTGGCAATTCTGAACAACTCGTTTTACCCCTGAAACGCGGAGAGAAAATTGTGTAGTTAAGTATCTAAATGAGTAAGGAACGTTATTGGATTTCAGTCATCTTGTATTACAGAGCAGACGTTCTGTATTGACCGTTTTCTATCTCAATTGTTAGGCGTTCGTTTGCACAGCTAACGCCAGAAGGAACTGTTGTTCTTTTGGTTAAACATTAATTTGGGACATAAGCCGCAGTGAATGAGATGAAAGAAGCCAGTAAGCTGACCAAGATCCTACTCCACCTCCAAGTGGTGGTCATGAAAACATGCAGTATCATTGCAGTCTGACTAAACCGGTAAGGATAGAAGAGGAAAGGCAAACCTGATCCCAAAAGTGCCTTGATTAAAACGGAATTGAAAGGCAGAAATGCTCAGATATTGCAAATTCGCTGTAAACTTCGACACAACATAACAAATGCCTTACTCTGGGTGAATGAAAAGGGAAAAGAATGGCAACTCTAAGTTACATAAAGTGCATAAGTGTTTTGAAATGTGGACGTCCGATAACAGTAGTTTAAATAGACATAAATGCAAAAAACAACAACTATAGTCTGTCCATTAATTCGTGAGCGTTTGAAATTGATTTTCTCGAAAACTACATGTTGGATCTCAGTGATTTTTTGCAAGCAGCCTTAGAATATCTATGACGCTAGAGAAATATATTTTTCCAAGAAAATTTGATGTAGTTTGAAATATTTCTTCTTCAGGTTATATTAAAATAAACCTCACCGGATTGTACACAGTAGTAACAGATCTACGGTACACAGACGCGTTGTTCTAAAAATACATTATGGTAACATTGAAATATCGTGAGTAAACAACAATTTCACGGGAATTCCTGTGCACCGAACCCAGTCGACTTTGAAAGCGGAAAGCATATGACGTTATAATTGGGATACCGTTGTATAGTTATAGGTGTATCTCGCTATTTGTATGAAGCTATTGTATCATATTTGTTGGCTTATCAAAACTGACATTGATATCACATTCATAATGAGTCTGAAGTGCACATTTATAACAATGCAGAAGGTTACAGTTTTACTATACCAACACTTCCGTAGGGAATCTAAGAGGTCATCTATATTGCGATATTCATAACCCTGAGAAACGAACGCAACTGGCGCTTGGTCTGAATAGAGAATCCTTTTCCCGATGGATTAAACAGGACACAAAGTGCACTAATGTCAAGCAAGGAAGGAAAAGAACAATTGACGACTTTGACATAGATGTCATAAGACGGGAGCTCTTGAAAATGTTTGCGACAAATCAACTTGTTACTCTCAGGAAACTTAAATTAAAACTGCAATCAGATTGCAGCATAGACATTTCTAAAAGTACTCTAAGGAAAATTGTAAGAGCCGCCGGCTTCACCTTCAGAAAAACTATAGGCGGCAGGAATATTATTTGTGAAAAGCCACATTTAATTGCTGCCCGAAGTAAATACCTGAGGCAGATCCGTGAGCGGCGGAGGCAAGGCTATGATATTGTATATTTGGACGAATCCTGTGTCAATGCTCACCACACCAATACTAAAGAATGGCAATCAGTAGACGGTGAACAGAAAAGAAAAATACCAAGCAGCAAAGGCCAGCGTATTATACTAACACATGCAGGAAGCAGTGAAGAAGGTCTTGTCCATGACGCTGGACTTATTTTCCAATCAAAAAGTACCGACGGTATGGACTACCACACAGAAATGAATGGACATATTTTCAGACACTGGATGGAGAAAGATCTACTTTCAATTCTAAACAGACCATCATGCTTGGTAATGGATAATGCATCCTATCACAACGCAGTATCAGCGGAAGACAAAGTACCAACTGCATCAAATACAAAAGATCAAATTAGGACTTGGCTTGCTAAGGAAAATGTCAGCTTCGATGATACATATTTGAAACCCGAGTTGTTGCACCTGGTGAGGATGACAAATAAGACAAAGGTGTTTCATATTGACAAAATCATTGCGGAATACGGCCACACGTCTTTGCGACTACCTCCATATCATGCTCACCTCAATCCGATAGAGCTTGTCTGGGCTAAAGTAAAAGGGCAAGTTGCCGAACAGAACATGACGTTTAAAATGTGTGATGTTGAAGTTCTGACACGTGAGTCCCTCTCAATGATAGACATGCAGTTCTGGAAGAAGTGTGTTGAACATGTGCTCCGAGAGGAAGACGAGTACTGGCACCGAGATGATTACAATTTGTCCAGCCAGTAACAATTATCAACCTCATGGAATCGTCAGATTCGGGATGATACAAATCATATTTTGATTACAGACTGAGAAATAGCAACGTATACATTTCCATATCCAAATGCGTCTACCATCATACAATTTGTGGTGAAGTTAAGACACCCTGGGGTCTAATGGTGACCGAAGAGGAGGACTAACTGTTGCATATTGTATCCAAGTTCACGATTGCACATTAAGGGCAACACACTTAATTACTTGACCTATCAAGTTAATATGGAGATACACCTATGAATAGAATTGACATGGACAAATTCTAGGGATTACTGTAAAATCTAAAATTTGAGCCCCGTATTTGCAATTGTCATAAAGATCAAAGGAATTCGCCGATGTGCAAAATCCGTAGCATCTATGGACTACTGGTTAGCTTTAATTTAGCGTCATGGATATTCTAAGGCTGCATGTAAAAAATCACTGATATCCAACAGGTAGTTTTCGAGAAAATCAATTTCAAACGTGCTCACGAATTAATGGACAGACTATAGTAAATTGTTTCATATTAGTCGCAATATGAGACAACAATGTCTGATACAGACAATATGGAACGGCAAAACCCATATGGAAATGAAACATCCGAAGACCATCTTAATAGAAACATTGAGGTTCAGAATTGTAGACTTGGTCAAGCCACAGCCAACTCTAATATTCGACCGCATAACTGACCGGGGAAACCATGACATAGTTTTGAGTTAGGGGCTGGTTTTTGTATATGTTTGGTAGAACACTGCAAGCTTTTTTGCAATTTTACTCAATGCTATGAGTCTATGGTTATTTATTGATGAAGAATATTGATAATACTGATATTCCTTATTGTTAAACTTAACTTGTTACATAACATAACCTTGATTTAGTATGTGTTGATTTTAAAATGAATTCGTCATTATACAACAATACTGGAATGCGAGGTCACGCGACGGTTGTGGTCTTATTTCCTATAATTTGTACTTCGAGTCCGCTGGCCATATAGTTAGTTATAGGAGGCTACGACCAAGCAAAGGTATACAGCGTAGCGACATGATTCTAGCGTATATAAAAGATGTGTGTGGGTTTTGGTTATTAACATTATGGCCGCGTTATTACTTCTGCTATTAAAAACTAATTCTTTCATTCAGCTATATAACAATGGTGTCATATAATTTTGTTGTTTTATTAATGTACAATATAAGTGGAGCCAAGTGTATCGTAAAAACATCCACATTTTCCGTTTTTACTAAGTGAGATTTGTTACTAATTACAACTATATAGATTTATCATACGTTCCCGTTTTATCTACCAATATTGTCCCTGTTTAGCAACATTGTACTGGCGTCATTGGCGGTTTGAAGTTCTTAACGGTTTAAATCAAGTTTACTAAAAATTTATTGATGCTGTCGAGAAAAGTAAGATTGTTTCGTACACATTAATACCAAAACTTTGGTGGTGGTCTTCAGATTGCCAGATGATATTTTATGTAACTAAGCTAAAATTCCACATGTAAAGACTGGTGGTAAGTTCTAAGTTTTGAATTAAGTCACGTGCTTTTGTTTATGTTTGAATCAAAACACTTATTAATTGCACATGAGGCACATGACCGTTGATGTCAACTGTACGGTCAGCCAGTTGGTTTGTTATGTAGGGGAGTCTTTTTAAGCAAAGGCACTTCCATTCAACCTAAGGACGGACCTTGTTTTGGTTATATCCAGAGCCAACTATAAACTTAACATAAAGTTATCTAGAGTTGGCTGTGTTATATCAGAGCGTGTAGGCCAACAAACAAGAAAAATAAGAATTAACACCTTTCGGGGAATCCAATAGTGACGAGGTTTAATCTATTTATAGTTATCAGTGTTCACAGCGCATGTGCGTGGTGTTGTTTTTCAATTCAGTTTGCGACTACACTTCTCAGAACTTTACTTTGGCATAGATTGTGGCTTCTATATTGAAACAAAATTTACATTTGTGTTGGCAGAATAAAATGTGATCCATATTGTGCGTAGTTTTCCATGACACTTGTAGGTAGGTCGGATATTAAAGACAATTTGTGATTTCAAAGGCACACGACGATTGCTCCATTTGCTAGTTCGTAACGATTAGGTACATTTTTAGCTTAGCTTTTTCAATTTTTAGCAAAGCGTAGCTGTCATACTCCCTAACTGTTGGGGAGGGTGGACTCTTTCTCCCCAAAAGACCCAACCCACATGTTGCGACTCATCATACTTTGCATAATATTCCAATTGGTTCCGGTTTCAACTCAGAAAATTATGGCACATCTATGATAGGTATATAAATTCAATTATATATATTTATTTTAATCACATTTTAGAGTTTAACATATTCCCAACACATATATTTAACGATTCTTTCATAATATCTAAGTGCAACACAGACCATTCCGCAAGTATTTAATATAGGATTCTGATGATAAGTCGCTACATATTAAAAAAAAAAAAGTCAATTTATCTATATAAAACCAGGTACCCCGATATTTTTCTCTTTGTCATTGATCTTGTCTATACTTTTCATATGACTCAGCTTTCGATTTCACGTGTCGTGGAAATTCACCATAAACTGATCCACTATTAGCTCACGTGTTACGCAGAATTGAGCGAAAATAGCGCACGTGTTTTCCCCATTGCTGAATGGTAATTTTAGAATCGAAGGAAAAGCAAATGTTACTGAAGTGCGGGCTATAAAGTGTAATTGGAAATGAGATAATATGTATTATTATACTTTGACTAGCTTTACAACCCAGCTTCGCGTGGGATTTACGTGTTCAATGTTTTCATACCGTAATGTCTCTCAGGTCGACCCAGCTTAAATTGGATATAAATAAGAAAGCACTAGGAAGTAAAGGTGGCCAGACATAGTGTTGCCCGTGTGTCGTTGGTTAAAATAAATACGGACCTAACACAGTATTCACCATTATACCTCATGGTATGAAATCAGATTATTTTACTTTTAAAAATGTTTTTTATAAATTGTGTATTCCTTTCTTCTTCTTCATCGATCTCTGGTCATGCTCTTAATTTAATGTGGATCACAAACTGGGCGGTCAGCTTCAGGTCTGTCAGGTTTCCCAAAGTTTAGTTTTCAGGTCGACTGGGTATGGCCACATGTTCCTTTGGCAGTTCAAAATCGAGAAGAGCAGGCTGGAAAGCCACTGCCCGGACAAAATCATTAGAAAAGATCAAACAAATTCTCACAAAAATATCATACCATCTTCAAACTTACATCGGGGACCCTCGCCGGTGCTATGGAGTTCGTGCACTGCAACTGAGATCTTCCTGTGGGAGAAAGAGATCGGAGCACACATGGTTACTCACCAAAGTGCAATGTTGATGGTCCTATCAATCAATAGTCGAAACACTTAGTCCTCTGCTTCGGCGAGCAAAGAATGTGATTAAATGCGGTGTAAATATCGGGTTTTTAAGCTTGCTCCTGATCCATCTACACACACCGTGCGTTAATTACAGTTTGAATTGTAAATAGCATTAATGATGGCCCTGAATGTCGCAGCTTGCTTTTAATTAATCGTTTCTATCTGCTGCTCTCGCTTTAATCTTTCCACTTCATGATTGTATTGTAGGATGCCATCATCATGCAAGTTAAACTTTTTTTTCCTGATTAAAATAGCGGCATCATTTTTTGAAATTCAGGATAATTACATTAACAAACTGAACTAAGTGTAGATTAAAACTCTACGTGGTTTCAAACGGTGATGATATCCGAACAATTTATGAAAAACTAAAGAATAGGACAAAAAAAACTTATCTTACAATATGTACTGTTTGTTGGCAATTATTTCTTCTTACTTTTTTACATCTCGTTTATCTTCCGATTTAGGTAAATATACAATATAACTTTGAATATTACTACTTAGTTCTTCTTTTTCCAACTCCAGGAATTTGGGGTTTTCACACCTTTTCCTATGTTTAAGTGGGGAGAATACCCGGCTTTCTTTCAGACCCTATAACTCCAACAACTCTATGCGTGTAGTGCTATGCTTAGTCTTGCGGAGGCTCCTACTCAGGTGGGGTCTACTACTTAGCTCAAACTTTGTTATGTTAATGTTCTAGTTAACATTTTAAATAACATCATTGTTTTTGTTCGATTAATATTCTTGTGGTTCTCAATGGGGATTCCACCAAACCATGTTTTTGGTGAAACTTGAGAATACTTTAGAAGAATAGTTTCTCTTATTTGAATAACTTTCTTTCAGTGTCAGGTTTTGCTATATTTTCTAAATTATATACAAATTTTCATATCCTGTTGGTCTTTATTAATTAGCTCAAATCATACTTTATGATTACTTTTGCCAATGTAATCTTTAGAGATATTCTCAATATAACACATACACAACAACCACAATAATGATTGATTGATAGGACCATGTACCATCATTATTGCACTGCGATGACTATGTGTGATCCGATCTCTTTCGCACACATAATCTTAGCGGCAGAGCACAAACTCCATAGCACCGGCGAGGGTCACCGATGTAATTTAGAAGAGGGTGAAAATATTTTGTAGGAACTGTAGTTTTTAATTTTTCTAAGGAATTTTGCCCGGACAGGGCTTCACGATTTTGAACTGCATATGGTTCTTTTACGTGCTCAGCTTGAACACGGGACCTACGCTTTAATTCCCGTATCCGATAGGACTAGGAAGTTGATCTCACCTACACTGAGATCAAGGATCTCTGAAAAAATATCCCGATGGCTCCAGGAGGAGGTCTAACGCGAGACGAGCACCTAACCTCTACGCCACAGAGACAGTAATGATATATAAGAACTGTTTCAGTATCTTTGTATTGATCTGACTCTGGAGAACAACAGAAATATCCACATTGTCGGCATTCTATACAACCTACATGAGAACAATTTTTAGAATATTTTAGTCGGACAAAATCGGCAACCGAAAACTGCTTGGTACAATCCGGAGGGAAATGTACGCAGTGATGAAAGACAGACGCTGGAATTGTCTTCTTCAGCGATCTATGGTCATGCGCTTAATTTACTAGTATACTGTGCGCCACAAACTGGGCAGTCAGCTTCAGGTCTGTCAGGTTTCCTTCTTCAGCGATCTATGGTCATGCGCTTAATTTACTAGTATACTGTTCGCCACAAACTGGGCAGTCAGCTTCAGGTCTGTCAGGTTTCCTTCTTCAGCGATCTATGGTCATGCGCTTAATTTACTAGTATACTGTGCGCCACAAACTGGGCAGTCAGCTTCAGGTCTGTCAGGTTTCCCCAAAGCTTAGTTTTTAGGTCGTTTAGGGTACATTCTCAGAAATGATCCAGCGTACCGTTAAGATTCGCTACGTGTTCTCAGATGCAGACGATTATCAGCGCAAAATTAGTAATTTCATCCTACTCTATGAAGTCTGCTTGTTTTCTTTAAATAACAATGATGTTGGCAGGACAATATCTTTATAAGTTTATATGTAAATATATTTGATACGTCAACAAAGGACAAATATGAAATAATGTGAATTGTTTCTGACTTGAGAGATTTGTTACACAATGATAAAAAAAATGTACCGAAGTCTTTTCAGACTTTAAGGTATACAGTGCATGTCACTTCACATTTCTAGACCATAGTGTGCGGCCTAGTAGGAGGGCCAATTCTTTTCCTCTTGTGCGGAACTCCGAGTGTGGGATTGAACCCACACCCATTTTGTATTCGAGTCGATGCACGAACGCTCAAGCATTACTCTAATATGTCAAAATATTAGTGCATCAGTGAGTAAACTGTCGAAAACATGTGACATCTTTGAACATCAACAACATTTGTGCATCAACACAGGCTGTTGATGTGGGTCTGATAGGGCACTTGTGATAAACGGAAATCTCCACATTGACATGTGTATGTAGAGAGCATAGAGACCGTAAAGTACTAGCAATGTTATGTTTTGACAGATGTGTTTTTCCACAAATTAAATAGATCTGGAAAATGATCTAGTGTATGTAGTACGCAGACTTGAACATATTCACATTTATGGGGATTTCAGGATGATTACACTATTTTCAACCACAAAAGAACGGACGTCGCAGACACGAAGGCGCTTAGAATTAAGACAAGATAGAAAGAAACCTTGCAATTAGTTACAATTAAATGATCGCGATACTGTTATATTTATTTTGACAGTAAAGAGATAGCTTATATCGATTAATGGGAAAACTCACACACCCAGACAGTTGTTTGTTCATGTGACCAGTGCTTGATAAAATGATAATAACTTTGTAGTCGAAATATCAATTTTCTCATTACTTTACTATCGCAATACGGTATCACTTTGTTTTTTGATCGTTCAAAAAAATTAATATTTTCACGAAATACATTTTCATGGTAAGAACTGATTATAAACAATGTAAAGGACATAGGCAAAACCGATTACGTGCGGAGGGGACAACTTAATGCTCACTCAGTTGATGGTAGTAAATATGCTCTATCAGTACTTTTTCAGTACTTATTTAAGTCATGCGAAGGGCGTTGTATGGGAACGTAACTATATCTCTCTCAGTAATGCTATTGAATAAATGGCTTGTTGACAGTTTCACACGTCACGTCTTCCTGTCATTATTTTAGATTACAGGATATCACGTGCGAAATGTGTGGTATTGTATAGATTCACTCAGAGATTGTACTACAAACTGGCGCTCGATCAGGTAAACTGACATCACGTGCTTTCAATATTCAAAAGTAAGAACACAGTTTATATAATAATTTCAGCTCCCTCTAGAGCACAGGTTATCGACTAACATTCACCGTTCCTTTTTTGTCTCGTGCTATCCTATTCAAGTCGCCCCATTCACTTTAATATATGTTTCCAGCTCTCTTTTCTATGAGTCTGTTGGTCTTTCTGTAAGGATTGAGTACTTGGGTATTAAAAATGATTGATAACATCATAATCATGTAATTGAAAGTAGTTGATCTAGAAAACCGAAGAGGCCTCCAAGTATGGGTATAGTTGATCGTATTTATTGCAAAGGTTTGTGAATCATTCCAATACTTAAACAGACGAAACAAAATTGACTTAAATTATCTCCGGATAATTTTTAATTGGGAGTGAAAGGTTCGGGAATGATAATGAAACAATGCGTCTTAAGATTGCATTCTTAATTCCTGTGTATTTGTTAACTTTAGACAGGCTTTGGTTATAAAGATAGTGGCAATTGTAAGTAAGTATACTTGAGAACGTAATATCTGTCTGGTTAGTTCTTGTTGCTTGTTTTAACTGCATTCGTTTTCTGTGAATAATTGAAAGTAAATTATGTAGACAGCTGTAAGTGATAGTCGAGTGTAATAAGCAACAGACCTTCAGAACGTATCGTTAATGTCACTGCCACGCTTTTCTAAACTGGTCATTGAAATATGTGAGCCAAGTAAAAACGTTGTCAGTTGGAAAAACTCAATTTCAGTTTAAAAAAACCAGAAATATACAGGAATAGCTGAAACAGAAACACAATTACAGAAAGTGAAAACAAAACAACCAGACTTGCAAATATTTCTCAGTGGAAGCAAGAAAGAAAGAAAACCCTCTTGTTTTAGATTTACTCAGCAAGATTGTCCTACAGACTAGTATTCGATCAGGTAAACCAACGTTTCGTGTTCTAGAGATGTTAAACACTGAGTAGTTGTATTAAAACAGAACTGGTACCGGTCAGAAATAACAATGATGTAACCGAAATAACTGGATTGAGAAATAATGTAGGGACATCATCACGGACGGGTAAAAGTGTTTGTATTTGTTGCAAAAGATAATAAAATATCACAACACTTTAGACGCAAAGTGAAAACATCAGATGGGAAACACAGTTCAGTAAATACAAATAGAACGGAATAGCTCTAAGAAAAACAACATTACAGAAAATGAAAACAATACTAAACATACAGCAAATCGGTTTCAAGGAAAGGAAGAAAGAAATAGCTCTCATTTCGTCTTTTTATATAGAACCAGTATAGTTAAATGTGGGGTTTCTATGGCTTAGCGGTAGTGAGCTCAATCACAACCCAAGAGTACCCAGCTCAAACTCAACGGAGGGCAATTGGGAAGCAAATTTGTTCTCATGAATTTAAAATATAGACCTAACAGTTCATAAAGCAATGACAAACTACTGAACGTTTAAGTAGTGCCTAGAAAATCAACGACTCATTTACTGTGGTTGATGGCGACGTTCTGTAAAGGATATGCCAGGATTTTCATTTGATTTCATAGTTGTATACTAACGATTCTGAAAGTGATGAATTTGGGTTGATCTTCAACATTGGTGATGTTGAATAACCTGTCATGTGGGAAACTGACCTTATCGTGTATAAATTGTTGTCATCAGTCACACCAACCTCGTCTTGTAAACAACATTCTTACTCACTCAAGGTTGAGTAGAATGCATGGGAAGAAAACAATATGCAAGAATTCAGTTGAACTATGCACTTGGTACTCACAATATGTTACCACAAACAAGACATCTCATTTAAAAAAAAATCTGGCCAGGAATGCGGGAGGGCCATTCAGAGTCAGAACTGTTTGATTCTGAACACGACTTTGCTAGCGCATTTTCGAGATGTTTGGTCGGGTATTTTCCGGTTTCGTTTGCTGAGCTACTGAGTTAGTGCTTGAGCAACGCTGTGAGCTATGACTGTTACATGGAATGCTTTTTGCTATGTCAACCGTGCGTTTGTTGTGTGTATTCAGAAAATGGCGGGCAGCGGTTATGACGAACAAGCTCAATCTGCCGTATGCAGTTATATTGCGAGTGCAGAAAGCTGGATTTTGTCATGATTGATGTTCACCTCGACAAGAATTGCAATTCAAGTGATGAACAGTTTTGTGTTGCTACATTAGCGACGACCATATGCATTTTATGCAGTGCAGGTTGCATTTTGTGGTGGTACGCGGCTGTTTCATTCTGGAATTAGTTCACACAGGAAACATTTCACAGTAGTTAGCATTTCGTGGGATTTTCATTGGCACAGGAACGGAGCAATTATGGGGTTACCCGTTGCAGTGAAGTTGGAACCGTACTTATGAACTATGAACTAAGACATCTCTGTGAATAATGAAAACGCACATGGGGGAGGGGGCGATAGTGGGTTCAGAATGGGTGGGGGTCAGGCGATAGGGTCGGTGGCTCCTTAAAGAAGAAATTAATAATAAATATTTTAAAATAAATTATTTTCGTGATTTTGTGATTGAATAATCATTTAAAATTTAAATTCTGCATTTTATTACATCTTCTGTCCGTCTTACACGATCCATTTTTTCATCAATTTTCTATTTCATGCATATACTCATTTGAAAATTGACCATGTATTACAGAAATATATATCAATTTTCTATGTCAAAGAGAAATAGAGCATGTGTATATGCGAAACGGGGGCGTTTGCAAACTGTTATAATGTGGAGGGAGGCGTTACAAAGTTTGTGTTGTGCAAAGTGGGCAGTGGGCCGACAAAATTTGGGAATCTATGCACTAGACAAATATCACAGAATTATATTACAGTTATTTTTCTAACCCCTTCTTTTCGCCATTCGACTGAGGAAATACGGTGGTTATCTTTTGTTTGGTTCGTGTAGTGGCATGTACTGGTATAACAAAATAACCTTGACAAAAAATAAACCCGTTAACAGCTCAAAATCTTTGTAAATGTTACGCCAGGTGTCGTTATCGGGATTTTCCGTATGCAATTAGTCATAACTACTAGTTTGTGGAAATCGTAATATCTAATTGTCAGGTACATTGCCGCAGTTGTATGATATAATATATGATCAGTGTACCAGAGTTGACCAACCTTACTTCAAGTTCTGGCCCTGGTAACATGCGGTATGATGACTAAGCGGGTAGGAATCATAGGTGGAAGGAACGAAAGATATGTTCAAAAGGAATGTATCGGGACTGATAGGTGCAGATAATGTAGTCTTACTGTAAACAACGACATAGTTGTGACGTACTAAATCAGTGGCAACAAAAGAATAAGATATACTCAAATATAATTGAATTTTCCGAAAGGAATTAATTCTTATTTTTCATGTTTGTCAGCCTACACGCTCTGATATAACCAATAAAAGCCTCGTCCTTAGGTTGAAAGTGCGTGCCTCAGCTTAACGAGGCTTTAAATCCCTACATTTCAACTAAACAAACAATAAGTTTAACGTTAGTCTCTCAGTTAATGGGAACTCAAGCAACCGGAAAAATAAAATCGAACATTGCACTTTAAATACAAACTAATATACAGTAAAATCAATTTCTAGCGGCAATATCTTCTTCGAACGTTCCATATCGACCACTTGTTAAACCACTCTTTGTGATTTATATGTGATCTGAGCATAAGAGCGCTAAAACTTATTCGAATGTTCCACATCGACCACTTGTTAACCACTTTTGTGTGATTTGAATGTAATCTGAGCCTAAAAGCGATTGTATGTTGTGCCATTTATGCACCTACAAGTAGGCTAGCACATCCGATTTTGCGTTGCTTTTTATTTACTAGGGTGGCTTCCTAGGTCCTACATCAGTCGCCTCTTACGACATGCCTTGTAGGACGCAGTGGTACTATTCTTTGCTTCCTTGCAGGCCCCGGCAACACACATGCGATACTAAAACGAGAAAAATATGGAAACAAATTAAAACAAATATTTCATTGGGAATTGTAGCACGAAGAATATTGGTGATCTCGTATGATTTTAGGAATGCTATTAGAATGCAGGGGATATTCAATATTATTATTGTAATTGAAGATATCACGTTATGAATGGTCCACACCGTGGTTAAATCATCTTTTCTAGATATATGACACTCATGTCAATAAATTATTTCCTCCTGCACACTAACACGATATTGTAATATTGTTTTGGCTGTTTATATGCTTTATTTGTTTTATTTCATGTGTTTGTTTCTTTGTAGCATGTTCTAAGTAATGGAGTTTGTCTTGTGAATATTGTTTGTACGTTGAACGTTTTTCAATGTTGATGATTTTTTATTATAATATAAGAATGACAACTTTACAACATGTAAATAACTTGGAATGGCGGACAGTGCTAAAAAGCTAATTGAAACAACATGCGCTACCGCCCGAGTGGTTACCGGGGCCCAAATTTGGGGTGTAAAGAATAGAACCACTGTTACCTGCCATGCATGTCGTAAGAGGCGACTAAGGAGGTTTGGATGAAATCGGATGCATGTGTCCTAAACGTGTAGAAGTCTATGCGTTTAGGGGCCTACCAAACCAATGTGCAACGTATACACGTTCTTGGCAAAGATCAAACATATCTCAGAGTGATTAAAATTGGTCGTAAAGAACGAACGCAAAGAAGAAGGAGAAGAACATGCGCTACTAAAAATGCATTGAAACAAGATAACGTTTCTGGTCCAGAGAACAGGAGGTGTGAAATAATACAAATTCTGGAAGATTGTGGACTTCACTATTATAATTTCAAATATCCTATACAACATTTATGAGACAGGCCAAAATTCAAACGGATATGTTAAAATTAATTTTAATATCACTGCTGAAAAAGAACACACAGAACTATCCTATGTGAAGAATGTACATCAATCAGTATCATGATTTACATCACACAAATCCTTAGTATATAACACACCAGTTTAAAAAAAAGGAAATATCTGAACATTGTGTCAGGCTAAGGCACAAGCAAGACAGTTTATTTACTACAAATAATAACTTGAAGTCATTGAAATATAATAACGATCAAAAACCGTTGACAAAAGTTTAAAACGAGAAAATGATTTAAAATAAATAAATGGAACATAGATATGAGAATTGTTAAAAATGTATATTTGGCACAAATATCAGCAGTCAGAATGGAAAATGCAATTAGTTTGACTATAAACAGTGGCGTAAAACAGTGATGACTCACCAGACTTGTTTAATTTATACAATGAAATTATCACCAAGAGTATAAAAGGAAAGAGTCAGACTGAGAAAAGACCACTACAATCTGTCATGAATTATAATAGGAGTACGGCCCGAGTACACAATAACAACACTGTGAGATGCATAGATGATGCATTACTGTTTGCAGAAACAGGATACAATCTACAGTACCTGGCAGGTACAATCAATTCCAATAATAAGCAAATAAAATTATCTCTAGATCGGAAACATTTGCATTAACAAATTTATGATATGTGTCACAAAGTAAAGCTGACATCCCTGAAATATGAACCATACTAACACACAGTTTCCTTGCATATAAAAAAGAGAAAGAAAGATAGTTTCAAGTGTTACATAAAACCACGTGGTTCATGTGCATTTAAAATTTGAAAGAAGCAAGCAAAAAAAGTCACATGCAGCAACAGAGATGGTTCTAGAGAAAAATTATGCGCACATCGTGGACAGATGCAGGCATATTGCATCAAAAACAATGTAAAAAGATGAGCGTTAACTAAAGTAAAACGAAGATGGAGCAACAATTGTTGATCCCATAGTAAGAAAGGAAGACTTTGGAAAGTCTTGTGATGACAGAATCGTGTGGGGGCAGACGGGAAGTAGGAAATGACAAGTTGACTGAAAAAGAGCATCTTAAAACTATGATTTCTTATGATTGTGAATGGAATTGACCGCTAGTTCCTTTTTGTATGATACATGCTGATGACATTTATTTTAATTCATGTTCATTGTTGACTGACATTTGTTTACTGTGTAGTGTTTTAATTAGTCTCCATATTTTTCAGTTTTAAAATATTCTGCAGCAGCGAAAGTATATATATATATATATATATATATATATATATATATATATATATATATATATATATATATATATATATATATATATATATATATATATATATATATATATATATATATATATATATATTGAAAACTCTACTCGATTTCAAACGTATGGATTTGGTCTTTCTTTTGGATTTAAACAGTAGGTAGAGAGGGGGTTTGTAAAAACTGGACAAGGCACATTCCCCATATTAGCTGCCTAGGCTAGGCATTAGTGGAGAGAACACTTTCATTTTTGCGCTGGACTGGGACACAAAACGGAAAGCAACAGTCACGGTTTATAAGTCCTCCCAACTTGGTCATAGGTGCATAATCTTTTGAAAAGTGACTTAGGGATGAGCTGAAAGTCAAGCGAGACAAACGCAAACTCAGAAGCTGTCACAGTAAAGCACTTGCCAATTGACCATCTGTAAAGACGAAAAATGCTATATATATCTATATGCATATATAGAGAATGAGAAAATGAGAGGGATAGTCCTAGGATAGACAGACGGAAACAGACGACATTGATAGACACCGAGAATATAAAGAATGCTTGCAAGCAAACTATATGAGATAGTACGAACGATGAAGAGTACTGAACTGCATATGAGACGTCATAGTAGAAATGTGACGTGAGTTGGTAACGAGCGATATGCAGTAGGAGAGAAACGATCATCAAATATTTACTTACGATTGAGACGCGTGATTGATGTCGACGTGTCTATTGATAGAGAATAAATGCGTGGATGGACAAATGATCACCAGCCAACTGCATATGAATAAGATGAAAGACGTGTGACAGACATGAAGGAGAAATACTCCTCGACAACGAGTAAATCGAAGTGCACATACGTTGAAACGTGTCAGAGATCCAAGAATGAACAAGGTGAACGAAAGACATGTTCCTGCTGACGATCAGCATTTGGAATGAAATGTATGAGTAGTGAAACGTGTTGTGCTACGGATTTAGTTCAGCTAGCATCATCGACAGACGGATATGTGTGCGACAGAACACGGCTAATTGTATGAAAGAGAAGCGATTGCACGAACTGTAAACTATCGGCCATTAACCGTCTGTCATTAACATAAGGGGGTTGTCTCTGTTGCTAAGTGGTAAATTAGCGCTTTGTCCTCCGATGGTCGTGGGTTCGAATCGGGATGCGTCGTTATGTTTGCGAGTACATTTTTCCAGAGACCCATATGATTGTTGCCGGAGCTACGGAGTTTGTACAGTACTGTGAAACCTGGTGCGATGAAGGCAATCTTTCGTCTTTACTCCTTATTAACCCAAAAACGTATACAAAAACTGGATCGATACACCAGGTAATACACACCCCCATTCTTCCTTCACATCATAGACAATTACTATAGTAGATACGACTGGAGAGTGTTATGTTGTGTTGTAACCATATGTCACCAAAAGACGCGGGTCAATTGTGAACAGATTCAACAAAAACAACTCAACTTAACGGATACAATGGTTGTAATTTTAACTTTTGAACATCTGATATCTGATTTGTTGATATGATTCTGTCTTGAAAAAAAATCTAATGGCGTTGATAGACCAAATTATCGCACGTCTTTGCATCTCTTCGACAAGACGTGAATGTCATTGACTTGTAGAATGCGTATAACAAAGTGGAATATGTCTAGGCATCATCCATACGTTTGCTGGTTCCTGTCGACGTTTCAGGACGTGGGAGGGCGGCAGTCAAAAGTTCCCCCTGCCCTATGTCAAACTTTTTTGCTTATTTCTGTCGACTTTTTTATGACAGGATGTAGACGTGCCTGGGCATCAACCACACGTTTCTGAGTCGATAACGTGATTCGACCAACCGCCACACATTCATTAGTTTTTGTTAAAGCCATGCTGACGGTGTGAAAGTCTGAAGAGAAAGTTACCACATAACAATGTCCTGACAGTGTAGACGTGGACTAGCAACCTGCATAATCAAACCATTTAGAGGTAGTCGTACCAAGAGACCATTTAACTTTCGAAAGTTAAACTCCAGTTTACTCTTCTCAAATTACCTGCGTTACCACATAGGACCTGCAACCAACCAACCCACCAGACTGCAACCTGCCGACCAAGCCCACTGACTCATCCACTTTGTATATATATATATATATATATATATATATATATATTATATATATATATATATATATATATATATATATATATATATATATATATATATATATATATATATATATATATATACACACATATACACGGTGTGGGAACGTGTATACATAACATTTACATATTTATTGTCTAGTTATTATTGTCGACCTTCTTTTCAGGTAGCAGAATATGCAGATAATGGTGAATAACTGATGTAGCCAAAATAGTATGCTTCTATGTTCTTTTGTTTTATTATATGTCATAGTATCAGCTAGGGTTGACATTAGAATAAAGTATATTTATTTCTCAGTCACATGAAAAATCTTATTAGCGACACCCTACTCCACCTTACGTTTGAGAAAAATACTGTCATTGACAGGTCATACAGAGCTTCCTGTTATCCACATAGAAGCACAATAAAAGTTCCTGACAGGTCTTTCAAGATAGTTTGACTGTGACATGTTACACTGTTTCTGTAGCTGTATTGAAGTTAAAGTAACCTGTTGTCTACACTAAATGAGAGAGAGAGAGTTACTGCTAGAACTATCTTCAAGTTGTATTGAACATTTGAATATAAGGCATAGATTGGTAGAGAGGACAACTGATTCATTGAATCTAGAAGTGCTGCTGTAAAACTGCAAATAAAATATGACTATGGAAATAAACATAGAAAGGTAGTTTTACTATGGGGAAGCATAAAACTATTGTTTATTGATAACGTTCATATTGATAGTAGGAGACAGTACAGATATGGAAAACATGTAGTACAGATATGGGAAGCAGGTAGCTGATATAACCTCACATAATTGCTAACGACAGACTGTAAATAACTGTATTGATTTTGTATTGATGTTCCATGTTTTGTCATGTGCGATTATGTTTTGCTATTTTTAGCCCACTCAAGCATGGTTCAGGAGCCCAAAGTTAGTGATAAAAATCAATGACACATCCCAAGGGTTGAGGTTTCCTCCTAATTTCATACATTTACTGTTGAGTCAGGGTCCCTGATCTTTGACTATTGTGTGTGCTTTGAAAAAGTTTGAACCTACTGGGCTTTGCAGTTAAACTTCTCTTGGTATTGAAATACTTTCAACCTCATCAAAATGTAATTATACATAGTGAAAAAAAACTAACACTGTGAAGTAAAGAATACAAATAGGCTTCTCCATAAACATTTTGAAGACAGCACCTAAACATTTAAGTTAAAATTAAACAATGGGCTATTTTAAATCTTATTTCTTTTCTCTAATTCTATTTTGCCTCACAGCGTCGGGATAAGAAGAGATTTCTAGAACAGGCTTTTATGTGCGCTTCATAAGTGTTTTGTCACCGCCTCTGTTATTTCAGAGGTCCACCATTCACATGGACTGCCTGTTGCTTTTGTATCCACTGTATCGGAGTAGCATTGCTCTTTGAGGCACACTGTCTGTTCGTAATTGATATCGTCGAATCATTTAATTTATTGTTTCTTGATGAAGTTCAGTACTGATGTTGTGCCCACTTTTTTTCAGGATGTCTTTTCTTGTTCATCTTTGGGTTTCTTAACTCTTTCCATACGGAGTTATTTCCTCAATTTTTAAGCAGTTAATTCAAGGGGAAATAAAAAAAACACGATCCCAACCACTCGTCATTAGATAAACATATATATATTATTATATACTAAATTGAAGAAAACTGGACAACCCAATAGAATAACAAGGTTGAAAAGTGGTATACGTAAAACAGTAGAAGTAAAACTAGAAAGACTTCTTATAAGGGAAGCAACACTATGGCGCAGTGTGCGGCTAATAGCGTGCAACAGACTTCCGCCGTGGCGCAGTGTGCGGCTTAAAGCGTGGAAAGAGTTAAATCATGCGGGTAAAATGTATATATTGCTTATAATACTGAATGTGCCATGTTGTTGAGCTTAAAATAATGTTTATTGAACTCATTACAAATATTTATGTTTTAATATCTTGTTTTTGTTTTTATGAAATGTACCCGATCAACATAGATCATGTGCATGAACAATGTCTCTCTTCCTGGAATCTTAATATGTTACCCTTTTGGAACAGGTTTTTTGGGCAAAGTTTATTTGATTTGCAACGGCTAAACAATTATGCAACAGTAATTTATGGAATGCTGTTGTTTTGTTAAATAGTTTTTATATACTCAAAGAGGTTTGGATTGTATTGCTAATGAGCTTGCTGTACTAGGTAATAAAGAACTTATATATGTTCATAACAAAAACATGGTCTTGGATCTGTTATTTGGGAGCAACGAATACAACAACCACATATTACAAATTGTGTTATTAAAGATGATTTTCCAAAACCTACCACAACAGTAGCATATTGATTCCCTGCAAAGATGGCTAACAGCACTAATCATAGTTTGTAGCTACCAAAAAAAGGGGAAAGTAACACATGTTAGTGAGAATTCAGTGTCACAGAAGCAATATTGTTTCTTCTTAGATTTTATTCTGTCTTTATGAATTCATATTTTGAAGCAGAAATTTAGTTTGTCATTATGGAAACACTATCTAGTAAAATACTTTAAATGTTTAACACATAAAACAAATGTAACCAATTATTTTTTTTCCAGTAAACTCTTTGCTTTCTCTCACTATATAAAATTAACATACTGCATGAACTAAATACAAACAGACAATTGAAATGAAAAACGCCTACACTTTAATTCATTTTTATCTTTCCTTAGATCAATGGATGACAGAAGAGTGGCAGACTACTTTGTATTAGCAGGTTTAGACAAGGAACAGCAATTACCCCTGGAAGAATTTTCTAATGAAGCCATCACTAAACCAACATTCCGTCAAGACCCCATAACAGATATTACCATCATCAACAGGTTGAAATTAAAAATACATTATTTTGCATTTTCAGTAATTTGAAGTAAAGAGTTATGCTCCATTTTTCATTATGTGGTTATAAAATGTATACATTTCATTATTTGTAATTCAATTCCATTTCATTACTTGTCTTGCCTATACAATTTTCATTGCTTTGTTGATTAGAAAATGCATATTTTTTTCCCCATAGGAGCTTAGCGGAGAAAGTTCCCAAAGGCTATGAATGCTTAGAGTTGACCCCAACAGGTTATCCTGCAAATCTCAACCATGGCAGTCTGCGATGTCCTGACATGTTCTTGTGCTATAGAAGAGGAACAGACAAACCTCCACTTAAAGACCTAGGGTAAATCCTGTTTCATTACTAGAAAAAATTGATTTAATGTGTACTTTAAAAAAATTTAAAGTCATTCTGCTGTGCCTTATCTGCATTTATGCTAAATTTGAGGAGTAACCTGTAGTGATTGAATTCATATTTATTCATGAGAAAAAATCCACTGAACCAAAGAGAACAGGTTTGCAGAGTCTGTACAAAAATCTGTCGAATGTCACTGCTTAGTATTGTTATTAGTTACTAAACCGACTCTCTATCACTTAGTACGATGGATCCATAGGTGCACGCCTTTCCTCAGCAGATGCCAAAGGAGTGCACGGTGATGGTTGTCATGGCTCACTGGTAAAACACACCACTTGCCAACTGCTACTTGTACAACAGATAATTTAAAATGTCTTCACATGCTCTATAGATTTGTCATCAGTTGCAGAGTCACTCTTCTTGTGGTGAAGTGGTTATGCAGTTTGCCTTTCGTTCTTAAGCTCATGGGTTCGAATCTGGACTGAACGCTCGGTTCACAAGTGCATTTTTTTCTTGAGACCACATACAATTTTTGCTTGAACTACAGTTCATGCTTTGTGCAATATTCTTAGCAGGTGGTGTGCCATTTCTACAGAGGTTGACTGAGCCATATGAGTAACATGTCTGTCATCAAGGAATGACCAAAGAAAATGAGGTTTCCTTGCAATATTTTCTGTGCACACATGAATTTTCATTAACATTTCATAATTTTCAAGTTTTTCAGTTTAGCAGTAATTTTTCTTGTACTCAGGTACTGTTACTATTTGTTTATTTTTTTAAATGAATTGCATGCCCATCCCATGTTATTATTATGCCCAAGTTTCCCAATCTCATATGGACTCTTTTCAAAATTGCTTAGCTTACCATAACATTACAATGCATAGAATTTATGAATTAGAAATGGCCATTATTTCTTGTCAACACACATAATTTATTGTAATTTTATGGCATTGCAGTTTGAAAGATTTCCAATAGCTGCTTCACAATTTTTGCAATCATTATCATATGTCTAATAATATATATTTTCTCTTTGACTAGTATTCACAGCTCATCTATTGATTTCATTATATATCTGCTATATAGAGAACTCATTAGATGACAGTGCACATTCTTGCCAGGCATAACCTGCTTTACTTTGTTTGACAGTTCTTACAACGGGAGTTGAAAATATTGTTTTATTAGGTATTGGTTAGCAGAACAAATTTTACTCCCAACTGTATGTGTCCAGTCTCTTTTTCCAATCAGTTGGTTTCCATGCTGATGGTACCTGCAGTCTATTCATATATCCCAACTGCCAGAGATAATAAAAAATGTATAACTCCAAATAAAACCATACAAAGAATAAAAACAACACATCAAAGCATTTTAGTAAAAAAAAAAACACAATTGTAATCATTGTGCTGCATTATAATCTAGACATTTATATATTTTTTACTGCCATAGTCAGTATGAATTGTTTTATATCTGCTTCTGGAACTGTCCATTCTTTAAAGCAAGAAAACTGTTAAAATACTTCACTTGCAGCCCTGTACACTGCATAGTTAAAGGTGGTAGAATTTTGATAACACTTAATTATCAAGAAGAATATTATTAAACAGCTTTCATCAAGATGGTATAGTTACTTTCATAGTAAACTAAAACATCTATGATTGCCAGTATAGTTCAACAAAGCACTAAATAGCTTTTTTCTTGTGTTAAACCCAAAACAAGTATCTGATTTTATTGCACACTGTAAAACTGATGTGACTGTATCATAATTTGGTCCACTTCTGCAATCAGTATCTATATATATTTTTTTTTACTGTACTTCTTCTTTGAATGCTACATATTGACCACTTGTTAACCACTCTTTGTGATTTGCATGTGATCTGAGTCTAAGAGCAATTGTACGCTGTGCCAGTTATGCGCCTACAAGCACATCCGATTTCTGAGACAGTTTTTATTTATTCAGGTAGCTTCCCATGGCCTCTATCTCAGTCGCCTCTTATGACATGTCTTGTAGGTAGCAGTGTTACTATTCTTTGCTCCCCTTGTGAACCCCAGTAACACACAGGCATTTTTACTGTACAAAAAGTAAATATGCATACAAATCTGAAAATGAAAAAAGCTGGAACAGAATACAAGTAACCTGTGGTGGTTGGCATGTGTGACTTTAATGATTGTCCATACTTCTTTTAGAAAGCTGCAGTAGCACAGTGATTAGTACACTTGCTTTTGGCACATGTGGTCTTAGTTAAATTGACATTTTTTCAACCATAAATAACTCTCAGGTCAACCCAGTCTGCACTGGGTACCTGAGAAACACAGAAATGTAAAGTTGACAGACCACTTGACCAATTGCGTGCTGTTGGTCAAAGAAAAATACAGATCTCATACCATATTCCTCAATATACCAAATTATATGAACAGGTTTTTTACTTTTACATATTTATTCTCTGTTCTTTTGGTTATGTTTACCTACTTGTTTTTGCATTAATTAGAAATTCTGCTGCATCCAGATCACTGCTTTATTGTCATGTTATCTAAGATGTGTTTTAAAATTATATTAACATAGTTTGAATATGAATGTTGAAGTTTGCTCTGGTAATTTATAGTGTTTCAATTTTAAAATTATTATTTCAAAATCATGTTAAATCTTCTTAATCTATCACCAGCATTCTATATGAGGGCAAAGAGCGTGTGATGCCAGGATGTGAAGTGGTTCATACCACCATGCAAGGTCACTCTGCAAATGTTAACAACAGCAGTAGTAGTCGTACTTATGTAACATACAGACGGGCTGAGAAATCAGCACCTAGTGACACTCTAGTGGTGGTAGATATCTGTGTTATTCTTGGTAACAGGGTAAGTGTCAAACTAACTGAAAGTTGACACATTTCTCTTAAATGCAAATATGTCATGAATTTGAAAACACATTGTTTCTGTGCAAATTATGAAACATTACTTATCTCAACCCTGTCACTATTTAAAAAAAAATTATATTTCATTTACCATTATTTTTTTAGATATGTCATTGTAATATTATTTCGTCAGTGTGTTGGCAGGTTTAGGCTGGTACTGTCCACCCCATCCGGTAAAAAGCTTAATCTAGTTAACCACAAACTAGCATGAGTTTGTTGAGGGCCTATGCCCCAACTGGGGGTTTAAAAGGCGAGAGAGAGAGATAAATTGTAATATTATTGATCTTTGAATGGTTATATACATTTTATTCACCATTATTAGAAATATTTAAATGCTTTTATTTTAAATCTTGGCTCTCCATTTTATTTTAAGCAATCTGCGTTTGCACACTTCTTCATCAGAAATGATTTGAGGGTCATATCTATTATATATGTATATATATTAGTACACACAGTATCAAAATATATTGGCATTCTTTCACACCAGAAATGTACATGAGAGAGTTAAAAAATATTGGTTAACTCTTGTAATATTTTGTGCTTAAATTCATACCAGTTTCTATTATGTACATTTTGTTTCAGTGTTTGTCATGTGATTAACTGCTCAATTGATATATTTTATACCAATTTCAGGGAGAAGAACCACCGCTGACATTCTTGAAAATACTAAAGAATTTGAATAAAGGCGTGGTTAGTGAGTTACTCATTATTTATGTATAGTTATCACATTCCATATTACTTCCAAATACATTTTCTTTTTTTTTCAGTGATCATTTAGACTGATGTCTTCTTTACTTACATTCATATATCATGTCTTCTTATTAAATTTATTATTGTTCACACTAATATATGTACACTATTTTTTTTTGATTTGGCCATTCAGATTGAAAAAAATAAATTATAATGTTTTGTAATTTGGATAAGTTTATTATTTTTATGATTATCTGCAAGAATAAACATTCCACACAATATCCATATGTATCCAATTTGTCTTCTGCATTTTTATATTCAAAATTACTGTCTTTCTTATTGTATTGCCAGTTGGGCTCGGACGTGTTTCTTTGCTACAAAAAGGCCATGGTGAAAACGGATGTCCTAGCATACAAAGCCTGTGAGTACATTTATCTCAAAGGCACAACATTAATTTGTTTAATATATGATCAAACACACTGATGCGCACATTTTTTATAAAGAAGGTTTAATTAAACTGATCAGATTAAAAAGAAGCAGTTTGAGAAATTTTCTATTAAAAAAATTACAAGAACTATACATTTATACATAGTGATATATGTAGTTATTTGTGCTGTAAATAATCTCTGGTGGTGTTGATTTGACATTACACTCTGAAATTGCTGGTTGTATTAGCTATCGTTTTATTATTATATTTGGCTATTTTAATTGAGTTTGCAATAAATTTGGTAAAATATCTACTGTTTGGACATGATCATCTTAGTTGCATCCCATATTACTAAATCATAGAGCAGAACTAATTTTACAATGATATGAATAGTCAAATCTTGTATTCATACAGGTTTCATTTTGAACATTCAAAGTGTTTCTTATTAGCAATGTGTTCGTTTTCTGTTACAGAGCTAGTTCAATGAAGAATTTACTTTATTTCTAGCCATTCTTGGTCGCTATCCTGCAGAGGATTATGAGGATTTCCCACTTCCTAGTTCTGTTCCAATGTTCTGTCTTCCAATGGGGGCCACCATTGAGTGCTGGTCAGCGGAGGCTCAACATCCGGTACCAAACTTTTCTACATTCATACTAACCGGGGCAGGAGGAGAGAAGGTAAGTGCATTTTAGATCCTTCCAATTCACAATCGTCATCAGTTCTGCTATGTAAGTGTTCAGATGCTGGCACTTTCACTACACTAAAGGGGAATAAATATCTATGTGGGTGCTCTGAATGTAGTGATATGAATTGTAATCTTTTTTCCTTGTATGTTTAGGAAAATATGTCAGTTTTTCCAAGTCAAAATAGCAAGTAAAGTTTTACACATCAGTCATGTTGAACAATATACATACTGATGGTTTCCATTTCTGCTAGTTAAACACACTCTCATTCTGCTCCTTGGGCATCCAGTTATGCTTTGCACAACATGTAATTTAGATGGATCAATTATAGTGTGCTCATCCAACAGGCAATTGTTGAGAAACCAGAGAATGCACACTCTCTCCACCTTTATGTCCCCAATGATAGATACTGTTAATGCAACCCTGTCCACCCTCTCACTGCTATAAACACCCTCATGTCCAGTACAGTAAATGTATGTAAGCCTCTGGAGATTGGAAACTCAATAGATTGCATCCACTCACATCGCAAACTGTAAGTTTGAATCTTCGGAAGCAGAATCTTACCATCAAATCAAATCCTACAAATACTGCAAACAGCAAGGAACAGAATTATGCTACAAGAAAAATACTAACAAATGTTAGCTGCACATTAAAATATAGTCTTGTCGGATACAGACAGTTTAAGTGTCTGGACACTGTTTTTATGAATTTGATGTAAACCAATGTTATTGTAAAGTTTCATTTGTAAGAAACAATAAATACGCTAGCAAGTTACAAAGCAGAATGTTCTGCTACATCAAATTATGTCACTATGCACATATAAAAAATTAGTGGAAGATTGTCAAATACAGGTTATGATGCTTTAACTTAAGATAAAAGCATTTCTGTAATAGTCAATTTTGATAGTTTTGATAGTTGAATTGCTGCAGAAAATTTAAAGTTCTGGCTTGTATCAAATACCAAAAAAATTTGACTTTAAAATATGCTGTTTGTTAGGTTTGTTATGTTGCTGGTAATTGCTAATGCTGTTGATGCAGATTTAGTCCTGATTGGAAAATATGCCAGGTGTTACATTTTGGGCAACATTTAAAGGTTCACTATTCTCTTTTAGGTTTGAGTTTACACATCAGAAGCTTCATTTTGAGATATTGAACTATTATATAAATTGGTATTTAAATGTCAAATTCTCAAAACATTGGGTATAGTTCAATGTCATATTGTCACTTAGAAAAGGGTCATTACTTGAAAATGTATTTCGTGATGATACATTCACCCTGTCTCACTTAAGATGAAAATTGACATACAATCCTAATAACAATTTAAAGTGTAATATTTTAATAAAATGTAAGTGTTTTTATTTGTATAGATACCTAGATTCATTACATTGCATGACATGTATTACATTTCCTATATGCTTGTTCAAGTAGCCACAAAAGTTGTAAATGTTCACTACATCCAATGTAGTTATTAAACAAAATAAGATTAACTGATAATAATAAGACATGTAATTGCTATTGTGTACACTTTCCACTGAGATATTTATTATAAATCTTTTGCAGGTTTATGGTGCAGCTATTGGCTTCTATGAAACATACAAAGAAGAGGATCTGACAGACATGCAAATGCGAGCCTTAGGTCTGAAGAACAAGCATATAAGAGAGCAGTATCACATACTCAAGACAGTTCATGTTCGCAAATCCATTTCACTGCTTTCACACTGGCCTTTCTTTGAGACTTTTAAAAAGTTTCTGTCACACCTATACAAAATTTCAATCTCTGGTTCCCATATGGTTCCAATTGAACGACACATTTCTCATTTCATGTACGATGTTCCTTACCCATCTCCAGAGCGTCCTAGAATACTTGTTCAGCTAACCAATGACTCTTTATCACTTTGTATGCCGGAAGACTCGCCTTTACCTCAAAGGTACAGCACACTTGTATATTTATTTATATATATATGTTGCATAAATAGATGTATATATATCTGAGAATGACTGCTGCTGACGCTGGTCAGCTTGCACAGAATAGAGTTTTTCAGGACTGCTGTCATGAGAGCCAAGTTCCAGAAGGGACACGCTACTTGATAATGATGAACCTTATATCCCCACACATCTCTTCCTTCATAAGCTATCAATCACTCACACAGAAAATATCCTCAAGCATTGTATTTCTATATGAATCATTAATTTGATGTGAGAATTTACTTAGTATCACCTCAGCCCACCCACGGTTGTCTCTAGATCTGGTCTGGTCTGACCACCTCAGATTTGTAGACAAGTGCTGGAGCTGGATAGACCACACACTCAGAAATGATACAGAAGCTATCACAGGAACTGCCATTTAGTAGTCTCAAAGGGAAAGTGAAAGAGAGGTAGATTAAAGACAACCTATGGAAGAACAGTGAAGCACAGTGCAGGTCAGTCTTAGTGGCACCCTTCTTAGGATGGCCACTGACCAAGCAAGGGGGAGAGATTTTGTTATTATCCTACAAGATGGTGCATGGCAAGTCGGACACTAACTGCCTTGTCTGTCCACTGTTAAGAAAAAGAAAGAAATTACCTATTTGTCTGCCACCAGAAACAAATGTTAATAGTTTATTTAAATTGTTTTTCTAGTCCTACATGTGATCATTTACACTGGATTAAAATTTTTCTCTTGTCACAACTTTCAAGTGATCAACCAACTCTAGTCTTTCAAATGATTCTCATCACTAGTTCAATATGTGTCTTGTAAAGTAGCTCTATACGTAAACTATGACGTATCAATTTTCACTGTGACTGTTTAAGTGTATATTAGTTATATATGGCCACTTGCCATAACATACTTGTGGAATATTCCATTATTCTATCAAGTTATCTATCATGATGTCTTAATAGTAACTTACTCCACTATTTTCACATTTAACCTGTCTCACTAATCCTGCAGATTTTGTTACAGCATGTTGATACCAATATTTTATGGACAAGTATTTTTCAGAATATAAATTTGTTTCTGTTCAAAGAAGTCAAAGAGTGACGTTCAGATATTTTTTACTGAAGATCATTGCTAGATCAGTAAACAATATGGAAAGTTAATACATGTTGAACTGTACAAGACTAAAGCTCATCAATATCCACACATTTTATATGGATACATTTCAGTGGTTACACTTGCACTGCAGTATCACTGTAAATGATAGAACTGATACTCTTGACTAAAGAAGGCGGTAGATATGGAACAATTTAGCTACACTGTTCCATATCACAGGATTAAAGCAGTCATACGCAGCAAGTATATCTCTCAGTGGAGGAAGGAAGAGAAAATGGAAGACAGACTAGACACAGTTTGCCAGTTGGTTAGGCAAAAACAAATTATCCTATCTTGGTCACCTCTATAGGTCTGAAGCATCACACAAATGAATGTCCCTGCGGAACAGTATTCCAGACACCTAACAACATTCTACAGTGATATCTGAGCTGTGAAGCATGGAAAAGGGGTGAAGTGTTTAGACAGAATTGAAACTGCTCTCTGAACTTTGAGAAGACTTTGTTCAACAGGGTAACAGACCTATAGATAAAGCATAGACAACACCCTGAATGAAGAAGTCACATTTACCTCCATTCTGTCTATGAATATTGACAGAGAGGTGTATTGTTTTATTGGTTGCATTTTCAAAACTAATGAAAATGATAAATTATGCATTTTTTGCTCATTATTTCCAGTGGAGCATCATTCGTCACTCTTCTGAGGAATCTGGGCCCTGAGCTTACCATGAACCTTCTTCTGTTTGTGTTGATAGAGTGTAAGATCTTGTTGCATTCTCTACGACCTACAGTGCTGACAGAAGTGGCAGAAGCAGTTTCAACAGTGAGTATCCATTCAGTTATAGCTGTAAAGAAATTTTCTCTGCCTGTCTCTCTCTCACTGTCTCTTTCTCACCTTGCCATCTAAAAGTTAAATATAAAAGAAATATATACACTCATTCAGCATGCTTTCAGACACATATATAAGAGCTAATAAATGGTTTTCTTTTCTTCATATCAGATGATATTCCCTTTTCACTGGCAGTGTCCATATATCCCCTTGTGTCCACTGGGTCTCTCAGATGTGCTTAGCGCTCCATTTCCATTTATTGTTGGTAAGAATTGTTTTTTTTCTTCTAATGATTGCATGTTAGAAAAGTGTAGCACAGATATAATTCATTTGGAAAGTACAGCATAGTCATTAGTGGAAACCAGTTTATGTTCTGTTGTAATAATTATGATAAGTGATGACAGGGATATTATTTCCTTGAAAACAATGGCTGAAGATCAGTGTCTGACATTTGACACAGCAACAATACAGCAAACACATTGCAGAGCCACACAGAACCTGAGATGCACAAAGGAAATATAATATTAATAATAATAATTCCTCTCGTATTGTTATACGTTACATAGGGCCTACAAGCAATTTCTCTATACCGCTTTATTCTGGGCAACTGGCTCAATCTCCTCCATGGAAGTGAGACCGATATTTCTTGCCTCACAAAGGCAATATACTTCCCAGAAAAAAAGAACTGTCTGTATCATCACTTATGGCCGCCCAAGTGATTACCGGGGTCCAAATTTGGGGTGTAAAGAATAGAATCACTGTTACCTGCCATGCATGTCGTAGGAAGCGACTAAGGAGGTTTGGCTGAAATCGGATGCACGTCCTAAACATGTAGAAGTCTATGCGTTTAGGGGCCTACCAAACCAATGTACAACGTATACACGTTCTTGGCAAAGATCAAACTTATCACAAAGAGTGATTAAAATTGGTCGTAAAGAATGAACGCAAAGAAGAAAGAAGAAGAAGATCACTTATGGCACAAATCATGTGTCTTAAACATAACAGATGCTGTTATACATATATTCTACTCATTAGTCTCATCTGAAATAATGACAACAACATTATAAGCACTAGTTGTTAATGTATGCAGGCTTATGTGTGCATATTAATTGTTAAAATATGCTGCTTTTTATTATTTGTCTTAGCTGCTAAACCAATTTCAGACTTTCAGATTAGGTAAATCACCAATAGTATATGGGAATAACCTTGCCTATATACATATAAAAAACTGTTTTTGAAGCATTAATTCTTATTTTACAGGTGTTGATTCTCGTTATTTCGACCTGTATGACCCTCCACCAGATGTTATTTGTGTTGATCTGGACACAAACAGAATTCATACGTAAGTTAATAGTACTATGATTGTTAGTCACTGTTGTTATCTTGAACTAAGTCATGATACACTGACAAAGGGAATTACTGCATTATAACAAGAGTTAATGTTGATATTATATTATCTCACCTGAGTACTGTTGGGGTTGGCTTGAGGCTGGCTAATCCATCAAGTAAAATACTTTAGCCTCAAAATCAAACTAACCATGAACTAGCATGAGTTGGTTGAGGGCCTATGCCCAAACTGGGGTTTGAAAGGCGAGAGAGAGAGAGAATATGAAAGATTATATCATCTGGTCTCACATAATTATTAATAATGGGCAGGTTTTTTTTTATTGCTAAACTAATTTCCCCAATTATTAATTTTGTTATAGTTTATTTTATTGTCATGAGTTTTCTTATAAATTTCCAACCAGGCCTGAAGACAAAAAGTCTCACAACTTCAAGCTTTTGCCAAAGGTTAGTTGACTGTTGAATTGTTGCTTGTTAGAATTTCTATATGGATGCCTGCACACCTTTTTTTGTTTGTTAATGACGTAGTTAAAAGTGTTGGAATCACAATAATCTTTTAAAATTATTTATGATATTCATACCTGTCCTTTTTGTTGTGCAATACGGGAAAGGTCGACAGCACAGTGACATTCAACCTCCAACATGCAGGTATTAAATACTCTGTACATGTCATTTCCCAAGTCTACCTATGTGAAAAAGAGTACTTATACTTTCTAAGTTAGTAAAATTCTGAATTTTTATCAGAGTTAGTGGGTAATATTTTGTGTTGAAAAATTTGGAATTTCATCATAGTTAGTGGGTAATTTTTGTAGGGGGACAATTTTGAATTTTCACCATAGTTAGTGGGTAATTTTTATGGGCGGACAATTTGGAATTTTCACCATAGCTAGTGTGTAATTTTCATGGGGTACAATTCTGAATTTTCAACATAGTTAGTGTGTATCATTTATGGGAGGACAATGTGGAATTTTCACCATAGTTAGTAGGTAATTTTGATAACACTGATACTTGCTGCTGGCTGGTTGTGACTTAGTACATTGAGTGCAGAAACACTGATTTGAACCAGGTTTTCAGTTGTAATTTTCTTTCATGTATCCTGTGCAAAATATATCCTTTGTTGATGAAAAACTATTCTTTATCTTCTCAGAAACCTGCTCGTGTGATGCTTGAATCTTTAACAAGACTGTATGAGAAATCAAGTCAGCCGCACATTCTGAAAAATGACAGTGATGAGATCTCTTTAGAGTTGACACATTTTGATCAGGATTTCAAGATTAAGAAACAAAATGTGAGCTTTTAGAAGGTTTAAAATCAAATAGCTTTGGCGTAAACAATTATTTCAGTGTAAAACGAGTAGAACTGTGATTAAGCAATATAATGAAACAAATACAGTATATTAAATAAAAATACACTTACATCAAAGAAGATGCTATCCACACAAAAACAATTAAAATACTTTTTTCACAGTCATGATTTACACAGATTACATATGTATACTTATTGTGTATTTATGATAAATTTAAAGTTATAATCACAAGGTAATGCACATTTATTGATTTGCAATTTTTTTAGAACTGTTGTAGCTGGTAGTTTTCATCACTCATATATCCACATTTTCATTTTATAGTTTGTTCACACTATTAAATGAAATATTTTGTATCTAATCAGACACAGCTAGAACTTGCCATCCAAGAGGTGTTCCTTAGGTTCACTTCCAGTATTCTCAAGGATTACAAGAGTTACCTCAATCCTATTATGAAAGCTCCAAATAAACGTGCAACAGATGCTTCCTCACTCTTTGACATGCAAGGTTTGTTGTGTTGTTGATACTTAAACAAATAGATAAACATGTAAGTGTCTACATACTTCAGGTCTGTCCCGAGTATGATACACTGAGGCAAACTCACTAGCCTAACGAATCACTCGACAGAAAACTACACAGACCTCTGTGTGAGCTACAAAAGACAGTGAAGTTTATACAAGAGATAACCTTGAATATATAGACAATATTTCAAGCGACCGAAAGGAAGAATGTAAATGTCTACTAATGACTAACATTCTAAAAGACAGTAGAATATGACCCCAAAACTGTTTGCTTTTCATTACAACTTGATGAGCATACCATCGAGGCAGAGACAGGCTGCGCTATCTTGGAATAACCTTTGATCGTAGTCTATTTTTCAAACACCATGTTGAGCAGACGATACAACATTGCAAGCATGGTCTTGCGGCTCTCAAAGTTATGGTAGCCGCACACCTTGAGCAGAGACTACTTGTCCTTTTGTTCGATCGGCTGGTTATGTCCGTGATAGATTACGGACTCTGCATTCTTACGATGTCAAGATCACAATGTGAACGACTCGAACGGGTTCAGAATGAAGGTATGCATATAGTCTTGGGCTGCACTAGAGATACCCCCATTGTGAAGATAAGATATATGCTTGGCCTTCTGTCACTACGCTCCCGTCATGAACTCGCCCAAACCAAGGCATATATGCGGGTTACTGCGCAAAAGAGACATCCGCTGCACAAGAACACTAATGACGTTAAGGGCACGAGAATCAAGCGTGGCATGTCGTGGATGGCCCAGGCTGAGAGAACAATTTGGCCAGGTGACTACGGTTGCGACCCTACTAAAAGGGGAAGAATGGATCCCAACAGATGGTAGCATTACCAACTATCTCAACATTATCATTACTCTTGGTAGAGAATGTCGAGATTGGCGCAACATGAAGGCTGATCTCGCAGTTAAGCAGCTCCCTCTTTAGCCTGTTACGCCCTGGCGTTTAGGGCAGCAACAAACGTACACCATTCTTCCCTGTTCATGGCCTTCCTCTGTATTGTGTTCCAGCTATGATTCATTTCCTTCAGCTCTTGCTCTATCGTTCTCCTCCAGGTCGTCTTGGGTCTTCCACGCTTTCGCCTACCCTCTGGAGTCCATCTCAGTGCAGTTTTCGTGTCGGAGCCAGTCTCCATGCGCATCACATGTCCAATCCATCTCCAGCGTCGTCTTCGGATGATAGTGCCCATATTCTCTTGTTGGCATCGTGCAAGCAATTCTTGATTCGAGATAGTAGTCGGCCAGTACACGCGTAAGATTTTTCGCAGACAAGTTGTATGAAAGGCGGAGAGTCTGGACATATCCTGTTCTGTCATTCTCCAGCATTCCGATCCATACAGCAAAGTTGACAGCACACAGCTGTTATAGATACTAGTCTTGGTTCTGATGCTGTATTGGGCAGATTTTCAGGCGGTCTGAAGGGTCATGAATGCACTGCGTGCTTTACTCAGTCTGTTTTTAATGTCAGATCCAGCGCCTCCTTCATTGCTAATAACACTTCCAAGGTATGTGAAGCGGTTGTATCTCGGAGGGTTTTACCTTCTAGTTTGACTGGTGCTGGGGTTGCTATGTTCAGAGTCATTACTTCAGTTTTCTTCTGATTTATTTTCAGCCCAACCATCTCACTATATTGGTTAAGGCGGCTGGTCTTTTCCTGGATATCTCTATGTGTATGAGATAGGAGTGCGATGTCATCTGCAAAATCTAGGTCTTCCAGAGTGGATGTGAGCGTCCATCTAATACCTCTTGCCTTATCTTCCGTTGTTTTACGCATCACCCAATCTATGACAGTGTTGAATAATAGGGCTGACATAACACATCCTTGTCTGACGCCTGTTTTACTTCAAACTCAAAATTAAAAAAAAAAAAGTTAAGCAGCTGATAGAAGATAATGCAAGGGATGATGATGATGATGTTGTATATAACGATGGGTCGGTTCATCGTGGTGAGAAGTCCGACTGGGGTTTCTTGGCTAATGCGCATGGTAGGGTTGTTGCAGAGCGAAGTGGGGCATACAGAACAACTACTTCTAGTATGAGAATGGAGGTTGAGGCCGTTACTGCTGCCCTCCATTGGATCTCTTGGACTTCATTTACTGGGGCCGTTGTTGTATCTGACTCTCAGTCGATGCTTCACAAGATCCAGAAGGGCAGATTGCGATATGAGTGGATGTCGTCTATAGAAGTTTCTAACCTCCAGCGGCTTACGTGGATATACTGTCCTGGACATGCGGGTGTTTATGGTAATGAGAGAGTGGACAGGCTTGCATCAACAGCATCGATTGTTGGGGAGTTGAAGATGGATAAGGGGATATTCTTCGGTCTCTTTGCGACTGTCTGTTGGATGAGAACACTAAAATCGATGTTGAATCGATCAAGCGATTTAGGCAGTTTGGAGTTACCCATTGTACAAATCGAACTGGATGCCCGAGAGGCAGAGTGAGAGGTGTGTTTAATCAGCGAGCCATGGGAACCATCAGTATGTATACTTTTGATATCTGTTGGGGAGCCTGAGCACCTATGGGTCTGCCACAGAGTGCAATGACATCAGTTTAGTAACCAATAACCAATTACAACTTGGTCTGAGATCTGTGTGATACATCCTAATTAGTCACTAGTGTTTGTTAACTTGTGTGTTTGAGATTATTAGTTCTTCATAAATCTCTAACTGATGAATGATCCTACTGAAACTGTCAGATAAATTCCATATGTATATGAGACAGCTGAAGACAGCAGGCACCAATAGCATCATTACAACATGAGACTGGACTAAAACGCACATAGTATGAAGAATGACAGAAAGATAGATATTATAGACAGTGCAGCATAAAGGCAACTAAGAAATCATGTAGAGAGGCGCAGCGGATGACATTCAATAGTGCAAGAGAAATGAGAAAAATGCTTAAAAAGATGGATTTATATGTGTTCTCCTGCATATCTTGACTTCAACTGTAAGGATACTGATAATGGACTAAAAAGTTCATAATGTTCTAGGTAATGAAGATCAGTATACTCATTATTTATAGGTGCTCTTTTCTACATATCTTGACTATGACTGTAATTATACCAATGATAAATATAACATAACCTCATCAGACTTGTACATCTTCAATGTTGATTAATGTAACCTGATAAATTTCATGTACTTCTGACCATCACCCAAGTAGTTCAAACCCATAGAAAGTTTACCACAATGACCGACAATGCACAACCGTCCTACATGATATATAATAACAAGTTTCCCTTTCCTTTGATCTGCTTTTTATACCCAGTATTCTCCATTTTAAAATGACAAGACACATTTAATGTGCCATTTATTGTTTATGTTGTGCAGTTTACACTGTTTTATGATCCCTATTGATGAACACTACTACATACATACATTTTAATATTACCCAGGATTTGAATTGATACATTAACTTTTTGTCATAATGCTTATTTAATTAGTATTTTAAACACCTTTTTGTTTATATTCACAGGGTTCCTGAAGAGTCGAGACAAAACTAATATCAAGTTCTACCAACAGCTTATGCACACACAGATGTTTTTTAGGTTCATAGAAATTAGATCATTTATGTCAGACAAAGATGCTGGTCTTACTTTCTTTGATGAATGTGTTGAAAAGGTGATTACTATACCATGGTGAAATTACAAAAATAAGTTTAAGTTCCACATATCAACAGTTTTTTAATATTGAAGTAATTTGTAAAAAAATTTGGTGAGAAATTATAATTATTTTAAAAGTCATAAATACAATTATGCCTTTGCAAATACAACCTTACCATCTCTTATGTGCTCTTTATGCTCTTCCATATATTGTTAATCTCAGCCTCCAAATCTTTTCTCCGTGTATTTCTAGGTTTCCTCTCTTTCGCTTTCCCTGCGGGTTCCAGGAAAGGGACTTTCCCCTTAAGTTTTCTCAAGGTGTTGTTCTATCCAATTCCAGCATCTTTCCTTTTCCTCTTGGTTCACTGGGATCTGTCCCGTTCTCTTCATAAGCTCCTCATAAACAATTGTAGATGATGCATGCTCTGATATTTAAGCAAACTTTGAAAAAATGACTCATTGAATTAGTTACTATTTGTTGATGACCAAAGTATAATCTATGGAGATAAAGATGTTGCAAAGCAGTACAAATATACAATATGGGTATTAGCATAATTAAAAATACTATCAATGAAGGGCAGCAGAACACCAGCCCACTTGAAATTCTTGTCAATAACAATTATCAACTGATATCAACCAACGTACCTTTTGCTATCAGTGTCAAACATGTTCCATGTACAAGACACAAGAAGGAAAAACCACAGTGTTTGAGATGAGGAACTTGAGAAAAGTCATAAATGTTACCAGGAGATTGAATAATAAGTTATTACATATTGAAAATTGTTTAAACTATATGCTTGCACAAAATAAGCGAGACAAAAATTTAAGTTACTTTGATACCTCATGAAAATGAAGTCCTGTGAGCTGTCACTGTGAGTCTGCTATAGTAGATGATCTAGTTATAGAGCACAAGAAGGATGCATATACAACATTGCAGACATCCTTCATCACCACCAGCTCACAACAACCACTGTGACACTCTTGACACAGAATCAAAAACTCAAATTTCATCTACTGCAAAAAGGGACAGACAAATTAAATAGATCATAGCTCTGCATGACTACCACTGTTCTATACTTTGCATATAATAATTCCTCTTGTACCGTTATACGTTACATAGGGCCTGCAAGCAATTTATCCATACCGCTCTATCCTGGGCAACTCGCTCAATCTCCTACATGGAACTGAGACCAATATTTCTTGCCTCTCTCAGCAAAGTTCATTTCAGGGTCTCCTTAGGTCATCCTCTCTTTCTTGAACCCTTTGCATCCCACTTCAATGCCCGCTGTGATATTCGTTGATCATTTCTTCTCAAGGTGTGTCCAACATATCTCCATCTTCTCTTTCTTATAACAGTTGCCACTAGTTGTGACTAAACATGTCTCTGATTTCATCACTTCTCCTGAATTCGTTCCATTTTATACTCATTATTTTTCGCAGACATCTATTTTCAAATGCATTCAACTTGCTTTCTATATCTTTGGTCATTTTCCAACTCTGCTGGCATATGTTAGGATTGATACAACATTTGAATTGAAAATTCATAATTTAGTTTTAATACTATATAACTTGCAGTTCCATATTTTATTTAGACTTTTAAAAGCTGATGTTGCTTTGCCAATTCGTATCATAATTTCTTTGTAAACATTTCCTGTGCAATCAAAATTGCTAACTAAATAGGTGAACTGCTCTGTTATTTTGATCATTTTAGATTCCAGTGTGATATCTGCATTACTTTCCATAGGTGTCTACATTATATTTGTTTTTTCATGACTTATCTGCAGTCCAACTTTTGATACTATAGATGACAAGTTGTCTGCTTTTCTTTGCATATCTTCGTTGTTTCTACTTAACAAGGCAATATCATCTGCAAAATTCAAATCGTCTAGTTGACTATTTTCTACCCAACTTTGCATATAGGTTTCTATTAAACATTCTCTGTTGTTATAACTAAACTGAACTTACTCTCTTTTTAATCTTGTATTTGACAGGTTGATGAAACAAGGGATGAACCAAAGTTAATTGAAATTGATAATACTCACACAAGGTTAGTAATATTTTACTTTCACTACATTAATAAATGTCATTGTAATGTCCAGAGAAAGATTAGAACACATTATCACAAAGGAACTATTCATGAGGAAAAAAGAGATCAACAAAATATCTTAACGTCATGACATATAGGAAAGTCAACAACAGTACTAATTAGCTGCAATAGGAAAGTTAAGTTGTGAAGTTCTATGATAGCTCATGAAAGTCTACACGACACATAGTAATGATAGTTATTGTGTATGTTTTTTTGTGAAACTATATCTAGTGTATATATATGGCCTTTTTCGTCTTTACAGACGGTCGGTCAATTGGCAAGGGTTTTACTGTGACAACTTATGTAGTGTATCATTATGCAATACCAACAAAAGTGGTTGGTGTAATTGAAGTATTACATGTGGACTTTCAATGTCAAGTAGTTTGCAATAGACACTTGACAGAGTGCTTCGAGGTCAAAACAGGAGTTAGACATAGGTGTGTTCTTTCACCACTCTTGTTTAACCTTGCCATAGATTAGCTGATGAGAGAAATCATAGAAGATAACAGCAGTGGCATTCAATGGACACTTATCTCAGTACCAGAAGATTTGGGCTACGCTAGTAACATTAGTCTTTTGACCAGTCAATACGAGGATGCTCAAAGGAAAATAGATACACTTTCCAGAACAGCACAAATATAGGACTTAAAATTAATATTGTAAAAGTGAAAATATGAGACATAACCAAGAATCAGAAAACCCAATTGAGTTACAAGATGAAACCATAGAGGAAGTTTAAGATTTTGTGAGCCCGGTTAGTACAGTATTGATGGGTGGTGATTCAGAAAAGGAGATCATTGGAAAAATCAAGAAAGCAAGCCAAACTTTCACTATGTGCAACAAAATCTAGAAAGCCACAGCATTAAATCTTAAAAAACAAAACTTAAAATATATAGAAGCAGTGTCCTAGGAGTGTTTTATACAGTCCTGTTTGGAGGTACAGTATGACAACTTGTTCTCATGAACTTGAGATATTATTGAACATAGTTTCTTGAAGTAACAAGAAGAAACACAGTTTGCAACCAGCTCTTAAGTCTCAAGTTAAATCAATTGAGTCTTAAGTTCAGCCCCTACAGATCAGTCGAACATTCCCAATTACAATGATTTGGTTACCTCTGCAGAATGATAAAGAACTAGCATCATCAAGATGAGTCAGGCATCTAGACTCCAGGAAGACATAGAATATGATGGAGGGTCAACATCAAACAGTATATGTTATATTAGAGCATTGCAGTGTCCAGTTATAAAATTTGTTCTCTATTTCAGTGAAAGGACAGTTTTTATAATGCCTCCAGAGCCTATTGGTTTGCCTGAAGGTGTAAAGTACAGGTGAGCAAAAAATGCGAAACCTTAAATCTGTTTCTAAATACATGAAATTGTACAGTTTCACTTCAGATACAGTAGATTTGTTTGTTCATATTTTTTCCTTAATAAGAAACACAATTTTGCGGGTAACATTTTAACTTTGTAGGGGTTTTCAGTGGGACATATATTTCAATGTTTTTGAACTCTACAGGAACACTAAATTTTTCAACCTCCATCCATAAATTGGGAAACAAAAATAGGGAAGAAAGCGACCACAATAGAACATCTTTACTATGTGTTTCCATAAGACTTCTGGACAAGAATTTACACAGATGGATTACAATGGAGGCAACCATGAATGGTGGAGCAGGAGTTTACATTAAGCACCCAAATGTGCCACTACTGTGTCTCTGGCGGCGCCCATTGGACAACGATGTTCTAACTACAAAGCAGAACTCTCAGCATTCCTGATGGCAGCACAGCATATGAATAATCTGCAAGCACCTGTAGACAAGATGTTCTTTCTTACATACTGACTGTCAGCCATACAAGCCCTGGAAGCTAAATCCAATAACAGCACGGTACACAACTTAGAAAGAAAACTTCATTGGCTGTAAAAAAGAGGATGAAATTCACTTGCAGTGGATTCCATCTACAGACTCAACAGACACTTTAAAAGGCTAGGAATACGTTAACCAGTTCCCTACCAGTGTCAACAAGCAGATCAGACACTGGAGCATGTCCTGCAAGACTATCCTGTCCTTAATGACCTGAGAAGCAACATGTGACCACGCCCAGTAACCTGAAAACTAAGCTCTGGGGAAACCTGACAGAAACTGACTGCCCAGTTTGTGGTCAACAATGAATTAAGCGCATGGTTCGAGATCGCTGAAGAAGAACTCTACATTTAATTGTATAGTAGACCTATGCATGAAAAAAAATTAATTAGATGTTCATTGATGCCCTTTGACTATACTTTTATTATCTTAATTCTCACAGCTATGTTGGTTTTCCTGTGTTAAAGTCAGAGTTGTTTATGTCCAAGAAGAAATCTGCTCTTACTACATCCTCTAAGCAGCTTTGTCCCAGCAGCCCATTGGCTCGCGATTACCAAGCAAGAGGTCAAATCTGCACAGAAGGTACTTGCCTTTTTTCAACAAGCTCACATATTCAATGTAATAGTTTACTTACAATAGCGTATATATATATCATCAAACTTTATTAATTCATAATATGTTTGCAATAATTCCAATAAAGTTCTGAAATCCTATGTACTGGGATATTACAAATATGAAGAGCAGTAATGGTTACTAGAATTGTTGTTGAAATACTTCATATATATCTTATAGTTAATTTTCACAGAAAATATGTATTTGTTCATGGACAAAGTGTACATCTTGTTTTAGTAATTGCTTTTCCTGGTATATATTAATGATCTGCCACAAACTCTGCCCAGACATGTATCACACTCTCTCCATGCTGATGATCTAGCTGTGTGGTACACCTCCGAGTTTCTGGGTCCTGCCATCTTTAAACTCCAGGCCAGCCTGAACAGCGTCATAATGTGGGCAAGTAAATGGGGTCTAGAAATAAACCGGAGCAAAACTATAGCAACGCTTTTCTCATTGTCAACAAAGGAAGAACACTTCAGACTGAAATTTAACGATGATATCGTTTCCCCGTTCCCATACTCCAACCTTTTTGGGAGTTAAGCTTGACAGTCGTCTGACATGGAAACATCACATAATAGAAACAAACAGAAAGGCTATGAGGAAACAAAGTGTGATGCGGAAGCTGGCTGGAACTACCTGGGGAGCTGATATTCGAATCCTGAGTCAGGTGTACACTGGTGCAGTTAGACCGAACCTCGAATATGCATCATCGACATGGATATCAGCAGCCCATTCAAACAAATCGATACTGGAAAAACACAAAACAGGTGTCTGCGTACTATTTTGGGAGCCATGAAATCTACACCAATTGTAGAAATGGAAAAGGCAGCCAACATCCAGCCCTTGGAAGACAGAAGAAGGAGAAAAGTGATTCTACAGACTGAAAGGATCAAAAGAATGCCTCACCATCCACTGCATGAAAAAATGGCGGCTAGAACAAAGAACAGACTAAAGCGCACAAGTCTAAACCACAAAGCAAAAGAAATAGGAAAGTCATACTTGGAACTACTAAATCATAATTCCATACCTGAAGAATTGCTTTTGATCACTGGGAACCAGACTCAGTACCACTAAACTTCTCAACCTCCATCCCTAAATTATTAAGCAAAGATGCCGAGCCTAATCTAGTGAAAAAGCAATTACAATGGAACATCTCCATTACATGTTTCCAGAAGACAGCTGGATAAGAATTTACACAGATGGATCGGCAATGGAGGCAACCATGAATGGTGGAGCAGGAGTGTACATTAGGCATCCAGATGCTACCACTGTGTCTCTAGCGGCTCCTACTGGAAGAATATGTTCCAACTACAAAGCAGAACTCATAGCCCTTCTGATGGCAGCACAGCACATGAATAAGCTGCAAGCAGCTGCAAGCAAGATGGTATTTCTTACAGACTCATTGTCAGCTATACAAGCCCTGGAGGCTAAATCCACTGACAGCACAGTACAAAAACTACAAAGAGAACTTGCTCAGCTTTCAGAAAAGGCAGAAATTCACTTGCAGTGGATTCCATCTCACTGTGGCATTGCAGGCAATGAGAGTGCTGATGTCTTAGCTAAGGAGGGCAGTGCCAAAGAGCAAATTTACCAACCCTTGTCTTTCAAGAGGTCAAAACCCTCATACAGAGAAAATCTGCAGTAGACTGGAAGACAAACACTGGATATGATTATGGAAAAGACTCCCTCAAAGACCTAAGCAGAACAGACCAGGTCATTATATTTCGACTACGCACCGGACACTGCAGACTCAACAAACACTTATACAGACTAGGAATAAGTCAAACAGCTCTCTGCCAGTGTCAGCAGGCAGAACAGACACCACAGCATGTCCTGCAAGACTGTCCTCTTCTGTGTGAGCTGAGAAGCAACATGTGGCCACACCCAGTCGACCTGAAAACTAAGCTTTGGGGAAACCTGACAGACCTGAAGCTGTCTGCCCAGTTTGTGGTCCACAGTAAATTAGCGCATGACCAGAGATCGCTGAAGAAGAAGAAGAAGTTTTAGTAATATTTTAGTAGATTGGGTAAAAGCATATATAGGTAACACAAATCAAAATAGTTGATTTTCTTTGTTGTTTTTCTTATTTTTCTTATCTTGTGATTTCTTTTTCCTCAGTGTCTTTTGTTGTTTGCCATACTTAGGTTTGTATTTCTTTCTTGTACTCTATAGTACAGTTCCCTGCATGACCTGAAATTTGTTAAAGCTTTCCTACCTCCCAAAAAGTATCACAATATTTTTACTTACTGAAGTTTGGGATGTTTAATATTAATAACAAATTGGAAGTGTATTTCATGTTCTATTGGCTCAGTATATTTAGTCCATATCTTATTTCACAGATTGCAGTTCAGCAAGTAGGAAATCCAAAAGCATGGGCAAAGTAAGTAGGATTCTTGGGAGATGTTAAAATTGTCATAATTTTAGTCTGTTTTATGGTGATGTAAATCAATAGAAAGATAAAAATATATATATATATCACCGTCTTTAGTTTTTAATGAAATGATATATCAATATTTATTTTTTCATTTCATTATTTAATGCTAGTGAGACATTGTACAACAGTAAATGAATAGCTCGTAGAAATGTAACTTGTAGAGTTGTCTTAGCACTTGTTTTACTTGTTTCACTTCTTTTTATTTTTTTAAATAATATAGAGATTAGGTTATATAAGTTAAATGAACCAGGGATGTCTGAAGCCAGTTGTTTATTATTTACAAGCTAGTCAGTACAACAAAGTTTTATAGCAAACCTGTAAAGCAGTTATTTTCTATGACATTGTATCTTTGAGTCAAACCTTCACATTCTAGCAGGTCTCTGCGGCTAAGTGGGTAAACCCTTGCCTATGTGTTCCAAAGGTCATGGATTTGAATTCAGACCGGACCATTTTTGTTCACAAGCGCATTTTTTCCAGAGACCCATAGAATTGTTGCAGGAGCTATGTAGTTTGTGCTTTGTGCAGTACTCTAGGTATATGGCGTGCCATTTTTGCGGAGACAGACCGAGCCATATGGGGTAAATCCAGATGCAAGGAAATCAATTTTTAGGCTTTAGACCCTTTATTTTCATATTCTAGAGTCACTCAGATCAGGTCCCATCAAAGGTTGGTCATAATATATAAGTTAGCATGTTTATAAATTCTGATAGATTGTTATCTGGCAACCAATCTCTTGTTACCTTTGAACTTTTCAAGTTGTAGTCTGCAATATTGGATTTGCCTATGTCTATCATCTAATATTTCTAGTTGTGTTTCTAATTTTGTATTCATTTTGTTGATATTAGTTGATATCATAGTTCTGATTCTCAACTAGAATATTTGTATTAAAAAAAATGTGAACACTTTTTTACTGTTTTTAAAATAATATTTCACAATTTAAATTAATTTGAAATTTGTCGAATGTTTTTTCTACTATAGGTGCATACAGAGTTACTGTTACAGTCTGTGGTTTGTAGTATTTCCTGCTTTTGTGCAGTCACACCCCAAAAAACAAGAGGCTCTCAAGATTGGTTTGGCAGTGCTCAATAAGATGCAAGAGGCTAAGCTAATCACTGTTGATGAGGTGCGTCTAAATGTTTGGCGATATTTGTTAGAAATGCTGATATGTGTATTGCATTTATTTATAGACAGCTTTATTTAGAGACAAGTTTCAAATACTCATGTGAAATTATTGCATTTATTTACATGAGGTTTACACTAGAAATGAGAAGTTATTGGTTATTCCTTTGGTATACTGAGGCAAACTCACTGGCCTAATGAAACAACACTCAACAGAAAACTACACGAACTTCTGTGTGAGCTACAAAATACGGTGAATTTTATACAAGAGACAACATTGAATATATAGACAATATTTCAAGCAAATGAAAGAAAGGAAGGAAGGTTATTCTTGAACGAACTGACATAGCACTCTAGGCAGACCATATTGTGTTCAGTTTCCCCAAGCAGATGGTAACATTTATGAATGCTGATGATTTCCGTGGCTTGCTGATTAAATAAACCCCCTTATTGTGCCCCACAGGTGCCATGTCCTACTCATTCAATGTTTCATTCCAAATTGCTTGAAATACTGTATAGATTCATCATCATTTTCTGTGTTCTTAACCAGTGGGGGTCACTGAGTAACCAAAGTATACCCTCAGTATCCATCTCCAACACTCTGGCTACATGAGCTTTTGATGCCAGTCTGTCTGCATGCCAGTCTGCTGGAACCCTCTGGTGCTTAGGGCAGCAACAAATACATATCATTCTTCTCTGTTCTTGGCTGTCCTCTGTATTATGTTCCAGCTATTATTCATTTCTTTCAGTTCTTCTACTATTCTCCTTCTGGTCATTTTAGTCTTCCACATTTTCGTTTACCCTCTGGTGTCCATCTCAGTTTTCTTGACAGAGTTAGTCTCCATGCGTATCACATGTCCGATCCATCTCCAGCATCTCATGGATGATGGTGCTCATATTCTCTTGTTGCCCGTGTGGTGCCGGTGCCCGCTAGGTAAGCAAAGAATAGTACCACTGCAACCTACAAGGCATGTTGTAAGAGGCTTCTGATGTAGGACCTAGGAAGCTACCCTAGTAAATAAAAAACATCACAGAAATCGGATGGGCTGGCCTACTTGTAGGCGCATAACTGGCACAACATGCAATCGCTCTTAGGCTCAGATCACATACAAATCACACAGAGTGGTTAAGAAGTGGTCGTTGATATGGAGTGTTTGAAGAAGAAAGAAGAAGATATTCTCTTGTTGACACTATGCATTTGTTTGGCCAATGAATTAATATCACTTTGATGCAAGTTTTTAAAAGGTAAATAGACTACCACCAAGCAGTTTCATATGAAAGAAAAAAAGGTGAAATGTGCAAGTGGTAAACAATTTATTGTTGATGAATGTGAAAAATATTTAGTGACCCTGTAATGACTTCTTGTATTGCAGCTGTGCTACCGTGTGTTGATGCAGTTGGCAGGCCAGTATAACAAACCAGGCATGGCAGTCCAGGTGTTCTCGCAAATGAAGAAACATGGTGTCCACCCAAATGCTATAACTTATGGTTATTACAATAGGGTCAGTGTAAATGCTCAGTAACTTTAATGCTGCCATTACATTAGTGTTCACTGTTTTGCTTTTAAAGTTAGTCACATTTTCCCCATCTGTAATAATATTTATATGTTATATCTTTCTATCTATTATCTAGTCCTCTTGTGCCTTTCAGCATTCAAGGAATGTGAAAAGTTCTCTCGAGTGCACCTCATATATGATGTTTCCTACCGTCTTGGCTATTTCTGAGGTCCATCGTTTGCATGGCCGACCATTGGCCTTGAAACCGTTGTATAGCAATAGTAGTGCTTGTTGTGGTATACTGTTGGATGGAAATTGTGTTTATCAGCCTAACCATTTAGTTTTTTTGTTTCTTAATATGTTCTAGCACTGGTATTGTTCCTACCAAGTTTCTAATAGTCTAATTTTTGTATTTGCTTTTTTCATTTCTTTGCAAGTGTCTAATTTTGACACTGTTAGCACAAAGTTAGGATGAAGATTGTATTGTATAAGGCCTGTTTTGTGTGTAAATATACATGTTTATGATTGAATATCGGTGTAATTTGGAAGATGATTTGGCTTGTTTTGTTGCTCATTTGCTGTATTTCATTGTTAATTCTTCCATCTCCTGTTATCGAACTTCACTTTTCATTTTCTTTTATTCTCTTGATATTGTCATAACTTCAGTTTTTTTCAATTTTCATGTTGTGATCTTTACATGGGTTTTTTAATTTGTTGATGCGCATCTGTAAGTGTTCTTCTGTCGTTATTGTCATGACGACTACATAATTTATATTTTCACAATTTATAAAATATTTTCTATTCGGACATTTTTTAATATAAATGATGAATATAAGTTTAATTTTGTATTTCGTAATATGTTAAAGAAAATGATAAAAGTTTCATGAATTGAAATGTATGTCAGTATTATATATGAATGAAATAATGCAGTTATATTGAAAACATGATCAATTGTAGTAGTCTAATACATTGGAAACATATTTCAGGTTATGTTGGAGGCAAAATGGCCCTCTCCAAAGTCCAAGGGTAATCTGAGATGGTTAAAGATTCGCAATGTTATATTTGGAGTAGCTCAATTCAGGCGGTTACTCAGACGCAGGAGCATGTCCCTCTACTCAAATTCAGGCAGTGAGTTTGACCAGATAAGTCATGCCAGTGCTGACAGTTATGTTACAGAGACTCAATCAGGAGTAAAAACTGATGTCAACTGTCCACCCACAGCTAAAGAGAACACCACTGCTATAGAAGATGGACCTATCAAAAACACTGTTAGTCTTGAGGAGAAAATAAGCACAGGTTTGTTCAAGCTATATCTTACTACTTTAACTGTTTAAGTTAAGGAGTGAATACTTTACCAATAAATTGAGTTGCTTTTGCAAATAATACTCTTCATTACTACAAGATGAATAAAAGATTGACTGCAGCTCCTATGTTCCAAGAATATTGTGCATCTTTTAGAAATGGAGGAAAAATTCTATGTATAATGAAATATTAAGGACAGAAAACAGGACTTTAGGGCAAATAGTATGGAAGACGGTATTGAACAGTGTTGAAACCTCATAATTGTCGTGGAAGTTTTTGCCAGTTAATGGATAGAAACAGGTAGTTGTATAATGAAATATTTCATTTTTTTAAAATGTGAGTATGAAAAATGCAAAAATTAAATTAATTGGTAAAAATAAAACTGTATGACAAACAGCTCCTTATTATTGTGGTAACATTTCTTTTTCATAATTTCAATCACTTTCAAGCAGATGGTGTGTCTGACAGGGGCTACAGTTCTATGTCTAAAGAAGATGTGAAAAGGTTGTCTCTGATTACTGTATTAACTGATGACAATGGTAGTGCCAGCTCTTCAGTTGCCAGTGACAACTCTGACAGAACTAGCAAATCAAAGCTGGAATCCTGGAACCCTATGAATTTCAATTTCTTGAGTAGCAACAGCGGGAAACCAACTGCAAAATTAAAGAAAGGTTGACATTTAAAAAATCTATCTTTTAGAAGGTTCATATTTTAAAACATTGTCATTTTTTAATGTTAGCAAAATGTGTTGAAGTAATATTCAAGGAAACTGAAAACATTTGTAAATTTGCCTGAAGATGAAGCAAAGAATAAAGACAGAAAATAGAAAAAACATAGTAAATATTTTATACTATAAGTACAAAAGTAATATCTCACACTGTATTATATGCCTGTATCCCACATCAATGAAAAATATTTTCTTGTTTACATATCTTTTTGATTAATACAGTATATTGACCATTTATTTCAGAGGTTCAAATAGCTGAAGGCAGTGTCAAACATCGCCACCAGAGACCTAGAGTTGGTAGCATTGTGAAGCGACCTGTCAGCACTCCCAGTAGCAATCATGTAGATGATTTTGAGATGATCAAAGGGTCTTTATGTAAGTCACTTGACAGTCCGCTTATCATTTATTTATTTTTGTATTTTAGAAATGACAGGTCAAGTTCATCAGTCATTTTTATAGTACTTTGTAATTGCGTGTTTCGATATAGTTTTGTCTAGATATAGATTTTTTCTAGATACAGCTTTATTTACATACAGATTTGACAGCTTAAAGTTTTGTCTACGTATTTTATAGCTTTGTTTACATACAGTTTTGTCTAGATACCATTTTTTCTAAATACAGCTTTATTTACATACAGATTTGACTGCTTAAAGTTTTGTCTACGTATTTTATAGCTTTGTTTACATATAGTTTTGTCTAGATACCATTTTTTCTAGATACAGCTTTATTTACATACAGACTTGAATACTTAAAGTTTTGTCTACATATTTTATAGCTTTGTTTACATACAGTTTTGTCTAGATACCATTTTTTCTAGATACAGCTTTATTTACATACAGACTTGACTGCTTAAAGTTTTGTCTACATATATGTATAGCTTTGTTTACATATAGTTTTGTCTAGATACCATTTTTTCTAGATACAGCTTTATTTACATACAGATTTGACAGCTTAAAATTTTGTCTACGTATTTTATAGCTTTGTTTACATACAGTTTTGTCTAGATACCATTTTTTCTAGATACAGCTTTATTTACATACAGATTTGAATACTTAAAGTTTTGTCTACATATTTTATAGCTTTGTTTACATACAGTTTTGTCTAGATACCATTATTTTCTAGATCCCATCTTTGTAATATCAGTTTCCAGCTCTCTTCTCCAAGTATTTTTAGGCCACCCCCTACTTCTCTTTCCCTGCAGGTGTCTAGATATAGTTTTGTCTAGATATAGTTTTGTCTAGATATAGTTTTGTCTAGATATAGTTTTGTCCAGATACAGCTTTGTTTACATACAGTTTTGTCTAGATTTTTTTGTCTAGATATAGTTTTGTCTACATATAGTTTTGTCTACATATAGTTTTGTCTACATATAGTTTTGTCTAGATATAGTTTTGTCCAGATATAGTTTTGTCCAGATACAGTTTTGTCTAGATTGTTTTGTCTAGATACAGTTTTGTTTACATATAGTTTTGTCTAGATATAGTTTTGTCTAGATATAGTTTTGTCTAGATACAGCTTTGTTTACATACAGCTTTGTCTACATATAGTTTTGTCTAGATATAGTTTTGTCTAGATATAGTTTTGTCTAGATATAGTTTTGTCTACATATAGCTCTGTTTACATACAGTTTTGTCTAGATATAGTTTTGTCTAGATATAGTTTTGTCTAGATATAGTTTTGTCTAGATATAGTTTTGTCTAGATACAGCTTTGTTTACATACAATTTGGTCTAGATATAATTTTTTTCTAGATTAAGCTTTGTATATATGCAGATTTGACTGGTTAAAGCTTTATCTAGTTAGATAATACAGTTTTATCTATGAAATAATCTTTTTAATTTCAATTTTTAGTAACCAATGCTTGTGGCCTGGTTATCATGAGTGAAGCCAGTCTAGGAAAGAGTTCTTTCATTCTTGATGCAGACTTGCAGTTAGAAGTGGAAGAGGCAAGACAACGTAGACATCGTAGTGCTAGTGAAGGGCTCAGTAAACCCTCTCGTTCTATGAGCCTTTTTGCCAGTTGGAGGTCACCAAGACATAATAATGTTGCTGGCAGCAGTACTGATGCTGAAGAGGGATCAAAGATAACATTTCGCTACTCTGATTTGATTAAAAATGAAGAATTGGACATTCTCAATTCCAGTGATGCAAATATTGTGAAAGATTCAGAATGTGCATCTGGTGATAATACCAGTGTACTTGTACATAATTATGTGTCTGATGTGCAATCTAATATTCAGAACGAGGATCATTTGAGCAAGTCACCCTGTAGCAGTAGTCCTTCTCTCCCATCTGAATCTGACAGTCTTCTCAGTGCGCCATTGGTGATCACAGAATCCAGCATCTCTAGTCATGTTTACCTTACCCCTGAGAGTGATAACCAATCAGCTCTAGTATTCAATACGGACGCACTAATCACATATTCAGACTCAGATTCAAAAAGGACTAGTGAACATTCAACTGTTGTTCAAAATGTAGCAGCTGTAAGCCCTATTCAAAGTACTGTATTGCATGACTCATCTAATCCAGCAGCTCAAGTTAGCTCTGATTGTGGGGCCTTTGGTTGCAACAATTCATCATCTGACAGCAGAGAAAACTCTGAAACACTGCAGAATAATGATAATAATTCTAGTGATAGCAACAGCGTTAGCTCTGTCACTATTTTAGACAGATCAGACATCATACGCACAGTGTCCATCTCTGAGAATAAATTAAATGGTCAGTTGAAGGAACTCTCTATCAAGCCATCGTTAGAGTTAACAGGTCGCACTTTAAGTTCTTCAGGAAGTAACATGCCTATTGATGATAGAAAATCATCAAAGGAAATAGCAGAAGATGCCCAGTCCATCACTTCTCTCACAGATACTAAAAAAGAACATCCTAGTGATTTTATGTTCAAAAGAACACAGAGTTTGAAAAAAACAAATGAAGCAATAGGTAGCTATCTAAAGTGGGCCTCTCGAGCAGCTGTCACCAAATTTAATGAGTTTAAGCAGACAATTACAACACCCTTAAGGAGTGGGTCAATTGGTTCTCTAGGATCTCTAAACTCCTTAGCTCATTCTATTGAAGAGCTAGATGCACATGATGGCAGCAGTGCAAGCGGAACCATCCGTGAACGTTTACGACATGGAGGCAGCCAGGATCTGCTGAGTCACAGTGAAGAGAGTGAGACAGAGGAGATAAAGAGATTATCTGGACTGTCCTTTGGTAAGTCAGAGTTTATTAATTTATTTTAGTTTGGTCATAGTTGTATGAAATATGTTTTTTGAGGTTCTTATAAATAGAATGAAATGTCTCTTAATTATCTGCTAACTACATAGGTTCTTCCATTAAAATCTTTGTGCTTGTTGAATGTAAAATATAAAAAAACTATGTCAACATAAAATTAACCTTGTAAAACTCACCAGTATTTTCATTCAATCAAATGCTATGCCTTACGGCCTAGATGATCATATCTCTTCACAACTCTCCCTGGAGCAGTTTATCAGTTCGGACTCTGATTTCTTGTCGAACCACAAAATCATACCATCCAACATCTCCCTCTCCCTTTCCATGAACTCTCCTCTATGTTACTCGTCACCAAATGTTCCAAACCTTCACATTATTTGTCAGGAGAACATTGATTGTCTGATTCTTATTCTTTTGATCAGGTTTCGTTGTGTGCAGGCCTTGACTTTATTTAAGACTAGCACCAATTAAAGAATTATTGTTACATTATGTGTCTCCTCATCATTGAGAAACAAAAATTAGCAAAACAATCAGAAAAACTTATTTTTGTAAAATAAAAACCTTTCTTATTAATTTGATTTGATTTTTTCAAATCTGGTCTTTGCTAGACAGTTTCTCAGCTCATGTATTACTATTTTACCATACTTTGATATCCTTTATACTAGTGTTGTCCAACGTTTTTATATGTTGGACCGCATCTGACAGATGGTTGTGTAAGCGCAGGCACCATGTGACAATTGCATACTGCTAATAATAATAACAATAGTAATATTAATAGTAATTAAAATGTCTACACTTTCTCCAGTGAAATAGAAAAGGGTGGGGTTAGTGGATAGTAGAATGGTTACAAGATAAAACAAGACCACTAAAGCTGGAAAATTGGGAACATCTGAGTGCTAGAAAAAAACTGAAAAAGAGTTTTGTTTTATTGAAATTCAATTAGATTAGGGCGCCATTAATGTATGACACTGGCATCATGAAGCTAGAGAGCGCTGCGTTGGACAACGCTGCTTATACATTGCTTTTGTGCTGTTAAGAAGTTGTCCTTTGATTCCATATCCTTGTTTTTTTTTCTGTGGTATGTATGTTTACTGTCAATATCATTCTCATCTATGATTAAGCAGGAAATCTTCTTCGAATGCTGCATATCGGCCACTTGTTAAACTACTCTGTGATCTGAGCCCAAGCGATTGTACGTTGTGCCAGTTACTCGCCTACAAGTAGGCCAGCATATCCGATTTTTGCTATGATTGTTATTTACTAGGTAACTTCCTCTGCATCTACCTCAGTCGTGTCTTATGATATGCCTTGTAGGTCGCAGTGTTATTGTTCTTTGCTCCCCTTGTGAGCCCTGGCAACACACTGACGAGCGGAAATTACTGTGGATATTCTTTCCGTTCAGTGCTATTTACTAAAATAGCATTCTTACTTTGTGTTCATTTCTGAATCCGGTCATCTTTGACATTACTGGTCAAAACATAATTCACTGTGTTAATATTACGCTTTCAGAAAATGGGAACATCTTTGGATTTAGTTACATTTATGTGACACTGATGTAATGTGCAACTGTCTGTATTAACTGATTCACTACCTGGTTTTTTTCGCCTGGAGGGAAATTTATTTTTTAGTTTCCAAAATATTGCACACATACTTTAGCTGAACTAAAATATTGTTTCTAAATATGATTTCAGTTTTAACTTATTATATATTAAATTAAAGATAAATGAATGTACTTTCATAAAATATTTATTGTGTCCAAAAATATAATGTTGTGTTGACTATGCGTGAAAAATATTAGCATGTATTAAAAAAAATAATGGAAATTGTGAGAACGAATATCCAACTTTTCAAGCGCCTTGATGAACATTATGTGGAATAAATCAGTCCAACTGCTCTCTTTATATATGTAATCCATTTATGAATGCACAAACATTAAGAAAATAGTGAAGGAGTGTATGGTTTATTAACTGTTCACAAAGTAGCATCATGAACATTAATAAAAATCGCTAGTTTTTTACTGTAACAGGGTATCCTAAAATGATTGATAAACTCTGTTTCAATTCGAATTCTAGCATAAGCCATGCTGCTATGTATTCGTTATCGCTTACACATCACTTCTAAGTATTTTCCGGTTAATATAAATCTTCAATCGGAACAAAAATAATAAAAACTCAACAAAATAGTAATCGTCTTTTGAGCGACGCATGGGCCAGGCAGATAAGAAATAGTTACACTTGAGTGTTCCACGGTACGGAATCAGTTAAGTATATTAGTGTTAAAATTGAGGTATTGACACTAACCAGTCATGTGCTTTTCAGTATATTCACTATAAGTGGAAGTGGGTATAATATTGCAATTCTTTATTTAAGTTAACGTAATACAATTAAATGATGATGATGCTTATTTATATACTTCTATTTTGGGCGACTAAGATAGGGTATAACCTATCCGGTAGAAAACTTTAGCTGCAAAATTCAACCAACCATGAACAACTCAAATACTAGGAAAATATTAACTGCCAAGAAGAAAAGGAAGCTCTTCTAGAAGAGGTATGATGCAATGTAGAATCTACAAGAAAGCTGCAAGAAATCTACACTGAATGTTATCTTTCTTTCACCGAAGAAAGTCTCCGGAGTTGGCATCTGGAGCATTCAAGTATATACAGAAATGCTGGAAGGAGCTGCAAGAAATAACTAAAGATAAGAAGATCTGGCATGAATTAGTTGAGGACCTATGCTTTTATTTGGATTAAAAAGGCATAAGATAGAGAAGAGATTTTTGGGTATGATTTTTAATAATAAAATTCCTTTCAGATGTCCTTTTACAATTTTTTATATGTGTTTATATATATCCAGAGAGTGTACCTTCCCCTTCTTACTTGGATGAATACAGCTGTTTGAGGGAAGTTCCAAGTAATACATTAACTGGTGTAGGATCCTTGACCGATAAGCTGACTGAGGATCTAATTAAGGTTAGCATTTAATTTAATACAAAAATTGACGATAAAAGATTGTTATTGAAAGGGATAAGGTTAATAAATAACTAATAATTGCATTTGAAATGATAGTAAACTGAATGTAATGTGGTAACATCTTATAGTTCATAATAAGAATCCCCTTGCTTTGTTATCAATTAACTCAGCATGTTTTTGCACCTGCAACATTTAATAATCATTTACTGCTGTACAACTGGTGTTTTACCCCACTCCACTCCATTCTTATTTTTAGCCTTTAACAACATTGGTAAATTATGTCTATATCTTTCTGAAGTCTCTAGAGTCATAGATGAATCTACTGTTCTGAACTTATATATCTCTTCTTATATGTATGTTTAGGTGGCTATGGAAGTTGAGATAAGCTCATGCTCACGGTGTACTAAATGTAACCATCTAATTTATGATGAAGAGATCATGGCCGGCTGGTCAGCAGAGGATTCTAATCTCAATACAAGGTAACAGACATTTGTAGATGTGCTGTATTTATTTTGGAATGATATTTGACATTTTTTTTTGGAAATTTATTGCAGTAAGGAATCAAATTTCATTTGTTACATCACTGGAAATGAAGAGACTATCAATGAAAACAGAGAAATATTTTCACTGTGATATTGGTATAGCCTATTAAGAATACATGAGATTTGTCAATAGCAGATAATGTTAGATCAGAAAACTAAGCGCATGCATATTCTCAGTGGCAACATGGAGTGTGAAGCATGACCATTTAACAAGACAGTGGAAAACATGTGCCTTTGAATATAAGTGTTACAGAAGAGTCCTCTGCATGCCATGGACAGAGAAGAGAACAAATAGATCTATCAAGAAAGAACTAAAAAAAATATTGACAGATGCTATAAATAAGGTTGAGAAAATTGAAAGTTGTTGACAAAATATAAAAAGATGATGTGTTGAGATGACTTTTGTGAAAAAATACATCCCTTCAAAGAGAAGAAGAGGAAGACCACAAAGAAAATGTATTCAGGATGTAACTGATGATTTGAGCATGACTGCTGCAGAGGCATGGCATTTGGCCTAGAGAGAAATTCGAAGGACTGTTTGGGTGGCAAACGTTTTGCCCAGGACAAGGTATTTAATGATGATAACATAATGTTAACAGGTTTGAAATAGAACACCCTGATCAACAGAAAATTACTGATTTATTTACTATCAACACAATAAATGTCTAAGAGATAATCACAGAGAATAATAAGAGAATATACAGGCCACAGCAGATTTAAATACAATATACTCCAGATTAAATATGAATCTCTAATTTTGTACCAGCAAAAAAGAACAACTGAGCACCTATTACAAAAATTTCTAATTTATCAATATCATAAAATGGTCATGGCAGTCACAGTACATACAGTTATCTATGGTAATAGGGCAAATTCTATGAAGATATTAACAACCACAAATAGTCATTGCTTTCTTTAATATTTACAAGTTGATATCTGAATGTGTGAGTAGGGGGCAAAGGCGCACTCATAGGGATAACGTCGAGCAAGGTTTAGTGAGCTGGCACTAATCAAGATCCTACCCCACCTACATGTGGTGACCCTGGAAACAGACAGAGGATCCTGTCTGGCTAAGCGAGTAGGCATCGAGGGAGAGCTACTCTGGTACAAATAGTGGTGCAGTCGCAGTTTTGTTTGATGAGATATGCTCGCAACACCGACTGCAGAACAGAACCCCAGGGTGACCATTTCTGCACGTCTCTCCGGCTGATGGGAAAAGCTGAATAAATAAAACGAATCGTAAGAATAGACACGGTACGATTCACCAGGAGGCACATCCCCTTGAAAAAATGGTCACACTAAACTTGCCAGCACGGCAAGAATTGTCGGAAAAGATGCAATGTGCCGGGATGACACCAGGGAAGATTGCAGTAAACTCCATATCAGAGGCCAAGCTCATTTATTGGGTAGGATTGGTAGAGCGCAAATCCTAAAATAGCTTTCTAGTGCCTAACGAAACTGCCCTCCCTGGGACAACCGGACACGGTACTGTTGTACTAACAACTAACATCCCCGGAAGAACTGGGGTGGGTGATGTTGCGGCGTAAAATTTTGGTAGCGTTGATAGCGTCGATTGAAACGATACTCTCAAATATCTGTGTGCATCCCCAATCCAGTGTTTCCCGGGGACAGGAAAATGTAGAGTATGCATTGCAAATTGCCATTTGCTGGCACGCGCCCCAAAATGGCTGAGAATACTCCTATTCTGGAAAAATTCATTGTGGATAGAAAAGTAAGGCCGATAATGTAAAGGCTGACTGATGCAAACCCAAATATTGGCGAAGGGCGATACTTTTTGGACACCGATCATCCTGTTCGAGTAAGATGACATCCAAGTGGCAAGCTCATCTGTCCCACAGTTATAGGGAAAACTACCCTAGTAAATAAAAAGTGTGGCAAGAAATCAGATGTGTAGGCGCATAGGCTCATAACTTGGCACAACGCACAATCGCTGATAGGCTCAGATCACATACGAACCACAAAGAGTGGTTTAATAAGTGATCGATATGAAGCGTTTGCAGAAGAAGAAGAATGTGTGAGCAGTAAAAGAAGAAGAATTCAGTATTCTGGAAATTAAACATTTAAAATAAAACTCTTGTTTGATTAATGTTCTAAACTATTTAGGTGAGACTCCCACAATAACTATGAAGGCTGTTGATTAGAACAAAGTTATTCTGTTTTAGTCAACTGTTATTTCATGACAATTGCTATTAAAAGTTTTTTGGTTCACTTTTAACCTATTTAATAGACTGTTCCTTTCGTGACATTTTGAATTATTACCCTGCCATGTATCTTATGTTCTGATATCTTATTTAGTATTTGTGTTTTGTTTTCAGTTGCCCTTACTGTCATGCCAAGTTTGTTCCTCATCTACAAGTTTATATCAAGGTAAGTGTGACATTTCTGTAGTTTTGCTAATGAGTTATTTATATTAGTGTTATTCATCTGATAGACATTGTGTTTTTATCATAATTGTGGGTTTGCAAATTATAGTTATTGATTTAACCCCACAACATTCCTTGCAGACCTATAGCTACTTAGCCTCTCACAGCAGATCTCAGTGTGTATGCACGCTGATGGTTCCTGTTGATCCCTGGGCATGATTCAGCTCTGATGGCCTTTTTATGACCAATCAGATTAGATACCATGCTTTATTATAATTCCAAATGTTGTACTTCAAAGTGGGGCTTTTCTGTTTGCAAAATCTTACAGTTACCCATTTGTACAAACTTGTGTTCTGTTAGACAATATGCACATAATTTAGCTGAAATTTGGATGTGCCAGTCCTACTTGTTGTAGGGGCCCAACTGGTGCACTGCATACTCATGTTCTTGGTGCAAACCACACAGATCATAAAGTGTGGTTAATTTGGTTGATAAGAACAAATGCAAACAAACAAACACCAAACCACACTCCTTATGTTGCCCTGCAGGTTACCTGTCCTACTTGTATTTGATTCCAAATGCCTTCAATTGCAGCATCGATGAATCATAAATGCTGTGTTCTCATCTTACACATAGTCACTAAACAATTGCAATGTGTTCACATTATCCAACACCCAATCTATACCTTTAAAGCAAGTAAATAAAATATGAACAAGAAAGTAGTAAGAAAATATATTTGTGGGTTTTGTTTTCAGGACTGGCGAGATGGCCCAAAATCAGTTGTTTTCAGCACTGAACAGCAGATATTAAAAACATCGGAGAAGCTGCTTGCCAAGAGTAATCCACAAATAAAGTCACACAATGAGACTGATTTATTAGAACTTGAGAATGAAAGAACACAGAGTCCATTAGATAAAGGTGATTTGCCCTTGGACATAGAAGAAGTAGCAAACATCCCATCACTTAGACGATGTACAAGCGAGTGCATGACAGCAGCAACTGATAACTTAATGCTTGACCTGTGTATGAATGGATCCACTTATAATTTCCGACCACCATCACTGACTCTGTCTATAGAGGAAGAGAAAGAGATCACAAACTCTTCCCCAATGGAGACATTTAGTGTGAAGAAAGAATTTATGACAAGGTTAGTTGAGTTTATTTCTTATTTAACTTACACATTGCTGGTAATCTATTTCCTGATATTGAAAACACTCAACTAAAGGGAACAATTATACAGAAACAAAAAGGAAACAGAAAAGTAAATAATGTAACAGATTGAGAACTAGTAAAATGGTTAAAAATGAGATTTAAAAATAGATTTTGTGAAATAAATAATTAGAATAGCTCAAGCAGCTCTTATGTAAATGAAAAAAATACTTACTATGCGTGAATTCATTACCTGTGACACTGTGGAAAAGAGTACTACTGTGCTATATTGAACCATTATTTATTTATAATAGCAAATCATAGACAATGAACAATCAATAAACAATGAAGAAAAGTGTACTCCAGTGTTTTATTGAACTAACTCATGGACAGTGAACAAACAATGAACAAGATTGCTGGTAGCCACAGAGATGTGGGTTGTGGGTCTCTGTGGCTAAGTGGTTAAGCCCTTTGCCTTGTGAGTCGAATAGTTCATAACTGGCTTCGAATCCGGACCGCGCCGTTATGTTCACTAGTGCATTTTTTTTCAGAGACCCCTAGGATTGTTGCTACAGAGTTTGTGCTTTGTGCAATACTCTCCTGAGGTGGCGTGCCATTTCTGCGGAGAGGGACCGAGCCATATGGGGTAAAACCCGTGCAATGAAGTCAATCCTTCGGCTTTAAAACCCTTTAGAGATGTGGTTTTTACTGACGGAATCCTTTGAGATAAGAACAGGGGTGAGGCAGGGATGCTTGTTATCACCATTCCTGTTCTTTCTGGCCATAGATTGGATCATGAAATCAACAACGGATAACAGAGGGGGAATACAATGACACTGGTGAAACAACTGGAGGACCTGGATTTTGCAGACGATCTGGCTTTGCTGTCTCACAACCACGCACAGATTAAAGACAAAATGAATAACCTAAATAATAAGTCTCAGCAGCTAGGTTTGAAAATACACAGGAGGAAGACCAAGGTCATGAGAATAAATGCTGCAAATGTAAACCAGATTATGCTGGAGGAAACAGCACTGCAGGATGTAGAATCATACACATACCTTGGAAGCAACATAGACACAGAAGGAGGAACAAACAAAGATGTTAAGATAAGAATACAAAAAGCAAGAGGAACTTTATTGCATTGAGTAAGATATGGAAGGCAAGGGAGATCAAAACAAACACAAAATTGAGAATTTTCCAGTCAAATGTGAAGTCAGTGCTGTTCTATGGCTCTGAAACATGGAAGACCACAAAGGAAACTATCAGAAAACTGCAGACCTTCGTAAATGGATGTTTACGTAGGATAGAGGGATTGAGATGGTATGATAAGATTACAAACGAGGAACTCAGGGAGAGAACAAAGCAGATACCAGTGGAGAGAGAGCTCAGGAAGAGACGCTGGCGATGGATAGGACATACATTGAGAAGACCGACCGGAAGCATCGCAAGACAGGCATTGTTTTGGAACCCGCAGGGAAAGAGGAGTAGGGAAGGCCTAGGCAGACCTGGAGAAGAGAGCTGGAGGCGGATATAAAGAGGATAGGTAAAACATGGAAAGAATTGGAAGGGATGGCAAGAGAGAGGAAGAGATGGAAGAAGTTTGTTGAAGACCTGTGCTCCGATGGGAGTTGAAAGGTGATGATGATGATGATGATAATAGAGATGTGGTTTTACAGAAAATTGTTGAAAATCTCATGGACAGTGAAAAACAGATATGAGGTTTTAAAAGAAGTTTGCACGCAAAGAAACCTTATGAAAAAAATAAGAATCGGGCAATCAAGGTACTTCAGGCATATAATGCAGAAAGAATGTTTAGAACATTTGGAGACAACAGGTAAAATACAAGGGAAAGAAAGATCATGGAAGGCAGAAGGAAAAGATATTGGATGGTCTGACATCATGTTTTAAAAAAAGATCAACATCAGAATTGATTATCTGCCCCATGGAGAGTTGTGGAGAGACATGATTGCCTGCGCCGGTAGTCATGGCACTTGATTGATGTTGTAGAAGTTAATGGAAAATAAAGAATGATAATTTTTTTAAGTTGATGTAAAAATCCATTTTTTTAATATCCTACCCATTTGCCTATTCACATCCATTACTGAATGCTGGAGAACAACAGAAAATAAAACATCTAGAATGTCATCATTTCATACAACCTGCCTGAAAAATTATCAGAATACTTTGGCCATATAAAATTGGTATCCAAAAACTGCTGAACCAGTGCAATCTGGAGGAAATGCTCCCATTGTTAAAGTGTAGATGCTGGATCTGGATAAGGACGGTTACTCAGTTACACAGAAACTATCCAAAGAACTGCATGCTGCGGGCTTTGGAGAGGTGTGAACAAGAGGCAGAATGAAGACAATCTGATGAAGAACAGTGGAGGCAAGTATGCTTGGTGTTGTTCAGACTTGAGGCACCCTGAAATGGAAGGCAACGGACTGAGCAAGGTGGAGATATATTTGTGTGGCCATAGAAGAGACCACAAACGTGTCAGCCCCTGACTGCTTTGTCCGTCTGTGGTCAAGGTATAAAAGAAGAATGTAAAATAAAGATTGAGATTTTTAAAGTGAATATAAAAAAAGAAATAAAATAAAAGAGTTCTTAAATGTTGAAATATTCATAAAGAAAAAGTAAACAAAATCATTTGAACATTTTGCGAAAGAAAAGTTAGTAAAATTGTTAATGTGTAAAATTGTTAATAAAAGTGTTGTAATAAAAAAATTTGTATAACAATTTTATGTAACCAAATATTTTGTCGCCCAAGTGGTTACGGGCCCAAATTGGGATGTAAAGAATAGAACCACTGTTACATGCCAAGAATGTCATAAGAGGCGACTAAGGAGGTTGGTGTGGGGCTAGCTACCCCACCCCGTAAAAAAACTAGATAGCTACAGAAACCACAACCAGGAAAATTTATAGCTCGCCACCCAAGGAAGAAAGAAGGACTATGCAAGGAGGAGATGTGGAAAAGATGGTCTTGGATAGGCGGGCTTGAAAGACCTTGGCTGTGGACCTATGCCTCCCTGGGTGCGAGGGTGAAGAAGAAGAAGTATTTTGTGATGATGTATTTCCTTAGTTATAACTTGAAATTCATCCTTCTGAATTAAGTGTATCATTATTGTTTGCAGATCACCATCAACAAGTGAACCAGTTGTGGTACCATACCTAAGTCCATTAGTTCTAAGAAAGGAGGTTGAGTACGTTCTAGACCATGAGGGAAATACTTGCCTGGCTTCGGATACTTTTGTTGAGGAACACCCAATCATATTTTGGAACTTGGTTTGAATGTTTTCTCTCTCAAATTTAGTGCATTATGTTTATATACAATTAACAACATTTTATTGTTTCCCTCTCTGTGACTTTCAACTCACTGTCACTGACAATTGATTTAATATGAGATTCTTGCTACATTAGGAGTTGGTGAATTGGTTTTAACACTGAACAAAGAAATATATACACTTTTGCCATTATACTGACTATTTGTCTAGACCAGTAGAATGTGTCACAAATGTTTCTCAACTACTTTCTTCTTCTTTCACTCACTATGAAGTCAGGCTTCTTGTATGATGATGCTTCTGATTTTTGCCTGAAGGCCTGCTCTCATTATTATCAGTGTTCCCTGCCATACAGACATGCCTTCTCCTCCTACTTCCAATTTGGTCTGTTTATATGAGGTAATTGCAGATGAAATTTCTAGCTAACATCATACAATCTGACTAATAAAAGTACTCAAAATCTATTGACCAATAAAAATTATTGATCAATCAAAGTTGACTGTGTTTCTAGGACTAACAGAAAAATATGCACATCGAAAGCTATTAACTAGTTATAAAATAATAATTCCTCTCGCACGCTATACGTTACATAGGGCCTGCAAGCAATTTCTCCATACCGCTCTATCCTGGGCAACTCACTCAATCTTCTCCATGGAACTGAGACCGATATTTCCTGCCTCTCTCAGCAAAGTTCGTTTCAGGGTCTCCTTAGGTCCACCTCTTTCTTGAACCCTTTGCATCCCACTTCAATGCCTGCTTTGATATTCGTGATCATTTCTCCTCAAGGTGTGTCCAACATATCTCCAACTTCTCTTTTGCAAGTTTCTGTAGCTTCTTCAATTTCTTGTGATGAGGTAGCTGGCCTCACGCACAAGTCCTCTTCCTTTTTCATCCGGGCTTGGAACCGGCATTGGCAGAGTTCAATGAACATTAACTAGTTGCTGAAATTTAACCGGCCATATTCTCAATAGAGACCCAAATTCATCAGATCGGCCATAAGGACATATAAGGAAAAAAAAGATAGACTAAGAACAATTTAGAGACTGAGATTTTAAGGCATGTGTCCTATCTGCCATGCATCGGGTACAGCTAATTGCTCGCCAGGAGGCCCTCTCTCACATGCATAGAACCCCCCAATTCTGACAGGGTTAAACTCATCTTAACTTTCCACCCTCATAGTTCCCTGGTGAAAAGGTCTTATTCCATCATCTCCCTATTCTTCAGTCTGATCCTGAGACACGTCCAGTCTTCCAACACTATCCTTTGGTGGCTTACAGACGGGACAGAAGCCTCAAGGATTTGTTGGTACACAGTCGCCTCAAGCCTAATATCCAGAGTCACTTTGGCACCATCCAGTGCGGACGCGACGATGTTACACATGTGCATATGTAATACAGACCGCACTGTCTCTTTTCCAAAGCTACGTATGCCATTCAAGACAGTTTCACGTGTGAGTTCCGTAATATCATCTATGCCATCACCTGCAAACGATGCAACAAGTCCTATATTGGCGAAACCGGTAAGAGACTCAGTGACCGATTCCCAACACTTAGCGATATTCGCCAATGCTCTGCGACTCCTGTGGCTACCCATTTCAACGATACTGGCCATTCAGGAGTTGACGATGTCCAGGTCACAGCCATCCGATCATGTTCCTCCGATGATCACAGTCGATTCGCCCTGGAGAACCGTTTATTTCATTCTATGGCACTTTGCACCTCTTGACTCAACGCATTACATTCCTATGCTTCTTAGTACTGTCTTATCTCGTGCCTTGTTATCTATATGTGTGTTTGCTCCATATATGTGTCATTTATCCACTATATTGTTTATTGTTTTTCTTCTTTTCCACTTTCGGTTTTTGTGTCCACTCATTTCGTTGTTCGTTTTATTCCCAGATTTTCATTAGATAGGTTTATGTTTCCACATGTAATCGTCCATTTGTAGTGTTCCTCTAAATTCGTCATTCTTGTTGTATTATTTGCTTGATAAAGGCCTTTTGGTAAACTTGCTGTTTATCGTCACTGTTTATGTATTTTGTAAAACTGTAATACTTTGTGTTAACGTGTTTAGTAAAGTGCAGCATGTTTCATGTAGATTTGCTTGTCACTGCTCCTACATGTCAGATTATAATCATATATTTATTTTTGAATAAAAAATGCTAAAGATCTATTAGGATTATTCTCTAGCCCATTTTAGAAAAATCAAATATCTAATTGAAATCAAAAGAAATGAGTGATTGTATTAAAAATGATGATATTTTGAGAGGAAAAATAACAAATTTCAAGTAAAAACTTTCATTTACTAGCAGATGATGTGAACTGTAAATGGTTAAATAATAATATCATTGTTATTTATCAGTGTTAATAAGCTTAACAGTACGCTCTCCATTTCTCTTCTTTGACAATTACTAATATTTACTCTAAAATAATGGTTTAAAATTCATATTTTTGCAGAAGACTAAATTTGTCCACATACTTTTGCACTGACATGACCAGTCATTTGTTAAAAATTGTCACTTTACTGCAGTGTTATTTTCAGTCACATTTTCTCTTGCTTCTCAATAATAACACAGATATTTTAAAATGAGAAAGTTAGCCTTTGACAGTGCTTTAATTTGAAGTTGTAATATCTTGTTTTTATTGTATGTGACATAATTATAAAAAGATATTGACTGGCTTTAGAATGATATATGTTATGACTTTAACAATGTTTTGTTACTTTTTCTCAGGTGTGGTTTTTTCGACGTATAGAAGTGCCAACCCATTTAACTGCATTCCTTCTATCATCCAAAGCTTTCAGCTGTAATAAACTTCAGGTACACTGTGAATGGGAGTTATGCCATGTGAATAATTTAAACATACCATTTTGTGTGTGTTCCATATGTCTGTATCTACATTGTTATTTGTTTTTTCATACCATAATTTTCAATATTTAACAATGCAGTGGAAAAAACATATGTAATTTTGAATATAAGTGCTAAAGAAGAGTCATCCATATATCATGGACAGAGAACAAATAGATCTAGCCAAAAAGAACTCCAAATCAAGGAAAACAGGCTGATGCTAGAAATAAGAATGAGAAAATTAATTATTTTGGACATATAAAGAGACACGAAGGGTTGGAGAAGACTATCATGGAAGGAGACATCCATGCAGAGAGAAGAGGATGACTCAGGAGAAAATGGATTCAGGATGTAACTGATGATTTGAGCATGATGGCTACAGAGGTGGGGCATTTGTCTTACGAGAGAGAAATTACGAAGGACTGTTGGGGTGGCAAAGTTCTGTGATGATAATAATTAGTAGTTTAAACAAAAATATAGTAATTAATTTTATTTTAAACAGAATAATATGGAATACAAAATTAAGACACAGTTTTAATCTGTTGAAGATGACATTTTTTCCTCAGAACATTGCCAAATACACAGACATGTACACTAACCGTAATATCCTGATACGACCACAGTGGGATAATGTGAGAATACATGATGAAATTGGCCTGCCAATGTATTCAGCATGGCGTGCAGGTTTGTAAATAAAACAATTTTTAACTAACGTATTCATATTAAACTTGATTCATTTTAGATTAACCATTTTCCCTGATATCAAATTAAATTATGAAATCAAATTATCGAATAGAAATAAAGACATCAGCAAAAAAGTGTAGACATCAGTACTGATTTTTATCAAGAAACAAATTAAATGGTTCGGCATATAAACACATTACCAACAGACAGTGCACCTCAAAGAGCAATGCAAGTCTGATACAGTTGACACAAAGCAAAAGGCTGTCCACGCAAAAGGTGGACCTTGGAGATAGCAGAGACAGTGAAAAACACTGAAAATGTTTTATGAAGTGAACACAAAAGCCCGTTCTAGAAATCTCTTCTTATCCTGACACTGTGAGGTAAAACAGGATTAGAGAAAATAAAGAAGAAGAAAGACACTGACTTTTGTTTATGTAATGTGCAATTCATCTTAAATAGACAATGAAATGTAGTAAAGCTTTGTGAATGATGGCAGCTGCATGATGCAGTCATATATATATATATATTTATATATCATATACATCTACATTATAAATGAGTCATAAGCTATACATCTACATTGTGAACAAGATCTGTATAAATGTTTGACAGATGTAAAAGTGAAACCATCACTACTGCATGGCTTTGCACTTTCTTATCTACTCTCTCTTTTACATCTGTACTTTTATACATTTAACATTAAAAGTTCAGATGCATATGTTCTTGCAATATTAGTTTCCTATTTTTCACTTTCTCTCACTTAGTTACCTTATTGCTCCAAATAAAGAGGTTATTTAAATATATTTTAATCTGTATGTATATGTTTTACTATGTAGGATATTACTTTACCAGCACATACATTCTATGTTACTACAGGTCACAAGTCAACAGTGGTGGATGCTCTAGTCATAGATTCTGATTACTTTAGTAGACCGTAAGTATACAAGTAGTTTACATTTGTAAAACTATGCAATTTAATGCTATTGTAGCGATCTTTTGTTCATTTATACAGTAAATTGATCACTGTGACAGTGGATTAACCATATCAAAGTATGTTTCTTTACTAGATTATAACTTTCGAGTTATGGCTCGATTTAATAGAATGTACTTTCATATGAAAAAATGAAGTAATGACTTCATTGCACGGGTTTTTCATATCGCTCCATCCCTGTTAGCAGAAATTGGCACGTCTTCTACCTAGAGTGTTGCACAAAGCACAAACTATGTAGCTCCAGCAACAATCCTAGGGATCTTATGAAAAAATTGCACATGTGACTCAGTCTGGATTCGAACCCACAACCTTCATAACAACAAGCTTACATCTTAACCACTTTGCCATAGAGACCCCCACCTGATGATATTTATGAATTAATGATATGATCTGTTGCAAAATTAATTAAATCAAAAGTGGATGGTAATGTTTTATTGTTATGCTTAATTTATTGTTATGCAGTATTAAAGCATTTAACCTTCTGCTGTTTTGAAACTTAGTTAGTTAGTTAGTTAGTTAGTTTGTTCCTTTCGTGCCAAAGCGGCACATAGGGCAGAGGTTTTAGATCTCCATGTGATGCGGTTCGTTGCTAGCAGTTGGAGATCTTGTATGGTTTTACATCCCAATAGTTTACTCTCTTGTTGGATGGTTCTTCGAAGAGTGGTTTTTGGTCTTCCACGTTTTCTTTTCCCAACTGGTGACCACATAAGGACTTGTCGATTTAGTCTCTTTTCGTCTGATGTAAGAACATGACCTAAATATTTTGAAACATAACTATCGCATAATCTGTCTTAAGAGATCCCTAATTGAAAGTGTAATAATTATTCATGTTTATCACAGACAACTTAGAATATAGTTATTGATTATTATCATTTATTCCTCCAGCTTGATGTGGCAAATTGTTGCATCCATCAAACGAAATGATGTTCTGAATGGCATGAGACAAATAGCAGCTGCTCGTCGTCGCATGATGTTACGCAGGAGACGTTTCAGGAGCATGTATAGAGAAATTATTTTCTTATCCTTTGCTGCCTGTGGTAGAGAAAATATTGATCATGGTATGTCTTGTAAAAAAATGCTTTTAACAAGATTCACATAAAAAACTGATTGAGAAAATCATTAACTAATTAAACAGTGCACAGAAGGCAAGCTTAAAGTAAAATATATAGATAACAACACAATGACATGTCATTAGCAGGAGAAATAAGAAACAACACAAAGACAAAAAACAATACAATATAAAATTTTTTATATATAGCATTGTTCTTGATAGAATAAAACAATTTCAGAAGTGTGGAACAAATACTGAAATGTGTAGAGAAATAAGGATATTGACAGAAAATATTAAATTTCAACTAGATGCTTCAATTTGCTTTAGAAAATCATTTGGTATCTTTATATGATACCTTGCAACCTTTAGGACTTCATCTCTATGCTTCTTGATACTGTCTTTTTCTCATGCCTCCTTATATATATGTTCTTATATTAAATGTATATATTTTATTATTGTTTTATACTTTGTTACTTTCCATTTCTAGATTTTATCTTTTATAATCACATATTTTTAATTTAGGGCAGTTAGGAATTAATCGTTTCACTGTGTCTATGATGTCTGTTGAATAGCACCATCATCTGCATTCCATTTGTTTTGTATCCATTTCTTGGTAAATGTCTTTTGGTTGAAGCGTTGCTGTATCTTGTTTTTGTATACATGTTTCACAGAATGCTTTTATGCAATTGTCTTGCAATTGTGGTCCCATGCTACTTTTAGAGTCAGACCAGAAGATAATACTTTGTATGATATTAATTATCTTGGGGAATGTTTTAATGATACTTAATTACCCTGGGGCAGAGAAGGGGGTTGACTACATTTTGTAAAGAAGACCATGGCAACAAGAAGGTCATCTGCTTACACTGCATCAAACATGAATAGTTGTGAGAATATATTCTATTAAAATCCTACCATACTATTTGTTCACTAAATATGTAGTCCATAATACAGGGTTCTCACTATACAAAGCACAAGTGCAATTTTAAGAAAAATATCAAATTATTTGTATTAATTATTGTTTTATCTCATCTTTTTTGTGAGTCTCAGAGATGGCAGATTTTGTTATAGAGGTCATCAGAAAACATTGTATTTAGATTGCTTAACTGTCATGAACGTGTATAAAATATTATTTGATATTTGTATAAGTTTCACAACTTTATTATTTTCTTATTACAGATGCTTTTGATAGAGAATACATAAATGCATTTGAGAAGAAACTCCAGAAAACTGAGAAGACACAGTTCCAGTTAGATGATGAACCAAAGTCTTCCAGTGTCCAGTGGTGCCGTAGAGTGTTTAGTGAGCTAGAAATTTGAAGAGGGTTATGTCGGTGTTGTGACAGCCTCTGTTTATGTCAGTGTAGATCTTTAACTGCAACTGTATTTTAAGTTCAAAGTACAAGACGGACGATTGATTTTCTCAAATTTTTTATGTGTACACTATCATAAAATATATTTTTTCTTTTAGAAATTCTTTTAGTGTACCTAAAGTAATACAGAAAGTCAATGTTCCATGTAGAAATTGAAGAGGCTCTGAACATCTTGCAATGCAAATTTTGCTCAAGTTGGGAAACACAGGTGCTATTTGTATCACATTTAGGAACAATAAAATCTGAATACCCTATCATTCTGAATTCCATAGAAATATTTTGCAAATGTAAATCATGATGGGAACTGGTAAGAATGAGCCAAGCTTCATGTTACTTTACAGATCATCATCATCATGGTTGAGACCAACTTCATCGTAGGCATGTCTCAGTCTGTCATTTCAACGTGAGAATTTATTGACATTGCCCAAGAGAAATGTACCCCAATACAGTGTACAGACAAAGTTCCACCCCAAGTAGTTATTGTTAGGGAACTGAGTCTTCCTCTGATGCCACCCATGGGGTTCAGTCTCCTCAACAGATAATAGAAGGTATGAGACTGATGGTTCCGTGCTTGTGTTAATCAGATCCACTCTGTCCTCAGGCACCTTACTCCTGTACAGCAGGTCCAAGGTGACCTCAGAGATAACAGAGGTGACAAAAAACACTGTTTATGAAGCACACACGAAAGCCCATTCTAGAGATCTCTTCTTATCCTGATGCTATGGGCAAACAGGATTAGAGAAAAGAAAGAAGACATTTTATTGCTGCTTGCTGTATCCTTATCAGGTGTTGTATTGATTCATAAATTTGAACTTGTTTACTTTGTTTGGCAAATTTGACACCAAGTTATTATTTAGTAGTCAACAATGAAGATAACCAAATTTAGTAAAGAAAATTCAATGTTTGTTTAAACATTGTTTCCAGCTCTCTTTTTATTTGTTAATAGTTTCCAGCAATGTATAGCACATGAAAAGACATCTTTATTATTTACAATATTTTTAACCTTTTTTTTTATTCAACTTGAATTTATTTAGTCAAATTTTCAAAATTTTTCAGAATTTAATTATGGAAGTTTTCAATTGCAATATCTTCAAAGAGCAATACTTTACTCTTGGTTCATTGTTGATGTTGATATCGATGCAGCAACATTTAGACTGGTCCTTCAACCTAGTGCCATCTAGTAGCACCAGCATGTGTTTATTAACCCTTGCTTTGTTGTTTACAGTGTTCCATTTTTAACTTGTCCAGTATAGCTATTTCTAACAGCATCACAGTACTAAACTTCAGTTCATGGCATACAATTTCAGAATTCTCCTCAAAGAGCCTATAGATTTAGCATTATCTCAGCAACTTGTTCAACTTGTAATGTTAGGGTGATGGGCTAGTAACATTTTATGCTCATTTTGAGGTCTGTTTTTAAGTATATGAACATCCAGGTTTGTTCATTCAGGCTTCATTAACTTTACCATTCCCATACTTTCTTTTTCCATCTCATTCCACAAGATAAGAGATTGAGCGAGTTGGCCAGGTACAGAGCGATATTAGAACTTACTTGTGAGTCCTATGTAATGTATAACAGTATGAGAGGAATATATTTTTCCACAAGATGGATGGGACTACCACAGCAGTTGATCTCACAAAAAGCCTACTCCAGCGTATTTGTACGCTTATATACAAGTATTCAAAGGACAGCATATGGAGGGATGAAGATGAGCGGAGACAGAACAGGCAAAAGAAAGCCTGGAAAAAGATGGTGTAAAGGAAGGTGAAAAAGTGTGAACGGACATGGGATACCATGGGTAGAAAGAAAGCAGACCAACAACAATGAGGATCACTTGTGAATGCCTTATGTATCAAATATGACATGAATAGGATATAGATATATATATACATACAAGTGGTTTCTGTAGGATATTGTTGTATATGATTAGGGGACGAGCCCCATGCACATTCCCATTTAACCACCTGTTACCTCATGCTTGGTAGAGTTCATTAGTTATGTACTTTAGTCCCCAACATGATACCCTCTCCCATTAGGGTGCAGATGATGATCTCTATATAATTCTGAAGTTAATCCTACTTTAGAACAGGAATTTGAGTTAATATTTGATTACTGACATTGTCAGTCCCTAGAGACTTTCCAAAGTTTGATTCATAAATATATGTTATTGATGACCTTTGATATTGTAAATCCACTGAGATGAAGTATTATTTTCAGAATTGTATATACAGAACCACAAGTTTTGTAATGTTTTCTGTTCTTTCTTTATGCAAGACATGAAGTAATTTTGCTTCTTATGTCCTAGCCACATGCATGTACAACAGACTGCCTTGGTCTACATGTAATAATGTACAGAACAGTAATTGATTTCAATATTTTAAAGTAAAAGGCTATGTGTAAAGCCTGTCCATCATTCACCAAGGCCATTTCACCCATTTGCTAAGAACAATGTTTACTTGAGCTAAAAATAATGATATATCCAAATTAGCTCTGAGAATAGTATAAGATAAAATTGAAGACATGTACATGTTTGCAAGATTTGACATGTGAAATCAGTGTTTCCTTTGTTAAATGTATTTTTTACCTGGTTATACAAAAGCTTTTAATTATGTTATAAGCCACTGAAGATTAAGTAACAGTTAAAAATAAAACCAGAATTTAGCTGTTTGAAAAATTTACTATGGACAATTTTTAATTGAGCTAAAAATGTAGTTACAGAACAGGTCTCAAATTTTGTAATTAGAGTGCAAAACACAGTATTAGGTCAGATATTGAAGCTTTACTAGTGAACACTAAGTTAAAAAACTGATAGCAATTCAAGAACTGATTAAATTAAATTAGCATTAATAACTGCAATTTAAATCTGCAAGGTACGGTAAGTTCGATTTGGCATGAATTTTTAGACACATTTTCACATTAAAATTCATGGAAATTTTGAGTAAAATTAACATTGTTGTGGCAAAATGAACTTTATATGCCAGTTAGTGGCCTAAGAAATTTTACCATGAAAGATCAGCTCAATTCAGCAGCAGCTGTTACAAAAGAAAAGTCAACTCATGTCAATAAGTGATCAGCTGCAACCACTTGATCTAAATGGAAATCTATTGCAGTATCACAGTGTTGTTGAAATATTGAGTTTATTGCATACAGTTATTGACCTTTTAAACTTACTACAAGAAGAAAGTACAAGATCAATTAAATTTATGTATGCATTGGTCGCTTTAATTCTGAATTCTAGATCAGATCAAGAGTCATGAAGGAAGTGACATCCATGTATGAGGCTGCTCAAACAAAGAGTCTCTTATCCGTTTCTAAAGAAGAGTTAAAGGTATCCATTCCAAAATTGATCATCTACTATGATTGTGCTACAAGAGTGCATTTAATAGAAATACAACCACTGTGAAGGCACCCAAAACAGCAGAGATTGTTCTGGAAACAAAAATTTGGCAATATTAGATGTTTTGACATTCATGGCTGATTCTTTGTAGATTCTCTCCCAAATCTCTCCAAAGATTATTTATGACAATCTGTGACTTCATGTAAGAGTTGCTTTTCAAATTAAAAAATAAAGAATTATTTTGGAATCTACTATGGTTCAGTCAAGGTTTTCCCAATCTTGCTATATTATAGTTGAATGTGTGTTGGCAAGAGACATTTTCTATGAAGTGATTCTCTGAAGACTAGGAAAGAAAAGTTATAATTTAGTTGAGATGTTCAAAAATTGATTAATGCCTTTATTGCAAGTACAACAGTAGAGTTTTCAGAATACTTTGAATAGAAAAAAGTTATTGGTTATTAAACTGACGTCATTGCACTCCGGTCAGACCCATAGGTTCTCAGTATCCCCCAACAGATATCGAAGAGTATGCATACTGATGGTTCTTGTGGCTCGCTGATTAAACACACCTCTCACTCTGCCTCTCAGGCATCCAGTTCGACTTGAACAACGGGTAACTCCAAACTGCTTAAATCGCTTGATCGATTCAATATCGATTTTAGTGTCCTCATCCAACAGACAGTCCCGAAGAATATCCCCTTATCCATCTTCAACTCCCCAACAGTTGATGCAAGCCTGCCCGCTCTCTCATTACCGTAAACACCCGCATGCCCAGGACAGTATATCCACGTAAGCCGCTGGAGGTTAGAAACTTCTATAGACGACATCCACTCATACCGAAACCTGCCCTTCTGGATCTTGTGAAGAAAAAAGTACAAATGTGTTCATTTTGTGACAGCTTAAAATTGAAGAGAAGTGGTTGATACAGAAGATAAAAATAAGAAAATTAAATATTTTGGACATATAAAACGACAGTATTCTCTGGAGAAGAGTATTCAGTAAGGTATGATATCAGGCAGACGTGGAGAGGAAGGACAAGGAGAAGATGGGTGCAAGATGTCGTAGATGAGTTGAATATGACTGATGCAGAGACCACACACAGTACAGTTAGACATTTAGAGCTGCTGTCTTGAAAACCAGGTTCTGACAGGGACAAGCTAGTTAATGATGATGATTATGTTAAACATACTTAGAAAACTTACCTGGAGATCACTTGTGCCAATGTGGCCCTGATACATAGCAGTGATCATTTGGTTTTCTATACTAGGGTATAAACAAAATTTAATTTCTTACCTTAAAACTTGTCCTTTTTTGTAGTGGTTAGTTAGCGCTGTAGATACATTTTAACAGTGAAGAATGATTATATTCAATAATAAAAATGTCACCCAGGATAAAATAAATCAAAATTCAGTAATCTATTAAATTTGCTGACTAACATGACAATCAGTCTTTACTTGAAAGTGAAGTTTGTATCTTTTCATTTTGTGTTTGCAATGTGTACTCTAAAATATTCAGACTTATAGTAACATGATAACAGCCCTCATATCAATTAAGTTAACAGCTCTTCCTGTATTTAAGTCAAAAATAGTAGAACAGGTAGGGAATACAATTATTCAGGCAGAATGTATCACAAAACAGTAGTAATTTTAAGCATATATTTTTTTTTCTCTCATAGTTTCCATGGCTTTTCTCACATATTCTTTAATGTATTTCTCATTTTAATAAGTAACATTTGTTGTATTGTAGCCCATGTTGTTAAAATAACTGACTAATGCTTAGTCACATGTTAATATGCTCTACTCAGAGGTGAAATTAAATGTCTTATTCATAACTCAAACTGGCTGAGAACTGCATCCACACTAAACTTATCAAGTTAATGATTCTGGTTTTCTAATACACTATCAGGACAAGTGAACATATTTGACTCAAGTCAGAGCTCAGACATTTGTTGAGTAGTTTACTTTCACATGACTTGCAAATACAGTAGAATCAAGTTATAGTTAAACCTTAGAGCAGTGCTGTGCAAAATAGTGCTTGAGGGTGCCATGTCACTTGTGTGATACATCCCTAGTGCTCTATTTACTCCTTCGGCTTTAACAGAACTAATCAGAATATCAAGAAAAAAATATATTTTGGAATAAAAGCGTTTCATTTTTTTTGTAAGTACAGATTATTAAAAAATTAAACGTTTAGTTATAACTACGTTTTCATCTATTTAAAAAAACTGAATGTTACTATTAGTATGGCTTATTATTTTTGTTATTATAGTGGCATATCCTTTACAGGACATTACCATCAACCACATTAAACGAGTCTTCAATTTTCTAGGCACCACTTATTCATTCAGTAGTTTGCCATTGCTCTCTGAAGCGTCAGGTCTATTTTTAGCGTTCGTGAAATTCCATAGCAACAAATTTGCATCTAAAACGCATACTGCTGAGTTTGAACCAGGTACACTTGTGTTGAGCTCACTATCCTTAAGCTACAGATGGCCACATTATTATTACTACCAATATTGTTATTGCAACTGTCACATGGCATCCATGGCTCCACAGTCATTAGTCAGATGCATATAAAAAATGTTGGACAGCACTGCTGTAGAGCTTTCTAGTGGCTGATTCTGATACTTTCTACATCAAATGTGATATTTTGTATCAAACTTTCGGGGACTAAAATATAATTTGAAAAATGTCAAACTTGCAGCCAATGTTTATGCACCAAACATGGTTGTAATAGTCACTTATGTACACGTATTTCATATGATGTACACTTTTAGTCATAATGTACATAAGTCGAACTAAATTATATTTCTAGATTAAAATTGCACATTTTATTAGCTAAATATAACTTTATATAATAGATATAAGTTCAGCAGCAAAAAGCATTACCTTGATTGATTGATAGGACCATCCTCATTGCACTTCGGTGAGTAACCATGTGAGATCCAATCTATTTCTGACACAGGACGATCTCAAAAGCAGTGCAAAAACTCTAGCACTTATTTATCACAACAGATAATATTTGAACAGGACTTCACACAAATTCTCCTGTTGCATATATCTTAGGACATACCATTTTAAATATAATACATTCATGACTAACCTGTGTTTTTGAGTATATATTATGTAAGTTGCACTCGATCAGAGTTGTAGACTCACTACTTGGCTCCCCTTTTTGAATATAGCGTTGTGACATATTAAATTGCCTTGAAGTGACTTTTGAGTGTCTATTATAATATACTGTTCATTTGTTTGATATGCATGTGTACACTTTAATATAAATTACAGGAGCATCTCCTGCCTGATGATATTATCTTATGACAAACTAAATTCCAGTTTTTATATTAAGTTGTGCGTTCACTTTCAGTAGAAATTTATTTGTACAATAAATCTAGAAAAATGCAAGCCAGTTAAATATCTTCTATTTTTATGTTTGTTTTTTTAGCATGATTACTTTCTACAGTTGTGCATATATTTTAAAGAGCAGTCATTATTTGCCTTCTTTGTTGATAAATTTCCAGATTATAGCAGTAGTTGTGACTCTACTGCTGTGTTCACTTTGCTCAACAGATTGTACATATTTCTTTACCAGTATGCTATTTTGTTGGTTAACCATTGGTTTTAGTTTTTTTTAAAATCTGTTCAATGATGCAGAGCATCTTCAATACAAACTCTGTGAAGTTTATTCAATAAATGTCTTACAGATGTATCTCATACAGCTTGTCCATGCACGTTATATATATATATTATGTCTGGTTTTGATTTGACACTGTCAAGCTGTATTTATAATGTTCATGATTAATTCTAAGCACATAATGTTTTTTTTTTAACATACACTCATCCAGACTTGTTATTTAAAGGGTTTTAAAGCTGAAGGATTGACCAGGTTTTACCCCATATGGCTCGGTACATCTCCGCAGAAAAGGCACGCCACCTGCAGAGTATTACACAAAGCACGAACTCTGTAGCTCTGGCAACAATCCTAGGGGTCTCTGGAAAAAAAGTGCTCTTGTGAAAAGAACAGCACGGTCCAGGTTCAAACCCATGACCATTGATTCACAAGGCAAGGGCTTAGCCACAGAAACCCCCTGACTTGTCATCAATATAATCAGATCAGACAAATCATTGTCAAAGCTTTCACAATGTGATCAATTAATTGAAGACTTTTTAAATAGTTTTATCATCATAATTTATGTTCATATTTAAAGATAATGCCCCAATCAATTTTATTACACAATAACTATTCCTTTATCTTTTCCTCCCTAAATTTATCATGGTTTGCTATCCACTGGACATTAGGTCTACCATGACTGACATTGGGTGTTGCATATTTATCTAAAACCAAGAAAAAGAAAAAAACCCAGTGTATTTAAGTTAATGAAGACAAATAAATATGTTTGTTTTTTCTCTTGGATGACCATCCTGTAATTTAACCCTAATACTTGATTTGAAATGAGTGGGTGTGATTTTACCCATTTCTGAATTTACACTTTATTTTCTGTTGTGTTGAGCTCTTCAGTTATGTCAAACAGGAATTAATTGCTGACAATTCAGTGTTGTCTGGATATATTTTCTGAGTTTCATCTGGGAATTGGTTTTGTAACTACTGTCTGCATTAACTCTATGTTACAGGAAATCTTTCAAGTCTTAACAATAGCACCAAGTTCTGGACTAAACTACAGGAAATCTATCAAGTCTTGACAATAGTACCAAGTTCTGGACTAAACTACAGGAAATCTATCAAGTCTTGACAATAGTACCAAGTTCTGGACTAAACTACAGGAAATCGTTCAAGTCTTAACAATAGCATCAAGTTCTGGACTAAACTACAGGAAATCTCTTAACAATTATCACCAAGTTCTGTAGTTATGGATGCACTCTTAAAGTTAGTGATGAGTTGCCCATCTTGTTCAGGTTGGTAATTGAAAGCCTAGAAAAGCACAGATTGTCCAGTTCTTTCAGTTTCTGTTATTTGTATTGTTAATGATAATAATCATTTCAACTCCCTCTGAAGCACAGGTTCTCAACAAATATTCAGTCTTCTTTTCTGTCTTTACTATAATTTCCACGTCTTCCCAATAACCTTAATGTCCTTTTTCGTTCTCATCTCCACCGATGCTTAAACTGTTTTTTTAGGTTAACTTTTCATGTATGTTGAGATTTTTGAGCTTAGACCTGTTCTACAAGTTTGATTAGATGGTCTCTCTCTCATGTCCAAACCAATCTCTATAGCTTATGAGACATGCATGGCAGGCAACAGTGATCATTTTCTATCCTCCTCTTTCTAAGCTTGATAGCACACAATTGCATTAGCCATTTCTACTTTTCTGTGTTCTCTGTCATAAGTTATATGTTTGTATACATATATCACTTATTGAGATATTTAGTTTTTGTTTAGTTGTCAGATCATAAGTTATATGTTTGTATACATATATCACTTATTGAGATATTTAGTTTTTGTTTAGTTGTCAGATCATAAGTTATATGTTTGTATACATATATCACTTATTGAGATATTTAGTTTTTGTTTAGTTGTCAGGTCATAAGTTATATGTTTGTATACATATATCACTTATTGAGATATTTAGTTTTTGTTTAGTTGTCAGATCATAAGTTATATGTTTGTATACATATATCACTTATTGAGATATTTAGTTTTTGTTTAGTTGTCAGATCATAAGTTATATGTTTGTATACATATATCACTTATTGAGATATTTAGTTTTTGTTTAGTTGTCAGATCATAAGTTATATGTTTGTATATATATATCACTTATTGAGATATTTAGTTTTTGTTTAGTTGTCAGATCATAAGTTATATGTTTGATATTATCACTATTGATATTAGTTTTTAGTTTCAGATCTAGTTTTAGTTTGCATATTATGATTATTGTTTTGTTTAGTTGTCAGGTCATAAGTTATATGTTTGTATACATATATCACTTATTGAGATATTTAGTTTTTGTTTAGTTGTCAGATCATCGTCACCGCATGTTGAACCAGTTATTCCATAAGTGCTCCGATCTCCTTCTCAGTATGCCTCTCAGCGTGTGGTGACTAATGACACCAGTTCTGTGTAGGTTTACTATTCTTCTTTGGCTACCAGCATAGTGTTCTTGTCTAGCTACACCACATGTGATTTTAAATTCTACTTATTGAGAGATATATAGACTAAACATATACATGTGAGTATTGCTAGTATTGAACTGCTCACTTTTGCTGTCAGTATACTTCTTCCTTTGTCTTTTGTCATTTCTCCAGTGCTGTTTAGTATTTTTATTGGTAGCTTGGTTACATTGTGACAACCGTAAAATCGAGGGAGACGAGACAGAGGAAGACAGAAGAAAATTTGGGATAGCCTGACTTCATGCACTAAGCTCAACATCTGAGTTGATAGCAAACACCAACGACAGAGATTTGTGGAGATCCATGATCACCTACGTCAGCTGGCACAGCACCTGATGATGATGATGATGAGCTTGATTATTGAAAAAAGTAAAATTTCTTGATTTGCTCCTTGATTACTGAAAAAAAATTAAAATTTAAGCTTTATTCATGATTTGCTCCTTGATTATTGAAAAAAGTAACAGTTTTTGATTCATGATTTATTGTTTGATTACTGAAAGAAATTTCTTAGATTCATGATGTTGTTTAAGGAAAATAGTAATATTTCTATACTCATGATTTGTTGTTCTATTAAAGTCAAAAGTAATATTTCTTCATTCATGATTTGTTGCTTAGTTAATAAAGTAAAGTAGTACTTCTTGATTAATGGAAAGTTGCATAGTTCGTAATTTATGATTTGTTGCTTGATTAAAATAACAGTGACCAAGCAAAGTTGTTGATATGTTGTTCACTCTTCTTCTCTCTCTCTCTCTCTCTCTCTCTCTCTCTCTCTCTCTCTCTCTTCTCTTTCTTCTTTTTTCTCTATTTATATATGTACGAGGTGCATTGAAAGTAATGCCTCAAGTCCATAACTTTGTTAATAGTGTTCGGAGGCAATTGACACCGATATCAGAATAAAGTATATGTGTGTTTTCAGGACAATAAGTGTCAAGTGTCTGGAATGTTGCGCATGCGCACAACATTACCCAAGATGGCGTCATACATGGAAATTCGGTTGAAGCAAAGAGCTGTGATTGAATTCTTGACGGCCGAAGGTTGTTTTCCCATCGACATGCATCGGAGAATGAGAGCGGTATATGGTGACGCCTGTGTTATTTGCCTGGATGTGAGTACTGTTAGGAGGTGGGCAAGGACTGTTAAAGGCGTCAATCCAGCGACGATGACCTTGCATGATCAGGCTCGCAGCGGACGACCAATTACAGCAGTGGATGAACAACACCAAGCTCGCGTGGACGAACTGATTCATGTCAATCGCCGCATCAAGCAAAAGATGTCGCTACAATGCTTGAAATTTCGACTGAACGAGTACATCACATTATTCATGTATTGCTAGGGTATAGGAAAGTTTGTGCAAGATGGGTCCCTCGCATGCTGACACCGGAAATGAAACATCGCCGACATCAGGCCTGTCAGGAACACCTGATGCGATATGAACGAGAAGGCGATGACTTTATTTGCCGAATTGTCACTGGCGACGAGTCATGGTGCATCATTACGACCCTGAAAACAAGCACCAGTCTATGAAATACAGGCACAAAAACTCACCCACCCAAAAAAATTCAAAACTGTCGCGTCAGCAGGAAAAGTTTTGATGACCATTTTTTGGGACTGCCAGGGCGTAATCCACACATAATTTTGGAACGCGGCAATACTGTCAATTCTGATCGGTATGTGGAAACGATGAAGAAACTACGGGCAAGACTGCTACGTGTTCATCCTGGAAAACACGCAGTCCTTCAACATGACAATGCTCGTCCACACACCAGTAGACAAACAGCGGCAGCAGAGCGTCTCAATTTTAGCGCACCCACCATATAGCCCCGATTTGGCACCTTGTGGCTTTTTCCTGTTCCCAAAGCTCAAGGAACATCTCAAAGGAAACAGATATGCTTCTGACGAGGATGTGGCAGCAGATGTGCGTACCTGGCTTCGTGAAAAACCATCAGATTTTTTCTTCGACGGGATGTAACAACTAGTTCGACGTTGGCGTGTGTGTGTGGAACGTGGAGGTGACCATGTCGAAAAATAATGACTATATTGTGTAGTGGACATCTCAAGCTTTCTGAAAATGTATGTTTCATTTGTAAATTATGTATATTAACAAAGTTATGGACTTGGAGGCATTACTTTTCAATGTGCCCTCGTATATACGTTTCCATGCTTTCCTATATAGTACAACTATTTTCTAAAGTGCCAATCATACTAAGATGTGAAACTGAAAATCGTGGCATATCCTTTTTACAAGACGTAGCAATCAACAACAGTAAACGAGTCATCGATTTTCTAGGCACCACTTAAATGCTCAGTAGTTTGCCATTGCTTTCTGAACGGTGAGGTCTATTTTTACAGTTCGTAATAACCTAAATGAACTAATTTGCTTCCAAAATTTGCCCGCCACGGAGTTTGAACCAGGTACGCTTGAGTTGTGATCGAGATCACTACCGCTTAAGCTACAGACGCTGACTAATACATATAACAATGATATCCAGTTACAACATTGTCTTTTCCAGTTCACATTTTACACACTTTGTACGCTTAAATGGACTTCCAATCATTTATAACACAATTTGATACATTATCACTAGCCATTTCCCAATCATTGTCTTTGTAACAGCAAGGTTGTCCTGTCTGATTTATGCCCACTTTTATGTGATTTATGCCCACTTTTATGTGTTTTGTGCCCACTTTTATGTGTGTTTTGTATGTAGTTGCTCTCTTTCTCTCTCTCTCTCTCTCTCTGTTCATCTCTGTCTCTCTCTCTGTCCCGTCTCTCTCTCTATCAGTTTACAAGCTATTCCTAATTAATTATTGTTTGGCCAAATCTGGCAAATTTTTCTGAAATCTAGCTGACAAAAAAGTATATGGCAGATTGCAAAATATCTAACAGTTTATTTAAAACAATTCAACTTATGAAATTTTTTTGGTTGCTAACATATGATTTTAGAAATTTCATTGCACAAATTAAGGGGCAAAATTATTTTACACATGTTTTGAACTGGATCTGCCTGGTCACAAAATTGTCAGTTTCCATCTATTTGAGGTTTCAATCAGTTTCTTGTTCATATTTTTATGTTATCCGTTACTCATGTTATAATGCCTGCAGAATGGCAGCAATTAGTGGAGAATCAAGAAGATATCGGCTTCAACACAAATGGTAATGGAGATGTTACAATCAGCCAGTAGTCTATGACAATGGACGAAATTCCTGAGAAGCAACTGACAGAGAAGGGGTAAGAAGAAAGTAAGGACAAACTGGAACTTGCCCCACTTTCTGCACTGTTGATGTAAATTTGAAAATGGGGACCATTTTTTAAAGAATTCTCCTGTTTTCCTTTTAAATGAAGTTTGCTCAAGCATTGGATTTACAGACTACTCTTATTGATTTTCAATTGCCAATGGTTCTTTTATGGGCTCAACTTGAACACAGGGCCCATGCTTTGTTGTCAGTCTCTGATAGAACTAGGAACTTGATCTCATGTACATTGAGATCAAGGATCTCTCAAAAAATTCTAATCACTCCAAGCAGGAAATGAACTGTGTACCATTGTAGCGAGACCTCAAACCTAATTTAAACTAAGGGTTGTTTCTATGGGGGTGTGTCTTTGGGTGTCTTCATTTTCACTCAGTCCAAGGATTGAATTCATTGCATCGGGTTTCCCCTTATGGCTCCATCCCTGTTGGCAGAAATGGCACGTCATCTGCCGGGAATATTTCACAAACTCTGTAGCTCCAGCAACAATTCTAGGATCTCATGAAAAATATTTACATGTCTGGATTCTAAACCACAATCTTCAGTACGACAAATAACATCTTAACTACTTCGCCATACAAGCTCATGTGGCAGAATGGTCCAGGAAGTCAGTGGTGCATTTCGTATGACAGCAAACAGCATGACAATGGATGGGGTACTAATGTTTGGCTGAGTCACAATGCACACTGCTGCATTCTGAGGTTCACACAAAACTACACACATGCGTGCATTCTGAGTGATTCATTGAGTATGATCCAAAAGGTGCAGGCTGGTTTGGTGCGCTGGCAATGGACTGAACCACTACAAGCGTCAACTATTTGCAGAATTACACTTATCTTCGTTCCGGGGCACATGGGTGTCGTTGGCAATGAGAGGACAGGCTGGCTGGCTCTGCCGCCATATCAGCGGGTCAGCCAATGGATAGAGCTGATATTTTGATCGCCCTCATAGTGTGGTCCCAAAGAAGATTTTCATTTAAACCAATCCACGTCAACTACTAGATTGCAGGAGCTGGGTTTGAAGTAGTAAAGAAAAGAACAGCATAACAGGTATATTAGTAGACTCATCAATCAAAATCGAACTGATACGGTCAGTCGCTGAAACGCTGTTGGAGATATTGCGAAGGAGATCGGAGCACCTATGGACATGTCCGAGTGCAATGAAGATATTCCAAACTGAGGACGGGTATCTTGAATTTTGTTCTGCCATTTTCTTTTGCAAAGTCTGCGGAGATAGTTTGTAGGTAAGTGGTTCCGTTTTCTTTCTTATCCATTGTCCATGTGTTCCTGAACATCAGAGCATTAACTGTCTCAAAATCTGTATTTGAAATACAGCATAAACAATATCTTGTCTCGAAAACTAAAATATTTTGGTTCCATTAAACGTCACAGTAGTTGAGAGAGAGGAGTGGGAGGAGAGCATTGATTTGAAGCATGGTTCCTGAAAGATGAGACAGTGTACCTAAGATTTCAATGACAACATAATAACCGCTTCGTTCTTATAAGCCCATACAGAGGCTTGTTGTATTTTTTAAGATGACGCAAAGCCAGTATACTGGCTAAACTCAGTATATATTGAAAATAAGTGCGTCTAAATGTAAAATAAATTACGGAGTGAAAGAGTTAAGGGAGCTTTGAACACGACAATAAAGGAGGCGGGAAAACTCGCTAGAAATCGAGTCTTTCATTCGTGTTGTGATAAGACCGATGCCTTGCGTAGGAACATCGACATAAGAGAAAGAACAATATTAAAGATAGCAACGGAACTAATAATCAACAATGTCTTAAATACCACCTCCTTCTTTACTTTCGTTCTCTTGAAATATTGTCTCTTGTATAAACTTCACTATCTTTTGTAGCTCACACAGAGGCCAGTGTAGTTTTCTGTCGAGTGTTGTTTCACTAGGCCAGTGAGTTTGTCTCAGTATATTATATTCTGGACAATCTTGAAGTATGTGCTCTGCAGTCTCTGATGTGCCTGTCCACATGTACACATGAATTGCCAATCTTGAATTTTGTATACATGTGGTTGCGAAGTCGATTGTGTCCTGTTCTAAGGCGCAGAATGACAACTTGTTCCAATCTGCTCATATTAAAGTAGTCGTCTTGCCTTATATGCATATACAACATTAAAATGAGTGCATTCTCTCACTTTCTTTTTTCGCGTCCCATTCCAGCTCTGGAGGCGATCCTTAACATATGTCCATTACTATTGTTGTTCTGGGCTAGATTAAGGCATGAACTTTCGGGTTGCAACTCAAGAGTCTCTACCAGATGAACTTATGTTTTCGGCAGTTTCGTTTAAACAAAAATTATATTAATATTTTACATTCGGTTTGGTATTATCTGTAACCCAGAGATCTACAAATCCTTAATCTGGTGCTATTATTGTTGATAACAATTTCTTTTGACGACTTTTTCACGCCATGCCCTTTAAGCTGTCCAGTTTTTCTTCTTTTTCGCCATCCCTCTCTTTTTCTTATTATGTTGCATGTCGTTACGAATCATCACAGTCATCCGAATTTTTTAATGTCATAAAAACATACAATGCACAATTGTACAATTGAGGAAGGAGCTGTCCAGACTACTTCCTACATATGTGGAATTAAAAATGCAAACTGGCAGACATTCCTCACTCTGTTGTCAACAAAGGTTACCAGACATTTTCATTTCACAATGTTCTTAAAAATTATTCTGGGAAAACAAAGTGTGTGACCTCCGTTTGTACTTTTCGCATATAAAAAAATTTTTCTCTGATTTCCTTTGACGTAATAGCCACCAAGCGATGATGACAACAACAATCTCAGACGTGTACTGTTGCACCTCTCTGGTGTGTGCGAGGTACTTAGAGTCCAATCCTAGACAGATCCCGACCACAGGTGGGGCATACTGATCAAGGTTAGACATGTGCGTGTTGTATGCTGTCTTCGCGCTGCTGTTTTCCTGTGACTAAACAATACGATGATTCTCAGCTATTCGGTTCCTCTTTGTTGTTAAGCGCCACATTTGGCGATCTTGCGCAAGATTCCCAGCATTGTCTATATCAAGCATTTCAGAACACTTTAAGAGTGTCTTTAAGCGTTTCTGTCCACCAGCTAAACGTCTGCCCTTCAAGCTCGCCATACATCAACTGTTTTGGGATGCGTTTATCAGGCATTCGAGCAACGTGACCGACCCATCTCAGTTGGGCCTTCTGCAACAAGGTGTTGACGTTTGGGATCTTTGTTTGTGAGAGACTTCGCTGTCTGGAATTTTGTCTGCCAGTTTATTTTTAGTATTCTGCGTAGACAGCTTGTGTGGAATGGTTTAATTTTCTTGCGTGTCTGCTATACACTGTCCATGTCCGCTTGCGTACAGCAGCGTGGTTGTCCTATGCCTGGTAAACTTTCAGCTTTGTGACTATAAAACATATATCCTTTGACGTAAAACAGTATACACCCGACATTAGTTAACAATGAAAAATCATTTATTATTCTACTGGCGCAAAGAATAGATATGCACGTTACCGTTCTGTTGATCGAGCAACATGTCAAGATAAGAGAAATTATAATAATTAAATAAAAGACAAGTATATATTACATATATCATTAACAATCGGGAAAGCCAGGAGTAGGAAAATGTTATAAACAAATAGGAAATCAATCCGTAACTGAACGCTTGACTGAAATCTTATTATCAGCTAATTCAATATATATTATATACATACACGCATACTCATACAAATAAGATGTTATTAGTGTTATGTTGCCACCTGCTGTAAGTTATGTAATTACAAAGCTGCAACTAATGTAGGAAGTAAACCAACAGTTTACTTACTACAAACACTTTACAGTTGCCACAAACACAGCCCGTCTGATAAACTCTCTGTCTCTAGCAAGTTCTCCCGCCTATTCCAGCATCATGTTCAAGGTTTCTTTGATGTCCTGCTGCCACCTTCGTCTTGGTCATCCCCTGCTTCGTACTCCAGGAACTATGCCTTTCATTACCGTTCTCATCTTCTGAGACATGAGGTTATTTATGAGCCAATGCTCCTACCTCTATATACAGGGATGTCTTTGGTTTTTTTTTTCTCTTCTCTGTCCAGGATGTTTTAAGACCTTTTCTGTAACACCTTGTTTCGAAAGCTTCAATTTTATTCTTTATTGTTTGTGTTATGGTCCACGTTTTCCATCCATATGTTGCTACAGGGAATAAAAATGTATTATCTAACTAATTAGTTATAACAACAAAAAAAGCCATGAAGGTTTAGAAACTATAAGATAATTAAACAAGATAAGCTTTTAAAGAGAATAGCAGCATTTTAAAAAAATAAAAAAAAACAAAAACGAGGAAATAAAATATTGTGAAAACACATAAAGATACGACAATGTTAGAAATGAAATACTTGAGATTGAATGCAAGCGAACAAGATTAAAACAGCTTTATAATTTAGCAAATAACATTAAAATGTTGACAAATATTAGTATTTACTATTATGGTTAACATACATACAAATTGCTGGTTCACGACAAGCAATATTTGATAGGGAAATTATTAGTTTAACTATGTTATTTGTGTCTGCAATATGAAATAATATTTGTACAATCTATTTTTATAGTGTCATATTCAATTATATTGCTTGTTAGCTTCTTACTTTTATGTACTCTCATGTTTGCTTAAGTTATATGTAGTCTGTAGTGTAGAAATCTGACTCTGGGTTTGAATAGAAATGTAATCAGTCTATAATGTTGACTATACTCTGTTCCTTATTTTAGTGTTCATTATACTCTGTCATCCATGTCATTATAGTTTTAGTGTTCATTTACTCTGTCCCAATGATAGTGTTCATTATACTCTGTCCTCAATTTAGTGTTCATTATACTCTGTCACCAATGATAGTGTTCATTATACTCTGTTTCTTATTTTAGTGTTCATTATACTCTGTCACCAATGATAGTGTTAATTATACTCTGTCCTCAATGATAGTGTTCATTATACTCTGTCACCAATGATAATGTTCATTATACTCTGTCACCAATGATAGTGTTCATTATACTCTGTCCTCAATGATAGTGTTCATTATACTCTGTCCTCAATGATAGTGTTCATTATACTCTGTCCTCAATGATAGTGTTCATTATACTCTGTCCTCAATGATAGTGTTCATTATACTCTGTCCTATGATATGTTCATTATACTCTGTCCCTTAATATGCATAATGTTCATTATACTCTGTCCTCAATGATAATGTTCATTATACTCTGTCCTCAATGATAGTGTTCATTATACTCTGTCCCTTATGATAATGTTCATTATACTCTGTCCCTTATGCTAATGTTCATTATACTCTGTCCTCAATGATAGTGTTCATTATACTCTGTCCCTTATGATAATGTTCATTATACTCTGTCCTCAATGATAATGTTCATTATACTCTGTCCCTTATGATAATGTTCATTATACTCTGTCCCTTATGCTAATGTTCATTATACTCTGTCCCTTATGATAATGTTCATTATACTCTGTCCCTTATGATAATGTTCGCTATACTCTGTCCCCAATGATAATGTTCATTATACTCTATCCAGTGGCGGCTCGTCTATAAGGGCCAATGGGGCCAGGCCCCACCAAAAATAATGTATAACGTGTATTTATTATTTTTAAATTAAAATATAGCAATCTAAAACCATGACTTATCCGGGAAAAAAATGTCTGGCCCCATCAACAAAAATTATTACGAGCCGCTACTGACTCTATCCCCAATGATAATCTTCATTACGTTCTGTCCCCAATGATAATATTCATTACGTTTTGTCCCCAGTGATAATGTTCATTAACACGCTATCCCCAATGATATCTTCATTAATAAGCTGTCCCCATTGATAATGTTCATTATACTCTGTCACCATTGATAATGTTCATTATACTCTGTCCCCATTGATAATGTTCATTATACTCTGTCACCATTGATAATGTTCATTATACTCTGTCCCCATTGATAATGTTCATTATACTCTGTCCCCATTGATAATGTTCATTATACTCTGTCACCATTGATAATGTTCATTATACTCTGTCACCATTGATAATGTTCATTATACTCTGTCCCCATTGATAATGTTCATTATACTCTGTCACCAATGATAATGTTCATTATACTCTGTCCCCATTGATAATGTTCATTATACTCTGTCACCAATGATAATGTTCATTATACTCTGTCCCCATTGATAATGTTCATTATACTCTGTCCCCATTGATAATGTTCATTATACTCTGTCACCAATGATAATGTTCATTATACTCTGTCCCCATTGATAATGTTCATTATACTCTGTCACCAATGATAATGTTCATTACTTTCTGTCCCCATTGATAATGTTCATTACTTTATGTCTCCATTGATAATGTTCATTACTTTCTGTCCCCATTGATAATGTTCATTACTTTCTGTCCCCATTGATAATGTTCATTACTTTATGTCCCATTGATAATGTTCATTATACTCTGTTCCCATTGATAATGTTCATTATACTCTGTTCCCATTGATAATGTTCATTATACTCTGTCCCCATTGATAATGTTCATTATACTCTGTCACCAATGATAATGTTCATTACTTTCTGTTCTCAAAAAGCATCATCGAAGCAAAGCCAAGTAATCATCAAATATTTTCAAAAGAAAATCGTTAAGCTTGTGAGAGTCCAGAATTTGTCGCAGCTTAAGGCAAAATCGCACGATTCTGAGAAAGTAGGCCAATTATTTATGGATCCTCTACAGGGTCAGAAATATCATATTGTCAGGCAGAATTCTATTAATGGTTATAAGCAAAATTGCATGGTGAACAAGTTTACCAAAGTCACTAAAGAAGACCTGAGATGATAATGGAGGTGGTAAAAATAGAGATTAATTGATGTCTTTGACAGAAGTGGTCAGGAGGTCATGTTAGAACATTGCTTCCAGAATCAAGCACTCTCAGCGGATGTGGGTTGAATATTGAAGTTGTATAGTAAATATAGTAGTGCACCGTTTATTTATAGATCATATGGTACATAGATCATATAGACGTGGGCGTATGTAGATTAAGCAGTAGTGAGCTCAATTACAACCCTAAAGTATCAGATTCAAACACCGTGGCAGGCAGATTACAACCATAGGGTACCTGGTTCAAACACCGCGGCGGGCAGTTTGGAAGTAAATTTGTTCCCGTGGATTTTTACGAACGGTCTTCTTCTTCTTCCTTGCGTTCGTTCTTTACGACCAATTTTAATCACACTTTGTGATATGTTTGATCTTTGCCAAGAACGTGTATACGTTGCACATTGGTTTGGTAGGTCCCTAAACACATAGGCTTCTACACGTTTAGGACATATGCATCCTATTTCATCCAAACTTCCTAGTCGCTCTACGACATGCGTGGCAGGTAACAGTGGTTCTATTCTCTACACATCAGATTTAGGCCCCGGTATACACTCTGGCGTTACGAACTGTAAAAATAAGACCCATCGTTAATAAAGCAATGGTAAACTACTGAACGTATACGTGGTGCATAGAAAGTCGACGGCTCGTTTACTGTGGTTGGAGGCGACGTCTATTGTCTATTGTCTTTCTCCAGGTGGATGATGGAACTGGTTGTCCACTCTTGCCGTTAAGCGTAGGGGTGGGAGCTTTAATCTGCGTTCCAGGACCAGATGAGTCGCCCTTGTGTTATATCCGTGTTTATGTAGTGTGGTCTTGATATTGTCTATCCATCTTTTCTTGGTCTTCCCTTGGCTCTAATACCTGATCTCTTTTTATTGTATGCTCTTATTAGTGGTTGGTTATATTCCATTCTCATTAAATGTCCAAACCACTACATTCGTTGTCATTCGATGTATTCGGTGCATGCAGTTATGCTCACTCTGCTTCTGATTGTGGTGGCGACGTCATGTAAATGATATGTCCCAATTTTCATTCATAGGACATATTGCTGAGGGTTGAGAGTTCGATAGCGTTGAGATTTACAATGGCCCTTATCCGAGCATAATATTTTATCATCATCATCCTCATCATCCTCATCATCATCATCATCCTCATCATCATCATCATCTCTCATCATCATCATCATCCTCATCATCATATCATCTCATCATCATCATCATCCTCATTATATCATCATCCTCATCAATCATCATCATCCTCATTATCATATATCATTAATCATCTCATCATCATCATCATCCTCATCATCATCATCCTCATCATCATCATCATCCTCATCATCATCATCCTCATCATTATCATCATCCTCATCATCATCATGTCTGTTTGTCGATATACCCTGTGGAAGACACAGTCAAGTGTTACTAATCAGACACTAGAGTTAAACCCGCAAAATAAACGGAAAAGGGGACGCATTAAATTGACCTGGAGACGAGGTTGTTTTGGGAAATTGAAGCATGTCACATTATCATTGGAAACTATAAAGACAAGGACTAGAGACATGGGGAAAGTGACAGACAACTGTTGAGATTCTGTGTCACTGAGGAGTAGAAATAAATAAGAAGAATAAAAATGGCACTTGATGATTCTCATATTCAACATTTGTTGTATTTGTTTGTGTGCTAGCAGCTTGTCCCTGAATGTATTTTTGGCTATCCATATTCTCTTTTTAATAACTTGTTCACATCTGTCATCATCTGCAATCATGTGTCCAATATATAAGATATTGTTTACTTGCTTCAGTAGATCTCCATGTATTTTATATTCATTCTTGGCTTCTCTCTATTTGTTCTCTGATAACTAAAGCAGTCGTTTTCTGGATGTTAGTTCCTTGCTTGGTTTGTCTAGTTGGTCTACTAGTTTCTTTCTCATTCTCGGTTATCAATACTGTGTCATATTCATGACCTATTCCTCTGCGCACCTCGTGGAGCATAGGGTCTCAACAGTTGTTCGTTACTTTTCTCGTTCTCTGCTTGTTTTCTTTATGGTCTCCCAGGATAGATGAGCACTCTTCAGTTCCTCAAGAAGACTTCGTCTCCAGGTCTGTTTAAGACGTCCTCTTTTCTGTTTTCCCTGCTGGTTCCACTCAAGTGCTTGCCTAATGACACTCGACTGTGTCTTCCGCAGGGTATGCCCAAACCATAGTCATTTTCTCCTCTTAACCTGGGTCATAATGGGTTTCTGTCTTGTTCTTATCCACAGGTCTTTGTTTGCAACTCTGTTATACCATCTCAGTCTGAGAATCCGCTAAAGACATTCATTGACAAAGGTCTGAATCTTATTTGTATTTAACTTGGTGACGACTCGCCACGTTTCCGAGTCATGCAGCAACACAGATTTTACATTCGATCTGAATATCCTGAGCTTTGTTTTCGTAGAGATGACAGTAGATTTCCACATTGTGTGCAGGATAGCAAAGGCTTGTCAGGCTTTCCTAACCAAGGCATTATTATGTCCTCATTAATGTGGCCTCCTGGTCATCCAGGTTGAGAGGTTGGGCTAACTACCTATCCATTAAAGAAAAGAATGGGGTTACATAAACCGTGTCATCTTCATATCTGAAGTCATTAATGTTTTTTTTTCATTGATCTTGAGTCCTCATAGTGCTTCAAGCTGTTTGAAGATTTTTTATGTGCAGATAGTAAATAAACCGGTTGACATGATACATCCCTGCATCACTCCTCTTTTGATGTCAATGTTTGGAAAGTAATTTCTTCAGTTTTTAATATTGCTGTTTGTTCCCATTGCATATTTCTGATTAGTTTGATGTCCGTTTCATCTAATCATATTTCCTGCAGGCATGTGATTAGCTTTTCATGTCAACAACTTTGTGCTGTAGTCAATGAACAAAGGCATATACATTTCTTTACGTTCATTTACTTATTGGTTCGCCCAAGTTGTTAACGGGGCCCAAATTTGGGGTGTAAAGAATAGAACCACTGTTACTGTTACATGCCACGCATGTCGTAAGAGGCGACTAAGGAGGTTTGGCTGAAATCGGATGCATGTGTCCTAAACGTGTAGAAGTCTATGTGATTAGGGGCCTACCAAACCAATGTGCGACGTATACATATTCTTGGCAAAGATCAAACATAGCACAAAGAATGATTAAAATTGATCGTAAAGAACGAACGCAAAGTAGAAGATTTTTGGTTAATATTCGTAGAAGTGATGGACACATCTACATATATGGGATGTGTTATTAACAGTCAAGGTGGCACACATGACGATGTAAGGATTAGAATACAAAAGGCAAGATCAACATTTGCCATTCTGAAGAACATGTGGAGCTCAAGAATGATCAGGAATAAAACTAAGATATGATATTCAACTCAAATGTCAAGGCTATCCTTCTATATAGAGCGGAGAGAAGGAATAAAACTAAGATATGATATTCAACTCAAATGTCAAGGCTATCCTTCTATATAGAGCGGAGAGAAGGAGACAAACTAAAGGGAGCACTAAAAGTTGCAGACATTCTTCAATAGATGCTGGCGCATGATACCCCACTTCGATGGTATGACAGGACTACAAACAGGGATCTGTGGGGCAGAGGAAACAACGTCAAGGGAACAAATATATGGGGCAGGTGGATATGACACACAAGGAAACCCTGACAGCATCACGAGACAAGTCTCGATGGAACCCCAGGGTAATAGCGATAAGGCAAGACACATGAACAATTGGAGACGGATTTGGAGATGGAATGTGGGATAGAGTGAAGAGATCTAAATAGATGGCATTGGATAGACGGGCTTGGAATGCCTTGGTTGCGGTTCTATGCTTCCCTAGGGGGAAGGAGTAGAATATTCGAAGATTAAGTATCGCTTCTCTGCTCCGTTTTCTTTCTAAAACAAAACTGTTCCTCTCCTACTTCAATTTAAATCAACTTTATAAAAATAAATGACAATCCTCAAGTACTATATATGTATATTCTTTAATTATTCCAGGATGCAGAAATAAGGGCACTGAACAAGAAGTTAGAAGACAAGAATTAAGACTTCGAGATGTGCAGTTACAACAATTCTGGACGTATTTCATGTCAGGAAAAACAAAATAAGGGTTAAAGGAGATATATTGAAAGATACATGCAAACATACTTCAGAATTGCCTGTATGCCGAGGAACACTTGGGATAAGTAAAGCAAGAATTAACGCAAATATCAATCAGATGCGCCATATCAGGGGCCATGACTACGTATGAATACGTAGCGAAAGAAAATTTAAACAAAATAATTAAATGAAGCAGTCTGGACGCACATTTTGAAAATGATAATGGAGATATGCTTAACCACTTTGCCACAGAGATTCCCCACACCTCCACCCCACATATCATTATCATTATTATTTTCCGATCCAGAAGCACTTGAGCTTTCATCTCTTCGGATCGGTGCCATGGACATCGTAACCTTTTGGTTCGGTGCCACAAACACCGTAAATCTGGAGAGCCTGTGGTTTTTCTTCAAGCCTGCGAATTTGAACCCGCATTCACAGAGGGCGTGGCACCCGTCGTCCAACGCGCTACGAACACGCTGGGCAAGCGGGCATCCCACAGATTAAAAAACGTAACCAATTTTTTAAAAATAAATGAAGAGACAGCAGGATGAAGATGTCCAAAAATACATCATACATTGGGAGTGGGGGAAGGAGCGCAGTTAATGAGATGACTGAAGTCATCATCACAGTCAGCGAACTACCGCTGTACAAAACTTTACTTTCCCTCAAAGATGGGTTCAAAATAACAGGTTACGTGCTTGGAGTTTGACTAAGCAGCTAGGGATCAAATAGGCAAACAAACTCTGTGTAAAAATGATGTGCTGAAAACGAATGTGTTGGGCTAAATGATCACGGCATCGCTGTAAATTTTGACATGGCGTAACATAAGATACTTTTAGTGAGAACGATGAAAAAAATAAATAAAAGAAGAAACAATAAGATCAACCGGTAGACCAACATGATCATAAATAGATACTGTCTATTTAGTGACAGTGAACTGTCTATGATAATAATATATTGAGTGAGAAGTTGCAGACTTTTGCGTACTGACTTAAAACAAAGAACAAATTCTACCTGTGAAACTCTATGAGGATATCGAGAATTCAACAATATTTTCATAAGAGAGTCATTTACTTAATTAATTTTTTCTTTTTCTCTTTATTTTTCCATCTTTCTTTCTCTTTAAACAAAATAAAGACAAAAAAAAAATAAAAATACCAAAGCTAATGAAAGTTAGATAACTTGACGCTAAAATCTATTCCAGCTTTCATCTCCGGATATATCGATTGTACCTAGTTAAGAAGGCTACAAATTCGACTATAACTATTGTTATATGTCACTCACTCATTTTTATTATTTATAATGACAACTCTATCAGTACGCCCCCTCCCACCCCATTCGAATGACATTTTCTGGTGCTTGCTACAAATCAGCGATTCCCAAACTGGGATCGGTGGACCCACAGAATCCGCGAGGTACTCAAAGAGGTCTCAAGCACTTGTAGAAATATTATAATCTTTTGACATTTTAAACAGAAAAATAATTTAAAAACATGTATAAAAACAGTGGTCAACTAGTTTCGCTGCAAAATCAAAGGACCCGGAATAGACCGGAGTCTAAATGTCTGACATGACAAAATGAAAGATCATTTGAAGTTTTCCGCAGTCTGAGAAATTGGAGCCAGTTTGACTGTTGGTGTGGTGTAATGATAACTCAATCGCTAGAATATTTTCACATATAGAAACTTTTGGAAGTCCGCAGCAGCAAAATGTATTTAAAAGGGGGTCCTCAATAATGTAAAGTTTGGGAACCGCTGCTACAAATAATCATCATTACGTACTTCTACGTTTATGACTCAAAATCTCAAGTTTCTTCTTGCTTGTTAAAATAAAATCACAAACTACAAGCGTACAATTCGAAGAAATAACAAGAAGACAATTGAGATATAATTTGCAAAGAAATATTAAGTCATTAACAATTCATTAGGAATTGTTGTATTATTGATACATCAATAAATCAAGTGAGGAAGTGTCGGTGTATGTCAATCGTTACTGTGAAAGAGCTTCGAAAACTGACAATATTAGACGATACAATTTGACGTTAACTGTAGAAATGTAACTTGAGATGCAGAAATAATGAAACTTTTGTCAGAGATTGTTAAATTTGAAATGAAAGTTAAGTCCAATTTGAAATGTTTTCTAGTATTAAAAAATTGTTTTGTAAAAAAATTGAACGTATTTTATAACAAAATAAATTTAGTTTTAGTTGAACGTATACACTACGAAAGTAATTTTACAGTACATGCTTGATAACAGAGTACAAGTTAAAGCCCTTTTTCCCCAATAATTTCATATTTATTTTCATGCATTTTTAAATATTACAATAGCCATAGAGTTGTAGTTTGTGGTTCACATGGTTTTGTTTGGAATCTATTAAGCCATTAAAAAAATATCAAGCTGCTGAACATATAACTCACCAATCTTCTTCTTCTTCGAACGTTCCATATCGATGACTTGTTAACCACTCTGTGTGATTTGTATGTGATCTGAGCCTAAGAGGGATTGTACGTTGTGCCAGTTATGCGCCTAGAAGTAGGCCAGCACATCCGATTTCTGCGATGCTTTTATTTACTAGAGTAGCTTTCCTATGTCCTACATCAGTCTTCTCTTACGACATGCCTTGTAGGTCGCAGTGTTACTATTTTTTGCTTCCTTTGTGGGACCTTGCACCACAGGTGCGACAACTCATCAATAAAACGTACGCATTACATCGTGTATCATGCATTGGCCGTTTGCAGTACCGAGTTTCATGAATATTGTGGTCGTCTTCTAGGTGGCATATGGTCTTTCTGGTCACAATATTCTCCATTAACTTGTCACATACATTTTGTTAGGTGAGAATACAGTAGCTGATAAGAAGTTAATTATCTTCTCCAAGTTTATTTCCCTGCTGATGTTGGACACGTCCTGGCGCACTTAATCATTCCATACACTGTTGTTGTAATCCATCACGACAGTGATAATACACATCTTGTGAAGTCGTTTGATGTGGTGATACTGTACACCATCAGGTCATAGTGCATTGCTGTGTCTGGTTTTGAGATACAGTACTAAACGTCTAAAAGTGGAGGATTTACTTCATTGCATCGGGAGTATGACTCCATCACTCTCCACAGATATGACACGCCGCCTGCCAAGAGTATTGCACAACGCACGTCCTTCGCAGCACCTTCAGCAATCTTAATCGTCCTTCACAGCAACAATAAATCCACCCGTGAACCGAACGATGTGGATTGGATTCGAAGCAACGACATTTAGAATTAAAGGCAAACTCCGCTTCGCCCCATAGATTCCTAGATCATATATTACAATGCATTTTTCAGTGCCTCTGCTTTTTTGGTGGTCCACCTTTTACGTGGACAACCTACAATATCACAAAGAGCATAATAATCGTCATATTTATCCCTCTTGACCGTCTGAGCAACAAAACGTTAAACAACCCTACGCCCTTTATCTTCTTTTTTTGGTCAATAGAGCTGTTGAAAAGTCATGTAAATTAGGACACTGATGAGTTGCAAGTCCTCCTGTACATTACTAGAAATAGACGGTAAACAAGCATTTTCAGTATTTGATGTAAGTGTCAGAATCGTCACAGTGACCTGTTACCACCTGGAACGGCATTCATTGCAAGTAGAAGAAGCATGGTAAGGACGGACATAATAAAGGCCCTCTGCTCCACATATGTGGAAACAGAATCAGATATACTGAACTGCCTGATTGAAATGGAGGTTAACCGTGGACAAGCACGCCAATGCCGCCTGAGGGATAAGAACAAAGATGTAGAGATAGAGAGTGAAACACGTACAAACAAAGTACTATAGTTTTACAAAATACATAAACAGTGACGATAAACAGCAATGTTTCCCCCTTTTTAGAGATAGAGAGAGGATATGCAAACCAATAATACGTGTACAGTGTTAATAGAAACAGTTAGATTTCTGGTGCATTGGAGGACGACATAAATTTACCATTATGCGAAGCCGCAGATAGGAAGAACTGAACAGAACTTAGCCTTACCGAACTGAGTTATAAATGACTACCATACATCAATCTTTGCTTCACTGGTCAATTTGTTCCAAAACCATCAGTGACTATATGTCGGACTGCAGGCTTTCAAGCAACCTCACTCACATTTCTCAATCATTTCTTTCTGTCATGACTTTCCATGTACATCCTTTGCCGAGTCTCGCTTTATCCGCACTTTTATTTTGACCAGAAGGATTACAGGAAGGCAGTTCTATTAGTATCATGTCTGGCATTCTGCCGCAATACAGTGTTTTCATGGTCACTACGAGATGTTGAGTAATAGAAAGAAGGTTTGGGTTTCTGTGTTTGGATTTTACCATTGCCAAGAAAAAGCAACACAGATGAGATAATCGCTTTCCTGCGCCTCGAGGACATTCCAGTGAATAAAGTTAGAGTTGGCAGTATTGATGAGTGATCGATCACATGATCTGTGCCCTCGGGTCTGCCGTTAATAATGTTTGGTGGTCGTCATTCAAAATAGATAGGTTGAAGCTTAGTAGAGCCTCGCTTAAAGCTATTTTGTATAGCGCATCCTCGCTTCTTCGATCGAGCAGTGAAATCACTGCTATGAAAATCTGTGTACTGTAATATCATAAAGTTCCTCAATAAAAGCCCAACGGAATACCAATGGGAATATAATATTAAGATATACCATACATGATCACAAATTGTAACTTTAATTCTCTGTAATTCTACACCAACGGTTAGGTCAGAAAGTCGGTCAGGTTGTGAGGAAAATCTTCTATGGATAGCCTGCTTTCATCCTCCGTCAAACTTATTGGGAATAAAGTACCATTTCTAGAAAGAAACGAATACATTAAAATATGACATAATATTAAAATACCACTTAAACATACGAACAGTAGAAGAATGACGAAAATGAAAAATGTCCTGTCTAGCAAATAAAGTCATCTGAAAAGTCCCAAGAGTTTAAATACGTTGTATCTATGCAAAATCAGCTAATGGTTCAACTATTATGGTATTTTTTGATACTTGTATGTCATATTGATTATATAGTATTCTCGATACGTCTTACTTACATGCTGTCGTATCATATTATATTTCTCCATACCGTCTGTCCTTTGACTTGCTCAGCTCTGCCATGCAATTGAGTTTGATATTTCTTGACTTCTCTCACCAATGCCTGATTTTGGTTTCTTTGACGTCCTTCTTTTTAACCCTTTGCCTCCCACTTCAATGCCTGATTTTGGTATTCTTTGATCTTTGCCTGCCACTTCAATGCCTGATTTTGGTATTCTTTGATCTTTGCCTGCCACTTCAATGCCTGATTTTGGTATTCTTTGATCTTTGCTGCCACTTCAATGCCTGATTTTGGTATTCTTTGATCTTTGCCTGCCACTTCAATGCCTGATTTTGGTATTCTTTGATCTTTGCCTGCCACTTCAATGCCTGATTTTCGTATTCTTTGATCTTTGCCTGCCACTTCAATGCCTGATTTTGGTATTCTTTGATCATTTCTTTTCAAAATATGGCCAACATATCTCCATCTTCTCCTTCTTATAACACTTGTTACTAGTGGTTAACTAGACATATCTCCATCTTCTCCTTCTTATAACACTTGTTACTAGTGGTTGACCAGACATATCTCTGATCTAACCACTTCTCATGAATTCGTCCAATTTTATGTTCATTATTTTTCGTAGGCATCTATTTCCAAATGCATTCATATACATATATACTAATATATACAGTGTTACAAACTATAGCGGTACTATCCCTCTATGGATCGGTGGACATAATCTAGTGTCCCAGCAAGGAGTGGTCGAGTGGTATTTTGCCGAGCAACATATCCGATTATTAAGTAAATAACAGACATTGATACCAACGTACTGAATATTTACTAAGTGTCATATATCGACTATGTGTCACGTATCGATTATACGTCATATATTGATTGCTTTATGTGATATTGTTACACATTATTTTCTGTTAAGGGTTAACTATTGACATCTTTGGGTCCATAAGTAAAAGCCAATTGTCAATGATATTACCACAAGATGAGTAGGCAGGTTATGTTCTTAATTTTACCCCAGAAAATTGGGAAAAAAGAAGACAAATTGACTTTACCGAAACTTGACTACACGTTCTTAGACTTTAAAGCTCGGGTATGCCTAGCTATACGCCCAATCATCTGAAAATCTCCTATATTGATTACGTAATTAAAAGTTTGTAGATGCAGATCAGAAATAAAGAGCAGAATAGGACAGGCCAAAGCAACGTTCCAGAAAATGAGAAGCATTATATGCAACAAGTCATTGTCGATTGATATCAGAATACGAGTTATACAGTGCTACAAAGAGCCAATACTGACATACAGATGCGAGTCATGGACAATAACCAAACAGATCGTAAAATATCTGAGGGTCACAGAGATGTGGTTTTATAGAAGAATGATGAGAATCCCATGGACTGCTAATGGTGAGGTGTTGAATGAGGTCAAGATACAGAGACAACTTATCACCAAGAAAGAGAGTCATCATTTTTCGGACATGTGATGAGAAAGGAGGTTTAGAACACATTGTAACAACTGGTAAAATAGAGGGGAGACGAGACAGAGGAAGACAGAGAGAGAGAAAATTTTGGATAGCATGACTTCATGGCATGGAAGATCTGAGATGATAGCAAACGCCAGAGATTTGTGATCCATCATCGCATACGCCAACGGCACGGCAACTGATAATGATGATGAATGGAAAGTTTAGGTAAAAAACTAGTTGTTATGCCATGAGATATAGTGGGAATACGCCGTTAAGTCCATTGTTCTCTTCGATTAACCAACGGTACACGATGTGTGATGTGGTAACATAATGAATGTTGCATATGATTTTCTGTGTTTCTCTGGTACCCATTTGACATAAGAGCTACCATGCGACTTGAGAATCTTTGTCGTTAGGACAACATTTCTTCCAATGTGAAATTTACTCCTAGGACCAAGCGTTTGCCAAGCAACTACCCTAACAACTTCATTATCATGGCTCTCGTATTGATTATAATAATAATAATTCCTCTCGTACCGTTAAACGTACCGTTAATTTTTCCATACCGCTCTATAATGGACAACTCGCTCAATCTCCTCCATGCAACTGAGACCAATATTTCCTGCCTCTCTCAGCAAAGTTCGTTTCAGGGTCTCCTTAGGTTGACCTCTCTTTCTTGAACCCTTTGCATCCCACTGCAATGCCTGCTTTGATATTCGTTGATCATTTCTCCTCAAGGTGTGTCCAACATATCTCCATCTTCTCTTTCTTATAACAGTTGTCACTAGTGGTTGACCAGACATGTCTCTGATTTCATCACTTCTCCTGAATTCGTTCCATTTTATATTCATTATTTTTCGCAGACATCTATTTTTAAATTCCTTCAACTTGCTTTCTATATCTTTAGTCATTGATTACGTATTGATTACGTGCTCAATATTTGTTTGTTTTTAGGGGTTAAAGTATCTTCAAGTCGAGACACTCCCTTTCAACTTAAGGACAAGTCTTTTTGGTTATAGCAGGATGTATAGACTAAATAAAAAGTAGATTAACATCTTGAGAAGAATCTTTCGAGAATAATGACCCTCTATTGTGTCTTTTTAACGCCGGGTTGTGCATAATATTTATCATATTTTAATATGTGTTTTACGTCGCATTTTGATTACTATATGTATATGAGCAATTTTTCTTGATGGTCGTAACTTTAATGGATTGAGGTCCCTTACATTATAGTTATGCTCTAGTTGAAAAAAAAAAGATTAGGATGCTTGTATGTATTGCACAGAAGCAATAAAATAAAGAAACAGGACTGCGCTAGGGTCAGTGAGCTGACGCTAACTAAGACACTACTCCACTTCTACGTGGTGGTCCTGGAAACCACATTGTAGTCTGGCAAAGTGAGTAGGCATTGAAGGAGAGTTACCATGCAACAAGGTAGTAGTGTAAGTGTAGTCATGAATGCTATGAAATTTGTTCACAATTTAGACGAGCAGAATCTCAGAGTGGATACGTCTGTACTTGTCTCCTGACGGATGTCTAGTGAAGTATAACAGGCACACATACAGTACAAATATCCGAGGAACGCAGTATGGAGATAGCACAACGAGTCGTATGTAGGCGTAAACTCACGACCACCAGAATCAATGGTTGCACCATAAGTTGTCCACTCTAGTCACGACCGTAAAAGTCCGATGTAATTTGTCTGTGTAGTGTCAACGCAAGGGAAGACTGCGGTAAACTCAATATCAACGGTCAAGCGCAGATGACTGGGTTGGGTAATATTGGCCGAGCGCAAAATTAAAAGATGCTTTATTACGCCTAATGTAACTGCCCTCTGTTCATTATTTAATGTGATCAGCACTACATAGTATTACACAGTGGCGACTCGTCATTAAGGGCCAGTGGGTCCAGGCCCCACCAAAAATAATATGTAACGTGTATTTAATATTTTATAAATTATTTGTTCCTAATTATTGCTTTTAACGGGATACTATTTAGCTTCAAAAGTTAAATATATAGCACTAAAATAAAATATACAGTCTAATCTGTGTACGTTCTAGTAAAAAATGGATAACTTCCCGGAATAGACAAATAATAGTAAATACTAAAATATAACCTAACCCAAAAACCATGATTTCTCCGAAAATATTTGTCTCTCCCCGCCAACACAAATGATCACGAGCCGCCACTGATATTACATATCAATGATCTGAGCAATATGGAGATTTATTAAAGCAAAACAAAGTGTACTATAGTTATAGCAGCTTCTGTTTTTGTTAGAAATGTTTATTGTGCATTAATATACAACTGTGTATTACACTATAAAGCAACTATCGTTCTGCAACACTTTGTCAATCCCTTTGAGCTTCTTCAATTAATTTGTTGAAGCTGTGTTGATAATAAATAAAACCATGATCATTTGATTAAAATAGAATTCAAGTTGTGACCATATCTCAAGTTTATTATGATCTATAATCCATTAACGATGTTTGTCATTAGCCTAATTTACAACACATTCTTGTGAAGTCACACCCGGTTTCACTTTTACACTCGTGTCTGTTTTTACGGTAATGGATTTCGTAAAGAGACCTTAACTATGCAGCGAATTTAGTTAGACCTCAACTCAAATCTAGGTCAGGGTTTCTCCGGTGAGTTATCTGGCCTATTGTTGTGTAGGCCACGGCTAAACCAGAGTCAACTCTAACTAATAAGTTTATAGTTGGCTCTGGTTAAACCAGCTGTTAAATGAGAAGCATTATATGCAACAAGTCACTGTTAATTGAGTTAAGAATTAGAGTTATTCAGTGCTACAAAGAACCAATACTGACATACGGATGTGAGTCATGGACAGTAAACAAACAGATAGAAAAATATCGGGAGGTCACAGCGATGTGGATTTACAGAAGAAGGATGAAAATCCCATGATGCTAAAATGACGAGAGTTGAGGTGTTAAATGAGACAAAAACATAGAGAAAGCTTATTATCAATATAAGAAAGATGCAGTCATCATTTTTCGGACATGTGATGATAAGGGGATAGTTGGAACACATTGTGGCAACCAGTAACATCGATTGGAGACGAGAGGAAGACGGAGAGAGAGAGAGAGAGAAAGACACTTTTGGACAATCTGACTTCATGGCACGGAAAAGCGCCAACATCTGAGATGATACCAGGGAAAGTGATTTGTGGAAATCCATGATCGTCTATGCCAGACGGCACGGCACCTGATAATGATGTGGTTAAATGTATTCATCAGTTTAAGTGTATTGTAATTCGGTATAAGTGGGCTCGATTAACGACTGCATACAGACACCAATATATAAATACTCACACAGTGGCGGCTCGTGATCGTTTTTGTTAGTGTGGCCGGACACAAATTTTCGAGAAAATCATGGCTGTCGGTTAGGTTATAATTTAATTTATTAAATAATATATCACGTTACACATTTGTTTGGTGGGGCCGACCCACTGGCCCCTAATGAAGAGCCGCCACTGCAATCACAAACAAACCAGAAACACAAGCATCATACAGATAACCACATATACACTCACACCAGAAACACAAACACACAACAGCCATACATTTAAGACAATTCTGTAATTTATTTCAAACATACTACTTATAACACAGACAAAATAACTATCGATAGGTATTTAACCTTGAAGAATCCACAATGAAAATCATTATACAGTCTTATGTTCCAACATAGAAGTCTGGAATGTTCCACTGACCTCATAAACTTTGTGCAAGTGGCGTCTTCGTACTTAATAGCTTTGTCCTGACATTGTTCTCTACGTCTCCACACATAGACACCACGTGCACATACACACAAACAGATAAACGTTCTAAAACGAAAACTAACATGGGAGTGATTTATGTTCAATCACTAATGTCTAGCATTACTCTTTAAGTCTGACTTAGTTGGAAAACTCTCGTTAAAATAAATAGTGTATTTTTTTTATTGGATTGTAGTCGGCAAATTTGACTTATGTCATTGTCAAGAAGTCAGTAGTTGTGACTTTAAATTGTAAAGGTATATAGTTATTAGACAGTGGAGGTCCGACAGGAGAGAGACTTATATTGTTACATTCCATTCTTATTAAGTGTCTAAGTAGTTTAGCTATTGCCTTGCGTTTCGATGGTCGTGGACTCAAATCCGGACCGCGTCGCCCTGTTGACTAATGCATATTTTCACAGACTCCTAGGTTTGTAGCCGGAGTTACAGAGTTCGAGTTTTGTGTAATACATTCAACAGACGACGTGTCATTTCTGTGTAGAGGTACCAAGCCATATGGGGTAAAGTCCGGTGCAATGACGCCAATCCTGCGGTCAAAGACATGTTATATAAAGTGATTGAAAGAATATCAAATTATGCAAGAAAGAGTGTATCTTATAATATGGTTTGCTTTGTTCATTTTTTCGTGTTTTCCACGCCAAGGTTGTTTATAAGATTCTGTACTGATAATATAAAAGCTGGCGGTATAAATGGTTGCATGTAATCTTTATTCAAAACTTTCTTTGTCTCTTGTGTGGTGGTATACTGTAATTATTTCTCAAGTTTTTCGTTCATTTTCTGTCACTATCTGTTACACATAAATCACTGAATGAAAATATGAAAGTGAGTTTCGCAACGTATCTGCCACTTTCTGGATCAGATCGCAACAGTGAGCATATGGCAGTTATAGAAATATTTAGAATAAAATTCAAATGAATGAATGTAAATGAATAATTCGACTAGAAATATTAGGAAATATCTTCTAGAGATCACTAATAAAAAATTATTTTAAAATGGTTCTAGTCCTTTCAGACGTTATGGTGTGAAGTGTCTGTCACTTTACTTTTGACCGTAGTGTGCAGGAGGCAGGAGGGCCAAATTCTTTCCTCTCATGTGGCAAGATAAGTGTGGGATTGAGCCCACAATCCTCTTTTGCCCGAGTTGATAAGCAAACGTGTATGAATTACGCTAATCCGTTCCACTCTAGAGATCACTACTTTAGTCTTCTTCTTCTTCTTTATGTTCGTTCTTTACGACCAAATTTTAATCACTCTTTGTGATATGTTTGATCTTTGCCAAGAACGTGTATATGTTGCACATTGGTTTGGTAGGCCCCTAAACACATAGACTTCTACACGTTTAGGACACATGCATCCGATTTCAGTCAAACTACTTTAGTCAAATATAACAAAAGCAAAAGCTTATAGACGAAGGGATCACTTTAGTACACCGGGGTTCCCTATATGACTCAGTTGAGTATTGCACAAAGGGCAAAGCTATAGACGAAGGGATCACTTTATTACACCGGGTTCTCATATGACTCAGTTGAGTATTGCACAAAGGGCAAAAGCTTATAGACGAAGGGATCACTTTATTACACCGGGGTTCTCTATATGACTCAGTTGAGTATTGCACAAAGGGCAAAAGCTTATAGACGAAGGGATCACTTTATTACACCGGGGTTCTCTATATGACTCAGTTGAGTATTGCACAAAGGACGAACCCCGCAGCTCTAGCAACAACCCTAGGAATCTCCGGAAAAATGCAACGATGAACCGAACGACTTGGTCCAGACTCGAACCCATGCTCATTAGAACGCAAGTTAAACGAATTGACCACTTCGTCACAGAGACCTAAGAGAGGTAGGGAAAGATCTAAAGCGACATGAAGATGAACTGTAGAAAGCGAAAGGAATGACCTGGAAGGAAGTAAGTTGGCTTACTCCAGACAGATTTGGTTAGATTGATGATATTTGTTGATGCTTATGCTACAAGAGGTGTTGAGTGAAGAAGATGGTAGTCACATTAACATTAGGGTATATCTGAGATATTGATAATAATAATTCCTCTCGTACCGTTATACGTTACATAGGGCCTGAAAATAATTTCTCCATACCGCTCTATCCTGAGCAACTCGCTCAATCTCCTCCATGGAACTGAGACCTATATTTCCTGCCTCTCTCAGCAAAGTTCGTTTCAGGGTCTCCTTAGGTCGACCTCTCTTTCTTGAACCCTTTGCATCCCACTTCAATGCCTGCTTTGATATTCGTTGATCATTTCTCCTCAAGGTGTGCCCAACATATCTCCATCTTCTCTTTCTTATAACAGTTGTCACTAGTGGTTGACCAGACATGTCCCTGGTTTCATCACTTCTCCTGAATTCGTTCCATTTTATATTCATTATTTTTCGCAGACATCTATTTTCAAATGCATTCAACTTGCTTTCTATATCTTTAGTCATTTTCCAACTCTCTGCATATTTTAAAAGCTGATGTTGCTTTGCCAATTCGTATCATAATTTCTTTTTAACATTTCCTGTGCAATCAAAATTGCTACCTAAATAGGTGAACTGCTCTGTTATTTTTATCATTTTAGATTCCAGTGTGATATCTGCATTACTTATTGATATATATTGATTGAGATATTGATAGACTTAACAAATTCTCTAATTGAGTATATGTTATCAGTGTTGGTCCTCTCGAGGTGACAATCTTCATTCCTCTCGATTTGACAATCTTCATTCCTCTCGACTTGGACAATCTTCATTCCTCTCGACTTGACAATATTCATTCCTCTCGACAATCTTCATTCCTCTCGACTTGACAATTTTCATTCCTTTCGACTTGACAATCTTCATTCCTCTCGACTTGACAATCTTCATTCCTCTCGTCTTGACAATCTTCATTCCTCTCGACTTGACAATCTTCATTCCTCTCGACTTGACGATCTTCATTCGTGAAAATGAAGTTATTTACAAAAGTGTCATCCTTTTCACGGCCAAATCTCTAAGTTTAGTGTATGAATCAGTTGGAAAATACTTTTGTTACAATTTGTTAAGAAATCCTTCCCGCCCCTCATATTTTCAGCTCAGTTTTCTCGTGCAAACAAATACTCTCCGTTTCATCGCTAATGGCACTGTTTCCATTTCGACATCAAATGGAGATGCACATATCTTCAGACTGATCTCCTGCGATCGATCATCCTCAAATCTCACACTGAACTCAGCTTTCAGATCCTTTAACTCATCTACTGGCTAATGTTATGTATATTGTTCTGACTTGCTAATGTAAAAAAGTGATACGCATTGCCCACTTTCAGCTGACTTTCCCAAAGTCGAAGCTTATTTTCAAATGACTGTACAAATCCACATAGCCCATGAACAAATTGAGCATGTATTTGTCAATTGACATTTGCTTCATTTAAGGAAATGACATTTTTTAAAACTGTCGTTATTGCCTATAATATCGTTTTTAGGACGGTCTAGGACAGGAGGGAAATTGACATCCATTAGCAATTCCGTATCGCATAATAATGTTTTTATTTTTTTTCCGATCCAGAAACACTTGAGTTTTCAGCTCTTCGGCTCGGTGTCATGGACATCGTAACCCTTCAGTTCGGTGCCACGAACACCGTAAATCTGGAGAACCTGTGGCTTTTCTGCCAGGCCGCGGAATTGAGCCGCACTCACAGGAGGGCTTGTCACCCGTCGTCGTACGAACACGCTGGGAAAGACTGCAGATTATAATGGGGCGCCATGAATGTTTGACACGGGCACCGCTGTGGACATCGCTGATCTGGATGGCTGACCCACTAGGACTAACATATTTCTGTGACTTTCTCTGGTCGAGTAGAGGAAACTATTAACTATTTTATGACACATACGATATCGTAGCTAATTTTATAAACATGAAGGGAAAACTTGCACATAATTTTCAATGAAAACATTGCCCACCTGCCCAGCGTGTTCGCACAATTGAAGAAAGTGTGCTCAATGTGGGTACCCAGACAATTGAAGGAGGAACACAAAATGAACCGGTTTGGCCTGTCCTTGCGTCATCTCTGTCGATACGAAGATGAAGGAGAAGACATGCTGAACAGGATTGTTACTGAGGATGAATCATGGGTGCATCACTACCAGCCCGAATCAAAGCGTGCTTCAATACAGTGGAAACATCTTTCTTCGCCTTGTGTCAAAAATTCAAGGTTACGCCATCAGCAGGGAAAGTCATGCTGACGGTGTTCTGGGATTGTCAAGAAGTGCTTTTAACCAATTTCAAGAAGAAAGGTGACAATGTGAATTCTGAATCATACTGTGAAGTTCTATCGATGCTTCATGATGCAATTCGAAAAAAATGCCCAGGGTTGCTGACTACAGGAGTGGTGCTTCTTCATGACAATGCCAGACCACATACGGCGCGATTAACTCAGGAGAAAATTAACCAACTAAGGTGGAAAGTTCTGGAACATCAACCTTACAGTCCCGACTTAGTCCCTAACGATTTCCACCTTTTTGGTCCACTGAAAACCCACCTTGGCGGGAGACATTTCGTGAATGACGCCGAAGTTGAATGTGAAGTGAAAACGTGGTTAGAAAACAGAGCCCGCAGTTCTATGCAGCCGGTTTGGGAGGATTGATAAAACGATGGGATAAGTGCATCAATCTTGGTGGAAATTATGTTGTGAAATAAAGGAACAATGTATGTATAAAAATAAACTGGTTTCAAGTTGTTATCATGTTTAGTTATTTTTCTACAGCCTTTTGTGGCTTACTTATTGACTTCCCCTCGTACGTATCCCTGTCTTACTCCCGATCCAACGTGGAACGTTTCTGATAATCCTGTGTTTGTTGTAACCGTACACTGATACAGAGGCTCTTGCATAGATTAACTAAGTGATCATTAACTCCATAAATTGACAGTATTGTACGTGTACTTTTACAATTGTCATGAATTTCTGTTAGAAAGTAGCTAATTGAACTGTACTTGTATTGTTTGTAATATAGTCGTGAGCAACTGAAAACTGCTTAGCTAATTTTTAAACACTACTCTATGTTGTCAACCATTCAATCGTAGATTATACAATCCGACGAGAGAGAGAGAGACTTATATTGTCACATTTCATTCGTGTTAACAACATAATTTACAAGTTACACTTAGATTGTTTTGACAAATCCTCCGTCATTTTTATTATTGTTTAGCAATGTTGTCGTTTATAGTTAAGCTTATCTTAATAGTATTGACTCTGTGATAAACATTTTGTTATTAGAACCATCCGCTGACAAATCTTTGTTTTTTTTACAAAAATAACTTTAAACTTTGTTTTTTTTTCTTAGTTCATCGTTAAAGTCAACATAACTTGAACGATTTGATTCGTAATGTTTTTGTAAGTTGTATTCTTTTAGTGCTGAAATAGTTTGAGAAAATATCAACAAATGGGTTTCATTTATTGATAGGAAAAAAATACTTTGCAATCATAAGACGTACTTTACAGTCATAAGTGGCTGGGATGAATGCATTACTTAATTAACGCTCTCTGTTTTTACAATAATTGAATATTTATTATCTTGTTTGAACTGAATTAGCGTAGGAAATGATGATGAGTTTTTATTGTACTATCACGAATTATTTTGTCAGTTAGGCAATTATGAAGTGCTGACATGGACTCGTCCACATTTGAGGTTTGTTATGTTGTTTCAGTTTCAGTTTGAAATATCTTCATTGCACTCCGGACATGTCCATAGGTGCTCCAATCTCCTTCGCAATATCTCCAACAGCGTCCAGCGACTGACCGTACCAGTTCGATTTTGATTGATGAGCCTACTCGTATACCTCTCGTAATGTTTTTTCTTGCTACTCCAATCTTCAAACCCAGCTCCTGCAATCTAGTAGTTGACGGGGATTGGTTTAAGTGAAAATCTTCTTTGCGGCCACGATCTATGAGGGTGTTCAAGATGTCAGCTTTGTCCATTGGACGGCCCTCTGATATGGCGGCAGAGCCAGCCAGTCTGTCTGTTCTCTCATTGCCAATGACACCCATGTGCCCCGAAACGAGGACAAGTGTAATTCTGCAAATTGTTGACGCCTGCAGTGATTTAGTTCATTGCCTGCGCCTCGAACCAGCCTCCACCTTTCGGATCATACTCATTGAATCACTCAGAATTCACGCATGAGAATAGTTTTGTGACTCTAACCAGAGTAGTGCATTGGTCCCCGCCAGTACCTCCATTGTCATGCTGCTTGTTGTCATACTAAATACACCACTGGCTTCCTTGACAATTCTGTCACATAAGCTTGCAGAAAAGAAGATGCAGACTTTTCGTGACGAACTACCGATCCACCCGTGTAAATCACAACGTCGTCTTCATTGCGGTTTTAATCGATGATGGCTTTGACGTCTGCATCCAACGCAGCGGGATTTCCCTCTCTGTAACCTTTGTCAAATTTAATGATGGTTGAAAAAGTGTTCCAGTATATTGAAGGCATTGGTATTCATTCTTCCCCATAGTCAATATTGTTGAGCCCGCATACCAGCTGAACAGTATCTGCGGCACGGTCAACCCATGACTTGCCACGCTTTATATTATGTTGATTTTACAGGAATACAAATATTAAGTAGATATATTGAAGGTTTATGGTAGGTATATATATGGCCACCTATTTTGAGATAAACAACATTCACTGTCAACTTGCATTGATTTGCTTGATGGTATTCTTAGAAAGAGAAGATGGAGATATGTTGGGCACACCTTGAGGAGAAATGATCAACGAATATCAAAGCAGGCATTGAAGTGGGATGCAAAGGGTTCAAGAAAGAGAGGTCGACCTAAAGAGACCCTGAAACGAACTTTGCTGAGAGAGGCAGGAAATATCGGTCTCAGTTCCATGGAGGAGATTGAGTGTGTTGCCCAGGATAGAGCGGTATGGAGAAATTACTTGTAGGCCCTATGTAACGTATAACGGTACAAGAGGAATTATTATTATTCTTAGGATTGAGTATAATAACAATTGACCACCTATATTGAGATAAACAACATTCACTGTCAACTTGCATTGATTTGCTTAATGACATTCTTAGTATTGAGTAAAATATCAATTTATACGTTAGTAGTTATACGTAACACCAGCAAAACTATATTGCGATGCAATAAAGTTAAACTCTGTTTCTTAATTAACAGTAGATACTAAAATCAACGATATTTTTAACACATTGAGAGAGTCATTCCGGACAGAGGAGTTTCAGGGCTATGAATCCCACTCGCTGACCAGATTGAGAGAGATGGTTGTCGATATTGGTGCAGACCGAAAAGAACGACATACCAAATATGCAAAGAGATTGATTAATCAACATCGAACTGGTGTGTTGGGCCGCTGGACGTTGCTGAATTTGTTGAGGTGGAGATCGGAGCACCTATGGACATGTCCAGAGTGCTATGATGATGATCCTCATATAACTAATAACTAAAACCAATTACAGTATAGTTTCTCTTATAACGGACCGATATTACATCACACAATGATATCACTAAGTTAGTATCACACAATGATATTATCACTAAGTTAGTATCACACAATGATATTATCACTAAGTTAGTATCACACAATAATATCACTAAGTTAGTATCACACAATGATATTATCACTAAGTTAGTATCACACAATGATATTATCACTAAGTTAGTATCACACAATGATATTATCACTAAGTTAGTATCACACAATGATATTATCACTAAGTTAGTATCACACAATGATATTATCACTAAGTTAGTATCACACAATGATATTATCACTAAGTTAGTATCACACAATGATATTATCACTAAGTTAGTATCACACAATGATATTATCACTAAGTTAGTATCACACAATGATATTATCACTAAGTTAGTATCACACAATGATAATATCACTAAGTTAGTATGGTTGATCATTCATATAAAGAAAAATATGAAATGGTGATACGGGTGCAGGCACTATAAAGTGCCCCTGATCGCTGCCAACACAAACGCCTAAAAATAAATGATTGCAATGCATCCCTTCATTTACTGGTATTTGTGTGATTACCTAATATAACCAAGAATAGTGTTTATTTTATAAATGTTCTTCATTATCTTGTCTTTAGCGGCCTTTTGGTAGTTTAGTTATTTTCAAAGTAAAATGTTTCTACTGGGATTTTAGTTTCAAATAAACATGATGTCAATGCAATCATTTTTGGATATGCATTTGTAATATATAGAAGGTAGCGATAAAGTAGGGTCCCAGGACGCAAAGGCAGAGGCAGACCAAGAAGATGGCTACAAGATATTAAAGAAACCATGAATATGACCATCGACGAAGTGGGTGAACTGACTAGAGACAGAGTGAATTTCAGATGTGCTGCAAAGAGAGCAACGTCCTATAAAGGATACGCACCTTGATGATGGTGAGCGACAAAGTATATCCTAGATCTAAATATGTTAAAGTTTGAGTATTTTCCGTGACCTGGAAGATACGCGTGACTACTTGGGTTATACAAGTAATATCTCAAGTTATAAAAACGAGAGCCATTTCTCAGGACTAGAAACCCGAGTGGCTATTGAAAAATGAAATATGATATTATCAATACCAAAACACGTGCAACAAACAGCTTTACTGGCAACTGCCAAGGCGAAGAAAAAATACGTAACATCAGTAACAAATGCAAATGTAATGACCAAATGATCCGTTATTATAGTAACACAGACGGAGCTGAAATAGAGATTAAGCCATGAACAATAAAGTTTAAAAAAATAATCTGCTTAAGCTTAGATCATCGGAATGTAGATACGAACAAACTGAATATAGTATATACGTTAATGATATCGTTATTGCTATCATAAATGTCGTCATCATGATAGCTATCACATGTGTATTGATAATAGTATTAAATAACAACTGCAGCTGTTGGTAAAATATTAATAAATACTGATATTCAACAACCAAATAAAGGGTTTAATGCTGAAGTATTGACTTCATTGAATCGGGTTTTTACACCATATGACTCGGTCCCTAGAAATGGCACACTGCCTGCAGACAGCATTGCACAAAACACGTACTCAGTAACTCCGACAACAATCGTATGGGTGTCTGGGGGAAAATACACTCGTAAACATGACGGCATGGTCCGGATATGAACCCACATTCTTCGAAACATAAGTAAAAAAGGCTTAGCTACAGAAAATCAAATAAACTAATAATCAATATACGTGACGTATTAATCTGCGGGAATGTTTGTCTTTTGTGTACAAATATTGCTAGTGTACATACTTTTTTGTTGGTTGTGATAATATTTTGAAAATAAATAGATTAATTAATCCTGTATTAGATATGAATTTCAAAGATGTTTCACTTTCTAATTTCGCTTTTAAACACATTTAGATAATTAACATTTCCTGCAGTATTTTTAAACCTTAGGGTATGACATGCCTGTCACTTCATATTTATAGACCCTAGTATGCATGAGGAAGGAAGGTCAATTCCTTTCGTCAGGTGTGGAACGTCGAATGTTGGATTGAACCCACAATCCTTTTGAGTCCAAGTCGATATGTGAACACTTACTCTAATCCATCTCTTTTGAGTCCAAGTCGATATGTGAACACTTACTCTAATCCATCTCTTTTGAGTCCAAGTCGATATGTGAACACTTACTCTAATCCATCTCTTTTGAGTCCAAGTCGATATGCGAACACTTACTCTAATCCATCGCTTTTGAATCCAAGTCGATATGTGAACACTTACTCTAATCCATCTCTTTTGAGTCCAAGTCGATATGCGAACACTTACTCTAATCCATCTCTTTTGAGTCCAAGTCGATATGTGAACACTTACTCTAATCCATCTCTTTTGAATCCAAGTCGATATGTGAACACTTACTCTAATCCATCTCTTTTGAGTCCAAGTCGATATGCGAACACTTACTCTAATCCATCTCTTTGAGTCAAGTCGATATGCGAACACTTACTCTAATCCATCTCTTTTGAGTCCAAGTCGATATGCGAACACTTACTCTAATCCATCCCTTTTGAAAATAGTGTTTTAGACAGTGGCTCCTCGAGATAATTTTTGTTGGTGGGGTCAGACAGAAATTTTCAGAAAAATCATTGTTTCGCTTAAGTTAGATTTTAATGTATAAAATAATAAATACACGTTTCACCTTACTTTTGGTGGGGCCCGACCCACACTGGCCCTTAATGACGAGCCGCCACTAGTTTTAGATATAAAGAAAAACATAAACTGCAGATGTAAATGCTTTATTAAGAATTAATCAAGAGCGTAGATTACATAAAAGTAGGACTGACAAAAGTAAGTATAAGATATGTATGATATCATAAAATAACGATTCAAACATAAGCAATGTAATACAACTGTAATTAGAAATTATGTTTATGATTGCAAGAAACAAGTATACATCAAACAGTAGAACCAAACCAAAATCAATGTTTTTCTTCTTCTACGAACGCTCCATATATACCACTTGATAACCACTCTTTGTGATTTGTATGTAATCTGAGCCTAAGACCAATCGTACGTTGTGTCAGTTATGCGCCTACAAGTAGGTTAGCACATCCGATTTCTGCGGCACTTTTTAATTTATTAGGTAGCTTCCCTAGGCCCCTACCTCAGTCGCCTCTTACGACCTTAAAGGTCGTCTTTTTTACTATTCTTTTCTTCCTCAGTGGGCCCTGGCAATACAAGGGCGAGAAACCAATCGACATCCCTCAATCAGATGAAGGTGTCGTCTGGATTAAATTAGTTCAAATCCTGACTGCTTTTAAATTTCTTGTCTGCATTGTTTACAGTAAAACTGAGAAACTGGTCACTAATTCTATTTGAAATAGAACAAATACATTAATATATAGGTTTTGTAAAAGAAACATGTATCTTTGTTTACATCGCGTTTGATATAACTAAATCTATAACATTGCATAGTTTAAAAAAAGAGTGAAGAATCATTCTACATAACATGAGGTATGTTGAAAAATACGATGAGGAATCCGTATTTTTCATTGACCATCAGATCACGATAGGTGATGTGGTCAGCATCACGTCGGTCGCCTTTACTTCCCAGTGCTTGTCTTGTACTAATTTGAGGATAGAGGATTGAACCTGGACCACACGCCTAAGAAGCAAGTTCATTAACCACAACGCGTTAGCGACTCTCATAACATTATATAAGTAAAAAGTAAAGTAAAGGAACCCTTTCATACCTCGTGGTATATAAGTCAATACAGTGTTAGGCCTGTATTTTCATTGACCGTCGGCACACGATGGGTGATGTGGTCAGCATCACGCCGGCCGCCTTTACTTTCCCAGAGCATGTATGGTACCCAGTTGAGGATGGGTCGACCTGAGAGCCGTCGTGGTCGGGAAAAATTGCAGGAGCTGAACCCAGACCACCAGCCTTGCGAAGCGCATTCACTAACAACTACGCTACAGCGGCCCTCAACATTATATAGTCCGTATTATATTGACTAAGTTGAACCACCCAAAAATGATTTTATCTCATCATATGAAGCTCTAAGGTTTATTATAAAAAAACATCAATAAGATATAAATGTAGATGAATGGAACTTATCAGCTCGTCAACTCTGCTGAAATAATCGTTCTCATCACAACACTAGAAAAACAACCTCAGAGTGTACCTGGAATATTGCTACATAATAACGAGTGCTAGAAAATGACCGCAGGTATTATATATAAATTAGAGGGCGTGTTGGTCACTGATTGATTTGTCGACCCGTGCCCAAGGAAATTATGATATTGGCGTTATTTTCGTTTTCTAGAAATCTGTTGACTGACTTTTACAATTTTATTTCAAGCGTTACCGTATGTTCCCTTATCTGTCTACATCTTCAGAAGTGGACAGCAGTACTCTTGCATCAAGTAGTCAGAAGTGGACAGCAGTACTCTTGCATCAAGTAGTCAGAAGTGGACAGCAGTACTCTTGCATCAAGTAGTCAGAAGTGGACAGCAGTACTCTTGCATCAAGTAGTCAGAAAGGCGCAGCAGTACTCTTGCTACAGGTAGGAGATGAATTGCCCCAAGAAAGACAGTAATGAACACAGATGAGAGTTCATTAGCTCGGGCCGTCTTTGCATTGCAGGTTGGTTCCAATGGACACCCAGCATCCCCTGTCTCTTGCCTTGATGTTGCACTCTGCCAGTTAGTAAATTGACGATAGCTTGTTGTTTCCCTATCACTTACGCCTCGGTCTTCCACTGACTCGTAATCCTTTAGCTTTTCCCTGTATTAAAGTTGCGTTCAATGTGTCATGTCAATTTATGTGTCTGGAACATTTCATTTCTTTGTATTTTATTCCCTGTTCAAAAAAATCTCTTTGTCTATATCTGATAGTTACACTCCGCTTATTCTTTTGGAGTTGGGTGTTTCTGTGTGAAGGTTATTCTCTAGTCAAGAATAACCGATAAACAATACTGCTGCTAGATACAGGTGAACGTTACACATCGTCTATTCCATCAGCAGGGCCTAGGGGCACATTACTCACCATCTAATCACGAATGATTTAAGTCAGTAATGAAACTCTACCTGACTATCATTATTGTAACTGCCCATGGACGTTCACCGTTAAGGCAGCAAAGGAGGTGGGACACTTGCCCTGAAAATATTTTTTTGTTTTCTGGAAAATTGTTAATTAATTGTCTTCTTACTAGCACCTGCATTTTATACGATAGAAAGAAATGTGAGAATGGCTGCTGCTAACTCTCTCTCTCTCTCTCTCTCTCTCTCCCTGCCTTTTTAACCCGGATTGGGGTATAGGCCCTCAACCAACTCATGCCAAGTATTCTTATCTCTAGATATCTCCTGCAGCTTCCTCCAGCTCTTCTTTATTGTTGCTAACTAGCTATGGTTTAAACATTTATTAGAAGTTTATATTTCTATACATGGAGCCTGCAATCAAAATCTGATCTGAATCTGGCCCTCTCCATTTTCATGTAGTAAACTATCAACTACAGTTTGTCAAGATTCATTCCCCCACAATCACCTCTCGGAAAAATGTATGTAGACGTCTATGCAATTGCCTATTGTGAACGTGATACACTACCTATTTTTTCATTGAATACGATACCAGGACCGTGCGGTATATTTTCTCAGCATGATGCAAGTCTTCGAAATGCCGCCCCTTAAATCTTTTTCTTTAAAATAACCTTCAATTGTAATTTTGATTTTGCTGCTCATGCCGCCCCCATTATGGTGCCGCCTGATGCGGCTGCCTCTCTGCACCATAACAAGGCATGGCCCTGTACAATACATATATTTAGTATGTGAGAGCAATTGTTGTGTAAGTATGTATATTAGACAGTCTAACGTGTTTACGTTTAGTATGTGAGAGCAATTGTTGTGTAAGTATGTGTATTAGACAGTCTAACGTGTTTACATTTAGTATGTGAGAGCAATTGTTGTGTAAGTATGTATATTAGACAGTCCAACGTGTTTACGTTTCTCCAGATATATTTTCAACACATGTTTGTACAGTAATCTGCTTAACCTTGGATCGTCGGAATGTAGATACGAACACACTGAATATAGTACACACGTTAATGATATCGTTATTGCTATCATAAATGTCGTCATCATGGTAGCTATCACTTGAGTATTAATATTAGTATTAAATAACAACAGCAGCTGTTGGTAAAATATTAATAAATACTGATACTGAACAATCAACGTTTTTGGGTTTTTTCGATTCAGAAGCACTTGAGCTTTTAGCTCTTCGGCTCGGTGCCATAGACATTGTAACTCTTCGGTTAGGTGCTACGAACACCGTAAATCTGGAGAATCTGAGGCTTTTCTGTCTGACCGCGGAACCGAACCGTACTCACAGGGGGCTTCAACAATCAAATAAGGGGATCTAAAGCTGAAGTATTGACTTCACAGCATCGGGGTTTTACATCATATGGCTCGGTCCCTATTCGCAGAAATGGTACACCTCACAGTGATATCGTATACCAAAGAAATATGCAGCTAGAGCAATGAGCATACGATTTATAACCAGACGTCTTGTCACAGTTAATGAGCTATAATATAAAAAGTGCTAGAAATATGGAAGCATTTATTGTTTTCGTTAGTAATATGACCACAAGTAAAGTTGACAAGTTAAAAAAAACCAGACTAAATCAACGCTTCTACCAAAAGACCTTTATCAAACAAAGGATAAAGAGATAAATATAAGGTAATATCATCATCATCATCAGGTACCGTGCCGGCTGGCGTATGCGATCATGGATCTCCACAAATCTATGTCGTTAGTGTTTGCTATCAACTCAGATAGGCTATCTAAAATTTTCTCTCTCTGTCTTCCTCTGTCACCCCTTCCCTCGATTTTACCGGTTGTCACAATGTGTTCTAAACCTCCCCTTCTCATCACTTGCCCGAAAAATGATGACTGCCTCTTTCTTATATTGATGATAAGCTTTCTCTGTGTCTTAATCTCATTCAGCACGTCAACATTAGTCATTTTAGCAGTTCATGGGATTCTCATCATTCTTCTGTAAAACTACATTTCTGTGGCCCTCAGAGATTTTTCGATCTGTGTTTAATATAAGATAATATACAATGAAAGTAATATACGATGTCATAATAGATAAAACGTTACTCACAGAACTAATATGGAGTTTATTTTATGAATCCACGATAACTTTCTGGATCATGTGGCTGGCTACCCCATCCGATAAAAAACGTTAGCTACAAAATCCAACTAACCATGAATGCTAATGAGTTAGTTGAGCCAGTATGACCCAATTGGGGTTTGAAAGGCAAAAAGAAGGAAGGAAAGGAACTTTCTGAGTGAAATTCGTTTCTATTGTGTCATTGTATTTTGCTTTATTTGCATCATCATCATCATCAAATAGCTTGTCCTGAGCAGAACTTTGCCACCCCAACAGTCCTCTGGAATTTCTCTCTCTCATAGACCAGATGTCTTGCCTCTGCAGCTGTCATGTTCAACCCATCAGTTACTTCCTGAATCCATCTTCTCCGTGGTTTTCCTCTTCTTCTCTTTGCCGATATGCCTCCTTTCATGGCGGTCTTCTCCAGCCCTTCATGTCTTTTAAATGTCCAAAATATCTCAATTTTCTCTTTCTTATTTGTAGCATCAGTCAGTTTTCTTTGATTTTGAGTTCTTTCTAGATAGATCTATTTGTTCTCTTCTCTGTCCAAGATATACGGAGGACTTTTCTGTAACACTTATATTCAAAAGCACATATGTGTTTTACCACTGCTTTATTAAATGTCCATGCTTCACACCCATACGTTGCCACTGGGAATATGCATGCTCTTAGTATTCTTATCTCTGTTTTCTTATCAGTTCTGTTTCACACTGTTTTTAGTTGTTTAATTTTTTGAACCAAGGTATTCAAAACTGTTCACATTTTCTACTTTCTCTCCGTTGATAAAAATATCTTTCGTCATGTTCGTGTTATCTGTTGTCATTATTTTTGTTTTTGCCACATTGATATATATTATTTTGTTTTTCGCTTTTATCTTTCACTTCCCTAATAATTTCTCAATCCCTTTTTGTGATGTTGACAGTAACACTGTATCCTCATCGTATCGTAGTTCAGGCATTTCTATTTCTCTTCCTTCTATTATAAAAGGATCGTATTGTTCCTTTCCAATATGTTCTGTAACATTCCTCATGATGTTTTCTGCATATATGTTATGTGCATCACTTGTTTTATTTTGTGGACACGTATATTTATTTTAATGTATTTTATGACTACATTTCTTTGTGTTAAAAATATGTTGTCTTTAATAACAATTTTGACTTCAGTCCACTTCATTTTTAGTGGTGTATTTTGTTACCAGGGTTCATCAAATCATACCTGAATGACAAGATTGTGTTAACTTTGTGACATCGTATCTCTTCTTCTTCTCTCGTTCGTTCTTCACGGCCAAATTTATAATTCTTCTTGTGATATATAATTGATCCTTTGACAAGAACGCTTGTTCTACGTTGTGCAATTATGTGCACATGGTGACTAGCCCAGCCCACCCGGTTTCAGCCAGCTGTTTATTTACTAGGGTAGCTAGTCCTAGCGAACGATCCATTCTGCCGTATTTTAAATCATATCTAAATAATGCTAATAGATCACTCACAAAGAATAGATAGCTTTTCTTTGTACATACAACGTAATTTTTCGTCATCTTTGTTCATGTTTGTGAGCCTACTAGATCTGCAAGACTATTTCCAATAGATCTGCAAGACTATTTCCAATGAGAAGTTGATCCTATTTTTCAGTTAGATGCTGCGATACAATAAATTCTGCTTCAGATCTACGCTCTCTAGCCACATCTGTCGTCGTGGATCATATTAGGTCACAAGGTACTAACACGATTACCGTTCTTGATTCTGTAGTAATTGGAAGTGCTAATCCCTAACTCGTTAGGAGTAGATGAAATCAGTCCAAGATGTTCTTGGTTCGGGCTAGACCGCCTAGTGTAGTCCGTATAGAATGAGAAATTAGGCTTATATCCTTCTCTGCATATCTTCATGAAGTCACGCTGAAAGTTTGTGTTGAGAAGTCCGTATATAACAGGGTTTAGGCAAACGGACGTGAAGGCAAGCATAACACAGAAGGCGTGCAGCAGCGGAAAGTCTATACCGGAAAACAAAGAGTAGTTGACAGTGACAAGAGCGTTGACGAAATGTAAAGGGAACCACACAACCCCAAAAGAAATAGCAATTGTTGACAATAGGATGATATTTTTCCGATGTCTTCGTCCCTTTCGTCTGATATTGGCATCGTAAGCTGAATTGTATTGTTGTCTGGATCCAAGGAATCTACCTATGAGCAAATGAAGCACAACTATGGATATCAAGGGAGACAGATATTGCAGAAGTAACATTAACACATTATACACTGTGCTAGCATTTTCTGATTCCCATTTCTCTGTACATAAAGAATACAATACGTTTCCATTGAAACCTTTGATGTGTTCTATGTCATGCACAACTACCATTGGAATGGATATACAAATGGAAGAAGCCCAAATTAAGCTTAGACATATGTAGACGCTGTGCTTCAGACGTGCCTGGTGTTTGTTGTAAATGATTGCACTATACCTGTCCACAGCCAAGGCGACCAGCGTGAAGGTGGACACGAAAACATACACTGTCTGTAATGGAGTCACAAGCTTACACAGGGCTTCTCCCAGCACCCAGTCTTTCATCACAAGCCGGACAACTGTCAGTGGTTTGCACACTGCACATGTCAAGATATCACTTCCAGCTAAGTTGAGAATATACCAATTTCTCGATGATTGACGACAACCTTTGCGAACAATGATGTAGAACAAGAGACTATTGCTTGCCAATCCAGTACAAATCAGAATAGCAAAACATATGATGATCGAACACTCAACTTTCTTAGAAAACCAACGCCTATCTGCCTGGTACTCCATCGACACTAGCAAGAACTCTTCCATCGAGAAATTAAACTTGCTCCGAAATTCGACAAGTTCTACCGTGCAGCTGAAATTGTTTATGCAAGCCATAATAAAACAAAGCAACGTCAATTAAATTTTCAAAGTTTGATACATACTGAATTCTTAGATACGAACACTTTAATTTCAAAAACTCTCTGCAGAGATTGTTTTGTTATTATAGACACTAAAACCAAACATCCTGTAGTGCTGAAACACATACATAGGCACACACACACGATGTAGTTTAAGCTCGTAATGCATCAAGTTATTGATCGCTTGTTCTGTATATAATTACTCAATATGTCATGTCTAATTCTTTGCGCGATAAGTTGATTTGATGTCTAGTATCTAAGACTGTCATTCTTGAAGTGATATCTGCTGTAGGTTTACATCAATGTTGGTTGTATCTTTGAGTGAACCTGTTATAAAACAAAACAAAAGAAACGGAGTTAAGATGCGTCTAGAAATAAAACACGTAATTACAAAGTACCGTAGTTTTACAAATTACAAAAACAATGACAAAATACAGCAACGTTTCGACCAACAAGGCCTTTATCAAGCAAACGAACAAACAGGAGTGACAAATTAAAATGAAACACAAATGGACGACCAAATACAAACGTATCTAAGGAAAATCTGGAATAAAAACGAATAACGAAATAAATGTAACACAAAAACACACATAAAAACTAGAAATAGAAAGGAAAAGAAACAATGAAACATCTAGTAAATATATAACTTGAATACATGCAACATATACCCATATAGATTACAAAGCAGGGAAGAGAAAGTACTAAGAAGCATAAGAATGGAATATAACATGAATACATGCAACATATACCCATATAGATTACAAAGCATGGGAAGAGAAAGTACTAAGAAGCATAAGAATGTAATACGTTGAGCCGCGTGGTCGCAAGGTACCATACAAAGAAATCAACCGATTCTCCAGAGCAAATCGACTGCGATCATCCGAGGAACATGATCGGATGGCTGTGACCTGGACATCGTGAGCACCTAAATGGCCAGTATCATTGAAATGGGTGGCTACAGTGGTCACAGAGCATTGGCGTATGTCGCGTAAGTGTTGGGCGAATCGGTCACTGAGCCTCTTGCCTGTCTCGCCGATATAAGCCTTGTTACACCGCTTACAGATAATGGCATAGATAAGATTACGGGACTCGCATGTGAACCCATCGTCAATAAGAAACGTGCCTAAAGGAAAAGATACAGTACGCGTCTGTATCATATAAGCACACGTGTTGCAACGCCGACGACCACACTGGACAGTGCCAAAATGAGTCTGGATATTGGACTTAAGGCGACTGTGTACCAACATATCCTTAAGACTTCTGTCCCGTCTGTAAGACACCAAAGGATAGTTGGGGAAGACAGAACGGTCTCAGGATCTGATCTAAGGAGAGACAGATGACGGAATAAAACATTTTCACCAGGGAACTATGTGGGTGGTAAGTTAAGATAAGTTTTACTCTGTCAGAGTTACTAGTCCTATGCTGACTGGTAAGAGCCTGCTGGCGAGTGATTTTCTGAACTCGATGCATAGCCGAGACAAGTACCTCTCCGGGTATAGGCGCCTACGAAAGAAATCAAGCATCTCGCGAGCTCTCTCAAGAAAATTATCGTCCTCACTACAAAGGCGACGAAGGCGTAAGAGCTGCGAGAATGGCAAAGAGTCACGACAAGCCCGGGGATGGGAAGAAGTATAGAGGAGAAAACTATGTGCATCAGTAGGCTTGTAATATACTGATGTAGTGATAGCGGATAGGCGTAAGGTGATAGTAATGTCAAGAAAGTTGACACAAGTAGTGGAGATGTGAGAAGTAAAACGAATCATCATCATCAGGTGCCGTCTCCACATCGAAGGTTGGCTGCAATGAATCTCCAGCATCCTCTGTCTTTCGCCTTGGTGTTGCACACTGCCAGACTGTAACCTGTCCATTTCTTAAAGTTTCCTCCCACTTATCTCTCGGTCTTCCTCTTGCTCTTCCTCCCTCAACTTCCCCTCTAGTAAATGTTTTATCATGGTGTCATGCCTTTTATGTGCCCAAAATACTTTACTTGTCTGAATTTTATTTCTCTTAATAATTGTTTCTTCATGCCTAGTTTTCCTAAAACTTGTTTATTTGTCTGTTTTTCTGTCCATGAAACTCTGCTTATTCTTCTATATATCCACATCTCAAATGCATCAATTCTGTCTTCTAACTGCTTGTTCATTGTCCATGTTTCCGAGCCATACATTAATATAGGATATATATAGCATTTGATCATTCTAATTTTTAGCCTGTTTGTGATTTGTTAAAACGAATAGAAGGGTTGAAAACATTAATGAAATTAATGAAGCGTGACAAATCGGCTTCAGGCATATCAGTGATGCCAATACAGTCATCAATGTATCTGTGATAGACAGACGGAAGGGGGCCATCATATGTAGTCCATATTAGGTGTTCAAGATAACCCATGAAAAGACAAGCATAACTAGGTCCCATTTTAGTACCCATGGCAACCCCACTGATCTGCTCAAAGAATTGGTCATTAAACTGAAAGGAGTTAAGAGTGAGAACTAGTTCCGCAAGACGAAGGAGAGCAGAAGTTGACACAAGTGGATTAGTTCTCCTATTGAGAAAGAACTGGAGAGCTATAAGGCCGTCAGGATGAGGTATAGAAGTGTACAATGAGCACACATCAAGGAGGAAGAGACGGTAGGTTCTCTCGGTAGCAACTCAATGGTAGAAAAGACAGACAAAGCGTGGTTTGTATCCTTCAAAAATGACGGGAGTGTGGTGACTATGGGATTAAAGATGCTATCAAGGAATTCGGAGATGTGTTCCGTAGGACAAGAGCAAGCAGAAACGATAGGCCTACCGGGATTGTGGAGTTTATGAATTTTGGGGAGCATATAAAGGCAGGTTTACCCAAACAGCTATCGATCACACAGAGTGATGATGCACTGGATGGAAGGTCGTTCGTGGCAATTAAGTTCTTAATGACTTCACGAACCTTATTATTATTAGACTGAGTGACATCAGTAGGGCTGGTTTTATAAAACTGAGTGTCACGCAGTTGGGTATGACCTTCCTGAAGGTAAAGATCTTTGCTCCAGACGACTATAGCTCCGCCTTTGTCGGCGGGTTTGATAACAATGTCATCACGTCTAGAAATAACAATGAGTAATACTTATTTAGATAATACCTATTTACAGAGAACAATCAGTGTCCAATTACTAAATGTATTCATTATGTCTTTGTGATGGTTTGAGAGGGTCTAATGATGAGGGTTTGAGAGGGTCTAATGATGAGGGTTTGAGGTCTAATGATGAGAGTTTGAGAGGGTCTAATGATGAGAGTTTGAGAGGGTCTAATGATGAGAGTTTGAGAGGGTCTAATGATGAGAGTTTGAGAGGGTCTAATGATGAGAGTTTGAGAGGGTCTAATGATGAGAGTTTGAGAGGGTCTAATGATGAGAGTTTGAGAGGGTCTAATGATGAGAGTTTGAGAGGGTCTAATGATGAGAGTTTGAGAGGGTCTAATGATGAGAGTTTGAGAGGGTCTAATGATGAGAGTTTGAGAGGGTCTAATGATGAGAGTTTGAGAGGGTCTAATGATGAGAGTTTGAGAGGGTCTAATGATGAGAGTTTGACTTTATTGCACCTAGTCAGTCCCTTTTCACCGAAATAGCAAGCAACCTGCCAAGAGTATTGAGCAAAGCACGAACTCCGTAGCTTCAATAACAATCTTGAGAATATCTTGAAAAAATGCACTCATTAGCAAAACGGCTTGGCTCGAATTCGAACCCACGATCGCCGAAACGCAATACAAACTGTTTAACCACTTAGCCACATCTTTCTTTCACTATTAGTTATTGGTTACCAGATCGAAGTTATGACACTCGGGACAGACTCTTAATTGTTCATACTTCCCTTTTTAAAAAGTTGAAAGATATTCATGATAATCGTCCTCTTAGCTCACTGATTGAGCACATTCATAACTCTGCCCCTCAGACATTCAGTTTCGTGTGTTTAACATACCATTTCAAACTCCGTAAATTGCTAGACAGATTAAACATCAACTTCAGTGTTATCATCAAATAAACGATCTCTGAGTGACCAAAAACGTTTTCTCATATCCATCATCAACTTCCTGAGAATCATTTGATACAAGTCTGCAGTGGCGGCTCGTGATCATTTTTTTTGGTGGGGCCAGAAAAACATTTTCGGAAAAATCATGGTTTTGTGTTATGTTATATTTTAATTTATTTAAAAATACACATTACACATTAATTTTGTGGGGCCCGGCCCGTAGGCCCTTAATGACGAGCCGCCACTGCAAGTTTGTATGATCTCTCATTGTCACAAACACTATCATGTCCATGACAGTGGATCCAAATCAGCTCCCAGAGATTGTAACCCTTAATATGGGACATCCACTCAAACGACAACCTGTTATACTGAACAATCCGAAGAACGGTAAACAAAAGTAGGGCCAGTAAACGGATCACTGGAATAAAATAACTACACATGTGTATGCATATTTATGAGCACACATTTGAAGCCGCTGCATATGTCAATACAACGAATAAAAAGTATGTTATTAATCTATGCATCTAATGAGCAAGTTCCCTTCATCAAGAGCGTATAATCAAATCACAATATCCAGAATACAGACCAGTTCAATTCTGCACTACACGGTTACCAGGCTGATATATTTCAATTTTGTATCTTCTTCTTCTTCTTTGCGTTCGTCCTTTACGACCAATTTTAATCACTCTTTGTGATATGTTTGATCTTTGCCAAGAACGTATATACGTTGCATATTGGTTTGATAGGCCCTAAACGCATAGACTTCTACACGCTTAGGACACATGCATCCGATTTCAGCCAAACCTCCTTAGTCGCCTCTTACGACATGCGTGGCAGGTAACAGTGGTTCTATTCTTTACACCCAATTTGGGCCCCGGTAACCACTCGGGCGTAATTTTGTATGAAATATTACACTTTATGTAACACATCCCTAAACTTTATCTAAGACACTGTGGCCAAAGTTAACGGGGACGTCATTTATTTGCTGGCTAAATATATGTACTTCATGCGTGAATCATGCGAAGTACAAGATTTCCTTCGTTACTATTTGCTGTGTAATACACAAATTTGACATACGAGAAATTAATTCCAAACAAACTTTACGAAGAAATAAATGGGGTGTAGCTTTTTTTAAATATCATCATCAAATAGCCTGTCCTGAGCAGAACTTTGCCACCCCAACAGTCCTGAATTTCTCTCTCTCATAGGCCAGATGTCCTGACTCTGCAGCTGTCATTATCAAACCATAAGTTACACCCTGAATCCATCTTCTCCGGGGTCTTCTTCTTCTCCTCTATGCCTGGATGTCTCCTTCCATGATGGTCTTCTCCAGCCCTTCGTGTCTCTTTATATTTCCAAAATACTTTAATTTTCTCATTCTTATTTGTAGCATCAGCAAGTTTTCGTTGATTTTGAGTTCTTTCTTGAATATATTTATCTTATATATACGAAACTGTTAACTCTGCCAAAACAGAAACAAAAAAGTTGGAAGGGTATTATAACTAACAAGCCTACAATCTGTAGGGCTTAGAAGCTGGTATTGGCTAACGATATTTATGAATAGAAAAATCAACAACGCTCACGTCGATATTACTTACTAATGTTTTGAAAGCTGTCACATTTATAATGTTTACATTATATATATCAAATATAAGAAGATGTCAGCCAGAGTTCACTCACCAGCTGTTCTGAATATATTCAAGCAGAACTGACTATGAATGTATTTTGTTCGCTGGATAACAAGAAAGACACGATCAATTTTCCGCCTGCCAATGTCAACGCCTCATGGGGAAAACCAGGATAATTATTCATGGTCGAACGAACTGGACAGGCAAATGATGAGAATAAAAATAGGATTGAAAGTTGCAAATATGTCGATATTGTTTACTTTTGTGAAATCAAAGTATTTGAAATAGGAAAACTAAGGTAGAGGGATATCCCATACAAGTTAAAAATATAATACATCAATAAGTTATTTAGAACTGAAATTGGTAACGTTTTGATGATCTGATGAAAACATAACTCAGCGTCCACGCCCTTAAAATGTGGTTTTGGACACAAAAACTATTGATATTTAAAGAATATACTCGCTCGAGTGGTTACCGGGGCCCAAATTTGGGGTGTAAAGAATAGAGCCACTGTTACCTCCAACGCATGTCGTAAGAGGCGACTAAGGAGGTTTGGTTGAAATCGGATGCACATGTCCTAAACGTGTAGAAGTCTATGCATTTAGAGGCCTGCCAAATCAATGTACAACGTATACACGTTCTTGGCAAAGATCAAACATATCACAAAAAGTGATTAAAATTTGTCGTAAAGAATGAACGCAAAGAAGAAGAAGAAGAAGTAAAGAATATACTTACTTCCTGGACACACCTTGAGAAGAAATGATGAAAGAATATCAAAGCAGGCATTGAGGTGGGATGCAGAGAGTTCAAGAAAGAAAGGACGACCTAAGGAGACCCTGAAGAGAACTTTGCTGAGAGAGGTAAGAAATATCGGTCTCAGTTCCATAGAGGAGATTGAGCGAGTTGCCCAGGATAGAGCGGGAGTTGCCCAGGATAGAGCGGTATGGATAAATTGCTTGCAGGTTTTATGTAACGTATAACGGTATGAGAGGAATTATTCTTATTATTACTTAGTTATTCCTCTCCGCTCCACGTGGAAGAAAGGGCCTCAACAGTTAATTCCCACTTGTCCCAGTCTCTGACCGTTTTATTTTTGGCTTCCCAGAATAGTCCAGTATCATTTAGTTTCTCAAGAAGACTCCGTTTCCATGTCTGTTTTGACGTCCCCTTTTTCGTTTTCATTGCGGGTTCCACTGAAATACTTGTCTCGTGACACTTGACTATGTCTTCCGCACGGTTTACCCGACCCACCGTCATTTTCTCATGGCATGCCCTGTTCTTATGCACAGGCCTGTGTTTGCAACGATGACGTCCATTTAAAGAATAAAAGGAAATATATATAGAAGAAGCAGTGGTGAGAAACTGAGATGTTAGTAGATAAAAGCCCGGAAAGTGAAGAATGAACTTGCATGTTCCAGTAAGACAGAAGGGAAAACGGCGCAGACAGCATAGAAAGAACTTAAATGTTACAGCAAGATAGAAGGAAAAACAGCGCAGACAGCATAGAAAGAACTTGCATGTTACAGTAAGACAGAAGGGAAAATGGCGCAGACAGCATAGAAAGAACTTGAATGTTACAGCAAGATAGAAGGGAAAACAGCGCAGACAGCATAGAAAGAACTTGAATGTTACAGCAAGATAGAAGGGAAAACGGTGCAGACAGCATAGAAAGAACTTGAATGTTACAGTAAGATAGAATGGAAAACAGCGCAGACAGCATAGAAAGAACTTGAATGTTACAGTAAGATAGAATGGAAAACAGCGCAGACAGCATAGAATGAACTTGAATGTTACAGCAAGATAGAAGGGAAAACAGCGCAGACAGCATAGAAAGAACTTGAATGTTACAGTAAGAAAGAAGGGAAAACGGCACAGACAGCATAGAATGAACTTGAATGTTACAGTAAGACAGAAGGGAAAACGCCCAGACAGCATAGAAAGAACTTGAATGTTACAGCAAGATAGAAGGGAAAACAGCGCAGACAGCATAGAAAGAACTTGAATGTTACAGCAAGATAGAAGGGAAAACGGTGCAGACAGCATAGAAAGAACTTGAATGTTACAGTAAGATAGAATGGAAAACAGCGCAGACAGCATAGAAAGAACTTGAATGTTACAGTAAGATAGAATGGAAAACAGCGCAGACAGCATAGAATGAACTTGAATGTTACAGCAAGATAGAAGGGAAAACAGCGCAGACAGCATAGCAAGAACTTGAATGTTACAGTAAGAAAGAAGGGAAAACGGCACAGACAGCATAGAATGAACTTGAATGTTACAGCAAGATAGAAGGGAAAACAGCGCAGACAGCATAGAAAGAACTTGAATGTTACAGTAAGAAAGAAGGGAAAACGGCACAGACAGCATAGAATGAACTTGAATGTTACAGTAAGACAGAAGGGAAAACGGCACAGACAGCATAGAAAGAACTTGAATGTTACAGCAAGATAGAAGGGAAAACAGCGCAGACAGCATAGAAAGAACTTGAATGTTACAGTAAGAAAGAAGGGAAAACGGCACAGGCAGCATAGAATGAGCTTGAATGTTACAGTAAGACAGAAGGGAAAACGGCGCAGACAGCATAGAATGAACTTGAATGTTACAGTAAGACAGAAGGGAAAACGGCGCAGACAGCATAGAAAGAACTTGAATGTTACAGCAAGATAGAAGGGAAAACAGCGCAGACAGCATAGAAAGAACTTGAATGTTACAGTAAGAAAGAAGGGAAAACGGCACAGACAGCATAGAATGAACTTGAATGTTACAGTAAGACAGAAGGGAAAACGGCACAGACAGCATAGAAAGAACTTGAATGTTACAGCAAGATAGAAGGGAAAACAGCGCAGACAGCATAGAAAGAACTTGAATGTTACAGTAAGAAAGAAGGGAAAACGGCACAGGCAGCATAGAATGAGCTTGAATGTTACAGTAAGACAGAAGGGAAAACGGCGCAGACAGCATAGAATGAACTTGAATGTTACAGTAAGACAGAAGGGAAAACGGCGCAGACAGCATAGAATGAACTTGAATGTTACAGTAAGACAGAAGGGAAAACGGCGCAGACAGCATAGAATGAACTTGAATGTTACAGTAAGACAGAAGGGAAAACGGCGCAGACAGCATAGAATGAACTTGAATGTTACAGCAAGATAGAAGGGAAAACGGCGCAGACAGCATAGAATGAACTTGAATGTTACAGTAAGACAGAAGGGAAAACGGCGCAGACAGCATAGAAAGAACTTGAATGTTACAGTAAGACAGAAGGGAAAACGACGCAGACAGCATAGAATGAACTTGAATGTTACAGTAAGACAGAAGGGAAAACGGCGCAGACAGCATAGAATGAACTTGAATGTTACAGTAAGATAGAAGGGAAAACAGCGCAGACAGCATAGAAAGAACTTAAATGTTACAGCAAGATAGAAGGAAAAACAGCGCAGACAGCATAGAAAGAACTTAAATGTTACAGCAAGATAGAAGGAAAAACAGCGCAGACAGCATAGAAAGAACTTAAATGTTACAGCAAGATAGAAGGAAAAACAGCGCAGACAGCATAGAAAGAACTTGAATGTTACAGCAAGAAAGAAGGAAAAACAGCGCAAACAGCATAGAATGAACTTGAATGTTACAGCAAGAAAGAAGGAAAAACAGCACTGACAACGAAGAAAGATGACGACGAAGAATGGAGTTGAATGGTATACATTTGTTGTTACGTCAAGTGCGGCCTAGGAAAGAGAAAGGCAACAAGTGCAATATAATCTTACCAGTTTCTTGCAAAGAATATGAGGACTATGAAAGCAAGATAAGACCAACAATGTAGAACTAATGAAGAAAACTAAAACCTACTGGTATAAGAAAAACATAAAATCAGAATAACATTGGAGACATATCGTTAACAATGATATCAAATTATAAATTCTCTAAAGTTATTTCAGTACAAAAAGGGAAGAAGACACTAAGATACAGTGGAACAAAGAACTGCAGGAAAAATAGTAAAAATAAACACGAAATGGGCAGAAATGGAGCAGAATATATTGTCTTGGACAGGTTTGATTAAAGACAGATAATCCACGTTAATCCATAAAGCAAACAAGAGACAAGGTGAAGCCAAGAAGATGATATAAATAACCACAGTTCCTGTTGTATCAGATCAGCAAATGTTTCAATGAACAAAGCTCTGCAGAAATTAAAATCACTTTACCAAATCTATGGAAGGGAAATGATATAAAGGCAATACATAGATATTTAAGAGAATGTATTATTCCCAATAGCCATGTATGGCTGTAAGGCATGCATTATTGATAAAACAGTGGGAAAAATCGATTACTGCATTTGAAAGCAAGTTCTATACAAGAGATTTCAGAATATTATGGACATAAAAAAGAACAAAATGCCCAGTTTAGAACAGCTCAAAATTGGATAGGAATTGTGATAAGGAAGAGAAAAAATGAAATTCTTTCGGTATATAAAACATGATTATTGGATAAAAGTTAGTGATCGCTTGATATCAGGCAGACGTACAGAGGAAGGTCAAGGGGAAGTTGGGTGTACGATGTCGTAGTATGACTGCAGCAGACACTGAAGACAACACCTCACACAGGACAAGCAGACACTGAAGACAACACCTCACGCGTGACAAGAAGACACTGAAGACAATACCTGTTGGTGTCTTCAGATGATGAAATAAAAGCTATGTTTCCTGCAACATGGGAGACTAGTTCCGACAGGAATAAGATTGATGATGAAATAAAATCTATGTTTCTGCAACATATTTTAACCCAAAAGTAAAAATACCAATAAACGGATATCCGGTGCCGGCAAGATGACAGCTGAATTTCAAACAGTTGGAATTAATATGTGATATTCCTGAGTTTTCGTCAGTGTCTAAACGGTAACCGGATAAAAATCCAAGCTTAAAGTGTCTTGACGTGCTGAGAAGCTGTATGGCTGAAGACCAAGTCAACTTTTATCGTAAAATGGGACTTCTGGCCGTGCTACGGGAATGAGTGCACTGGCGCCGGAACCCGTCATAAAAGAACAAAGCGTCCAGCGGTACCAACAGATGTGGATACAACGACAAATTGGACGTTTCTGCCTTCCGCACACAATGGAAAAGCAGAAGGGGACAAAAAGAGAAAAATCGAGCAGGCGCTAGAAGAAGACATTGCGATAGCTTGTGTCACCACCACTTTCGAATTCTCTATTGGAATTGCGCCGCCGTCAGCAAAGGCGACTTATCCCGGACAAACATCTTTATGGCATTGGTGTGATTGCTTTATAGGAGACCAACATGGGAAATGGTACATTCCAAGTCACTGCATTTCATATATTATCAACAGAAAACATTTTGGACAATGCTATTGTTGTACCCAATAACCGGCATGCATCTGAAGTAGACGTATCAAGATGGAATTGCGATGATTTGCAAATGCACGTCGTTAGAATCTAGTCAAAAACTTCTCTTGTTATCGTCTCTGTAGATGCATGCAACATGGATGAAAAATAGTAGTTCCCAAAACTTGTGCTAACCAAGCAAAGAAAACTAAGTAAGGGAAAAGTTGTACTCAAATATACACCGATGGCTCTCTCCAGAAATTTTGACGGTTTAACCAGGCAGGGAACGGTAGGGCATACAGACGGGGCATACCAATCTTTTAAGATCCCGAGCTAGTATGGCAGAAAATCGACGACAATAAAGGTATAGACGTTCTCAAACATTACATTCAACAAACAAATTGAAATGATAGAGAGGCAAGACTCCGTATGATTTTTATTTTATGATCAATGTGATGCCACACGGTGAAACGAGGAGCTTGAATTTACGAGCGAGGAAATCCACACAATGCTCATGTGGTAACACAATACAGCACCGTACCCCGATGGTGTCCAATACAGTGACATAAACAGGACACTGTTGGACACTGTCATGAATGATTCTAGTAAAGAATTAGACACTAGATTAAAAAATGTCGAGATCAGGGAGGAATGGCTTCATAGTTACTTTGTACCACTGACAAAACCTAACAAAAATTACAAAAAAATGAGCGGTTTTAGAATAATTCTAATGCAGAGCACAGTGAGCAAGCTTCTGGAAAATTTAGTAGCATCAGACGGGAACGAGGTTGGAGGGGCCGCAATGCCCCTCCTCGTCGGATACATGCGAATGACGAAACTTTGGGCGCTGCTCCGATCTTTGCATACGATACAAAATTCAACTTTTTGGAGACTACTGTTTTCATCCTGTAAATAAAACTTTCACGACTGTTTAAACAAACTGATATGAAGAAAACTACACATAGAGATCCAATGTTCATAACAGAAATGCTGGAAGTATACAAAACTGGTTGGAAATGAAGAATCAGAAAGGTACATCGTACTGCACAGAAACAAAATTAGGTCGGTCACGTAACAGATTACCATCAGACATGACCCAAACAATCGTCCGATACAATGGGAAAGCAAGGCCGGCCACAAGATGGACCTGAGTAACAGGCGACAAGAGACTATCTACGAAGCGCATACTAGGCCTTTTGAAATCCACCTGACGCTGAGCTACAGGATTCGAAGAAAAAAAAAATCATTCACTGAACAATCGTTTCAACCAAATGGCTGAATGAAGAAAATACACATAGTTTAAGCATCCATTTAAACAAAATATACACTGAAATTTGGCCAAGTACTTCACCAAACAATACACTGAACCACACGATCCACCGAATCAAACAATTCACATAAACATACATACACTGAACCAAACAATCCACTGAATCAAATAATTCATTAAAACAAATCGTTAACTGAGTCAAGTCACTCACTATATCAAAGCATATACTGAAAGACCACCCTTGAACCAAACCATCGATTCAAATATTTCAATGAAACAAATCATCCACTGATTCAAATAATTCACTGAATCAAACTATCCACTGAATTAATTCATTCACTAAATCAAACCATCGACTAATTCAAGCTATTCACTAAATCATAAAATTCACAGAATCAAACTATCACCCACTGAATGAAACCGTATATCAAATTAAATCATTCACTCAATAGGCAATCAACGTAAGCAACATATGAACATGTAATGTATATCCAAGCTTCGACAGGGAGTCTGAACATCATGGAATCTCGTAAAATATATAAGTTGATTTTAATTTGTCAAGATTTTCTGTCCCGCGACCTTCGGATTGAAATCTGTACCCGCCATTGGCAAGTTCTTGGTTTGGTGACATCTTAACTAGACCTTGAAGACATCATTTCACTCTTACCCCATAATTCTTCACGTTTCTATCTGTCTCCCTCTCTCCCACATACACAAACACACACGTGCACACACACACACTTTGTAACATATTCAGCTGTGCACCTACAGTTTCCAGTGTTGTGAAACTTTTTATTTTAATGTTTGTTAATACTTGTCAAATACATTTTTATTTAAGAATTTTCAAGTGAAAATTGGAAATTGTGCTTGTTTGAGCTTCTCTCTCTTCTCTCTCTCTCTCTCTCTCTCTCTCTCTCTCTCTCTTACAGTCTGTATTACAGAGTGCTTTCCTGTCACTCCAGTCACTTCATTAATTCCCCCAGAAATATGAAATTGCCTCTGTGGTCTGTGGCGGAGAGATGCAAGTAGTGGTTACACTGCCAGCTCGATGACATATTTGCCACAAATAAACCGACTTGATATTGTTAAAACGAGAATTAATGAACATATTGTTTTGTGAGTATGAGAGATCAATGCCCGCCAGACACATGTTACAAAGAGTTATTCAAGATGTAAAGAAGGTAGGAGAGAGAGAGAGAGAGAGAGATAGAGAGGGAGAAAAGAGAGACAGAGATGAAAATTTACAGAGAAAGTGAAAAGGAACGGAGAATTGGGATAAAAACAGCTACTGGGCTAGTTTGTTTTCAATGTTTGATTAAGACCAGCATGCAGATTAGTTCTGTTTTCTCCAATACTTCTCCCATATTACTCCAGTTTTATTGCAAGGCAAGACAACACAGGTTGCAAACTACTGCATGCTACATTTTTTCTTGGAGCATTTGCTTCCTGCAACCAAATTCTGTCATTCATAATTTTTTGTCTCTAGTTATGAGCTGCTTTTCTTGTTCTAACTTTCATTCTTTTCATCTTCCTCTCCCTCTCCTCTCTCTCTCTCTCTCTCTCTCTCTATCTCTCTCTCTCAGTTATAATTTGAGCATTATGTATGCTATTACTGGTATTGTATTTCCACAATGTTATCATTATTCTTGGAAGGAATATAGAGATTTGGAGAATATGAAAGATGAGCTCGCAATTAAACAGCTGATAGCTGGTAACTTGGAGAATGCTGATGTTGTATATGCAGCTTTGCCTTTACATTGTGGTGAGAAATAAGGATGAAGTTCCTAGCTATCATAAATTTTAGGTTCATCGCAGAAAGAAAGGAAACATACGGAACAACTACTTTCAGTATGAGGATGAAGGTTGAGGCGATTACTACAGGTTTCCAATGGTTCTCTGGGACTCGGTTCAGCCTGACAAAGTTCAACATCAAAGTTAGAGGCATGTGATGTTGGTGGTCCATTAAAGCCAACATTCGATACGGAGACGGCACTTAGTGATGATGACATTCTACAAATGACGTTTAAAAAATCGACAAGATGTAGATAATTTTTAAAAACCGAAAGAGGACATTCATAAAGCAATGGGGAAAAATAAAACAGATGATAGGAGAAAGAAAAAATGAAAAAGAAATACAAAAGTTGACATGAAGGAATAGTAGTAATATCTCCAGTTACCAATATTAAGATATTTTTGTTCCAAGTTTCTTTTCTTTGTGAATAAAGCAATATCGACTATTTACATCACAAAACACTTCCTAGTACAAATGTTCATTCTCTCTCTCTCTCTCTGATCACTCTCTCTCTTTCTCTCTCTCGATCTATCTTTCTCTCAGAACCTAAATACTTTCCAAGCACTTCTTCCACTTGTTACATCAGATAAATGATTGAGACCTAATAAGTCTCAGATTTCAATCTAACCAAAATTGGAGAAGACAAGAAGTTAATTAGTAACGACAGATTTGTTTTATCATACTAGTATTCAATGAAGAACGAACTGCTTTGGAGCGTGGGTAAAAGGGTATCAGTAGAGACAACTATAACTGATATTAGCAGCGACTCTGTGGAAGAACAGGAAAAAATGCGAGAAAATGTGCTTTCAATATTTACAGAAACTGAAAATTTGAATGCAGTTCGGATTAGAATACTAAAACTTGAGAATATCTAATTTTAAAATGAGCAGCATTTCGTGGAAGAAAATGTATTAGTTGGGAGATTAGAAACCATAGTTAATGATTGATTTACGCAAATAAGGGCCTCTATCTGTTATGCATTATCGACGTATTGACTAGAAAACATGAATGTTCAAAACGTAGCATTTATATTTCAGAACGTCATTATCGGATATCTCTGCTTGTATCTTTTATTATTTAAACAAAAATAAAAATACAATAATCATGTTTTAATACCTTGAGGTTTAATGGGAAATACAGTATTAGGCCCTTAATTTTCGTTGACCAGCGGCATACAATGGATGATGTGGTAAACATCGCGCCGGCCAAATTCTTGACTTTGCAATGTTTCGAAAGTACTCAAATGAAGCTACATTCGTTATCGTAGAAAAAACACAAGCTGGGAAATTTAACTTAACAACACAGGCTTTCGACTCCAGCTTACTAAACTCTATGTTATCGCAGTTATCTGAGGGCTGGCTGACCAAATGGATTAGAGCGCAGGCTTCCATTCGGAAGACTCGCGTTCAATTCCCGGTAAGGTCAAGAGATTGTTTCTGTCTGGGGCATAAAGAAAAAAATGATAATTTGAAAGTTTAGGTGACTGCACTAGGCATGCGGCCATTAAATTCCCCAGGCTCATCTCCCTCCTACCCTACAACGCCCTAAAACACAGGCAGGCTAGGATTGTTGCTGGAGTTGCTGAGTACGTGCTTTGTGCAATACTCTCGGCAGGTGGCGTGCCATTTCTGCGGAGAGGGACCGAACCATATGGGGTAAAACCCGGTGTAATGAAGTCAATCCTGCGGCTTAAAACCCCTTTAAACAGGCAGTAAAGACAGTCCTTACTTTCGCGGCTTACTTTTGTTATTACACAGACAGTAAAGACAGTCCTTACTTTCGCGGCTTACTTTTGTTATTACACAGACAGTAATATTAACACACATTGAATTGTTAAACATAGCATACATCAACCAATTTAGCATGGGATTAAAGATAACAAACATGGATCGATATGTATAGTACTATCTATATCCCTCTCATGCCCTTTTAAACTTAATTGGGGCATGTGCCCTCAACCAACTCATGCCAAGTCGTTCTATCTCTAGCTATATCCTGTTAACATGCAGCTCCCTCCAGCTCTTCTGTACATTGTTGATCTATGCCTCAAAATCTCGCCTCGCTGTATTTCTAGTCTTCCCTCTCTTTCGATGTCCATGTGGGTTCCAGGAAAGGTCCTTCTTGTTATATTTCTCTCGGATTTAGACAGAGTATGTCCTATTCAGCGCCAGCATTTTTTTAACCTGTTGGTTCACTTAGTTAGTTAGTCTTTCCTCTTGGGCCTGTGGGCGGCGCATAGGGCAGAGGTCATTGCTCTCCATGTCTCGCGGTTCGTTGCTATTTGTTTTAAGTCTTTAATGTTTACTAGGCCCATCGTTGAGCCTTCTCTGGTGATGGTTCTACGCAGAGTCTCTCTTGGTCTTCCTCGTTTTCTTTTTCCCTCTGGTGTCCATATGAGGGATTGGTAAGGGAGTCTTCTCTCATCCATTCTAAGTGTGTGGCCGATGTAGTTCCAGCGGCGCTTTCTTATAAAATTTGATACATTTTCTTGCTTGGTCTCTTGTCTTATTTGTGTATTGGGTCTGAAATCTGACCATTTGAGGTTCAGTATTCTTCTAAGACATTTATTCTCAAAGTTATCTAATTTTCTTTCTAGAGTTGGTTTACTGGAATCTGTTTTATTCTCTTCACATGCTCCTCATTTGTGACCCTATCATACCATCTCAGTCCCTCTATTCTGCGCAGACAATAGTTGATAAATGTTTACAATTCATGCATTATTAATTTAGCCGTTCTATATATTTCTGACCCATACAGTAGAATTGCTTTAACATTGGAATTAAATATTGTAATTTTTGTTCCAGATTTGATTTAGTGTGAACTATACACTCCTGCGAAAAAAAAAAATCACTAATATAACGTAACTTAAATCCTCGACGTTATATCGGTTTTACGTGGGAACCAGAAGCTGTCTATACTTTCCCTATCTAGCTATATTCTACCACCTAGTCTGATTCTTTCTTTGAAGCCAGCTCGATATCTTGTAGGAAGACGGTCAAGTGCTCTTGTGCATTCAGTTGGCCACCATTAAGTCTTTCTACTTGTCCAGTTATTCGAAAACACCGTGTCATATGACCGTGGTCACATGACATATGATCGATACTTGCGTGTTATTGCGGCTTCTATAACTACTACAACCTTAACGATATTTCTGTGTCTGATCTCTTTACTTTTTGTTTGATTGATTGATTGATTGATTGCTAGTGACATTATCATTGTACTTAGATTAGCAACAATATGTGCTAGGATCTCTTTCTTATACATAACGATTATACGATAAACATTCCACGAACTCCACACTACTCCACACTACTCCACACTTCCCACAATACTCACACTACTCCACACTACTCAACACTTCCCACAATACCTCACACTACTCAACACTTTCCCACAATACTCCACACTACTCCACACTACTCAACACTTTCCCACAATACTCCACACTTCCCCACATACTCCACACTACTCCACACTACTCAACACTTCCCACAATACTCCACACTACTCACACTACTCACACTTTCCACAATACCCACACTACTCCACACTACTCCACACTTTCCCACAATAATCCACACTACCCACACTTTCACATACTCCACACTACCACACTTCTCCACAATAATCCACACTACCAACACTTCTACCCACACTACTCCACACTACTCAACACTACTCCACACTACTTCACACTACTCAACACTTCTCCACACTTCTCCACACTTCACCACACTACTCAACACTTCTCAACACTACTCCACACTACTCAACACTTCTCCACACTACACCACAGCACCGACAAAGGTTCATAATGTAATTATGAAGACGGTGAAAACTTCTGGCAGATTTAAAAAAAATATGTTCATGAATTTTATTCATTTAAATAGTTAGTAAGAGTCATTTTACATGCTCAACTTGCAACTTTGGGGCCAACGTTTGATAGTCCGTCTCCGAAAGGATTATAATCGATCTCACCTACATTGAGATGAGTTATTGCTGAAAAAATAACCGGATCGTTACATGAAAGGAAATGAACCGAATATTTTTGAAGCGAAATGAGAGTACCGTATACTTACGCCACATGAATTCCTTCGCCTTGAATGATGTCCATAATCGAGATTCCCGATTTTAATGAAGCTTGTTGGCGTCCATCCAGCGCAGGTTCTGTACTTCACATTCGTTATATATCAGGGCTGGAAGGGCCATAGAGTTGAAGATACCTGTTCTTATTTTTGCATTCTTCATCTATTGTAGTATTTACTTGATGTGGTTGAAGTTCTGATGTGCTGTTAATGTTTTCTTGCAATTTTCAGACAGTATATATATATATATATTATATATAAGGAGTAAGGAACCCTTTCATACCTCGTGGTATATAGGTCAATACAGTGTTAGGACTGTATTTTTCATTGACCGTCGGCACACAATGGGTGATGTGGTCAGCATCACGCCGGCCGCCTTTACTTTCCCAGAGCATGCCTGGTACCCAGTTGAGGCTGGGTCAACCTGAGAGCCGTCGTGGTCGGGAAAATTCCAAGCGCATTGCGGGAGCTGAACCCAGACCACCAGCCTTGCGAAGCGAGTTCACTAACAACTACGCTACAGCAGCTCTCATATATTATATATACTATCTGAAAATTTTGAAAATGGTGAAGATATGTTAAAACACGTAATTACAAAGTACTGTAGTTTTACAAATTACAAAAACAATGACAAAATACAGCAACGTTTCGACCAACAAGGCCTTTATCAAGCAAACGAACAAACAGGAGTGACAAATTAAAATGAAACACAAATGGACGACCAAATACAAACGTATCTAAGGAAAATCTGGAATAAAAACGAATAACGAAATAAATGTAACACAAAAACACACATAAAAACTAGAAATAGAAAGGAAAAGAAACAATGAAACATCTAGTAAATATATAACTTGAATACATGCAACATATACCCATATAGATTACAAAGCAGGGAAGAGAAAGTACTAAGAAGCATAAGAATGGAATATAACATGAATACATGCAACATATACCCATATAGATTACAAAGCATGGGAAGAGAAAGTACTAAGAAGCATAAGAATGTAATACGTTGAGCCCGCGTGGTCGTAAGGTACCATACAAAGAAATCAACCGATTCTCCAGAGCAATCGACTGCGATCATCCGAGGAACATGATCGGATGGCTGTGACCTTGACATCGTGAGCACCTAAATGGCCAGTGTCATTGAAATGGGTGGCTACAGGGGTCACAGAGCATTGGCGTATGTCGCATAAGTGTTGGGCGAATCGGTCACTGAGCCTCTTGCCTGTCTCGCCGATATAAGGTATGGTACCTTGCGACCACGCGGGCTCAACGTATTACATTCTTATGCTTCTTAGTACTTTCTCTTCCCATGCTTTGTAATCTATATGGGTATATGTTGCATGTATTCATGTTATATTCCATTCTTATGCTTCTTAGTACTTTCTCTTCCCTGCTTTGTAATCTATATGGGTATATGTTGCATGTATTCAAGTTATATATTTACTAGATGTTTCATTGTTTCTTTTCCTTTCTATTTCTAGTTTTTATGTGTGTTTTTGTGTTACATTTATTTCGTTATTCGTTTTATTCCAGATTTTCCTTAGATACGTTTGTATTTGGTCGTCCATTTGTGTTTCATTTTAATTTGTCACTCCTGTTTGTTCTTTTGCTTGATAAAGGCCTTGTTGGTCGAAACGTTGCTGTATTTTGTCATTGTTTTTGTAATTTGTAAAACTACAGTACTTTGTAATTACGTGTTTTGCCAATCAAATAGTTTTACTGCAGTTCCATATATATATACTGAAGATATGTTGCAGGAATTTTTATTTTAAAACTTTTCTAATGAATTTTCCCAGGCAGCGACTTTCCAGTGTACTCTTTTCGATTTTGAACTGCCAAGGGATCTTCTACGTACTCAAATTGTACACGGGACCTATGTTTTATCGTTCGTCTCCGAAAGGATTAGGAACTCGATCTCACCTACACTGAAATATATATATATCTTAGATCAGCGTTTCCAAAGTGGGCGGTACTCGCCCCAGTGGGGGCTAATGCGTTCTGGAGGGGGTGGGTGGGGTAGTGGATTAAGAAGAATGTGGGGTGTTCAGGCGATTAGGGATCGATGGATCCTTAAAGAAGAAATTAATAATAAATATTTTAAAATAGATTATTTTCGTGATTTTGCTATTGAATAATCATTTAAAATTTGAATTCTGCATTTTAATTCATCTTATGTCCGTCTTACACGATGCATTTTTTCATCAATTTTTTATTTCATACATATAATCGTTGGAAAATTGACCATGTATTACAGAAATATATATCAAATTTCTATGCCAAAGAAAAAATAGAGTATGTATATATGTGGGAGGGGGCGTTGGCAAACTGTTATAATGTAGAAGGGGCGTTACAAAGTGTATATTGTGCGGTGGGCAGAAAAAGTTTGGTAATCTATGGCCTAGATGATTGGGACAAGTAAGAAGAATAGAAAATAGCCGCATATCCCAACAATTGTGGTTCTGTGAACTTTCGGAGGAGAAGAGGCTCTGAGACAGACATCTTAAATTTCCCGTCGTCTTTTTAGATCTTATGGTATGAAGAGCCTATACATTCCAATTTCTAGACTATAATGTGCAGGAGGTAGAAGGGCCAATTCCCTTCCTCATGTGGGGAACGTCGAGTATGTAAGTCAACCCACAACTCTCTTGTGTCCGGTTCTATAGGCGATCGCTTATGCATTACACTAATCCGTCCCACCCAAGACAAACCACAGCTTAAATATAAGAATGCCCGCAAGGCCTCAATTAGGAACTTTTTTATATTGGTCCCAACAAACGGTGAAAACTAGATGCTGACAAAACTATGTGAAAAATCAACATTACGCAATGCTGCAGAATCTTTTGAAAAGATATTAGGGATGGTTTTTAAAACAAGAAAAACAAGCGCAAACTCGGAAGTCGTCACAATAACAAACATGTCAAATGACCACCGGTAAAGACGAAAAAAGTCACGCATATATATGAGTCACATATGATCCCTTATGATTGTTGCCTGAGCTACGGAGTTCGTGCAAATACTCTCTGCCTGTAGTGTACAATCTCTGAATAGCGCAACTGAGCCATTTGGAGAAACTCGGTGAAGTAAATCCTTCAAGTTTTCGACCCCTTAAGAAAAATGCTTATACTTAATCATCGAGCCACGGGAACCATCACTATGCATACCCTTCAACATCTGTTGGGGAAGACTGAGCACCTATGGCTAAGCCTAGAATTCAGTAACCAATAACCAAAAACCCCTTAAGACTCTTTAAGAGATTTCGTCTTCTATAATTTCGTTTCATGGTCTTCTTTTCTAATACTGTGATCTCTATGACGTAGAGGATATGTGCTTGCCTTTCATGCTAAAGGTACTCGATTCGCTCCCTCGTGGAGTCGTCAGGATATTTTTCGATAGATCTATATTTTTCAGTGTAGGTGAGACCGAGTTCCTAATCCTTTCGGAGACGAACGATAAAACGTAGGTCCCGTGTACAATTTGAGCGCGTAGAAGATCCCTTGGCAGTTCAAAATCGAGAAGAGCAGGCTGGAAAGCCGCTGCCTGGGTCAAATTCATTAGAAAAGAATTAAAATAAAAATTCCTGCAACATATCTTCACCATTTCAAAATTACATTGGAGACCATCGCACGTGCTACGGAGTTCATGCTCTGCAGCTGAGATCTTCCCGTGTAAGAGAGATATTGGAGCACACATGGTTACTCACCGAAATGCAATGATGATGATTCATCAATCAATCAATTATTTGTGATAGTCACAGCAGCAGACAGTGCATATGATATATGAATGAGAGTCAGAAAGACTGCTATGGTGGTAGAGTTTTATTCGTACAAGCAACTGGATGATGAAATGATTTAAAGCCAAACTCTGGAGCTTTTTGGGTATGTCTTAAAACAATCAATCTCAATCAATCTTAATACAATTTGTTTGTTTGTTTTATAAGAGATTATGTTTTCTTCCGTTTGTTTCTGTGCATGCTCAATAACCTAGTATAACGGATGACTGAACATGTAATGAAGTGCAAGCATTTTAAAACTAACTCTAAACTCAGTAACATAAGCACGTAAAGAGTTTGAAAGGGTCGAGTTGACCTACACATGTCTGCAGGAATGAGCTGTCCACATTTTATGATTTCAGTGTTTGTCGTTCTAATGTTTTTACTGTGACAAGGAAGCAGACAATTAAATTCTTCTATCTTGAGACACGTCGTTTAATTCAAGAAATGTTTTCAGACAGGTGTTGACTAGTAACGTTGCTAAACAAGTTTATCAATTTAAACTTTAATCTGTAACTCAGGTTTAGTAGAAACATACGGATAGACTAGCCATGCTGAGTAGCTAGAAATAGGAATGACTAGCCAGACTGATAGCTCAGAAATAGATAGACTAGCAGCATAGTAGTAAAATAAGATGGACAGCAGGCATAAGTAGCTCAGAAATAAGAATAGACTAGCCATGCATAAGTAGCTCAGAATAAGAATGACTAGCAGACATGAAGTAGCTCAGAAATAGGAATGACTGGACAGCATAAGTAGTCAGAATAGTTATGACTAGCCCAGCATAGAAGTAGCTAGAAATAAGTTATAGACTACCCAGCATGAAGTAGCTCAGAAATAAGTTATAGACTAGGACAGGCATAGAAGTAGCTCAGAAATAAGTTATAGACTAGCCCAGGCATAGAAGTAGCTCAGAAATAAGTTATAGACTAGGCCAGGCATAGAAGTAGCTCAGAAATAAGTTATAGACTAGGACAGCATAGTGCTCAGAAATGTATGACACCCAGCATAGAAGTAGCTCAGAATAAGTTATAACTAGCCCAGGCATAGAAGTAGCTCAAAATAAGTTAGACTAGCCAGCATAAAAGAGCTCAAAATAAGTTAGACTAGGCTGGCAAGTACATTTCATCAAATGTTTCACAATATAGAAATCGTTTATGAGAAAGAAAGAGAGTCTTCAGTGCTAGATAAAGACAACATTGACATACGGAGGGCAGTCATGGACAGTAAATAAATATACAGTAAGACTTATGAAGACTACAGAGGCGTCGGTCTACAGAAATGTGCTGAGAATTCAATTTGCTGCCAAAAAGACTAATGATATTTCGAGTATATGTGTTAATCTGTTGGAAGAGGTCAAAACAGAGCAATCTTATTACCGACATCAGAAGGAGACAATCATCACTTTCAGGACATGCCGCGAGAAAATTGGGTTCAAACGCACATTGCAGTAATCGGTATAATCAATGAAGAACGAAACATATAGTCGGAGAGAGAGAGAGAAAAAGAGAGAGAGAAAAAGAGAAAGAAAGAAAGAAAGAGAGAGAGAGAGAAATAGTTCTAGACAGTCTAATTCCATGGTACGGAAAATTATTAACATTGGAACTGATAGTCATAACTCGGAGCAGGCTTTTCTGGAAATCCATGATCGAGAACACCGGCATGGCACATTATGCTACTTTCTATCTTCGAACGCTCATATCGGCCACATGTTAACCACTCTGTGTGATCTGTATGTGATCTGAGCCTAAGAGCGATTGTACGTTGTACCAGTTATGCGCCTACAAATAGTCCAGCACATCCAATTTCTACGACGCTTTTTACTAACTAGGTAGCTTCCCGAGGCCCATACTGTAGTCGTCTCTACGACATGCCTTGTAGGTTGCAGTGGTACTATTCTTTGCTTCCCTTACGGGCCCTGTCACCACACGGGCGATGGTGGTGCTGATGATAAATAGAGAATAAATGATTATTGTTTTTGTTCTTGACAAAACACTATAAATAAACTAAGACGAGAATGATGTAGAAAGAAATCATGAACAAATTCGATTAGATGTTCATCGAGAAACGATCCTTTGTGTTATATGAAGCCACAACATCGACAACATTTATGTGGGCAGTCATGTTGACTGTTATTTCTTTGATAATTCATATTTCTACGGACAAACTAAAAATAAATATTTTTTTTTAACAACACAGCACTCAATCTTGGTCGGATTTTCCGTCAAAAGCAACTGTTTTTAATCTGGAACAACGCCTAATGGTAGCTATAATTGTAACAGAATTCTTGAGCTTACCTTCCTGTTTCTGAGATTAGTGAGAAGAAAGAGAAAAGTGAAATATGAATAAAATAATTCATGATCTTACCTTAATGTTTCTGAGATTAGTGAGAAGAAGGAGAAAAGTGAAATATGAATAAAATAATTCATGATCTTACCTTAATGTTTCTGAGATTAGTGAGAAGAAGGAGAAAAGTGAAATATGAATAAAATAATTCATGATCTTACCTTAATGTTTCTGAGATTAATGAGAAGAAGAAGAAAAGTGAAATATGAATAAAATAATTCATGATCTTACCTTAATGTTTCTGAGATTAGTGAGAAGAAAGAGAAAAGTGAAATATGAATAAAATAATTCATGATCTTACCTTAATGTTTCTGAGATTAGTGAGAAGAAGGAGAAAAGTGAAATATGAATAGAATAATTCATTGATCGTGGCGTCTGTGCTTGATAGTGACTTGTCTAGATTATGAGTTCGAAACAGCTGGAAAAGGTGAAATTGTTTAGCATTTAAAGGACGATGACACCTTCAAAGCAAGGCAACTACTAACGTATCCTGAAATCTACAAACGATTAAAAGCTGGGTGATTGCAAAGTCCTGCAAGGATATGAATAAATAATTATGATCTTACCTTCCTGTTTCTGAGAATAGTGAGAAGAAGAATAAAAGTGTAAAATAGGAAGAGAATAATTCTTGATCTTATTATCTTCCTGTTTCTGAGACTAGTGAGAGCAAGAAGTGGGAAATATGTCGAGAATTCTTGAGCTTACCTTAATTTTTCTGATATTAGTGAGAAGAAGAAGAAAAGTGTAAAATATGAAGAGAACTCTTGAGCTTACTTTAATGCTTCTGAATTCTTCTTCTTCTTTGCGTTCGTTCTTTACGACCAATTTTAATCACTCTTTGTGATATTTTTATCTTTGCCAAGAACGTGTATACATTGCACATTGGTTTGGTAGGCCCCTAAATGCATAGACCTCTACACATTTAGGACACATGCATCCGATTTCAGCCAAACCTCCTTAGTCGCCTCTTACGATATGCGTGGCAGGTAACAGTGGTTCTATTCTTTACACCCAAATTTGGGCCCCGGTAACCACTCGGGCGTGTTTCTGAATTTAGTGAGAAGAATAAAGGTGTAAAATATGAAGTGAATACGACCTAACGAGCTTAATAAAATGAAGTTGATAGTGACGGTAATTAAACGAAGATTAGATGTCTTGTACAGATACATGGAGTGATTTAGGGCAAAGATTACTTACACGAAGTAGGTTTGACCATATATAGCAACAAATTAATTTGATGTTCTAACCAAAAACGATTTATCAAACTAAGGAATTATTAATTCAGGGGCGTATATGAAACTTCTCTCCCGAGTACATCCACAAAGTGTCGTCTCATATTTCCTGTTTCGAATTTATGAATCATACTCATGAAACCACTGAGTATGAAAAAAACGAAGGTAGTTATGAGATGTCAGCCACGTCAACGCCTCTGTAGCTCGCACCTCCATTGTCAAACTACTTATGGTTATAGCGTACATTGGCCTCTCTTATTATTTTTCCTCCTGAATGTGCCGAAATCGCCTACGCACATCGTTGAAGGTGAATGACTGAATAGTTGATGTAAATAACTGCGTCTGTGTCGTTGGTATTGTAATTCAAGAGGGCCTCAACTTCCGCGTTAATTGCTAATGGATTCTTTTGTTCACAATTTTTCTTAATGGGTATAATAACGGTGAAAGCAGTTTGACATCGAGGTGACACAGCAATCCATTCCTCTTCTGATTCAATCCTAGAAACTTCACATATATTCCCTAAGAATAGCTTCTACCCGGCTCAGCCATTCCTATAACCCTTTGAGTCTACACGAGTTCTTCATGAAGGGGATGTTTCTAATTTGCGTTGACTTTTAGATTTTAAACGAACCTTCTAAGTTTGAAGTTTGTGAACATGTATATCATATCTTGCACCCATCTTCTCTTTGGCATTACATTATTTCTCTCTCTTGGTAGATATTTGTCCAAGATTGTATTCTTTAAGTCTTGTGATGTTTTTATGACACAAATACTGCATTTTTTGCTATTTTTGTTTGTTTTCATCACTAGCCAACAACTTTCAATGTTTGATTCGTGTAGTTTGGATTATTTTGGTTTATTTCTGCATCCATGATATTTTAAGGATTCTTGTATAACATTTTTATTTAAAGACATTGATGTGTTTCTCAACTGATTTATCAAGTATTCACGCAACATGTTGAGATAAGAAAAAAATGCGAAATCCTTAATAAACGAATTCTTTTACTTCTGCTTGTCACGTTCCACATTTTGTTCAGTTGCTTTAGTTTCTGAAGAGCGATAGATTTTAAAAAAAAAAAAAAAAAAAAAAGATATAATAAAAAGGTAAATTATGATAGCACAGATTGAAGAGATTATTAGCTGTTAACTATATTATTTTGACTAGATCTGAACAAAACATTTTTCAAATATATTTTTGAAATTAGTTTATTAATTCAATATGCTTGCATCTTTATAGTGGGTGTCTGTGGCTTAGATGTAGTGAGCTCAATCACAACCCAATAGTACCTCGAACAAACACCGCGGTGGACATTTTGGTAGCAAATTTGTCCCATGGAGCTTTACGAACTGTAAAATAGACCTCACCGTTCAGAAAGCAATGGCAAACTACTGAACGTATCCTCTAAAGTCAGATACGCCTGTATGGCGGGGACACTGATAAAAGGAAAGCCTTCACGTAAAAATCAGACAGGAGCGCCATTCCAGACGCCCTGACTACGCCTGAATTTATAGCGAGCGAGCGAAAGATAAAAAAGAAGACTGAACGTATAAGTGGTACCTAGAAAATAAACGACACGTTTACTATGGCGACGTCATTTGAAGGATATGCCACGATTTTCATTTCAATCTTAAAGTTAACAGATCCAACATTTGCATTTTAATCTTTAAAGTGTAAGCTGATCAACATTCATTTCAACTTTAAAGTGTAAGCAAGATCAACATTTCATTTAAATTTTTAAGTGTAAGCATCTAACATTTCATTTCAATCTTTAAAGTGTAAGCAAGATCTAACATTTTCATTTCAATCTTTAAAGTGTAAGCAAGATCTAACATTTTCATTTCAATCTTTAAAGTGTAAGCAAGATCTAACATTTTCATTTCAATCTTTAAAGTGTAAGCAAGATCCAACATTTGCATTTTAATCTTTAAAGTGTAAGCAAGATCCAACATTTTCATTTCAATCTTTAAAGTGTAAGCAAGATCCAACATTTGCATTTTAATCTTTAAAGTGTAAGCAAGATCCAACATTTTCATTTCAATCTTTAAAGTGTAAGCAAGATCAAATTGATTTAATTTTAAAGTGTAAGCAGACCCAACATTTTCATTTCAATCTTTAAAGTGTAAGCAAGATCCAACATTTTCATTTCAATCTTTAAAGTGTAAGCAAGATCTAACATTTTCATTTCAATCTTTAAAGTGTAAGCAAGATCAACATTTTCATTTCAACTCTTAAAGTGTAAGCAAGATCTAACATTTTCATTTCAATCTTTAAAGTGTAAGCAAGATCTAACATTTTCATTTCAATCTTTAAAGTGTAAGCAAGATCCAACATTTTCATTTCAATCTTTCAAGTGTAAGCAAGATCCAACATTTTCATTTTAATCTTTAAAGTGTAAGCAAGATCCAACATTTTCATTTCAATCTTTAAAGTGTAAGCAAGATCCAACATTTTCATTTCAATCTTTAAATTGTAAGCAAGATCCAACATTTTCATGTTTCATACTTTTATCTTAAATCTTGGTTCTTTCCAGTTTTTTTTCATATAATTATATATTTGCCTGTTTGTCGTTTTTTTAAAACCAGGATAAAAATCATAATAAAAGTGTTTCATTATTTTTTCAGAGTATTATTCCAAAGTCACGTTACCAGCAAATCAGCTCTAAATCCAAATTTTAAAAATTATTTAGCTGCAGATCTAATTATACTACACATTTTCGTAATGTCCTGCTAAGCGCCTCTTTAATAAAAGTTCCCTGTTAATAGCATATCATTTATTACATCGCTTATTATTATTCCCAACTTTTTCGGTAACTATTTTTAGACCGACTTCTATAAAACACGATAGCCCTCGTTCTCGTCTCAAGACGAACAGCTTTATCACCTCTCGGAATAAAATTTGGTAGAAAGTACATGAAGTTTGTACTAAAATCAATAACAGCTAAGCTTCTTCTGATTGCATAACTCTCTCTCATTTTTTGTATCAAGCGCAAAACAAGGTTGTCAACCGCACAGGTGGTTCATGTGGTTATTTCCCTTCAAACACTACATAGGGATGCAGGAATCTGTAAATTGTTAACAAAGTTAAATCCATCCTCGTACGTTATCATGTTCTGGTAAGCAATGTGAACATTATAATGTTACATAATAATGTTAACATTATTATAAATATAAGGGAACCCTCACCGGTTCTACGGAGTTTCACACGGCAGTTGAGATCTTCCTGTGTAAGAAAGAGATTGGAGCACACATGGTTACTCACCGAAGTGCAATGATGATGTTCCTATCTTCCTGCGTAAGAAAGAGATCGGAGCACACATGGTTACTCACCGAAGTGCAATGATGATGTTCCTATCAATCAATCAATCAATGTTAACATTATATTTCTTATGCGAAGACATTATTCTTACAATTTCCCGTAGCCTTTTCAGATCATATGATATGAAGTGCCTGCTATTTCATACTTCTAGGTTATAGCAGAGCCGGATTATCCTAGTAGCAGAAGTAGCAAATGCTACGGGCCCCGCGCTTCTAGGGGGCCCCGCGCCTATGTGACAAATGAAAATGGAAAAAATTACCAGATGTTATATCAAAAACACGCAAGCTGTCTGAATTTTTAAATGTCGTGTGTGATGGTGCTGAATCCAACGGAATCGAATCAGAAAATACAGAAGACGTGTCTCACGGTATAGTAGATGAAGGCAGTGCTATAGAAGAATCATCATTACCAATATTACCATTAAGATCAGCAACTCTTCACGATTTAGCCACATTTTCCACAAGACAAACTGAAATCGAATGTACAGCAAGTCCTCCCAATTTAGCCATATCATCTTCAAGCCAAGAGAGGCAGAAAGCACAGCACATGCTTCTAATATAGCAACATCATCTACAAGCCAAAAACACAACGAAAGTTAAATTTACTCCAATGATATTGGTGAATGGTAAAACAACTTCAATCGAGATTATTATATTGTAAAAGAAAGTAGCGAAGTGCAACATATGAACAGTGATTTCATGTCTTAAAAAAAACAAAAACATACGATAAAGAAAACAATCCACGATTTTGTCGAAAATCGTTTTTCACATACACGCATACACCAACAAACAAAACTCACGTGGGAGATTGGTTGTGTTATACAGAAACTAAAGGACAACTGTTCTGTTTTGTTTGCAAAGTTATTGATTTAGGCTGTACCATAGAGTGACTGGTGTATTTGGAATACTCCGGCAGTTAAAATCTATTACAGCAGTAGAGATCTTGAAAAGAACTCCAAATATTGTCAGCTCTTACCAAGAGGATTTGGAAGAAAGCCTAGGCGACGAACTTATGCAGTTCACTGAACTTTTTAAAATTAATGTAGCTGCTGCTATTAGCAACGAAAAGCATGAGGCTCTTGAACTGCAATTTTATAAACTTATAATGGAAAATTCATTAGAGTCGTGTTTCCCCAAATGTAGAAATAGTCTTTCAAATTTATTTGTCTTTAATGATTACTAACTGCAGCGGAGAACGTTCTTTTTCAACATTAAAGTGTATAAAAAGTGAGTTAAGAAACATGATGGGACAAGATCGTCTAAATAACCTCACCTTAATGAACATTGAATTTATTTTACTTAGAGAAATTGATTTGTCTAGTGCTATCTCTAAATTTTCTCACATTAAATCGAGACAAGTTTGTTTGTAAAAGTTGTGTTTTATTTTATTATCATACAAAACCTAGGGCCCGCGCTAAAATTGCTACTGGGCCCCGCGCTAGCCTAATCCGGCACTGGGTTATAGTGTTCAGGAGGTTGAGAGCCAGTTCCTTTTCTCACGTGTGGGACGTCGAGTGTGAAATTGAACCCACAACCCTCTTATGCATTACGCTAATCCGTCCCAAAAGAGGACAGTATTACTGTCTGCGAATGGTATCTGTAAATTCCAACTTTCTAAAGTCCTAGCGGTGGCTTCTTTGTTTTTTCACTTAATCATTCTGACATACCCTAAATCTGAATACGTTAAAGTCTGCACTACACAGTTGTCAAGCTAAACTATTTAATTTGGGACTAATTCTCCCACATTATGTGTTTTCTTCAAATTGTAAAAATAGGATAGGTCGTTGACATTCCAGTTTAAGTTCAAATTGACGTAAGACACCTGTCATTCATTTCTTGAAACAATTTTGACAAGGAGAAATGAACTGGTCAGAACACTGGTCATGTGAACAAAAGAGAAATGAAATTCGCTGGACACATATTTCAAAACTAGTTTAGTAAAGATATTGTTTCAGATTTGTATAACATGTCTTAAAGCTGATATAGCTTAGTTTAACACTAGCAACTGAATACAGTGAGCGTCTGTAGCTTACGCGGTAGTGAGTTCGATCACAACGCAACCGTACCTGGTTCAAACTCTGCGTCGGGCAAATTTGGAAGCAAATTAGTTCTCTTGGATTTTTACGAACGATATAAATAGACCTCACCGTTCAGAAAGCAATGGCAAACTACTGAACGTATAAGTGGTGACTAGAAATATCGACGACTCGTTTACTGTTGTTGATGGCTAAGTCCTGTAAAGAATATGCCACGATTTTCTTTTCTACTGAATATATATATATATATATTGCCTTTTTCGTCTTTACAGACGGTCAATTGGCTACTGAATACATTAAACAGTTTTTAATATCTTGATTCATTGATAACATGCATCGGGGGAAAATGAAGACTATGCCGAAAATACCTTGATACAAGATGTGATGGATGCTCTGTACTTGACAGAAACAGAAGCAAAACATTCATTACTAATAATGCTATGAGCATCAAAGAAGAATCTAGTCATGCTATTAAGTTTGTTGTGTCTTTCTTTGCTTTTGTATTTTGACTTGCACGGTTTTACATACCAAAAATCTGGTCTAGTTCAAATCTGCACTAAACAGTTACCGAGTTGACCTATTCCATTTAAGGGACGCCACTATACACAAAGTTGGTGACACTCCCATAAAATTGATTTATCATTTCTTACTCTAGTTGACTCCTCGAGTATAATACCACACATTCTACAAATAGTTAGTGACATTTTCGAGCGTCATCAATTCCTGCGCTAATTCGACATTACATTCTGCCAAACAAAGGGAAATTATTTCCCCACCACTCGCATTGTGCAAGTTGAAACACGTGTTCGGGAACTAATCAGACATGACAGGAGTCGACTTCTTGTGGTAATGAGAAATTGTTATTTTCTGCGATTGCCAGGATTAAAAGATTAAAAGTGTGATATAATTGTATCTATGGTGTCGGTAAAGATAAGGGAAATTAATTTACTTTTGCGATACTCCTTTTATTAGACTGGGATATACATGCATTTTCTGCAACAAGTTCTTGTCAATTGCGATCAGAATGCGAGTTATTCAGTGCTACATAGAACCAATACTGACATACGGATGCGAGTCATGAACAATGAACACACAGATCGAAAAATCTCTGAGGGCCACAGAGATGTGGTTTACAGAAGAATGATGAGAATCCCATGGACTGTTAAATGACTAATGTTGAGGTGTTGAATGAGATCAAGACACAGAGAAAGCTTATTATCAATATAAGAAAGAGGCAGTCATAATTTTTAGGGCACGTGATGAGAGGGAGATTTAGAACACATTGTGACAACCGGTAAAATCGAGGGAAGGGAAACAGAGAAAGACAGAGAGAGAAAATGTTGGATAGTCTGACGTCATGGCACGGTAGAGCGTCATTATCTGAGTTGATAGCAAACACCATCGACAGAGATTTGTGAAGATCCATGATCGCCTACGCCTGCCGACACGGCCCCTGATGATGATGATGATATAGAATTCCCTGATACAGGTTGTTAACTGTTTCATGACTTCAATTCCCCAATACAGTTTCTATTCAAAAGTGGTGAGCGTGGGACACATCTTTCCCCACATGTCTGCCTGGACTTGACAGTTTTTGTATGGCGTGTTCTTTCGTCTTATCTATTAATTCACAGTTGCAACGGTTAGAGATGTTTTTCTTCAATTTTCTTTATCTTTTTGCCCGCTATGTAATTAGGGTAGTCATGGCACCTAATATGATAGCTTTAACTAAACTTTGCGTGAAGACTTGCTTTCTTTATAACAGTGTCCATCGCCATGCAGGCGAGCCTTACTCCGACTTCTGAGGTACTTGTAATTTAGAATCCCAAGTAAAGGATCGGGAAACATGTAGTCTAATCGGGTACCGTGTGCATACTGAAATATTTGTGGGCACTAGTTGGTGTCGACCTCGGAATTAGCATGACACGTAGTGACTAGCGAATCGTTTAATCGACTTCGCTGTCTGCCCAGCGTGTTCGTAGCGCGTTGGACTACGGGTGACTATCCTTCTGTGTGTGCAGGTTCAATTCCGCGGGATGGCATAAAAAGCCACAGATTCCCCAGATTTACCGTGTTCGTTGCACCGAACCGAAGGGTTACGATGTCCATGGCACCGAGCCGAACAGCTGAAAAGCTCAAGTGCTTCTGGATCGGGAAAAAAAATAGACTTCGCTATCTGCGCTCAATTTGGCTTAAATATGGAATCTCATATTTGTTAGGATTGCAGATTCACCACTATTCCTTGCATCGTTTACACGTGCTCTCTCTCCCTTAGGTAATTCAGAATATCAGTCTGGTCCATTACACGCAAGCTTTTTACAGCAGTCATACCTGCTAGCCTATTAGCGCATTTATATCCCTTTACACCTGCATGCACTGGCACAAAATAAAACTGATTTTTATCAGTCTAGACTTCTTCAGAGACTCCAACCATTGTCTTTGAGCCAAGCATGTTTAAATCCTCATGAGAATACTCATTGAGTCACTGAGAAAGCTTACGTGAACAAAGTCTGCGACTCCAGCCAGACCATGCTATATTATCGTCAGTATTATCTTCTTATTGAATGTATTACCGTAGATGTACATTAAAAATCCTACAAGTTTTTACTATTCTGAAAATTACAACCTAGACTCTCGTCATTGCTACAGAGTTCGTGCACTGCCGCTGAGATCTTTCAGTGTAAGAAAGAGATCGTAGCACAAATGATTCTTTTCCAAGTTGCAATGGGGTGGTTCTATTAATCAAAACAATATTACCATAGCAACATCCTACCTTATTAAGATGAATGAGTCATAAATATCCCTACCTCATTAAGATGAATGAGTCATGAAATATATCTATCTCCCTATGTTGCCGGGGCTCTCATGGGAGAAAGAATAGTAACACTGCGACCTACAAGGCATGTCGTAAGAGGCGACTGAGTTAGGGACCTAAGGAAGTTACCCTAGTAAATAAAAAGCGTTGCAGAAATCGTATATGCTGGCCTACTTCTAGGCAAATAACTGGCACAAAGTACAATCGCTCTTAGGCTCGGATCACATACAAATCGCAAAGAATGGTTAATAACTGGTCGATATGAGAGTCGAAGATGAATAAGAGAGTTGATATACATCGAGAAATTAACTGAAATGCAATTTTATAAATTAATACATTTAAATAAAGCTGAAATGGACAAACAAAACGAACAAAAACTGTAGGAAAAGCTAGGATGTACTACATATAAGCTACATTTAGTAATCACACAGATAAAGAAATCAAATATAGTTGACCAAGAAGTTATATATCAAAATTATTTCATGAATAAAGATAATTAGCAAATAAGAATTGCAATACAAAGCAATCAGAAAATGCAGAATATAGACGTCTCTGTATAAGGGTGATCTAGAGAAAAGCAAGATAATCTAGCTTACAGGACAATGACTGGAATAACACAAGAACAGCAGTGGCGGCTCGTCATTAAGGGCCAGTGGGGCCGGGCCTCACCAAAAATAAGGTATAACGCGTATTTATTATTTTATACATTAAAATATAACCTAACCGAAACCATGATGTTTCCAAAAATTTCTGTCTGGCCCCACCAACAAAAATGATCACGAGCCGCCACTGAGTAACAGTATATAGATAAATGGTAGTGGAGGTTGAGAGATATCAAAACAAATACGAAAAGGAACAGTAGTTTTAAAAGTATCAGAGAGAAATGTTTCTCAAACCGTTGCATGGCTAATGCAGTCGCTGCGAAGATGTTCAGGTTAGGATTTGTCATTTATGCCCACAACAGAAAAATCCGTGGCCTTACCGTGAATTGAACATGGATCTCCTAAATGGGAGCCGCGCTCTAATCCATTCGGCCAGAAGCTCCTAACTACTAAAAATGATTACGCATGATTAGAATTAGGAACCATCAGTATGCATACTCTTCGATATCTGTTGGGGAGACTGAGCACCTATGGGTCTGCCCGGAGTGCAATGACGTCAGTTTAGTAACCAATAACCAGTAACCAATAGAATTAGGAGATGCAGTGACTTACCAGCTGGCACCATTACTGCAACATACAAAGATCAAGATGGAAGTGAAAAGACAGGTGATAAAAAGTATTTTTCTACCAACACTTTGTTACCGGTACCAAACTTGGTCTCTTACAGCAACACACCACAGAAAGCTCACCACGGGTGACATGAAATGCTTAAGGAAGGCAGTGGGAGTCACCAGGAAAGACAGACTACGAAATGAGGACATCAGAAGCAGAGTGGGCATAACTTCATGCACCGAATGCATCGAAAGACAACAAATGCAGTTATTTGGACATTTAATGAGAATGAAATACAACCAACCACCAATAACAGCATATAATAAAAATAGAATGGGTACTAAGGGAAGACTAAGAAAAAGATGGATAGACAATATTGTGTTTTTTTCGATCCAGAAGCACTTGAGCTGTCAGCTCTTTGACTCGGTGCCATGGACAGCGTAACCCTTCGGTTCGGTGCCACAAACACCGTAAATCTGGGGAACCTGTGGCTTTTCTGCCAACCCGCGGAATTGAACCCGCACTCACAGAGGGCTAGTCACCCGTCGTCCAACGCGCTACGAACACGCTGGGCAGGCGGGCGGATAGACAATATCAAGACCACACGACATAAACACGGATATAACACAACAATGGCGACTCATCTGGCCCTAGAACGCAAATTAAAGCTCCCATCCCTACGCTTAACGCCAACTACATCTTCCACCTGGGAATAGACAATAGATAATAGACAATAGACAATAGAATTAGGAGAACGGTCATCGCTCATACATGTGACCATCTACTAAAAGATATTAAGCTTCAATAGTTTTGCCCGTAGTCTAGGTATGCCTGTTCTGTTAACTAACTAATAACTAACCAACCAACCAACCAACCAACTAATTAACTAACCAATGAACTAACTAATTAACAAACTAATTAACAAACAATTAACAAAGTAACAAATTATCTAACGAACAAACTAAATAACTAACTAGTCAACTTAATTACTAACCGTATATTTGTTATAATGAGATTTAAAAAAATTAATTAAAACTTACCCCAATGACGAAACTGTTAACGCCTTCATTAAGGTGTACACAGATTTAAAAAAAACAACTCCAATAATGGAAACCAAAAAAACGCACAGCCATCTGTAATACGGTAGATAACCTGAAATCACAGATTGAAAATATTTGTCACGTTTCGTTGGAACATTGGACCAGATTGTATTTGTATGTTATTTTTAGTTTTACTCTCTCACTCTCTCTTGAACTAATCTCTTAAATTTGATTCCTAACTCTGAGTGCGATATTTGTTTAGCAAAGGCAAACAATATGTGTGGATATTTCTTCAATGTATCTGGTACCCATGAAATAAAACCACTATGTTGACGATTCCACGCGAACCCACACTTCGCGAAACGTTCACGTTGTGTCCGACTATTTCAGAAATAACTGCTGGTAGCATCCTTAGTCGAAGGGATGTCGCTAGAGTAAAACGTGTCCAGTATTAAGAAGCAAAATTGTGTCATAGAATGCGAACAAGTTGCATGACATTATCACTGTACGTTTTAACCTTTAGGTTCAGCTGTAAATAATAAATTGAGAACTATATATTTCATTTGTAAAAATGTGGCCCCCACGGCAACATTCGACCGACTAGCTCAGACGGAAAAAAATGAAAAATTCCTGCTTAATGTTTGACTGGTTTTTATGTGTTTGATAGAACACGGTATGGTTTTTTCTGCAATTTTACAACATTCTACGAGTCCGTGGTAATTTATTGCTGAACATTTTTTTATAATAATGATATTCCTGAGTGTTAAACTGAATTTGTAACATAATATAACTTTGATTTAGCATGTTGTATTGTTTTTAAACATCAGTTGTAACATAATATAACTTTGATTTAGCATGATGTATTGTTTTTAAACATCAGTTGTAACATAATATAACTTTGATTTAGCATGATGTATTGTTTTTAAACATCAGTTGTAACATAATATAACTTTGATTTAGCATGTTGTATTGTTTTTAACCTGAATTTGTCATTACCTAACAATACTGGAATGCGAGGTAACGCGACGGTTGTGGTCTGATTTCCGAGAATTTTTACCTGAGCCCGTCGGCCGTACGTTATCGGAGTCCACGGTAAAACATACGTTGATTATATATTTCATTGCGTCTACACACGGGCACCGTTAACACACACACACACACACGCGCGCGCGCACACACATGAATTCCTGCGAAAATTCCTCGCATTCCAATATATATATATTATATGGTCTTTTTCGTTTTTACAGACTGTCAATTGAAAAATTGTTACAGTGATAACTTCTGAGTATACGCTTTGCTCTCTTGTCACGCCGCTCATCCCTAAGTCTCTTTTCAAAATTGTCTGCACCTTTACGTAATGTTGTTTCCTACATACCTCGGTCATCAGCTAGTTTTTCTACATTTGTTTGTACAGATAGAAAAAATCTTCATTTAGACTGTAAATAAATAAACAGTAAACTAATATAAAGACTTCTGGAACAAATCAACTATTTAATAAATACAGGATGCGAACTCCAACCTTACTTCTTACCACACCAATTATCTAGCCCTGCAGAAGAGCGTTTTTCAGAACACAGCAAGCTAGCTTTCCAAGATATAACTGAGTAAAGATCTTATATTTGGAGAACTAGCTGGTTGTGCTTTTAGAGAGTAGCTGGTTACTGCAATGAGTCTCATAAGAAGTAATATTGCTGTTAGAATACTGTGTTTCGCCCGTGTGTTGCCGGGGCGCACATGGGGAACAAAGAATAGTAACACTGCTACCTACAAGGCATGTCGTAAGAGGTGACTGAGGTAGGAGCCTAGGAAAGCTACACTTGTAAATAAAAAGCGTTGCAGAAATAGGATGTGCTGGTCTACTTGTAGGCGCATAGCTGGCACAACGAATACTCGCTCTTAGGATCAGATCACATACAAATCGCAGAGTGGTTAACAAGTGGTCGATATGGAGCGTTTGAAGAAGAAGAAGAATCATGCGTTTGTTAAATTTTTTGTTTTTCCGAAGGCCCTTAAAATTTATTTACTGTCTTTTTATTTACTGTCTTTTTATTTACTGTCTTTTTATTTACTGTCTTTTTATTTACTGTCTTTTTATTTACTGTCTTTTTATTTACTGTCTTTTTATTTACTGTCTTTTTATTTACAATATTCTTTGGCTTCAGTGCCTCAATGAGTTCTTTAAAAAAATCATCCATATTCACTTCAACGAGGTCTTGCAGACATCCTTATATCTTACCAGTGGTCTGCCTAGGAGCCTTTTCTCTTTCGAATGTTAGCAGAACAAAACTTGTTGGGGTATGTGACTATTTTTCATTCTGCTCACATGTCCTAGTCATATTAGTCTTTTACTGTTGAGTATTTCTATGAGGGATGTCAAGGTTGCACGTTACAGTACTTCAGAGTTGGGTATCTGGTCGTACCCCCTGACGTTCATAGTCTTGCGGAGACATCGAAGGTGAAGATGTTAAGTCTCCTCTCATGTCTTGAGTAGGCTGTCCATGTTTCTGAGTCATATAGTCATCATCATCATCAGGTGCCGTCTCCACATTGAAGGTTGGTTGCAATGAATCTCCAGCATCCTCTGTCTTTCGCCTTGGTGTTGCACACTGCCAGACTGTAACCTGTCCATTTCTTAAAGTTTCCCTCCACTTATCTCTCGGTCTTCCTCTTGCTCTTCCCCTTCAACTTTCCCCTCTAGTGAATGTTTTATCATGATGTCATGTCTTTTTAATGTGCAAAAATACTTTACTTGTCTGAATTTTATTTCTCTTAATAATTGTTTCTTCATGCCTAGTTTTCCTAAAACGTATTTATTTGTCTGTTTTTCTGTCCATGAAACTCTACCTATTCTTCTATATATCCACATCTCAAATGCATCAATTTTGTCTTCTAACTGCTTGTTCATTGTTCATATTTCCGAGCCATATAGTAAAGAACTAATTATACAGACTTCGTAGATAAAGCTCTTGGTTTGAATAAATTGTATTTGAACTTTTCGCATAGCAATATATATATATATATATATATATTTGTAATACCCATTTAATATCTCTGTGTAGTGGAGGTAATGTGCTCGCCTATCGCTCCATGGATACTCGGTTCGCTTCCCGTGTGAAGTGATTGGGATATTTTTCCAGCGATCCCTGATCTCAACGTAAGTGAGATCAAGCTCATAATTCTATCGGAGACGGACGATAAGACTTAGGTCCCATGTTAAATTTCAGTTAGTAAAGGAACAACTGAAATTAAAAACCGATAAGAGTAGACTGCAAATCCGCTACCAGAACAACATAGTTTAAAAATATAAAAATAAAATTTCCGTAATAATTTTCCCTATCTTCACAATTACATCGGGGACCGTCACCGGCGATACAGAGTTCGTGCACTGTCGATGGGATCTTACTGTGTCAGAAAGAGATCAGAGCACACATAGTTATTCACCGAAATGCAATAATGATGATTCTATCAATCAATCAATACTTCCATATCAGTTCAGATTCCAACAGTGTCATGCATTTTTATTAACCTTCTACGATAAAAGGGGAAAACTTCCTCATAAAATCGTCAACTGACACCAATATTAGATAGTATTAAAGAGTACACAGTCGCTGTCCGACCTGGACATCACTAAATTAACTTCATTATTTCTCGCCTTCTTATTTAGGATTTGAAATTTTTTTTATTATCCCCACTTTTTCAGAACTAGCTCGATTTTCATGAAACTAAACTACTATACGAAAGTTGGTCACCTGGGTTCAAATGTGTCAAGACTGGGTTTTTCCTATCTAATCGTTCGTTTTATTCAACAAGGAAGTGTAACTTTAAGAGATCGATTTCTTCATTTTTAGACCTCACCACAAACATTTGAAAGTAAAACGATGATTTTTTTAAGTGTCACTGAAAATATTTGCGAATTAACCCCAGCTTTTTTAACGCTGTTTGTGATTTTTCTAGGCATTATTACGTTCAGTAGTTTGCCATTGCTTTCTGAACGGGTGACGTCATCGTCCTTTTGTAAAATTCACGCGAAACAATTTGCAACCAAATTGTCCGCAGCGTGATTCGAACTCAGAACGTCAGGGTTAATAGACCGAGTCACTATCCCCTAAGCCACAGACGCCATCCTTGTAGTAACTACATAAATATTATTTAACTGTTATGTCTACATAAATATGAAACTTAAAGTTATGTAGTTATAAAACTACATTACGAATGTTCAACTTCAATGTTGCATCAATCCTAACATATGATTGATTCATTGATAGGACTATCATTATTGCACTTCGGTGAGTAACTATGTGTGCTGCGATCTCTTTCTTACATAGGAAGATCTCAGCTGCATTACGCGATCTCCATAGCAACGGCGAGGATCCCTGATGTAATTTTGAAGATGGAGAAGATATTTTTGTACGAATTTTATTTTTAATCTTTTCTGCAGAATTTTGCCCGGGCAGCGGCTTTCCAGCCTGCTCTTCTCGATTTTGAACTGCCAGGAGTTCTTTTATGTGCTCAAATTGAACACCTGATAACCCATGTTAGGTGAAGGAAATGGTGGAGGTCGGGTATGCATTGAGTGCAGCAATCAAGAAACACAAAGAAAAGGAGACGCCTTAAACAGGCCTCTGAAGAAGGTATGCCCAACCATCACCATTTCCCTCAACTGGCATGGGTTATCAGTTGTTCCTGTCCTATCCTTATCTATAAGTCTGTGTTTGCTATTCTGTTATACCATTTCAGTCTGAGAATTCTACAAAGACAGGTCTGATAGTTCTTAGTTATTTCATTTCAAAATGTTCTCAAATAAATTTACTTAGTCTTTTATTTCTAAATGTTTGTTTAGGTCTATATGTTCACTAGTGGCATATTGTTCATGCGTGCTAGGTTTGCGGCGCACCTATCACGTATTATCAGGCTACGTTACTGATCTTCACATGTTCTTTATGTCTGTTAGAGACAGAGGGGCACACGTTAACAGCTGATCATCATCATCAAGTAGCTTGTCCTGAGCAGAACTTTGTCACCCCAACAGTCCTCCGGAATTTCTCTCTCTCTCTCATAGGTCAGATGTCTTGCCTCTGCAGCTGTCATGTTCAAACCATCAGTTACATCCTGAATCCATCTTCTCCGTGGTCTTCCTCTTCTTCTCTTTGTCGGTATGCCTCCTTCCATGATGGTCTTCTCCAGCCCTTCATGTCGTTTTATATGTTCAAAATGCCCGTCTGCCCAGCGTGTTCGTAGCGCGTTGGACTACGGGTGACTATCCCTCTGTGTGTGCGGGTTCAATTCCGCAGGAAGGCAGAAAAAGCCACGGATTCCCCAGATTTACGGTGTTCGTGGCACCAAACCGAAGGGTTACGATGTCCATGGCACCGAGCCGAAGAGCTGAAAAGCTCAAGTGCCTCTGGATCGGTAAAAAAAAAAAAATATAAAAAAAAAAGATGTCCAAAATATCTCCATTTTCTCTTTCTTATTTGTAGCATCAGCCAGTTTTCTTTGATTTTGAGTTCTTTCTGGATAGATCTATTTATTCTCTTCTCTGTCCAAGATATACGAAGGACTCTTCGTATATCAGCTTCGTTAACAGCTACATTACTAAATAAGACCGAACTAAGGCGAACATAAAACACTTACAGTAAATATAGAGAATCATAGAAGGGCAAAGAGACGAATAAGTGTTGATTTTGACAGTGTAAAAGTCTTTGTGGGAAAACACGTAAATGCGTGGAAATAATGTGTCATCATCATCACCATCAGGTGCCGTCTCCACATCAAAGGTTGGTTGCAATGAATCTCCAGCATCCTCTGTCTTTCGCCTTCGTGTTGCACACTGCCAGACTGTAACCTGTCCATTTCTTAAAGTTTCCTCCCACTTATCTCTCGGTCTTCCTCTTGCTCTTCCCCCAACTTTCCCCTCTAGTGAATGTTTTATCATGGTGTCATGTTTTTTATGTGCTCAAAATACTTTACTTGTCTGAATTTTATTTCTCTTAATAATTGTTTCTTCATGCCTAGTTTTCCTAAAACTTATTTATTTGTCTGTTTTCTGTCCATGAAACTCTGCCTATTCTTCCATATATCCACATCTCAAATGCATCAATTCTTTCTTCTAACTGCTTGTTCATTGTCCATGTTTCCAAGCCTTACATTATGTGTTAAATAGAGTGGAAGAAATTACGTATTATTGACGTCAGGGGGAGAAATCAAAAGTGAGAATAGTTCATAGTTCATAGTTCATAAGTACGGTTCCAACTTCACTGCAACGGGTCACCCCATAATTGCTCCGTTCCTGTGCCAATGAAAATCACACGAAATACTAACAACTGTGAAATGTTTCCTGTGTGAACTAGTTCCAGAATGAAACAGCCGTGTACCGCCACAATAAGAAACATGCACCGCATAAAATGCATATGGCCGTCACTAATGTAGCAACACAAAACTGTTCATCACTTGAATTGCAATTCTTGTCAAAGGGAACATCAATCATGACAAAATCCAGCTTTCTGCACTCGCAATATAACTGCATACAGCAGATTGAGCTTGTTCGTCATAACCGCTGTCCGCCATTTTCTGAATACACACAACAAACGCACGGTGGACACACAGCAAAAAGCATTCCATGTAACAGTCATAGCTCACAGCGTTGCTCAAGCACTAACTCAGTAGCTCGGCAAACGAAACCGGAAAATACCCGACCAAACATGGCGAAAATGCGCTAGCATAGTCGTGTTCAGAATCAAACAGTTCTGATTCTGAATGGTCCTCCCGCATTCCGCCATTGCTGGCCAGGTTTTTCAAGTGAGAATAATGGACGAGAAGTCATAGAGTACAGATGAAAACATAATCAGATAGAGTAACTTCTTCTTCTTCGTTCTCACTAGATTGGAATTTCGGATTATCTAATAAAGGCTGTCTCAGATTATCAGCCACGCCATACAGTTTGTCTTGGACGCTAGTGTAAGTGGGCCACCTCTTTCTTCTCAAGTCTTCATACTAGTGGGTAGTTCTGTAGGATATAATTCCTATGATTTCTGCTTCCTCGTTTGTGCCAACCTCTTCCTGTAGTAAGTTTTGGCCACCCTCGTGATGGTAGGTCTGACATTCTTACTGCGTGGCAATAAATCTACGAGGCAGATTGGTGACCGTAGAATCCGTTATCCCATTCCACATTGTGAGGGGTCGTTGCACCATGTTATGCACCTTACGGCCTGGTGCATCCGTTTTCTGCAAGCATTTGTTTCGGGTTAGCATTCCCTAAGATAGAGTATAATATAGAATGCAAGTCCGTAGACCTTATAAAAGAGAAGTTGTTTATATGTTTTTACGTTATAGGTGTTTTTCACGAACAAATAAGCAGTTTAACATAGTCACAGAAACGTCTCTCTACCAGAAGAGTGCACGTGAGTATAGTGAAGATAATTGACGTTTGTGATCAGAAAAAAATACTGTCAGCGAACTTTAACAATCCTAGGTGTTTAACCAAAGGCGCCGGTGTAGTCATCCCACGCGATATCATTTTAGACAGTTGCGTGTATACAGTTGATTGATCGTGTTCGCTACCCCTATTTGTTGATTGGAATTATTATGAGTTATGTCCCTTACTGAAGTTAACTGTTAATTATCATCGGGGAAATTAGACTGTCTTGATAATAAACGAAATCATCTTGTGGTCATTATTGTAAAGGTCTGATAGAAATGTTTGTGGTGATGGATAGAAACTTGCTGCGGACTGTCCTAAATATGTTATGTATTGTTGTTGTCGTTGCTGTTATACGTCCTCGACATCACTGACTCCAATCGTGTGTCACACCGTAGTTCAATACACCTACCAACGAATTACACTTCCTAACAGTCACATGTCTTAATTCTGCAATGGGACAAACTTGTAATGGGACAACTATGTGTGGTGTGTCTCCTCTCCTAACTTACTACTTGACACTCAATTATCAACCGATCCCAGAATTGCATCCCCATCCACTTTCGCCCACGACAGTGTTCACACCAGATCTTTGCCCCACTCGACTCTACAAACATGACACATACTACCATACGAGTACCACGGAAGCCGCTACCAATAACATATATGCTGAATAGTTATTTGTTTCTACATTTGTTGGTTCTTTGTTTATATATTCTAACTACTTCAACGTATTTGTATCATCACTAGTCATTTGTTGGTTCTTTGTTTATATATTCTAACTACTTCAACGTATTTGTATCATCACTAGTCATTTGTTGGTTCTTTGTTTATATATTCTAACTACTTCAACGTATTTGTATCATCACTAGTCATTTGTTGGTTCTTTGTTTATATATTCTAACTACTTCAACGTATTTGTATCATCACTAGTCATTTGTTGGCTCTTTGTTTATATATTCTAACTACTTCAACGTATTTGTATCATCACTAACCATTTGTTTCTTTACGTTCAGTAGCTTTTTACTGATATATTCTCAAGTTTGCTTTATTTCTTTATGCTCAGAATATTATTTTGTCAAGAAAGCAGCTTTGTCTACCTGTTTATTTTTAAACACAAGTATTTCTCCGCACAAACATAAAGCATAGCCATGGTCCCTGGCTACATAACGACGACTAGCTCAGACGGAAAAACGAAAATTTCTGTTTAATGAAGGCTGGTTTTTGTATGTGTTTGATAGAACAATGTAAGGTTTTTTTGTAATTTTATTAAATTCTATAAGTCCACGGTTATTTATTGATGAAAAATATGCATTATTACTGATATTCCTTAATGTTAAACTTAACTTGCAACATAATATAAACTTGGTTTAACATGTTGTTTTTAAAATGAATTCGTCTTTAGACAACAACTCTGGAATGCGAGGTCACGCGACGGTTGTGGTCTTACTTCCTATATTTTTTTTTTTACCTGAGCCCGCCGGCCTTATTTATAGGAGGCCACGACGTAACTAGTTTATAATTTATTTGCATGACCTTGCTCCGGTAGTTGATGCAATCACTTTTTTTTACCTTCGTCCTAATATAACTTATTAATTTAAAATGAGTGTTAATACTACAGACGTGATTTGCCAAATTTAATACAATTTATAACCGTTAACAGTAAAAATTGCTGATCAGTTCTCAAATAAAATTATTGTTTTACTCGTTTCCGTTTTGATTGGATCATACCTGTTGCGTTTTATCACTAAAATATTTTTTTTAAATTCAACGTTTCTATTGGGACATCGTGCTTAAATTGTTCATGACACTGTGCCAGTTTTTAAATGAAGTTTCTGTAGCAAAGCCATTTTTATAGATTGGAGTTGTTAGACATAACTAAACCACCGATAACTTGAACGAATATTGTAACATTGATAATGGCTTAATAATAACAACTATAAAAAACAAACATCGGAAAGGGACAGAATTCTGAACTTGGTTCAATGAGTTCTCATCATCTCCCGGAAACACATTGTGCAGTCAAGCATAATGGCCAGTCAATGAATCCGTTACATTGAACGTTAATAGAGATATCTTGATATTCTCAATCTAGATGTCTCTGTCTTGTTCACATGGCAACCATCAGCAACATACAGATCTTATCTAAATAACGTGAGGAAGAATAATGTTGCTGTTGGTAAAGTATGACAATAATTATGAGATGATGTTGTTTGTGGTAATGTTTAATTATAATGATGTAAATATGTTATAGTGGTAATGTAGTACACAAGAAAACAAAGCTAAGAATACTAAGAGCTTGCAAATTCCCAGTGTCAACGTATGTGTGGGTGTGAAGCAAGAACATTTAACAAGTCGGTGGAAAAGCGTATGTCTGCTTTTGAATATAAGTGTTACAGGAGAGTCATCCGTGTATCTTGGACAGAGAAGATAACAAATATATCTATCCAGAAAGAACTCAAAATCAATGAAAACTGGCTGTAGCTACAAATAAGAATGAGAAAATTAAAGTATTTTGGAAATATAAAGAGGCACGAAAGGCTGGAGACCATCATGGAACGAGGCATCCCAGCAAAGAAGAGGAGAGGAGGAAGACCACGAAGAAGATGGATTCAGGATATAAATGATGGTTTGAGCATGACCGATGCAGAGGCGGAACATCTGGCCTACGAGAGAGAGAAAGGACAAAAGACTGTTAAGGTGACAAAGTTCTGCTCAGGACAAGTTATTTGATAATGACGAGTACACATGACATAATGATGATGCTGTGACAGCTCGTATTCCTATAATGATGTTACTGCAGTAATGATGGTATTGGTAATGTATGACTATGATAATATTCTTGATATTATTGTAAGACTTTCATGAGTGGATGCTGATGAAGGCGATTATATATGAATATAAGAATGAAATGATACTACTGGTGAAACTGTATCATTATAATTCTGTTGAAAAATTGCAATTTAAATATATATATTTATAATGATACAGGAATAGTGCTATTGTAGATATTATACTATTTTAATCATGTTAGAATAGTGCTGATGGTAGTAATATATAATTATAAGAATGTTAAAATAGTGCTGATGGTAGTAATATATAATTATAAGAATGTTGAAATAGTGCTGATGGTAGTAATATATAATTATAAGAATGTTAAAATAGTGCTGATGGTAGTAATATATAATTATAAGAATCTTGAAATAGTGCTGATGGTAGTAATATATAATTATAAGGATGTTGAAATAATGATGATGGTATTAATATATAATTATAAGAATGTTGAAATAGTGCTGATGGTAGTAATATATAATTATAAGAATGTTGAAATAGTGCTGATGGTAGTAATATATAATTATAAGGATGTTGAAATAGTACTGATCGTAGTAATATCTATACCTATTATAAAAATGAGTGTATGTATGTATGTATGTTTGTTACCTATAGACTCCGAAACTACTGAACAGATGTAGCTGAAATTTACAGGATATGTTTGTTTTAATGTCGGGATGCTACCTGTCACAGTTTGAAATAGGTAGCGCTGAAGCTTTTCGAAACAATCTAAAAAAATAATAACACGCTCATTTCATCGAGAGTTTCTAACGAAATCTCCATTAACGTTTCCGACGAAAAACGCAAATTTCATCGAGAGTTTCTTCCGGAAGTTTACAGTATGTGCATCTACACGATTCGATGACGTATGATTCAAGTCAATATTTCAAACAAGCCGTTAAAGTCAATATTTCAAACAAGCCGTTACAAGCTGAAGGTTTGTTTCTAATCATGATCATAGATACTGCAAATCATATTTTAAGTTCCATCTATTCCATCAATGTTTGTTAGCTATGTTGGCAAAAATTGCTCTATATTCAATTAAACCAAACAAAACTACGATCCGAGGAATACGTTCATTTGATGGAAGCTATTGGCCGGCATTTCTATAAATGGCAAGATGGTTATTTTGCCATCAACGTTTACCTGATGTACAATGTACACGTTATATGTATGAATATTACCCAATATTAGATTACACGACAGAAACAGGGTTACCATTTATTATTTTGTAAATCAATCCATACCATTGACCGCTATAGCGGCGTGCAATTCTAAATTAGTACAACCATTTCGCAATAGGTGGCGCGTGAGTAGTTTCGACAAATGATTCATACAGTTTTCCTGATTTTTCAAAACATTTTACTCGCAGTTTCTATGCATTTCCTAATAGAATTTAATCAAAATGCTAATTTTTTATTTATTCCAGCGAAACATCAACAGTGATATTTGATTCCGTGTGTGAAGACAAACAAGCTGCAGTTATTTCCACACGCTCTTCACGAATTTTCCACACATTTGCAATTATTATGCCTGAATATTACCCAATATTAGATTACATGACAGAAACGGGGTGACCATTTAATATTTTGTAAATCAATCCATACCATTGACCGCTATAGCGGCATGCAATTCTAAATTAGTACAACCATTTCGCAATAGGTTGCGTGAGTAGTTTCGACAAATGATTCATACAGTTTTCCTGATTTTTCAAAACATTTTACTCGCAGTTTCTATGCATTTCCTAATAGAATTTAATCAAATGCTAATTTTTTTATTTATTCCAGCGAAACATCAACAGTGATATTTAATTCCATGTGTGAAGAATAACAAGATGCAGTTATTTCCACACGCTCTTCACAAATTTTCCACACATTTGCAATTATGCCTCCCGAACGAAAAGCTATTGGCCCATCTACACCTAGAGCACGAAAGAGAAAGGCATTACTAGCTTCAGAAACAGATGAGCAACAGAAAGCAAGACTGCAAACTGTTCGAGTACGCACTGCTGAAGCCCGTTCGTCCTGAAACAGACGAGCAACGTGAAGCAAGACTAGGAACCAATCGAGTACGCACTGCTCAAGTCCGTTCAGCTGAAACAATCGAGCAACGGGAAGCAAGTCTGCAAACCGTTCGGATACGCACTACTCTATCCAGACTAACACTGCACGCTGATTTAAATCTAGGTGCATTCCATTACAATACTAATTATGATTACAGTCTTCATCCAAATGTGGTTATTGGAAAAATGGATAGATTATGCATGTATTGCTACAGTTTTAATCAAAATCCTGACATTCGTTGTTCATCATCTGTTTGTGCAATTCGGTGAAATCGATCAAGTACATTTGCAAATATGTCAACAAAGGAAGCAATATGGCAGTTTTGGAGTGGCAAATATAACTGCATCCATCGATGAAATCGAGCATTATCAACTGGGACGTTACATTAGTAGCAATGAAGCAGTATGGCGCATTTTATCATTTCCAATTCATGAACGACATCCAACAGTTGTTCATTTGGCAGTGCACCTTGAAAATGGACAGCGCGTGTACTTCTCAACAGATAATGCACATGCACGAGCATTGTCACCATCGCCAACAACGTTAACTGCATTTTTTCTCATTGTGTAGAGATGATATATTTGCAAAGACGCTACTTTACTCTGAACTGCCAACATACTACACATGGAATGCAGCAGCGAAAAGTTTCAACGTCGCAAACAAGGTAAAGTAGTTGAAGGACATTCCAATTTATATTCGACCAATGCGTTAGGTCGTTTGTACACTGTTCATCCAAACAATGCAGAATGCTTTTACTTGCGATTACTGTTAATCAACAAACGTGGACCAACATCCTTCCAAGAATTGAGAACAGTTAACGGTCACGTATGTGCTACTTATCGTGAAGCTTGCCAAGAATTAAATCTTCTTGAAAACGATGCACATTGGGACACTTCACTCGCTGATGCACCCAATACTGCACGACCACAGCAAATACGCACACTATTTGCAGTAATATTAACAACGTGCTTCCCATCCAATCCAAAAGAACTTTGGGAAAAATACAAAGACTACATGAGTGAAGACATCCTACATCGCTTGCGTGCGACGAATCAAAATCCTGACATTCAATTCACACCAAACGTATATAATGAGGCATTGGTTTCAATTGAGGACATATGTTTGGCAATCACTAATAAAGCACTGGTGCAATTGGGAATGGATGCGCCAGAACGATCTGCAAACAACCTTTTCGATTGTGAGTTGGAACGAGAAACACACTTTGATATCAACGAATTGAGTACATTTGTTCAAACGAATCTTCCAAAATTGATTCCGGAACAACGCATAGCATATGACAGAATTATGCATGCAATTACAAGTCAAAACGGTGGATTGTATTTCATAGATGCGCCCGGAGGCACAGGCAAAACTTTTCTCATTTCACTTATTTTGGCAACCATACGATCACGAAATAATATTGCACTGGCAATCGCATCTTCTGGAATTGCAGCAACTCTTTTAGATGGTGGCCGAACAGCGCATTCAACGCTGAAATTGCCATTGAATATGCAAATCACTGAGACACCAACATGCAATATCAACAAAAATTCTGCAATGGGTAAAGTACTCCAATTATGTCAACTCATTATATGGGATGAATGTACTATGGCGCATAAAAAAGCATTAGAAGCGCTTCATCGTACACTGAAAGATTTGAGAAGAAATGACCAGCTCTTCGGTGGCGCACTCATTTTATTGTCTGGCGATTTCCGGCAAACTCTACCAGTTATACCAAGATCAACACCCGCTGATGAACTTAATGCATGCCTGAAATCATCAGTTTTATGGCGACACATACAGAAATTGACTTTGAAGACCAATATGCGTATACAACTACAACATGATGAAACCTCTGAACGTTTCGCAAAACAATTGTTGGATATTGGGAATGGGAAAATGCCAATCGATGATTCCACACGATGTATCACATTGCCAACAAACTTCTGTAACATCATAGCGACCACAGACGAATTGATTCATAAAGTTTTCCCAAATATTGCACATAATTACAAAAATCATCAGTGGCTCAGTGCACGTGCAATATTAGCAGCAAAAAAACAAGGATGTATATGACATGAATTTGAGAATTCAAAACAAAATACCAGGCGAAGTGACAACGTATAAGTCCATCGATACTGTAATGAATCAAGACGAAGTTGTCAATTATCCAACTGAATTCTTGAATTCACTTGATTTGCCAGGCATGCCACCACATATTTTAACATTGAAAATTGGCGTGCCTATCATTCTTCTCAGAAACATTAATCCACCACGACTTTGCAACGGTACTAGACTTTTAGTGAAAAATATGATGAACAATATCATCGAAGGTACAATTTTAAATGGAAAATTTAAAGGAGAAGATATACTATTGCCACGCATCCCAATGATTCCAACAGACATGCCATTCGAATTCAAACGCTTGCAGTTTCCGGTGCGACTCGCCTTTGCAATGACCATCAACAAATCACAAGGACAATCACTACAAGTGTGTGGACTACATTTGGAAAATCCCTGCTTTTCACATGGACAGCTATATGTGGCCTGTTCACAAGTCGGAAAACATTCTGATTTATTCGTGTATGCACCAGATGGAAAAACAAAAATATTGTATATCCAAAAGCACTTCAATAAACAGACTTGAAATGAAACGTTAAATTGTAAGTGTTTTTTCTCCAAGAAAATGAACAAAAGGACAATGATAAAACAAATAATTACTACATATTGTTATAGCAAGTTTCCTTTAAATTCATTTTCTTTTGAAGTAGCAACGCGCAGGTACAGCTAGTATAATTATAAGAATGTTGAAATAGTGCTGATGGTAGTAATATATAATTATAAGAATGTTGAAATAGTGCTGATGGTAGTAATATATAATTATAAGGATGTTAAAATAGTACTGATGGTAGTAATATATAATTATAAGAATGTTGAAATAGTGCTGATGGTAGTAATATATATAATTATAAGGATGTTGAAATAGTGCTGATGGTAGTAATATATAATTATAAGGATGTTAAAATAGTGCTGATGGTAGTAATATATAATTATAAGGATGTTGAAATAGTGCTGATGGTAGTAATATATAATTATAAGAATGTTAAAATAATGCTGATGGTAGTAATATATAATTATAAGGATGTTAAAATAGTACTGATGGTAGTAATATATAATTATAAGGATGTTAAAATAGTACTGATGGTAGTAATATATAATTATAAGAATGTTGAAATAGTGCTGATGGTAGTAATATATAATTATAAGAATGTTGAAATAGTGCTGATGGTAGTAATATATAATTATAAGGATGTTAAAATAGTGCTGATGGTAGTAATATATAATTATAAGGATGTTGAAATAGTGCTGATGGTAGTAATATATAATTATAAGAATGTTGAAATAGTGCTGATGGTAGTAATATATAATTATAAGAATGTTGAAATAGTTCTGATGGTAGTAATATATAATTATAAGGATGTTAAAATAGTGCTGATGGTAGTAATATATAATTATAAGAATGTTGAAATAGTGCTGATGGTAGTAATATATAATTATAAGGATGTTAAAATAGTGCTGATGGTAGTAATATATAATTATAAGGATGTTGAAATAGTGCTGATGGTAGTAATATATAATTATAAGAATGTTGAAATAGTGCTGATGGTAGTAATATATAATTATAAGGATGTTAAAATAGTGCTGATGGTAGTAATATATAATTATAAGGATGTTAAAATAGTGCTGATGGTAGTAATATATAATTATAAGAATGTTGAAATAGTGCTGATGGTAGTAATATATAATTATAAGGATGTTAAAATAGTGCTGATGGTAGTAATATATAATTATAAGGATGTTAAAATAGTACTGATGGTAGTAATATATAATTATAAGAATGTTGAAATAGTGCTGATGGTAGTAATATATAATTATAAGGATGTTAAAATAGTGCTGATGGTAGTAATATATAATTATAAGGATGTTGAAATAGTGCTGATGGTAGTAATATATAATTATAAGAATGTTGAAATAGTGCTGATGGTAGTAATATATAATTATAAGGATGTTGAAATAATGATGATGGTAGTAATATATAATTATAAGGATGTTAAAATAGTACTGATGGTAGTAATATATAATTATAAGGATGTTGAAATAGTACTGATGGTGATTATATTTAAAATAAGTATTAAAAAAGTAAGGGAACCCTTTTTCATTCATCGAGGTATATTGGGTAATACGGGTGTTGAGCCCGTTTTTTTTAATTGACCGTTTGAACACGATGGGTGATGTGGTCAACATCACGTCGTCGCCTTTACTTCCTAATGCTTTTCCTAGTACCAAAATGAGGCTGGGTCGACCTGTGAACGTTACGGTGGGACAAATATTCCACGTCCACTGTGGAATTGAACCCAAATCACACATCTAAGAATCGAGTTTACTAACAGTGCTGATGGTGGTAATGTATGACTATGAGAACTAACAATAATAATGCTTGTACAGATGCACTAGTGCAAATAGCAAGAGGAAAGTGAAGTTGACTGTGATATTCTTCTTCTTCACCCTTCGCCCCTATGGAGGCGAGGCATAGGTCCACATCCAAGGCCTTCCAAGCCCTCCTATCCAAGAACATCTTGTCCAGATCTCTCCACTCTCTCCATTTTCTTGCATTCCGTATCCAACGTCCGTCTCCAGGTTTCTTGGATCTTTCCTTATTACCGGATTTCATCAGGTGGCTTCATGAGTCCTACCTTGCAGGTTCTAATTACTCTGGTAGTGAGCTATACGTTTCCCTTATTGTGGTTTCTGTAGCTATTTAATGTTTTTACTGGGTGGGGTAGCTAGCCTCTTGACCGACCTCCTTATCGCCTCTTACGACATGCGTATCAGGTAACAGTGGTTTTATTCTTTACACCCTTAATTTGGACCCCGGTAACCACTCGGGCGTGACTGTGATATTGCAACGTCGAAGTCACGAAAGAATTAGCATATAGCTATTTTATTGCCATACATAGAGCTCAAACTCTAACAATATGATACTGCTCATGACGTCGTGACCTAGATGTTGCAATGATATTTTAATAATAGCGATAACAAATAACGATAATGATAAGATGATGATGCTAATATATGTCGACCCAATTACTCAGATATTTTCTTAAAACTGGCAATCGATCTGACCTGATGTCTGAGAAAATGACATTGGTTTAAGAGTGTCGAAGTAGCAGGGGTATCAAGTAATCTAAATTTTCTTACTGATCGATCGTGTTTGGATTAGATCAAGTAAATAATGTCGTAATTTCTAGTTTCTGTTCACGGCAGAATATCCCAGGATAAACTTCCACCGTCCGACTTCTTGCTGTATTAGTAAGTGTTATAATACAGTCACACGCACTTCATATTTGGGATTCTACTTTGATATACAAACTTACTGTATGTTATTGTTGTTATTGTCTATTATGTTTTCATATTTTTTTAGTATTCTTATTTATATCCCCTTCTATCCATTTTATAGATTCTTATGTTTATTTATGTTTTAGTACAGATTCGTTATCTTGTGCGTAGATATTGTTGAAGACAAATAGGTCACGTTGCGTGTGCCCAGTTTAGATGTGGTGATATTTTTTAAGCCACTTACAAAGCTGTTTGTTGTTTGTCCTATATTCCATTATATATAACATTATTTTGTGTGATATTTATACTGAAAAAGCATTGTTGATTTCTTTGAATGCTATACTGTGGTAGTTTATACACACGATTTCTCTTAATCTACCAGATATACAAAAAATACTTAGAACGCCCTAGATAGAGAAGAACAAAAACAAGGATATACTACATGACTTACATATGGTGAAGCATTGACTCATAAATGTTAAAAAAGAAATTATGATACGAATTGGCAAAGCAACATCAGCTTTTAAAAGTCTAAATAAAATATGGAACTGCAAGTTATATAATATTAAAACTAAATTACGAATTTTCAATTCAAATGTTGTATCAATCTAACATATGCCAGCGAGAGTTGGAAAATGACTAAAGATATAGAGAACAAGTTGAATGCATTTGAAAATAGATGTCTGCGAAAAATAATGAATATAAAATGAAACGAATTCAGGAGAAGTGATGAAATCAGAGATGTGTCTGGTCAACAACTAATGACAACTGTTATAAGAGAGAGAATATGGAGATATGTTGGACACACCTTGAGAAATGATCAATGAATATCAAAGCAGGCATTGAAGTGGGATGCAAAGGGTTCAAGAAAGAATGGACGACCTAAGGAGACCCTGAAACGAACTTTGCTGAAAGAGGCAGGAGGTATCGGTCTCAGTTCCATGGAGGAGATTGAGCAAGTTGTCCATGATAGAGCGGTATGGAGAAGTTACTTGCAGGCCCTATGTAACGTATAACGGTACGAGAGGAATTATTATTATTTTATTGGCTCATAAACAACATCATGTCCCGGAAAATGAAGTATTTCGGTCACGTTAAACGACATGTTGGTTTAGAGAGAACAACAATGGAAGGTATGGTTCTTGTGGGTAGAGACAAGACGAATGTGACAGCAGAACATGTACTAAATGTACTAAAGAAACATTGAAAATAACGTTAGGAGAGGCAGGAGAACTTGCTAGAGACGGACACTTTTTCAAGCAGGCTGTGATGAAAGCGACATTCTGCAAGGGACATGCTATTTGATAATGATGACCAGCTATTACACGTTCATGACGCTAGAAACTGGATAACATTGCCAAACTCACATTCTAGTACAACGCGCTGAATCCAGTAGAAGAGTTTGAAAATTGAACTTTTAGCTGGCCAACATAAATGTTACTAGTTTTCACTTGCCAATTACAATTATCTTTTTTGTTGTAGTAATTAAAAGTAAAGGTCATCATCATCATCATCAGGTTCCGTCTCCACATCGAAGGTTGACTGCAATGAATCTCCAGCATCCTCTGTCTTTCACCTTGGTGTTGCACACTGTCAAACTGCAACCTGTCTATTTCTTAAAGTTTAAGGTAAAGGTAAAAAAGTAAAGGTAAAGAACCCATTTTCCCACCTCGAGATATGTTGGGTAAGACGGTGTTAGGTTCGTATTTCTCCACTACCGTCGGCACACGATGGTTGATGTGGGCAACATCACACCGGCCGCCTTTACTTTCCAGTACTTTTCCTAATACCCAATTAAAGTTGGGTCAACATGAGAGCCGTTACGATCGGAAAATATTCACACAAACTGTAGAATTTAATCCGTATCGCTAGTCTAAAGCGACCACACAAACTGTAGAATTTAATCCGTATCGCTAGTCTAAAGGAATACATACCAGTTTCAAAGTAAAAAAAGAACAAACCAAAATCTTCGGACACCTCCAAGTACAAATTATACTTATGTGTCATATATTTAACATAGTAAAGATTGAACTCTCTAATAAGTGCTATTGTGACAAATATAAAGTGAGATCTGTTCCACATGTATGGGCCTAAGATGTGAAGGAAATAGAAAACGTTATGTGACCATCACGACTTCCATTCTGAATGCAAACTCTTTTAAGATGCTCAGGTTAACCCAGCTCTCCTTTGATACATTCCTATTTGCGTCTGAGATTGTACGCAGAAGCAGAAGAAGAAGAAGAAACAGATAACAAAAAGTATGTTTTGTACTACTGGTGATTTAGTACGGTAGTATACCTCTGAAGTGGGAGAAGGCACGTCTATGTGGATGGCGGGGGACACTGATCTTCTTCCTCTTTGCGTTCGTTCTTTACGACCAATTTTAATCACTCTTTGTGATATGTTTGATCTTTGCCAAGAACGTGTATACGTTGCACATTGGTTTGGTAGGCCCCTAAACGCATAAGACTTCTACACGTTTAGGACATTTCAGCCAAACCTCATTAGTCGCCCCTTACGACATGCGTGACAGGTAACAGTGGTTCTATTCTTTACACCTAAATTTGGGCCCCGGTAACCACTCCGGCCCATATCAGTGCGGACACTGATAAAAAGGAAAGTAAGCCGTCTCGAAAAAAATCAGTCAGAAGCGCCTTACCAGGCGCACTGACTACGCCTGAATTTATAGCAGACAAACACAGTAAGAAGAAGAAAAAAGAGTAGGGTAGCTAATATATATGAAATGATATAGGAAAATATTACTATCGATACAATACTGCAGTAAAACTATATGCGAAATGCTAAATCTGTATTTCACCTGTAGTAAAATATTCCAACATATATGTGATAAATTTGATCACAGTCAAGACTTATCAGAAAATACTGAAGCTAAAATTAGCAATATCAGACTACTTCAAGCACAAACTAGTCTGAAAAATATAAATAAAGAAATACAAAGGAGATATGACGATGGGTTGGATATATCATCAGGATGAGAAAGAAAACTGCCAAGACAGGCAGTGCAGTGGACACTCAGAAACAAAGAAAGAGGGATAAGGCAGTCTAGGGGCATACGAAGACGAAATTTTGAAGCATAGTTTTGAAGCCATGTCTGCGACTAGAGGTAGAGAGAAAAGCACAAAATCGATTGCAGTGGGCATTTTTGAATGTGTCTTAGCTAAGGAGGGCAGTGCCAAAGAGCAAATTTACAACCCTTGTCTTTTCAAGAGGTTAAAACCCTCATACAGAGAAAATCTGCAGTAGACTGGAAGACAAACACTGGATATGATTATGGAAAAGACTCCCTCAAAGACCTAAGCAGACCGACCAGGTCATTATATTTCGACTACGCACAGGACACTGCAGACTCAACAAACACTTATATAGACTAGAATAAGTCAAACAGCTCTCTGCCAGTGTCAGCAGGCGGAACAGACACCAGAGCATATCCTGCAAGACTGTCCTCTCCTGGGTGAGCTGAGAAGCAACATGTGGCCACACCCAGTCGACCTGAAAACTAAGCTTTGGGAAACATGACAGACCTGAAGCTGACTGCCCAGTTTGTGGTCCACAGTAAATTGAGCGCACGACCAGAGATCGCTGAAGAAGAAGAAGAATGTGTCTTATATACCCTTGGAAGCGATGGGAAATGATGATGATGATGAGCAATGTCAACTTCCCTGTACTTTTTTAAAAATATGACATAATACAAGCTGTTTATATCCATTTTCATTTCTTTCTGTTTGTATTTTGTTTGTGTATTATTTCTAATGTTTTATTGCATTGTGGAACGGATTAGCGTAATGCGTAAGTGTTCGCTTATCGACTCGAACATAATATTGTTGAAGGTTCAATCCTACACTCAACGCTTCAAATGTGAGGAAAAGAATTGGCAATCCTACCTCCTGCAAACTAGGGTAAAAAAATAGGAAGTGAGAGGCACGTCATACACTACGGTCTGAAAAGGCTACGGAAATTGTATTTTTTAAAATGTATTATTGCTTTACGTTTCTACTTAATTTTATTTCTTTGTATTTTTATGTTGAGGCGTGTTTAAAAACAATATGTATTAGGTTTTGAGGATTGTGAAACTAATATAGTATAATGCACAGTCCCTGTCCTTAATGAAGTCATAGCACGGAACACTAGATCTTGTCATCCCAGTTGGGGTTAGTGATCACGTGTCTTTCTATTCCATGTTCTGTTAATCAATTTTTTTCCAAATGTTCCCTGGAACCTGTGAAATATTTACAATCTGATGGTGTTCTGTCAGTTTTCCGGAAAATATTGGCTATTATCACGAAATACTCGACCTACAAGAATGACAATGGGGATTTCAATTGATATTTCTATGGATTATTAGAAAAACGTATTCTCATTATATAGCAAGGATGTTTAAAAGATGATTTCATTAAACAATCAATGATGAGTAGCTGTTTTATATATATATATATATATATATATATATATATATATATATATATATATATATATATATATATATATACAAGCAGTGGTGGCTCGTCATTAAGGGCCAGCTAGGCCGGGCCCCACCAAAAATAATGTACAACGTGTATTTATTAGTTTATAAATTAAAATATAGCAACCAAAACCATGATTTATCCGGGAAAAAATGTGTCTGGCCCCACTAACAAAAATTATCACGAGCCGCCACTGTATACAAGAGTATGTGGATGTTCATAAAATGTGCGCAAGACTGTTTAGATGTTCAGAAAATACGTCCGAATATGTTTCAATGTTCATCAAATGTCTAACCTTGACCTGTGGTAGGGTATTTTGTTCTAGGATTGGACTCTACAGTCATCTCCGCACACACCAGAGAGGTACAGCAGCACACGTCTGAGGATGTTGTCTACATCGATTGTGATCGATGTCTATTATTATCACACTAGCTTTGCTTCATATTAAAACACACTGCAAGTCAGAATATCGGCGAAGAGGTTAAATGAGTACCAAATCCTAATTTCAAAAATAAGAATCTTCAATGAAATAGGTTAATATACAAGAATCTAAAGATTGCTGATGTTGGTTAAACTATCTACACTGAAGGTTGTTAACTATACACTGAAGATGGCATGTTGGTTAAACCCAAGTTTAATTGCGTGATGTGTAGCTTGTCCTCTGGTTCAAAACTGAATTTTGTAAAGCTGACATTTGAAGCTAGGAGATTACATGAAATTAGAATGATCATGATGGGAAAGACAAGGGACGAAACTTTTTATTTTGAATAGTTAGCTAAAATTAAATCATTATAGAGTACAAAAAGTGTGACAGAGAAACTGCAGAACTTTAGTGTTGTTTACTTATATACTTATGGATACAAAAATATTCTAGGGAATTGTACTAACCAAAACTGAAAACAGGATGCCATAAATTTCTAGTTGATCCTAGATTTATAAATAAGATTTATAAAAAAATAAGATTAATTTGGAAATATTCAAATTTTAACGCTGTTTGTGATTTTTCTAAGCATTACTACGTTCAGTAGTTTGCCATTGCTTTCTGAACGGGTGGTGTCATCGTCCTTTGTAAAAATCCACGCGAAGCAATTTGCAACCAAACTGTCAGCAGCGTGATTCGAACTCAGAACATCAGGGTTAATAGACCGAGTCACTATTCCCTAAGCCATAGACGCCACCCTTATTTAACCCCCTTTTGTAAGACAATACTTACCTTATACAATATTGGATTCTCTGCAAGAATGTAATTCTATTTTGTTATGTTCATTGGTCTACACACCCTGATTTAACACACAAAAAAAGACCCATTCTTATACGTTTCTCGACTTAAAGAGGCTTTAATCCCCTACACCACAAACAAATAAGAAGACAGAAGGACAATACAAACATAATATTAACAAATCTCCGATAAATTGTTCGTCGTGAAAGATAAGGATATAGAGATATGAACATTTGTTCGGTTTTTTTAAATTTATAATTTATCTTATCTTCATTGTTATTTTGTTATTAATTGTTATTTCTATCATGCATGTGTTGTGTATGTAAGACAAACACAAACGCAACAAGTCACTGTCTATGGAATTCAGAAAAAAAGAGTAATGGAGGGATACGTAGAACCAGTACTAACGTATGGAATCAAATCAAGAACAATAAATAAACAGTACAATTCCTGGATGTTGTATTACAGACGGATATTGAGAATACAATGTACAGCTAAAAAGACTAATATTGATGTGCTGATAAAGGTTAACACATAGAGTAAGTCCATTACAAATATAAACAAAAGATAGTCATTATTTTCCTGTCAATTCATGAAAAAGAAGAAGCAGAAATGTGATAAGTAAAAAAGTAAAGCAACCCTTTCATACCTCGTGGTATATAGGGCAATACAGTGTTAGGACTGTATTTTTCATTGACCGTCGGCACACGATGGGTGGTGTGGTCAGCATCACGCCAGCCGCCTTTACTTTCCCAGAGCATGTCTGGTACCCAATTGAGGCTGGGTCGACATGAGAGCCGTCGCGGTGAAATGTGATAACAACCGGAAAAAATAAGGAGAACGAGACAGAGGACTACCGAGAGACAAATTTATTGACATTCTAGCTTCACGGACCGGTAAAGTGTAAATATCCGAATCGATAATCTGTAATAAGGGCAGAAGGCTGCCGAGATTCATTATCCCTGCTCCTGATTGCACGACATATGATACTGTTATGATGATGGTGGTGTTGATAGTATTGGTGCCGCTTCTGGTGCCGTTGAATATGATGATGATCGTGGTGGTAATCGTATTGGTTCCGCTTCTGATGTCGTTGACTATGACAATGATGGCGGTAATGGTATTGGTGCCGCTTCTGGTGCCATTGATTATGATGATGATGGTGGTAATGGTATCTGTGCCGTGTTTGGTGCCGTTATTATGATGGTGATGGAGATGGTAGTTGTTTGTGGTGTTAATGACGATGGTCGGGTAATTATATATTTTTCTATCTACTCAATGAATAGAATGGTATTCATTACTCGTGATGTACGAACGACAAAAAGAAAGGTAAACTACTGTAAGACTTTCTATCGATTACTAATGAAATAAATCATCACACACAAAGCAAGGCAGCTCTACTAAGAGCAGCAATAGATTAGTCAACGTTTCATCTAATAAGATTTTGTCAAGCAAGAGACACGTGACAAACGCATAAATCACTGTCAAGCTCAAGCTAAGATACCGTTTTGCCTTCCTGTCTTTAACAAGGGTGGATGCAGCTAAACGTTCAGCGTCTCCGCATTGAGTGCTGTCTGTATAACGGTTATTCCACATTTTGTGTTTCTTACAACGCTTGTTCCTTCCTTCTTTCCATTCGTTCCTTTGAAATAGTGTCTATATATTCAATGTTATCTCTTGTATAAACGTCAGTGTCTTTGTAGACCACACAGATTTTTCCCACTGTTTTTCGACTAGGTCGGTCAGTTTGCCTTAGTATATAATATTGTCCGCCTGCCAGTGTGTTCGTAGCGCGTTGGACGACGGGTAACAAGCCCCCATGTGAGTGCGGTTCAATTCCGCGAGCTGGCAGAAAGCCACAGGTTCTCCAGATTTACGGTGTTCGGGCACCGAACCGAAGGGTTACGATGTCCATGGCACCGAGCAGAAGATCTGAAAGCTCAAGTGCTTCTGTATCGAAAAAAAAGTATATCATATTCGGGGCAGTCTTGAAGTATACAGTCAGGGATGACTGTCCAGTTGTATACATAACTACATTGAGAATCTTTAATTCTTTATAATGTGGCGGCGGATTCTATTGTGTCCTGTTCCGGAGTGCATAATGACAACTTGTTCTAATCTATTCACATTTTAGTAGTCATCTTGTGTTAGTACAATCTTTTGTTAGTATGTATGAGTAAATCAATGAGATACTCATCATTTTGTTTAGGTAATAGGTAACTGGTAACGGGTGGCTCAAAATTAAAATAAGAAAAACACGAACACATATGGAGGCAAAAAAGAGTGCACAGGGCAAGGAAACCATCCTATGTGTCAGCTCCAGTCTCCAGCTTCACCTGCTGCAACTGTGGAAAGGATTGCCACTCTAGAATAGGCCATTACAGTCACAACAGACGGTGGGATTACAGAACAAACTACCTGACACAAAAACTATTATCTCATGTGATAAAGAGGCCAATGATGATGATGATGATGAGGTAACTGATACATCCGATGGTTCTCCTGTAAGCACCTTCTTTGGCCTGTCAGTCTTACGTCTCATTTATTAATATTTCAGTGTGAGACGGTATTCACTAAATGGCGGCCGTGCTCTGGTTACATAGTTCAGAAAATAGGTTATGTCATCATCAAATAGCTTGTCCTCAGCAGGACTTTTTTGCTACCTTAACAGTCCTTCGGAATTTCTCCCTCTCATTTGCCATATAACCCGCCTCTGCAGCCGCGATGCTCAAATCATCAGTTGCATACCGAATCCATCTTCTCCGTGGCCTTCCTCATCTCCTCTTTGCCGGATTGCCTCCTTCTATAGTGGTCTTCTTCAACCCTTCGTGTCTCTTTACATGTCCAAAATACTTCAATTTTTTGTTTTGTTTGTTTGTTACTTAACCAGTTTTCTTGGGTTTTGAGCTCTTTCTAGATAGATCTGTTGGTTGTCTTCTCTGTCCAGGATATACGGAGGACTCTTCTGATGATATATAGACCTGGCAATTTTGTTATTACATTTATTCACTCCCACAGATTGTTATTTGCTCCAGATATTTTATTTCAGTTATAACGCTTCTTTTTCCTTACCATCTTGACCTTTACCTTTTCTTCTAGCATGTTCTTTCTCAACAATGTGTCATGTCTGTTTAAATACATTCTAAATGTATTGGTTTTTTTCTAATTTGTTTATACTTTAACTATATCTTTGTTGTCTTCATTTGTAATCATTGCGTAAATTATTTGCTTCAATTTGTTTCTACCAAACAAATGATGGTCAAGGCTATCAGTTATGTTTTCTAGTTGCTTGTTTATTGTTCATGCTTCTCTCCGTGTGTACTATGTTATAATGGAGATAACTTTCAATTATTCTTCTCTCCGTGTGTACTATGTTATAATGGAGAGAACTTTCAATCATGCTTCTCTCCGTGTGTACTATGTTATAATGGAGAGAACTTTCAATCATGCTTCTCTCCGTGTGTACTATATTATAATGGAGAGAACTTTCAATTTTTATTTCTTAGTTGTAAGTTGCAAGTTTTAGTTAGTTCTCTTATTGTTGAATATATTTGTTTGTTCTTCTTCGTCATCCTCCAGCCTTATAATGAAATGACAATCGTGGTATATCCTTTACAGGACGTAGCCATCAACCACAGCAAACGAGCCGTTGATTTTATAAGCACTACTTATAAGTTCAGTAGTTTAACATTGCTTTCTTCTGAACGGTGAGGTCTATTTTTATCTTTCGTAAATATCCAATGGAAACGAATTTCCTTCCAAACTGCCTGCTACGGAGTTTGAACCAGGTACGTTTGGGTTGTAGTCGAGCTCACTAGCCTAATAATATAGTATAGTAAATGTTACGCCTCGAGATGTATATTAGGGTAGAAACAAACTATATTCTTCCATTTCGGCTTGGAGCTATGACATGTAGTGTAATCTGTGGTCGAACGTTGGTTTCACAGGTGGAGTCACAGGGACAACGTCCCGCCATGGTCAGTGAGCTGGCACTGATCAAGACCCTAGCTCAACTTCACCTAGAAACAGAGATATGATCTTGTATGGCTAAGTGGATAGGGATCAAGGGAGAGCTACAGGTAAAGTAGTAGCGCAAGCAAGCCCCGTTAAACAGGTCCACAATCCTGAAGGAATGCACGCATCTCCTGGTCGATGTCCAATGGAAAAGTTGCATAAATGCAAAGCAAACGTAAGAAATAAGTTACGAATCGTCTGTAAGCGTATACTCACTACCCGGAATCAATGGCCGAACCATAATTGCCAGATCTTGGCAAGAATCGTTCAGAGCGATGTAACGTGTCGTGGCGACATAAGGTAAGACTGCAGTAAACTCCGTATAGGAAGCCAAGTGCAGATACATTTATTGGGTAAGGTTGGTCGAGCGCAAATCCTAAAGTTGCATTCTTCTTCATAACGAAACTACCCTTCTTGGAACGACCGGGCACGGTACTGTTATACGCAAAATGTAAAGTAGGGTAGAAACAAACTATATCTTTCCATTTCGGCTTGAAGTCATGACATGTAGTGCAACTGATGGCTGTTTCGTGTTTATCTTTTTGCAGTTCGGTTCCGTAAAAGTTTTGATCATCTGTTTCTTCTTTTATTTCCTTGGTCAATTTCTCTATTTACATAGCTCCTGGGTTTCTAGGATATTTAATAATGACTTCAAATGTTTTCATATAGAAGGCCCAGTACCACACATAACTGAGTGTCCATCACAGGGCGAGCGTCAAACGGGTTTTAGATAGAGACATATTTTCATTTCATTTGTGCGCGACATATTGCTTGCTGTTGTGTGCCTATTGGTTGGTTGTCTCCATTTTCAGCACTGACTTTCTGGGAAAGACTGTAGTCTTGCTCGGATGTAGGAGAATCAGGTCTGTATTTTATTCAGATTTCAGTCACATCTCGAGGATCTGGCCTAATGATGGTCGCTTTCTGATTACATTCTTCTTGTTTCAGAAAATCCACTTTTGTGTTTATTACCTTGTACATAATATATTTCCAGTTCAGAAAGCAATAGCAAACTACTAAATGTATAAGTGGTGTCTGGAAAATTAACGACTCGTTTACTATGGTTAATGGTGACGTGTTGTAAAGGATATGCCACGATTTTCTCATTTCACATAATATATTAAATTAATATAAAGATTGATTGATTACTAGACCATTATCATTGCACTTCGGTGAGTAACTATATGTGCTCCGATCTCTTTCTTACACTGGAAGATCTCATCAGCAGTGCACAACCTCAGTAGCACCGGCGGTGGTCAATGGTCAATGGTCAATGGTACAATTAGAAAATAGTGGAACTATAGTAAGTATTATAACAGGATAGTGAGATTTGGAAAGAATTTCGTTTTTTAATTTTTCTACTGAATTGCGCCCGGACAGCGGATTTCCAGCCTGCTCTTTTCAATTTTGACTTGCTAAGAGTTCTTTTACGTGCTCAACTTGAACACGGAACCTACGTTTTATCGTCCGTCTCCGATAGGACTAGGAACTCTGTCTCACCTACACTGAAATCTCTGGGGAAATATCGCGATGGCTCAAGGAGGGAGCGAACTGAGACCCTTTGGAGCGAGAGATGAGCACGTAACCTCTACGCCTCAGACTCCTAAATTATTGTAAAGATGTGATAAATAAATAATAACATGAGTTGGAATATATCATAATATTTGACTCCGATTTTGCAGTGTAGGGATTCCGTGGTGAAATCAACGCTCTTGAGATTTGTGATCGTTGTTACAAATTACCAGAATAATTATAGAACTACACGAGAATATCCTGCTACTTTGATTTTTTTTTCTCCTCGCTTGAATCATAGGTCCGTGATCGATCACATCTGAGCATGCAGTCATTGACTTCTGATCAGCAATCTCCAACATGACCTTACAACATCGTGAACGTTTGAAACACGCAAACCTAGAAAGAAAAAGTAAATAGAATAAGGGACAGTTGAGCAACAACAAGATCAAAGAACATGGGAAAATGTGGATGTTATGAAACAGCAGCAATTCGTGTTTGAAGATTTTAAAATGTGTAACATTGAAAACTTTGTCCTTCCTGGTTCAATGTCCTTTAATGTTTATACTTTCAACAAATGTGAGAAAGGGTTGATAAGAGTATGAAGATAAAAAATATCAATAGGGAACAAAAACTGGAATCAAACTATGGCCCAGACAGAGGTCACAGTCATAATAAATTGAAAGAAAACAGCAAAATATTTCTCATGACATCAAAACAAGAAGTAAAAAAAAAACGATGTAGTTTTACAAATAACAAAAACAGACTAAATGGACGTTTCTACCAAATGTCCTCTATCAAGCAAAGTACATTATGGGACAAGTACACTAGACAATGCAGATTATGGGAAAGTGCACTAGACAATACACATTATGAAGAAAAGTACACTAGACAATGCACATTGTGGAAAATAAACTAGACAATGCACATTATGAAGAAAAGTACACTAGGCAATGCACATTATGAAGAAAAGTGCACTAGACAATGCACATTATGAAGAAAAGTACACTAGGCAATGCACATTGTGAAGAAAAGGGCACTAGACAATGCCCTTATGAAGAAAAGTGTACTAGACAATGCACATTATGAAGAAAAGTGCACTAGACAATGCACATTATGAAGAAAAGGGCACTAGACAATGCACATTATGAAGAAAAGTGTACTAGACAATGCACATTATGAAGAAAAGTGCACTAGACAATGCACATTATGGGAAAGTGCACCATACAACGTACATTATAGGAAAGATTTTCAGATTTGTGATCTAGGAAACTTATCCTAGGGAAAGTTCACCTAGTAAATCAAAAGCTGGATGAAACCGAACAGGCGAGCCTAGTCACCATGGGCGCACAATCGTCCCGACGTAGATCACTCCGTTCTTGTCAAAGGACCAATTATACATCACAATAAGAATGATAAAATTGGCCGTGAAGAATGATCGAGAGAAGAAGATTTGCGATGAAATCGACGTTCCGCAAGAGATATGCAGCAACTTCATTGACTCTGTTGTTGTTTGTTAATGGTTTCTGACAACTTGGTGTATGTTTGCGTCAGATGTAAATCGTCTATTTATCATTTTTCTTTATATCCTGTGTTATAAAATCGTATATCTCGCACTTCTTTGCGGTCGGTATCATATAAATAATAATAATTCCTCTCGTACCGTTATACGTTACATAGGGTCTGCAAGTAATTTCTCCATACCGCTCTATCCTGGGCAACTCGCTCAATCTCCTCCATGGAACTGAGGATCATATGCTCAGTCTAAACTATGAGATGGGCTGCCTCTATGAAGCTGCACGTCAATTGGAGTTCTTCGTGAGTTCCCCATAGCTTGCTCTGTAAGACTCGTTCATGAGGCCATGTTTCGTTTCGTTGTCGTAGGTATGTTGGGGAGGACTGTAGGCTCTGCTCTGGAGTCTGTATTTCAGTCTGACATTCACATTGTGCAGTCTGAGCAGGCTTTATTCTGTGATGGTTGAAAGTGCTGTATCCTATTCTAAGACGGAATATTGTGTGTGCTGTTTTTCTGTAGAGTCTGATGATCGGATTTTGTAGGTGTTTGCTGTTCGTATGTTACCTCCACAACTGAATGTATTTTTCTTTGATTTGGTCTCTGTGACTAAGTCATTAAGCCGTTTGGTCTCTGTGACTAAGTCATTAAGCCGTTTGGTCTCTGTGACTAAGTCATTAAGCCGTTTGGTCTCTGTGACTAAGTCATTAAGCCGTTTGGTCTCTGTGACTAAGTCATTAAGCCGTTTGGTCTCTGTGACTAAGTCATTAAGCCGTTTGGTCTCTGTGACTAAGTCATTAAGCCGTTTGGTCTCTGTGACTAAGTCATTAAGCCGTTTGGTCTCTGTGACTAAGTCATTAAGCCGTTTGGTCTCTGTGACTAAGTCATTAAGCCGTTTGGTCTCTGTGACTAAGTCATTAAGCCGTTTGGTCTCTGTGACTAAGTCATTAAGCCGTTTGGTCTCTGTGACTAAGTCATTAAGCCGTTTGGTCTCTGTGACTAAGTCATTAAGCCGTTTGGTCTCTGTGACTAAGTCATTAAGCCGTTTGGTCTCTGTGACTAAGTCATTAAGCCGTTTGGTCTCTGTGACTAAGTCATAAGCCGTTTGGTCTGACTGTCATTAAGCCGTTTGGTCTCTGTGACTAAGTCATTAAGCCGTTTGGTCTCTGTGACTAAGTCATTAAGCCGTTTGGTCTCTGTGACTAAGTCATTAAGCCGTTTGGTCTCTGTGACTAAGTCATTAAGCCGTTTGGTCTCTGTGACTAAGTCATTAAGCCGTTTGGTCTCTGTGACTAAGTCATTAAGCCGTTGACTTTATGATCCGAAAGTCGTGGGTTCGAATTTGGACTGCGCATTTCTGTTAACTTGCACTTTTCAGAAACGTCTAGGATTGTTACCTGGGATACGAAGTTCATGCTTTGTGTAGTTCTCACGGCGGGGATACGAAGATCATGCTTTGTGTAGTTCTCACGGCGGGGATATGAAGTTCATGCTTTGTGTAGTTCTCACGGCGGGTAGCGTTCCATTTCTACAGAGAAGGACCGAGCCATATAGAGTAAAATCCAGTGCAATAAAGTCAATCTTTTGTCTTTAGACCATTGTTATTTGGTAACGCTCAGTAGGTCGTTCCCGTTATCCAAGTTAATGTTCAGTAGCTATTTTACTTGTTATTTGGTAACACTCAGTAGGTCGTTCCTTTTATCCTTGGTACTGCTGACAAATTCTTGAATTTTATCTGTGGTACGGTACAATAGATCTATTGTTTTATTTTTGGAAAGCTTATGTTGTTCTTTGCCAAGAAATATCACAACCAAAGACACGCCTACGTTAAAAAAATAAACGTGGGTTCTGTAAATGGAAAAAACAACAGTAGCGAACGCCTCCTCTGGTTTAGAAATAAGGAAACACTCTCATACAAATGAGAAAGCCGAACTAGAATCCCAAAGGAAGCAATAATCTCTTCCATTTAACATCGTAATGAATGAAGCTAATGATTAATTGTGAAATCTTGGACATTCTTTGTCTAATTTTGCAGATCAATGTGCTAATGGGAAATCTAGAATATTAAAGTTTAGCATATGTAATGTTCTATAAAAACACCAAAACATATTCATTTATCAACCGGGAAAAATAGGGATTACAAAACAATAGGGATGAGATTAGAATTAAGAAAATAATGTTTTAACACTTTGACAACATTTCGTTACGAGATATGTTGGAACATTGTAGAAGTAAATAGCGCTTCTCACATCGATTTTTATTTGGCGCCGTCTTAAACTCTAACAGTTCCCTGTTTTTCTCGTCTACTATTGTACTTTTGGGAGCTGCAGGAGATAGCTAGAGATAGGAAGACTTGGCATGAGTTGGTTGAGGCCTATGCCCCAACCCGGGGTAAAAAGGCAAAGAGAGAGAGAGATTGTACTTTTCTTTATAGTTTTTTTTCTTCGGTCTCACCACATTGATCTTTTCTTACGGTTTCCAATCAAGAATTGTTATGTTATAATTTTAGTATTAACTTTCAGGAATGTATGGGAAATGCAATTGGTCAAAATGTCCTATTAATATCATAAAATATATTAGATAGAATTGTTTGTTTGTTTAGTAGGGATTAAAGCCTCTTTAAGCCGAGGCACGCCCCTTTCAACCTAAGGCGAACCTTTATTGGTTATATCAGAGCGTGTAGGCCAACAAACATGAAAAATAGGAATTAACTCCTTTCGGAGAATCCAAGAATTATTATTAGATAGAATGCTGAAGGAACTATCTTTTATAAAGAACCTGCATGAAGACCACATCGTCTGCATACAAGAAATTCACACCAATGCAAACTACAGGTTATTCATTCAACTTTGCACCTTTCTTCTTGTTACAACTGGAAATTAGAGCCGGAACTATCGCTCTCCGCCGAACTCAGTTCTGTGCCATCTTCTTTAGCTCTGCACACGAGGCAAACAAAGCTCTGACCTCCTCTTTTGCTGTTAGTTACCTGGAGTTATGGTTCCAGTCAAGTTCATGTCTAATTAAACTGTTTGGTTGTTTATTGAGAGTATGTCCAGTTCATCGTAATTAATTTTTTTAACATTCAGTTGGTTTTGGCTTCGGTCATTTCTTTTCTCTATTTTGTATCTGTTACCACTAACGACAATCTTATATAAGGTATGCAATTGAAACATCTATTAGCTAATGTCTGCAGTGTGAATGTCATATTTTGTTTTCATGTCTTGCAGTTTCACGTTTGTTTTGAATAGTATGTTATGCGAGTATTTGTGACTAACGAAAAGATAAATAAATTATTTCGAATTTTTAGCAAAATATTTGCTAAATTTAAAAAAAAAAGATGGCAACAAAGTTGATATAACTGATGTTTTATTGTTAATATAAACGAAAAAGTTAGCAAATTGCTTACAGAACCTAGGAGTTGGGGGTCTTTATTTGTGCGTGAGAAGAATCGATCAAACTTCTATTATAATTCTATCTTATATAAGAAAAGGATAGTTACGTTATAAGAGAAAGCAAGGCTCACAGTGATAACTAAGAACATTCGTGCGCAAGCAGTTCAGCACTCGGCAAGGCTATTCAACTTGAAAGTTTTGTTTTATACTTCAAGAATTGTACATACTAGTTTATGTACTATTATGGAAAGCATGTCATTTATTAGAGTGTATAGTGGAAAATATATTTGATATATTTCTTAGTTATAATGACATTTTAATGTTTACCAATATTGTGTAATTATAAAAAAGGGTTTAAAAGCCGAAGGATTGACTTCATTGCACCGGTTTTACCCCATATGGCTCGGTCCCTCTCCACAGAAATGGCCCGCCACCTGCCGAGAGTATTGCACAAAGCACGAACTCCGTAGCTCCAGCAACAATCCTAGGGTCTCTGGAAAAACTGCACTCGTGAACAGAATGGCGTGGTCCGGACTCGAACACACGACCTTCGACTCACAAGACAAAGGGCTTTTAATAAATATAATATGATTACATTACAATGAAAATATTTTCTGCTTGAAAGTCATTTTAGAAGCATTGAGTTTATAGAGTATTCAATTCTCACATTATAGCCTACCTTATATCAAGGACCACGAAACGCCACTGATGCCATGTCTTATTTTCATATTGTATGTCAAATTTTATAGATTAGCGACAATGAATCTACCTTTGCTGATTGACAACCATCGCCCGTGTGGTACCGGGCCTGCAAGGAAAGAAATGAATAGTACTACTGCGACCTATAAAGCATGTCGTAAGAGGCGACTGATGTAGGACCTAGGGATGCTACTCTAGTAAATAAAAAGCATCGCAAAAATCGGATGTGCTGGCCTACTTGTAGACGCATAACTGGCACAATGTACAATCGCTCTTAGGTTCAGTCATATACAAATCACACATAGTGGTTAACAAGTGATCGATATGGAGCGTTTGAAGAAGAAGAAGATTGACAAAGACGAACATAAAAGAAGGGTGATACTAGTAATTAGAAACTCTGAAACTATCGGAAATATTTTTATTGCCACAAAGATCAGTGCTAACAAATTGATGGGTTTTTTTTTTTTCTTTTTCGATCCAGAAGCACTTGAGCTTTTCAGCTCTTCGGCTCGTGCCATGGACATCGTAACCCTTCGGTTCGGTGCCACGAACACCGTAAATCTGGGGAATCTGTGGCTTTTCTGCCACCCGCGGAATTGAACCCGCACACACAGAGGATAGTCACCGTAGTCCAACGCGCTACGAATACGCTGGGCAGACGGGCACAAATTGATGGTTACATCCCAGTAAACGATCAGATCTTAAGTGTGTAAGTCTATAAGACATTGCTGATATGTACCTGACACTAGCGACAATAGACATCAAGAGTTTCAATTTTTTTTATTTGTTGGTGACTTCAATAGTCGATGTTAATTGCGTAGCAACGCTGAGATCAACAGTTTCAACTCCGTGGTAGGGGATTGGAAAGTTGATACCAATTCTAACGGAATAACGAAGCAGATGACGCATTCATCTTTCACTTTAAAAATTAGCACTCAACCTCACTACCTAAGCTTGTCTTCCAAGCAGAGGACATCAGCCACAAACGCACAGCTTGTTATACTTGTCTAATTGACAGGCAGTGTTCATAAACTAAATGGACTAGTAGTAAATATGGAACCCATGTATTAGTATTACAATTCACTAGAACTACAAAAAAGCAAACTAAAACAATTGCAACTGTTTGTTTTGTATTGTTCTATCAATCATGTTAACTACGCTTTATCATCTGTGTGATTTGCAGCGAGAACGTGAGTACAATGCTAATCCGTTAGGTCTAATACAGAACGTAGGACAGCACATCTGAATTTCGGCCTGATGTCTGCAACTGTGTCAGATGTGCAGTATTGTCATCTAACTCATTCCGTCGCAGGGTTTCGCCAAGATTGTATATATTAAAATTACCTCGCCGGAGTGGTTACCGGGGCCCAAATTTGGGGTGTAAAGAATAGAACCACTGTTACCTGCCAGCATGTCGTAAGAGGCGACTAAGGAGGTTTGACTGAAGTGTCCTAAACGTGTAGAAGTCTATGCGTTTAAGGGCCTATAAAACCAATGTGCAACGTATACACGTTCTTTGCAAAGACCAAGCATCACAAATAGTGATTAAAATTGGTCGTAAAGAACGAACGCAAAGAAGAAGAAGAAAATTACCTAACTACCGCACACCGCGCCACGCATTCTTTCATGTAAAATTAGTGCTTAATTTACACCAGATCATTCAGATCAAATTTAGTGGATCTATATATTTCTACATCGTGGTCCACTCTGGAGTTTGATAAAACTTGTTAATTTGATTAAATGTAATAATGTAGTAATGTAAATTGCATTAATAGTTTTCAAGCTGGAATATGTGAACACAAGAGAATAGTTCAGTCGCATCGTGTTTTTCAGTTCGATAGTAAATGTGCCAACTATGTAAAACAAATGTATAGGAGACATATAAGACGGTTTCAGATCATCACTTTTGAACGCAGACATACAGTCAATGTCCAAAGTAGCGAGAAAAGACTCTAAATTGTATTTTACATTATCATCATCAGGTGCCGTGCCGGCTGTCGTAGGCGATCATGGATCTCCACAAATTTCTGTCGTTGGTGTTTGCTATCAACTCAGATGTTGACGCTCTACCGTGCCATGAAGTCAGGCTATCCAAAATTTTCTCCCTCTGTCTTCCCTGTCTCATCTACCCTCGATTTTACCGGTTGTCACAATGTGTTCTAAACCTCCCTCCTCATCACATGCCCGAAAAATGATGACTGCCTCTTTCTTATATTTATGATAAGCTTTCTCTGTGTCTTGATCTCATTCAGCACCTTAACATTAGTCATTTTAGCAGTCCATGGGATTCTCATCATTCTTCTGTAAAACCACATTTTTGGGGACCTCAGAGATTTTTCGATCTGGTATTTGACATAAGAATTCCAAGAACTTAAAGAACAACAAACAGCAGTTACAAATTAAACTAAAGAGAACAAATCAGTAGAGACGAACATATCTTACCAAGCCATCTCAGCAAAAATATAGTAATATAATGAACTTTTAGACCAATAAAACAGTGTTCTAAACAAAAGAAGCTCTCAAACGGGAACAATTACTACAGAAAACTATGGAGGTTAGTCAAAGAAGTAAATAATTAATGATACAGAAACAAGAAAATTCATATCAAGTTGGACGAGAAAACATTAACTGAAAAAATACTGTCACAAATATTTTTCAGATATTTTATCAGAACTGGTAGAAAACAAGAAATAATTGAAGAACAAGAAATATATAAAAACAAGGCAACTGTGCAAAAGAAAGCATGACAGCTAATCTCAATATGACAGAGCAAGACGCAGTGATACATTCTTTCAAACCTCAGATATCACATGGCAAAGATGGGATAACAAATGACATGCTTAATGGATTAGGTTCCGCTGTCATAAAAAAAAGTTCTCAAAATCACGAGCTTTAGCTAGAAGCGAGAAATTGTTCAGTATCTTGGAAAGAAGCAATATTGATTCTTACACTAACAAATGGTAAAGATATATTAGATCTCAACAGCTACAGACCAATCATTCTAATATCATTCCTTATACTAAAACAATGATAAAAATAGATAACATGGCAAACGCTACATGGTCTAAAATTGATCCTTTTGTTAACGAGAATGGTACAGATGTATTAGATAGCAAGAGCTACAAAACAATCATTCTAATATTGATCCTTATATTTAAAAAATATTAAGGATAGATTAGGTCTCAAAAAGCTACAGACCATTCATTCTAATATTGATCACTATACTAAAGAATGGTAAAAATAGAAAGCATGTCAAAAACGATGTAATCTAATATTGATCCTATACTAAAAACAGAGTACACATAGTTTAGATATCAATAATCAATACCTACAGAACAATTAATCTACTATTGATTTCTATACTACAACAATAGTAAGAATATATTAGTTCTCAAAACGCTACAGACCACTCATCACAACTCTTGATCACTATACTAAAGAATGGTAAAAAGAGAAAGCATGTCAAAAACGATGTCATCTAATATTGATCCTAAACGAAAGAAAGAGTACACAAAGATTAGATATAAATAGCTACAGAACAATTATTCTACTAACCTTCATTAGAAAGATTAAAGAAGAAATAATTGATAATATAATATAATGGCATCTCGTAAAGAAAAGAAACAAATCCTAATTCAACAGCAAGTACTTTAGAGAAAACAGATTCATGAAAGACCAAAACATAGACGTTGCAAAAGACATTGAGGATGTTTTTTTTCGGAATGGAAGAAGCATACTGGCAGTGTTGGCAGACACAGAAGAAGCAATTGACAAAGTATGAGCAAATGATATATTATAATGAGCAAATGATAATATTATAATTACATGATAAAATATATAATGGAGGGGAAATGTGCAACAGGATCAGCCACTATATCAAGGACAGAATGGCGAGAGTTCAAGTGCAAGAAAAAAACCCAGATAAAAAAACAATTTATATTATCATTTGTCACTGGTAAACACTTCAACAACTTCAAAATTGAAGCAGAAATTTTGTCATGGAGCAGACAATACAAATTATATACTATTAAATATAAATCTCGGGCAGAGAAACGCAATGTTATCTTCACAGATGATTTGTTAATAATACAGGCTATAAGAGACCAAGAAAAAGATGGGTTGATGGAGTTACAGATATCTTAAAACTCCACAATACCACACCATATCAAGCGACCGAGTGTGCATTATCTCAGAAACCGAACATCAGTTAAACCTGCTACGCCTAGCGGCAAAAAAACAGAGAAGGACAAAAGAAAAGAAAAAAACAAAGATAAGAATCTAAAATAGCAGTGGTAATATGCACTGATATAATCACTTGCATAATTGTCACAGTTCTTCAAGGTAGAGCACACTTCAGTGGATAGCAGCACATTGCAACATTCCAGGAAACAAAGGGATGGTTAATTCATAAAAATAAATCGGGCACTGAAACTAAATGACACTGTTGCAAAATATGAAATGTTCAAAAACATTTATCAATGCCACTCTTACATCAAAACGGAAACGAGACCAGCCAAGCGAAAAAAGTGTATATAATCACCTCCTCAGACTGGATCAGAAAGTGTAAACAGACGTCCATGTTTTACCGAATTTGTACCGGTTTTCTTGGATGCTTTGTCTCGTATCACGAAAATATTTCCCTGATTGCATAAAGGTCGTAATTTTTGAAAAATCGGTCACCTGCTTATAATAAAGTTGTTTAATTGATTTAACTCATAATAAATGGACACTATATTCACGTTTTTACGCTATGTTCTTTTACAAACCAAAAGTGCACATGTAGGGTGCTACTGCAAAATATATTCTTAATTTCGTATATCAAGAGCTATAGCACTATTTTTCTTATTAAAATGTACAGAGTTAAAAGCCATATTTTGTAAACTAATCTGCCATATTCTGCAAGATAGTTTACTCAAATTACTACTTACTAATCCCGTCATGCCTAGTGACATGGGGCTTCAGAAAGGACTTTCCATGCTCTCTGTCGTGCAACCTTCAGCAGAGCCACGTCAGAGATGCGTGTCAGTTCTCTTCCATCATGCGCTCCATGTTGTCCGTGGTCTGCCTTTCTTTCTTTTCCCTCTGGTGTCCAAGTGGGCTATCTTTCAGGCATTTCTTGTCTCATTCTCATAACATGTCAGCCATTTCATCTTCTCTTTTAGTATGCCATTCATTGGCTCTTGTCTTTCTTGTGTCTTGAGTAGTTGGTTATTGAGTTTACTCAAATGGCAGCATATTAATCTTGTGAAAATTTTGTGTTCAGTTATTATTTTGGTTGTAGTGTCTTATCGCAAAATTGATGCTGACAGAACAGTTCGTGAGTGCATGTCGTATTGAAGGTTAATTTGTGTTGTAACTATACAGATAATAAAAATTGTATCTGAGAAGTGGACGAGTTATTGATTATTAAGAACAAGATGGAGATAAAATGTTCGCACTAAAGAGTGCTGGTTCACAAGCTAAATACAACGACAGTTCTGCTTCCGGCATTTCTAGAAAGTGCGTCTTAAAATAGTTTTTAGTTGAGTCGTTCGGTGCATTATTTGTATCAAGTTTTTGAGTATAATATCTTGTCGGTTTTCATTAATATGCCAAAAGGAAAGCATTTTGTTGTTGATCAATTTCAATAAAATCTTTAGTACATTCAAAAATCAAAGTGAGAAGACAAAGTAGATTGTACAATGTGTAACTTAACATTTTCAACTTCACATAGTGGGAGATAGACAGCAACGATCTCAATAACAAACAAAACCATATAGATTGTTTCTTTACTGTCATCGTCCAATAAAATGATATCCTTCTTTCGTTCATTCTCACGGCCAATGATATCTTTCAATAAATGTCAAATGAATGTGCGAGAAAAGAAGAATTAAAATCTGCAGCAGAAGAAGAAACATTTAGATAATACACCAACAAGTAAATAAAAATAATAGTTTGTTGATATGTCTAATTTTTGAGACAATATTGTATTGCTAATATGGTAGTGTCTGTGGCTCGGTCTATTAACCCCGACGTTTTGAGTTCGAATTACACTGCGGACAATTTGGTTGCAAATTGCTTCAGTGAATTTTACAAAAGGACGATGTTGAGGACCCGTTCAGAAAGCAATGGCAAACTACTGAACGTAATAATGCCTATAAAAATCACAAACAGCGTTTAAAAGCTGGGGTTGATTCGCAAAGTCCTGAAAAGGATATGCAATTAACTTGTAATGGTTGTCCCTGTTTTTTTATTGTAAAAATGTGGTCACCATGGGATCAGATCATATTTTCTCATCTTCGCACAGAACACAAGAGTTTGAGACATAGTCTATATAACGGATACAAGATAAGGACAACGAACAGTTTATCTGTTGTACCAGCTTCATGACAGCCAAACACCGTACCTATTACAGACATGTCCTACACATGATAGTGGTGAGCTAAGAAGCACAATATGGCCACGTCATGTCTGCCATTCACCAAAAAAAAACTTTGTGGCGATGTTGCTAGCCTAGTACGAACTGACATCTTTGTCAGACTCACTAAAATAAAAGAATGAAAAAGAAGAAATACTAAAGAAATAAACATACGTGTACCTAATGCAACGTTTCCCAAAGTGGGCGCTACTGTCCCCCAGTGGGCGCTGAAGCGTTCTAGGGGGCGATAGTGGGTTCAGAAGAATGTGGAGGTGTTCATGCAATTAGGGGTCGGTGGCTCCTTAAAGAAAAGATTAACAATAAATATTTAAACAAATTATTTTCTTGATTTTACTATTGAATAATCATTTAAAATTTGAATTCTGCATTTAAATCCATCTTATTACCGTATTACACGATCCATTTTTCATAATTGTTCTATTTCATGCATAATATAAAACTTTGAAAATTGACCAGAGATAGACATGATAACAAAGAGAGTTTTTGCAAGAACAAACCAGAGGACACTTCCCTGCGAGTAACTGTTACTATAATAAATTGACTACTGAATATAATCAAACAGTGTGTATGCGAGGTATTTAGAGCTTCCAATGAAAAGAACAAAATCAGACAAACCCCAACTGGGTACGATCATGTCTGGAATAGGCCCGGTATGCTCCATCACTCTGGAGGTTCTGAAAATACCTGTCTCATCTTATAAAAAATTTTGAAGCTACTTTACAGAGGTATGAAAGGTTTATTATATGTTATACATGTGTTATGTATGATATTGTCTCGTCTCAAATATATACAAGCACACTAAGCTTATGGCATGTGTTTGTGCAAACACTATTCGACCGAACCGTACCTGATTATTCTGTGTCTAGTTGTAAGAAGCGTTTGAGAAAGACACTTCCCGTGAGTCATTTTTAAGAATGGCTCGCTGGTTGTGTTCGTAAGGACGCTCGTATTACTAGGCTAGGCGATTGGTTCGAAGAAATGAGGGTAAGTGGTTCAAATCTAGTGTTTGTTTATTTGTTTTTCGCAAGCTCTTAATACCTGTACACTGTTTATTTGTTGACCAGGTATGACAGAAATATATATCAATTTTCTACGTCAAAGAGAAAATATAGCATGTACATATGTGGAAGAGGGAGGGGGCGGTAGCAAACTGTTATAATGTGGAGGGGGCTTTACAAAGTTGATGTTGTGCAAAGTGGGCAGTGGGTCGAAAAAGTTTAGGAATCTATGACCTAATGTATGAGCGAGGACAATCATAGCAATGGGAGACTATCGACATTTTATTGCCATTCGATTTCATACAATAATTACTTCCCTGGATTATGTTCAAGAATGAAGACACGTATAAGGAAACGATATACGTTTGAAGTATATGCATTGAGAACTATATATTAAAGTAACAACAATTTTCCCATGTTTATTCTATTTATAGATCAGAAATGTTCAGAACATTCTTAATGGACATAAATATGTAGTGTCCTTTTTTGGTTCGACCTGAAAATAACGTTTGCTGCGTTGCGTCTGATTCTGCAGTGAGACTGCCATATTTTCAACCTTCGACCTGACACATGGTCTTTCAGTGGGGCACAGTCTTTTTCATTTCGTCACAGCCGCTTTCAACACGGCATTCTGGAATAGGGTATACGTTACCCTTTTCGATCCCTACAGGCTTTGTGTGGTTTCTTTAGAGCTACGGAGCCCGTCTTTCACTTCAGAGGTACTCGGTTTGCTTCCCGCTTGGCGCGATAGGGCTTTTCTTCCAGGAATCCGTGATCTCGATGTATATAAGATGGAGTTTTTAGTCGTATTGGATACAGGCGATCAAACGTAGACCATGTGTCTAAGTTGAGAACGTAAAAGAGCCCTTGACAGCTAAATATCCATAAGAGCAGAGGCGGCTCGCCATTAAGGACCAATGGGGTCGGGCCCCACCAAAAATAATGTGTAATATGTATTTATTATTTGATAAATTAAAAATAACAACCTAAATCCATGATTTTTCAAAAATATTTCCTGGCCCCACCAGCAAAAATGATTACGAGCCGCCACTGCATAAGAGTATACTGAAAAGCTATTATCAGTGCAAAATGTATAACAACATTTAGAAAGTAAAATTTCTACAAAATGTCATCTCATGCACTTGTCTTAGATCTCAGTATTTTACGATGGCTACCACATGAAAGTGGACTTTGGTCTTGGTCAGCTCCGGTTCCATGACCCTGACTTATATTATATAATTACTTACGTCTTATGAGACAGATGTGTCTTTGATATGCATTTACCAAGTCCAGATATGATGTCATTTTCATTGTTGATTATTTAAAAAAAGATGTTTGTAACTCACGCATCTCACTACATTAATCATTGTATATTTCTTGCGACGATGACGGACACTTCTTGTGGTATTAGAAAGACGCGTGTGGGGTCTCGCACGCACATACCCACACGCACGCAATACCCACGCACCTACGCGCACGCACATTTTCACACATATAATTAGATATTCTCTTTCTACGTATTCATTCATGCCCCCTCGACCACACCCACCCCTCTGTCCTTATATATTTTACACCCCTTTACAATGCTCTACTATTTCCTTTCTCCGCCTGAATACGGCTCTTCTCTCATACCTAGAGGGTCACATCCTGACACTACTCTCCCCACTGCTTTAACCCTAAGACATTACATTCTATATATGTATGTGCAGCTCTTGTGACTGACTTCCAGTATGCATATTAGACAAGTAGGGCTCGTGCACAGCCAACTCTAGATAACTAGGCCAAACAACTGACCGGGGAATCCCAGACCTAGATCAGAAAAGGTGGCTGGAATGTAAATATGTTTGATAGAACACTGCAATCTTTTTTAAATTTTACTCAATTCTGTGAGTCTATGGTTATTTATTGGTGAAAAATATTCATAATAATGATATTCCTTATTGTTAAACTTAACTTGTTGCCTAATATAACTTCGATTTAGCATTTTGTGCTGATTTTAAAATGAATTCGTCTATATACGTCAATACTGGGATGCGAGGTCACGTGGTGTAGTTGGGGTCTGATTTCCCATAATTCTTACATGAGTCCGAAAGTCTATAAGTTTATAATTGGCTCTGGCTCGTGTCGCTTCGGCGAGCTGCGGTTGTTTCTACCCGTACATGTGAGTTACACGAGTAGGATCTGTGTCCTACTCTGACCTAAAATATCTCTTATAATTCTCGTATCAAACACACTCAATCTTTTGGAAATATCCATGTTGGGTATACCAGCCTACAATGTGGCACTTTTCTGCAGACCACTAACCGTCTAACATTGGATTCTGTCTTGTCAGTGCTCTCAGATAGTCAGAACGACTGGAATTCATATTAGCCGAGCAAGGCTTACGTCTACTGAGGTTATTGACCTACTCCCTAAGTCTGTACCTTTTTTAATCAAGAAAGAGCGTAAGAAAGAGATAACTTCTACTTCTTCCTCAATAACCCTCCCACCTCCCCTCTTATCGCACCCTATAGCCGACCACTAGACCAGTATATCACTATACATAATGCCACATGACACTAGTGTGGAGTGACTCAATGCTAGGCTAAAGGTCACTAGGCCTAGTTTTATTTGAAGTCCACAAATTTTTAGTTCGCCGACATATAACATTTTTTTTCTATACGAGAGTGTCTAGGATCCATCAGGTCGTTTTCGTTTTCAATTTACTTATTAACTTTAGATTTATGTTTTAGTTTATTTAGTATTTCGTGGTTGTATATGTTTTCTTGATAAAGGCCTACATTCGAAACATCGAATGTCCTCATTTTTCCATTATTAATCATTTATTTTTAATTGCTAATATAATAATGTAATATACCTGTCATTGCCCATAAAGTATGTGTTATGCATTCTCTGGATTTAGACCTCAAGTGCACACACGTCTCACTAATTTTATACTTTCAATACTTATAACACAACACTGAAACAAGATCATCGATTAAAGTGTATGGGAACATTTCTAACATCGGATGGAAGATGTAAAACAGAGATTAGGAACAGAATAGCTTAAGCGAAAGCAGCTTATATGAAATTGAATAACACACTATGCGTGAATTCACTACTAATAACACTGTGAAAACGAGTTACTCCAGTGCTATATTGAACCAATAGGTATATATAACAGCGAATCATGGACAATGAGCAAACAATAATAAGACCCCTGGAAGCCACAGAGATGTGGTTTTACAGAAGAATGCTAAAAATTACATGGACAGTGAAGAAAACAAATGATGAGATTTTAAATCAGACCTGCACACAAATAAACCTTATTAAAAGAATAGGAATAAAACAATCAAGGTTCTTCGGGTATTAAATGTGAAGAGGAGTTTAGAACATTTGGTGACAACAGGTAAAATTCAGGAAGGAGAGATTGTGGAAGACAGAGGGAGAAGATGGTTGAGGGTCTGATATCTTGGTTCGACAAAGATCGACGCCAGAACTGATTACTTACACGAAGGAGAGAGAGAGAGAGAGTTGTGGACAAGTATGATCGCCTACGCCGGCAGGCATGTCACTTGATTGATTGAGTACATATGACATTATACCATGAACTGTAATCCGCAGTTAAAGTAACCGATAAACATTAGAACGATTCTGAGTTGTAATATATATATATATATACTTTTACCAAACAACACCATGATTTAACATAGCTCAGTTGCAAAAAGATGATCATGGAATTACCACTAATTTGCATCAAAATTGTTTGGGTGATTGAAATATATTTTCAACAATCAAGCAAACTCTCTTAAGAATATATGTAGTGTTCTTGTGTACACGGTCTATTTATTTTTGAAGGGCTATAATTGCTTGCAAAAAAAAACAACTTTAAAAGCAAACAATTGGACACTATATAACAGACCATATTCCAATGTTACAACCATAGTAAGGAGCTTATTTTGGTTCACATATTGAAAAGAGAATGATAGAATGAAAAATAAATTAGTTTCAAGATGATACCATTTTTGTGTCTATTTGTGTGTATTTTATGTATGTAAACTAGAACAATGTGTGTTTTGTGTGTGCAGAGTAGAATTGAATATCAGAGATAAGGTTGTCGTTAAGTATCCCAGACGAAATACGAGTTATGCACCCTTTATTCCTGGGAGCAGACAGTTTATTAGAGTTTGTACTTGTGATTCCAGGTTTTCATTTCTTCTAGCAACTGTTTCTGACAGGGTGGGGTTTCGAGAGCTTTCTCGCAAATTCCACTTGGTTGTTTGAATCAATGTTTCTCTGAGAGCAATAACAAGTGCTTGGAAATCTAATATACATTATGGGGACTACTGCTTATGGTGTTTCCTTTTTTTCATATACTTTAATCACCTTATTTGTTTTTATACGTTTGCAGTCTGTTACCAAAAATGAAGGTATATTAACCGTAACGTTGTTTGCCTTTTAACAATTATTTTACATTTTATCTTCTCTATTATTTACACTTATATGGACAGAAAAAACACTGATATCATGAAAGAACTGAATATTAAAGACAATTGGCTGATAAACAACATACTATACAGAAACATTAGATACTTTGGTCACATCAAACGTCATGATGGCCTGGAGAGAACATATTAGAGGGCACAGTCCCAGGACGCAGAGGCAGACAAGAAAAAATAGCTAAAGATATTAAAGAAACCATGAACATGACCATCGACGAAGTGGGTGAACTGGCAGAGACAGAGTGAATTTCAGATGTGCTGCAAAGAGAGCAATTTCCTATAAATGATATGCACCTTGATGATGATGATTACTTACATTACTTTTCTTTGCTCATGTAAAACTGTACTCTGTATGTTCCTAATTAGTTATCTGTTCATCGAGTTTTATGCAGCCCTTATCCCAGATCATTTGGAGACAATTGCTTCAGTCATTTAGAATCTGGTTATCTTTTGATAGAGATTGATTCCTTCATTAATAGGACCATCATCATTGCACTTGGGTGAGTAACCATGTGTACTACAAACTCTTTCTTACACAAGAGGATCTCAGCGGGTTGACTGAACTCCGTAACACCGGCGAGAGTCCCCGATGTAATTTAGGAGATAGTCAAAATATGTTGTAGGAATTTTATTTTTGCAATTTTAATGAATTTTGCCTGGGCAGCAGCGTTCCAGCCTGCTCTTCTCTATTTTCAACTGACATGGGTTCTTTTACGTGTTCAACCTGAACACGGGACCTACGTATTATCGTTCATCTCCGTTAGGACTAAGAACTATTCGTAGTCAGTGTAGAGGCTGTTACGGGATATGGAATACGAACCAAAAAACAAATACCGAAAGGGATATGCTGTGCTAGAGACGCAAATACCCAAGCTTATCCGCAGTAAACTAGCAGCACAATTATGGTCTTTGGTTCAAATTACGTACAACTCCCAACGAGTATCAAATCACGTACAACTCCCAGCGAGTATCAAATCACGTACAACTCCCAACGAGTATCAAATCACGTACAACTCCCAGCGAGTATCAAATCACGTACAACTCCCAACGAGTATCAAATCACGTACAACTCCCACGAGTATCAAATCACGTACAACTCCCAACGAGTAACAAATCACGTACAACTCCCAACGAGTATCTAATCACGTACAACTCCCAGCGAGTATCAAATCACGTACAACTCCCAGCGAGTATCAAATCACGTACAACTCCCAACGAGTATCAAATCACGTACAACTCCCAACGAGTATCAAATCACGTACAACTCCCAACGAGTATCAAATCACGTACAACTCCCAACGAGTATCTAACAAGAGTAGAACGAAATATAATGCATACGCTTTCGCCTATCGACTCGAACACAAAAAGAATGTGGATTCAATCCCACACTTGACATTCTACACGTGAGGAAAGGAATTGGCCCTCATACCACCTGCGCACTAGGGTCTAGAAATGTGAAGTGCATCATACCTTAAGATCTGAAAAGACTACGGGAATTCTTTATCTAGTTATTCTAGAGCAAAAAGCAGCAGCAGAAGAAGAAGATGAAGAAAAAAAAGACGAAAGACATAGATAAACATGTCAAGTACTGCGAGTTTGCTGTCGTAGGCAGTAAAGTACAACAAATTATCTTAAACTCAAGATCGACCGAGTTAACCGATCCTGCTATTGTGTATAAAGTGTTGGTTCTAACGTATTTTCCTGTGAGAGAAAGTGATTAAGTTGTACCAGTTGTTTCAAACAACGTTTGTATTGTTTACTTACTCTTTCCTTTTCAATTGGTAGGGGAGGGGGAGAGGAGCATTGCATGTAAAGTATGACCTGCAGGGTGCTTACACATGTAAAAACTGCAGGTTGCTGACACATGTAAACGATAATGGAATCATTTTCAATCTGTACAATTTATATTTAAATCGGTTGTGTTCCGTTCTGATACGGAACAAGTTGACTTGGTTAATTTGATCTTCTTCTTCTTCGAACGCTCCATATCAACCACTTGTTTACCACTATCTGTGATTTGTATGTGATCTGAGCCTAAGATCGATTTACGTTGCTTCAGTTATGCACCTACAAGTAGACCAACACATCCGATTTCTTCGATGCTTTTATTTACTAGGTAGCTTCCTAGGTCCTAAATCAGTCGCCTCTTACGACATGCCTTGTAGATCGCAGTGGTACTATTTTTGCTTCCTTGCTGGTCCCGGCTTCACACCGGCGGATTTATTTGATCGAGGTAATAATAAATTTTGGTGGTTTCTCTGGCTCTCTCTCGCGCGATCACCGCCCAGACCGATCTACCAGATCTCCCTATAAATTCTATTTATGTGGAAATCTGATTCATGCAGCCTTAGCATTGGTGTGTTTTTCGTCACATCTTCAGCACCATATGGAGCACTGGTGCTTATCCTTCGAGGATGTCCGGTTTCAGCCAGCGTTTACTCGGTCGCTCTCTGTTTTGTAGCCATCTAGTGTTTTATTACGGTGTGGGGTAGCTAGCCCCACTCCAAACCTCCTTAGTCGTCTCTTACGACATGCATGGCAGGCAACAGTGGTTCTATTCTTTACACCCAATTTGGGCCCCGGTAACCACTCGGATGGTTTCTGTGGCTAAATGGTTACGCGTTACCTTGTGTTCAGAAGGACGTGGGTTCCAATCAGGACCACACAATTCTGTTCACGGGTGCTATTTTGAGAGACCCCTAGGTTTTCTGCTGGAGCTACGGAGTTCTTGCTTTGTGCAATACTCTCGGCAGGTACAAGAAACTTCTTCGCAGAGGGACCGGGCCAAATGGGGTAAAATCCGGTGCAATAAAGTCAATCCTTCGCCACCTTTAGACCAAACAAATAGAAGCTTTGACATAATAAGCACGTGATTTAGAATACACCGATTGGCGCGTATGTTGCTTGATCATCATCATCATTAATCCTCTCCGCTCCTCGTGGAGCATAGGGCCTCAACAGTTGTTCGCCACTCTTCTCGGTCTCTGGCTGTTATTTTTATGGTCTCCCAGGTCAATTGAGCACTCTTCAGCTCCTCAGTAAGACCTCGTCTCCAAGTCTGCTTAGGGCGTCCTCTTTTCGTTTTCCCTGCGGGTTCCACTCGAGCACCTGTCTAGTGACACTCGACTGTGTCTTCCGCAAGGTATGGCCTATCCATCGCCATCTTCTCCTCTTGACCTGTGTCATCATAGGTTCCTGCCCTGTTCCTATCCACAGATCCGTGTTTGTAACTCTATCATACCATTTCAATCTGAGAATCCGCCGCAAACATCCGTTGACAAAGGTCTGGATCTTATTTGTATTTGCCCAGTGACTCGCCAAGTTTCCGAGCCATACAGCACCACCGACTTCACATTTGAGCTGAAAATCCTGAGCTTTGTTTTCGTGGAGATGGCAGCGGACTTCCACACCATGTGCAGGATCGCAAGGCCTGTCGGGCCTTCCTAATCCTAGCCTTAATGTCCTCATCTGTACCTCCTGATCTGCTGATCTTACTTCCAAGGTAGACACATTCATCCACATCTTCTATGTCCCTTCCCTCAATCAGTATTGGATCTTGCTGTATGTTGTTGCTACGCATTACTTTAGTCTTCTCTGACTGATTTTAAGGCCGACTCGTTGTGCAGTTTGTGCCAGAGCATCCACTTTTTCCTGCATGTCTTGTAGTCTATGCGAAAGCAAGGCGAGATCGTCCGCAAAATCCAGGTCTTCTAGCTTTGACATAAGTGTCCACTGTATGCCTTTTCCAGACCTGGCGTAGGCATGTTGCTTGATACTATGACATTATTGCATTGTTCGTCATATTATAGAACTAATTGAAAAATAGACAAAACATTTTTTTTTAAAATCATTGATTAAGAACTAAGAAAATATAAGGGAAATGGTCATGAAATATTTTGATTTCTATTTTTTTCCTGTCATTATGGAGGACTTCACCTGGTTTCTTTTATAATTAGCAATGTAATTTTTCGTATAATTTCTTTTGTAAATTTTAAAAAGAAGTATTGGTTAACGTTTGAGAAGACGGTGTTGAACAGCGGCAGTGAGCTGGATTTACAAAGTAATGTACACTGTTCAATCTGTAAAACAGCTAACACCAGCAAAGGAAACAACCTCAGAGAACTCTTAAACGAATTTCTTTTTGCAGATGATCAAGCAATCATATCAACAACAGAAGAACAGCTACTACAACACATTAACAGACTCCAGTTAGCATGCAACGAATACAACATGAGAATAAACATCGAGAAACCGAAGTAATGACATTCGCCAGAGAGGAAAGCGCTACCAATATCTCCATCGACAATCGTCCATTAAAAAAAGTAAAAGACTTCACTTACCTGGAGAGCATTTTTCAGCAAACGGAAGAATAACTAATGAAATTCAACACAGATGCAACAAAGCAAATCAAATGATAGAAAAATTGTGCCAATTTTAAAATGCAAACATATCACCATGAACACAAAAAGAACAGGTTGTTCATACCATGTGACATATTGAGGATATTAGGAATGCATTTTACTTTAACCAACGTCACACGATGGATGACGCGGTAAACATCACGTCTGTCGCCTTTATTTAACATTGTTTCTGTGTTTCCCAACTGAGAATGGGCCGACACGAGAGCAGTTATCGTCGGGAAAAAATCTCACTTACACAGGGAAATTTAACCTCTAAGACCTCACGTCCAGAAGCAAATGCACTAACCCCTGCGCTATCGCTGTTTTCATGTCGTCAATCATGGATATTCACAACTATATTTCCCCAGCGTTAGTGATCAACCACGTTGTTGGCACTATGTCATGCCATGATGTTTGTCTAGTATCCTCTATTTCATTTTCCCATCACTTTTCTCGTTATAGTAATCGATTACGAACACTCCCTTCTAATTAAATTCATCAAACAACGATGAATACTTCCATCGAATTCCATCAGAAATGCAGTAGATGGCATCAACTTCTTGTGGAAGTTATGTATCAAACAGGCACGAAGAGGATTAGATAAATAGAATTAATAATCAACATTCTCATTTGTTCATATCTTTTCTTTGTACTGGTTACTCGTAAATTGAAAAACTTCATGTTTGCTTTTGTAAATTTGCAATAGAGGCTTTATATTTTTTAAACTCTTGTTCTTCTTTCTATTCTCTAATCATATCTTGCCTCGCAGCGTCAGGATAAGATGAGATTTCTAGAACGGGTTAGCCTTTATATGCACTTGAAACAAACTTCTGCTCTACGGCGATTGTTAGTAACACAATACGTCTCAAGAGCAACTTATATCTTTAGGAGCGCCGTATATATATATATATATATATATATATATATATATATATATATATATATAGTGGCGGCTCGTCATTAAGAGCCAGAGTCCGGGCCCAACCAAAAATAATGCGTAACGTGCATTTATTATTTAACAAATTAAAATATAACATAACCCAAAACCATGATTTTCCCGAAAATTTGTGTCTGGCCCCACCAACAATAACGATCACGAGCCGCCACTGTATATATATATATATATATATATATATATATATATATATATCTTGAGGAGAAATGATCAAATAATATTAAAGCAGGCATTGAAGTGGGATGCAAAGGGTTCTAGAAAGAATGGACGACCTAAGGAGAACCTGAAACGAACTTTGCAGAGAGAGGCAAGAAATATCGGTCTCAGTTCCATGGAGGAGATTGAGCGAGTTGCCCTGGATAGAGCGGTATGGAAAAATTACTTGCAGGCCTTATGTAACGTATAACGGTACGAGAGGAATTATTATTATATATATATATATGCGACATCCGTGTGTGCGCGCTTGCGTGCGTGCGTGCATTTGTGTGTATTCATATGCTCGTTGGTGCCTTGACATCATTCTCTTCAAAATGTGATGAATTATAATCCTATTCGTTACCACATACTGCTGCAACGTTTCAGAACAACAATTTCACGCCAAGGCCACGGAAGCGTGACACGGCTATAGAAATCCCCCATTCGTGTCGTAGTCAATTGCTTTAAACATTACAAAGCATAGATTGAGAGAAACGTGATAACTACATAGGGTAGCAAAGCTCAAAAAAGTAGCCACACGAAAACTATAGTAATTGCATCAATTGCCACCCTCTCAGAAATGCTCTTCTCTGTCTGTTTGCTCGACAACGACGAGACCGCCCCTTCAACTCCTATGCGCCCTTCTCTATTCTTCTAAGCAACATGTATAGCAACCTCTTCCTTTCCCATCCAAAATTATACTATCTTCAAGCTGATAATTTCACAATTTATATATTTTTTCCACGAGTCATGGAGGATTTACATATAAGAGGTCATTAGAAAACGTCGCAGAAGATACTGCGCTAGTGCTCTCGCTTACACTCTAAATAGCTTCAGTTTTGAAAGTGACATTGTATAAATTCTTTCTTTCTTCTGCGTTCTAGCTAGATTGGGATTTCGGATTCTCTAATAAAGGCAGCCGTCTGCCTCAGATTATCAGCGACGCCATACAGTTTGTCTTGGACGCTAGTGTAAGTGGGCCACCTCTTTCTTCTCAAGTCTTCATACTAGGCGGCAGTTCTGTAGAATATAATTCCTATGATTTCTGCTTCCCCGTTTGTGCCGACCTCTTCCGCAGTAAGTTTTGGCCCCCATAGTGATGGTAGGTCTTGCGTTCTGAAGACTCTTGGGTTGGAATCTGAACATCGGCGTTCGGTTCTTGCTTGCATTTTTTGGAAGATCCCTGAGTATTGTTGTCACTTTATGGAGTTCATTCTTTGTGCAATAATCTTGGCAGTGTAAGTGCCATTTATGCAGAAAGTGACCAAGCTATTTGAATAAACTTGTGCAATTAAGGCTAATCATTCGCCTTTAGATCCCTTTTTTACTTCTAATCTATATGCATGCATATTATCTACAAATACACATCTACTAGAAGTTTAGAAACGACATATGCCCTCTATTGCTCAGACACACTGAATACTGTATCACCGACACTACATGTTAAACTCCTTTGTGCTGGCATAGACAGTGCTGTATTATCTTAATCATAAACATTACTGTTTTGTCGTGCACTTACAAGGTGACACAAAACTATTAAACAGGCATTAGATTAACATATTTTTCTTAAGCAAGGCAGCATTATATTCGTTTTCCTACATGGAATGAATATTGTGTACTAGCAATTGCTTTTAAATCTAAATTATTGTCTCTTTTATTTCTACTACTTTCTAACCTTGTTATTCCAATTGATTGTCCAGTCTTCTTCAAATTAGTATATAATAAGATATATATAATATATATATATATATACATATTTTTTAATTAAGAGTAGTTACGATTTTTTTTAAATGTTTTTTTTGTTGCTTCCCTTGAATTAACCGTGTAAAACTGAGGAAATAACTGCGTACGGAAAGAGTTAATGTATAAAACTAGATTATTCTATACAGTCACTTAGCAGACAAACCCTACTTTTCGCCTTCTTGAAATATCTCTTACTTCTACCTTTCTAATATCCTAGCAGGGATACGAGTTAACATAGTAAACCAAAGACACCCACAATCTGGACCAGTTCAAATTTATACCACACAGTTGTCCAACTTACCTACATTTTTGTTGCGTTTTTATGGCACAATTTTTGAAACTTCTTCTTCTGCGTTCTCACTAGATTGGGATTTCGGATTCTCTAATAAAGGCAGCAGTCTGCCTCAGATTATCAGCGACGCCATACAGTTTGTCTTGGACGCTAGTGTAAGTGGGCCACCTCTTTCTTCTCAAGTCCACATACTAGTGACAGTTCTGTAGGATATAATTTCTATGATTCTGCTTCCCCGTTTGTGCCGACCTCTTCCCCCAGTAAGTTTTGGCCACCCTCGTGATGGTAGGTCTGACATTCTTACTGCGTGGCTAAATCTCCGAGGCAGAACCGAAGAATCCGTTATCCCATTCCTTGTTGTGAGGGTCGTTGCACCATGTTATGCGCCTTACGGCCTGGTGCATCCGTTTTCTGCAAGCATTTGTTTCGGGTTAGCATTCCCTATCGGACACATGCATCCGATTTCATCCAAACCTCCTTAGTCTCCTCTTATGACATGCGTGGCAGGTAACAGTGGTTCTATTCTTTACACCCCAAATTTGGGCCGGTAACCACTCGGGCGATTTGTGAAACAAAAAATATGATATTACGTCACCTAAAATTCAAAATCGATTCAGTTCGAAGATGCTGTTGTCAATTGAAATAAATTGTCACGTCATGATGCATGGTCCAGATATTTCATCAGTACGATTAGAAATTACGTAATACTGGTGGCGTCTGTGGCTTAGGGGATAGCGACTCTGTCTATTAGCCCCGACGTTCTGATCACGCTGCGGACAGTTCGGTTGCAAATTGTTTCGCGTGGATTTTTACAAAAGGACCACTCGTTCAGAAAGCAATGGCAAACTACTGAACGTAATAATGCCTAGAAAAATCACAAACAGCGTTAAAAAGCTGGGGTTGATTCGCACAGTCCCGTAAAGGATGTGCAATTAACTTTTAATACTGCCATCATTATGTATTACGCTTAGCAAGTGAAATACTTTTTCTGCAGAAAAAAAGTCTGTACTACAATATCTTGACTTGTGCAAAAATTAGTGTCTTGAATAGTGTTAATACTATTCTGTCATCATCATCAAGGTGCGTATACTTTATAGGACGTTGTTCTCTTTGCAGCACATCTGAATTCACTCTGTCTCTTGCCAGTTCACCCACTTCGTCGATGGTCATGTTCATGGTTTCTTTAATATCTTGTAGCCATCTTCTTCTTGGTCTGACTCTGCCTCTTCATCCTGGGACCCTGCTCTCTAGTATTGTTCTTTCCAGGCCACCGTGACGCTTGATGTGACCAAAGTATGTAATTTTTCTGTATAGTATGGTGTTTATCATTCTGTATTAATCAAAATAATATATTTTGTCTAGAATAATATTTGCTGTCTAAGAAAGACAGAGAAACAAAAATCACAGTACTAAGAATCTCCAATTTTGCTTCCGGTGGCGATATACTAAGATTATCCATATTCCCAGCGACATCTAATGCGATAATGGATACAATATATGATAGTGGACTTTGACTCAGTGTAAGCCTGGTCTCCCATGAACCTGATGTCTGCAGCTCAATTTTAGCAAAGAGTTTCACAACAGTTCGTATAAATTATATTTCCTTTTATCATTTGTAGTTACTGTCATAGTTCCCCAGATGGCAGCGGAGGAATGGACAGTTAGCCAGATAGTTAGAGTAGTATAATTAGATTATTTAATAGTTGATTGATGGTAATCGATAGTTATTCCATTTATTCCGTAGTTAGTCAGGGCTTCATGTTGTTTGTAGTCAATTACTCCTCCTTGTTATTTGTAGTCAGGTAGTCCTTCATTTTTTGTATAGTTCCTTTCTTCTTTATATGGTTTCCCTTTCACGTTCTTGTATAGATGGTATTCAAGGGGAGGCCGTTAGTTGATGGTATTCTTATATACTTATAATACAGTGAACATCTTCAAGACAGTTCATAATATAGTGAACAACCATGATCTTGTTACATTTATATATATTTATTGGATGTCGTAAGTGCATGTGTGGACAACCCATGAAAGGACGTCCATACACGATCAATGCCTATTGTTGTCTCTCCCTATCGTTACTAACACGTCACTATTTTACTACACAAAAACGTCGTGTCTTGTAGTTATGTGTTGCACTTCTGCATAGAGTACAACACATAGTCTCAACTATTAAATAATCTAATTATACTACTCTAACTATCTGGCTAACTGTCCATTCCTCCGCTGCCATCTGGGAACTATGACACCCCCTGAGACCTCGCCGTCGCCCCGACGGCGAACTCCCAACAAAATCGCACAGGCAGTGTCCAATAGGGTGATTAGAGTGGTGAGAGCTGAAAGGGAACTAGTCACCTCACGTGATAAACGTGGCTCCACGACAACTAACTATAACAGCCAACCATGGTCGAAAAGAAAAGAAAATCCTGACGGGATCTCAGGAAGACCCAGTTGAACGAGCTAAATGGGAACTAGTCACCACACGTCGTTGAACGTGACTCGTCAGCTGGTCATAGGTGACCATGGTTAACAACAACAGTAAACCCTCTGTGCTCTTGTGCTGAACCCATAGTAATAGAAATTAATCAGCATTTCATAAATTAATTGGAAAAATATGCGCCGTATGTCTACGACGGCGACCCAACAGCATAACACTTGGCCAATGTGAGGTGGCTGCACTGAGACATCCATTCCTCACATGAGGTAGTATGGGTTTGATGGCAGCTTGCATCAGTATGTCACTAACACTATGTCTTTCTTGCATGTCAGAGTCTTGTCACATTATCTGAAATCTCAAACAAAAAAACAAGTTACAAATCGAAAAAAAAAAGGAAAACATATATATAACGTTAAACTTTTCACGTTATATGTCCTCGACGAGGTAATATTAACCAACCCCAAACCCAGGGAAATAATGAACTCCCAAGATTCAACATATGACCAATGAATATGGAACAACTTATATATGATGCCTAATTACCAACATCATATATTAATATTAATCAACCCCCAATCCCGGGGCATAAATAATCCAAGAATCCAAAACACTCGGATCGTCATCATATAACCATATCTAGCAATGAACGGTGAAAAGTTAATGTCTGCCATCAACATCAACCGACCTCAAATATCCCCACCATTATCAAATATCAAATAATTAAGTGGGGTGATTATCAAATATCTCCCACCATTTGGGAGTGACCAAAAAATATCACATTTCAACCTCTAATCGCAAAGTAATCAAATTAATCCTCCCAACATTTGGAACAACATCATAATATCATCAACAGTAGAACTGTCCAACAACCACATCGGGGTTATTTTCTAGACCCCCTATAAGAGTGTATTGTCAATCCACAATTGTCCCAATGAACACGGCCTTTGTTGGAATAATACCATTTTACTAGGTTATCCTCAGGAGAGGAGACATTATAAGCATATAGCTTATAAATTATATTCATGAATTACTCAGAATTCTCACATCTTTTGATGTGGCGGCCAGATATCATCAGCCGAGATTGGCTCGCATCATTAATGGGGACTATAACATAATAGCCCGATTGAACATCGGGTGTCTGTACTACTCGGTACACCTGTTGGGAATAAAGGTTTCCTAATTTATTGACACCCCTACTATGGTCTATTCGCCTGCGTACCATACTATCCAACGGTATAATATCAAATTTTCCTTGTTTAATATCCGCTTGTTTATGGAGACTGGCCAACCTGTCGCTGACCTCCCTATGAGCCTCCGTTAATCTCTTTTTAGGACAGACCAAATAGTCTTTCTCTGCATCGTCAGGACGAAATAAATCTTCTATGATAAAATTTATAGGTAATTGAGGATGTCTACCAAAGAGTAAAAAGTATGGTGACCACCCAGTAGAAGTATGGGGAGTAATATTGTACCCTAACACTATATTAGGTACATGTCTAGACCATTCCACTTTATCCGACTCCTCTAATGAACGGAGCATAGCCAACAATGTCCTATTAAACCTTTCGCATATGGCATTCCCTCGGGATTATATGTAGTGGTCTTGGATTTTTTATCCCATACCTTTGACAGAGTTCAAGAACAATGGAGGACTCAAACCCTTTTCCTTGGTCCGAGTGAAATTTACTGGGTATCCCAAAGTCTGGGATCCATCTACTCTGTATGACTTCTGCCACTGTTTTTGCAGTTTGGTCAATAGTAGGGTAAGCGACCACATACTTAGTAAACACATCAGTCATAATCAAGATATGTTTAAACCCATAGGAATCTCTTGGAAGTTCAACAAAATCCATGGCAACCATCTCCAACGGACGGTTGGCTACAATATGACCGTAGGTAGTTGTAATCTTCTTTAGAGGTTTAGACATATTACAAATGGAACAAGATTTCACCAAATTATTGACATCCCCATTCATTCCACACCAAAAAAAATCGAGATTTTAATAATGCCAATGTCCTATCACGCCCTTGATGACCGATTTCATGAATAGCAGCCAATACAATCGGTCTTAAGACGTGAGGGACAATAATTTTTAATCCATCACACTTATTATCCTCATCCCTTCTAATACAAAGTATTCCTCTTCGAATGCACAACTTATCATGATGTAACCACAGCCTCTTAGCTTCCTGAATCCACCAGGTCGTGTCCACTGGAGTATCTGTTTCCATAGCTTTTAGTACTACCTGAAGCACCAAGTCCTGTTGCTGCAACTGCTGTATTTCTTTCAAACTATAAGTTACATGTTGTTTCCTTGCAGTAGTTCCCATCATCTCTACAGTCAAATCACAACTGTAAGAAGGTGTTAAAACAGCAAGGTTAATCCCAATATCCTCATCCTCAGACAAGGCATCATAATGCGTCTCGTCCTGCGTCTCGGGCAGGGGATACCGTGATAAAAAAATCGGCATTTTTGTTTAATGTACCTTTACGATGTTTGATTTCGTAATCAAATACAGCCAACTGAGATAGCCACCTTTGTTCAATGGCCCCTAGATGCGCCCTATTTGAAAAAGTCAAACCCTTATTATCAGTAAAAACAGTCACTTTGTTACCTAATAGATAGGAACGAAACTTTTCAGTTATAGTCCATTTCAAACCCAACAATTCTAGTTTAAAACTACTCTTTATGTTTTTCTCCGACTGGCATAAGCTATTACTTTACAGTGAGACTCCTGCTGCTGGCTCAACACAGCTCCTAGACCACTAAAAGACGCATCAATGTCCAAGATAAATGGACTGCCAAAATCGGGGAATCCCAGAATGGGTGCAGAAATCAATTTAGATTGAAGATCTCGAAAAGAACTTTCACAATCACTACTCCAATGAAACTTAGACGAGCCAGTTGTTAAATGTCGTTTCGATCCACGGGGTAAACCAGAAGGATGGCATTCATTTACCAAATCCAATAGAGGTTTGGCAATCTGTGAGAATCGGAGTATAAATTTTCTATAATACCCCGCCATGCCCAGAAAGGCCCTCACTTGCTTTACGCTAGTGGGTATGCTAAGATTCTGTATGGATGCAACTTTGGATTTCTGGGTAGCGATGCCACTTCCTGAAATAGTGTGACCTAAAAAATCAACTGAATCCCTGCAAAAAACACATTTATTAGGATTAACTTTTAGACCTATTGATCTTATCCTTTCCAGCACATTACCTAAACGAATCAAATGGTCATCAAAATCTGTTGAAAAAATCAACATATTATTGATTGATGGTAATCGATAGTTATTCCATTTATTCCGTAGTTAGTCAGGGCTTCATGTTGTTTGTAGTCAATTACTCCTCCTTGTTATTTGTAGTCAGGTAGTCCTTCATTTTTTGTATAGTTCCTTTCTTCTTTATATGGTTTCCCTTTCACATTCTTGCATAGATGGTATTCAAGGGGAAGCCGTTAGTTGATGGTATTCTTATATACTTATAATACAGTGAACATCTTCAAGACAGTTCATAATATAGTGAACAACCATGATCTTGTTACATTTATATATATTTATTGGATGTCGTAAGTGCATGTGTGGACAACCCATGAAAGGACGTCCATACACGATCAATGCCTATTGTTGTCTCTCCCTATCGTTACTAACACGTCACTATTTTACTACACAAAAACGTCGTGTCTTGTAGTTATGTGTTGCACTTCTGCATAGAGGTACAACACATAGTCTCAACTATTAAATAATCTAATTATACTACTCTAACTATCTGGCTAACTGTCCATTCCTCCGCTGCCATCTGGGGAACTATGACATTACTCAGGTCCCCCTTCCATTTATATATAGTTATTATTTTCCAGTTCCTGAAATCCTGTTGGACTCGTTATTCGTGTCAGCAAAATGGTATCAGATGAAACATTTGTGGGGCAAGCATATCTTTTCCACTCTTATTGACATCCACTAGAATTCCAGGTCACCGAATTCCATTCTTGCCCGGGGCCTGACCTACAGTTCATCGGCGTCGCAGTCAACTTCGGTCATAATAGTAAGTGTCGCGATGGTCAAGAGCTGGCAGGGTCTTCGTATCGTTGTGCACATCGCGTCTTCTGATAGCTTTGTATCACTTGAGTAAAGCTCTTAACCGGTGCTCTACCCATTTAACCAATTGTTTAATCTTATCATGGATAATTTCCCCAGATATAGATTTTAGTGGCGCTCATTTTTTCACAAATGGGCTTATGGTTTTCTTTGTCCCGTCATATATACATCTATTGTTTCATTTATTACTAACATATTGAAAAGTCTCGTATTGTTGAATCCAGTAATTGTTTGAACACTGTCTTTTTGAGTTATGTTCTTCAAATCTGGCTGGTCGCAAGCGAGAGAGCTTCGCGTTGATCTTTCCTTGGGAGTTTCTATGGCGAACTTTGCTACCCTAACAATCCTTCAGAATTTCTCTCTTTCCTAGGCCAGATCCGCCTCTGCAGCCGTCATGCTCAAAACATCAGTTACATCCTGATTCCATCGTATTCGTGGTATTAATTTTCTCCTCTTTGCCTGGATGATTCCTTCCATAATGGTCTTCTCCAACTCTTCGTGTTGTTTTTTATATGTCCAAAATATTTCAATTTTCTCATTCTTTTTTGTAGCATCCACCAGTTTTGTTTTGTTTTTAGTTCATTCTAGATGGATCTATTTGTTCTTGTCTCTGTCCACATTCACTCACTGCACTCGTACATATTTGTATTAAATAATTAATTAGATTTTAGCCGGCACAACAAATAATTGACTGGAATAATAAATTACCAATGTCAAAGAAACTATTATCAAAATTGAACTTCCTTTTATCTTAGTATCTTGAAACAAAAACAATATACATTGCTGTCAAAACAAATCGATTTCTTAAATTAGAGTTTGTGTTTATTGTGTTAAAAATTGCTCTACTAAGCTAGACATATTTTATTGATGACATGGGTGAGAATAGTTTCAAGTGTGTTTTATAAATAGATTATAATTTATATATTAGCAGATATGTGTGAATGTATGTGTGTTCTGTCAACACAATGCCATGTTTAGAATGCATGGTACCTCTGAAATAGTAACGGAGAAGGATCGCCTGTATGACGAGGAAACTAATAAAACGGTAAGCAGGCTTTCACGCAAAATCAGTCAGAAGCGTCACAACAAGCGCGTGGCTACGCCTGAATTCATAACAGGCGAACACAGAAGAAGAAGAAGAATGCATGGTACTCAGACATTGCATGTCGAAAATTTACAGGGGTGATGTATCCTATGAGACCAGGCCATCAAGAGAAGAGGGTAGTGGCAACAATTACAACAAGATAATAAATTCTCAGAAGATGGAAGACTAGACAGAGAGAATAGAGAACCATTATGTGTGCCTTTCTTACAAGTGACTCAGGACGTGATGATCCTCTTGCCTTGAACATTGACCACATACCTAGAGTATAGTAGAACTTGGCATGATCAACGTGTAATTTTTGTTTTGTTTAGTTGCCAGATCATCATCACTGCACATCGAACCAATTAGTCAATAAGTGCTCCGATCTCCTCAGTATGTCTCTCAGCGTGTGGAAACTAACGACACCCGTTCTTTGTTGGTTTACTATTTTTCTGGTGGAGGGAAATGAGCGCAATGAACCCTACATTGGCTTCTACAACACTTGGCAGCGCAGAGAGCCCACTCGTGGTCTAGTGGTAGAGCAGTCCTATTCTGGCTTCTTTGCTGGTTGGATAGAAAGACGTCAAACATCCAAACACATCAATGCTACGTACAAAATACATACTATATGGCTTCAGTTTAGAATATCTTCATTACACTCTGGACATGTCCACAGGTGCTCCGACCCCCTTTGCAATTTATCCAACCGCGTCAGGTGTGTAACTGTATCAGTTCAATGTTGATTGATAAATCTAATCATATACTTCGCCTCCGGACGGGTCACAACAGAATGAGACACCACCTGGACACTAAATTCAAGATAGGCACCAACGACCTGTGCCCCTGTGGCTTGCAAGTATGACAACAGAACATATCCTACAGAACTGCCCCAGTATGCAGACCTGAGAAGAAAGAGGTAGCCCACTTACACCAGCGTCCAAGACAAACTGTATGACGTGGCTGATAATCTGAGGCAGACTGCTGCCTTTATTAGAGAATCCGAAATCCCAATCTAGTGAGAACGCAGAAGAAGAATATATCTGTTTTTCAGTTCTTTTCTATCCACTTCAATCCAAGTTCTTGCAATCTAGCATGTATTAGTTTAGATGGAAGTCCTATTTGCGCCCACAATTTATAGGGGCGCTTAGAATATCAGCTCTATCCAATGACTGGACCCCCCTCCTCCTTTTAGTTATAGTAGCAGAGGCAGTCAGCCTATCTGCTCTATCATTGTCATCGACACCAAAGTAACCCCGGAACGAAGATGAATGTAATCCTGTTAACTGTTGACCCCTGCAGGGATTCAGTCTATTGTCTGCGTACCGAATACACAACATGCTATTGAACCAAAGCGCAAAAGCCAAAAAGTCGCTGGATTTTAGAAGAAGCAAGAGATCGCATGCTGATAACAAATGCGTATGACGTTATGCAACTATGCAATCTTGTTTGTTAGTGTTTCGTTATACAGTGATCTTATGTATATGTGTATATATAAATATATATATATTCCTCTCGTATATACGTTACATAGGCCCTGCAAGTAATTTCTCCATACTACTCTGTCCTGTGCTTCTTTTTCGAACGCACCATATCGACAAGTTAACCATTATGTGTGATGTGTATGTGATCTGAGTCTAAGAGCGATTGTACGTTGTGCCAGTTAAGCGCCTACAAGTAGACCAGCACATCCGATTTCTGCTATGCTTTTTATTTACTAGGGTAGCTTACCTAGGTCCTTCATCAGTCGCCTCTTACGACATGCCTTGTAGGTCACAGTGGTACTATTCTTTGCTTCCCTTATGGTCCCCATCACCACATGGGCGACTTTATCCTGGGCAACACGCTCAATCTCTTTCCTGGATTTGAATTCGATATTTCTTGCCTCTCTCAGCAAAGTTCGTTTCAGGTCTTCCCTATGCTATTTATAGCGACTGTCAAAATTTAATCTGATATATCACTTTTGATAAAGATATAACCACTTTTTTAAAAAGTATGTTCCCATGCAACTGTGAATAGGACTGATTATTGCCATGAGTACAGCATTCGTTTATCGAATCTAACGCAAAAGGGTATTGTGTTCATTTACCGCACTAGGTGTTCCATAAGTGAGGTTAGAAATGTACCCTCCTACCTTCGGCACACTTCGTTTTGGAAATGTGAAGTGACAGAACCTTTATACCCTATGAGTTACAAAGTATCATCATCAAATAGCTTGTCCTGAGCAGAACTTTGCCACCCCAACAGTCCTCCGGAATTTCTCTCTCATAGGGCCAGATGTCCTGCCTCTGCAGACGTCATGTTCAAACCATCAGTTACATCCTGAATCCATCTTCTCCGCGGTCTTCCTCTTCTTCTCTTTGCCGGTATGCCTCCTTCCATGATGGTCTTCTCCAGCCCTTCATGTCTTTTTATATGTTCAAAATATCTCAATGTTCTCTTTCTTATTTGTAGCATCAGCCAGTTTTCTTTGATTTTGTGTTCTTTCTGGATAGATCTATTTGTTCTCTTCTCTGTCCAAGATATACTAAAGACTCTTCTGTAACACTTATATTCAAAAGCACATATATGTTTTTCCACTGCTTTATTAAATGTCCATGCTTCACACCCATACGTTGCCACTGGGAATATGCATGCTCTTAGTATTCCGATCTTTGTTTTCTTATCAGTTCCGTTCCATACTGTTTTGAGTTGTTTTATTTTTTGTAAAAAATGAGTTGCAAAGGATACGGGCCATTTTCAGAATCCATCGCAAAAGTTAGTAGAGTTGTGCTCTCCCTTCCACACACTCCCCTCCTCCCCACCCATAGCCATTGCAGACCGTAGCGTGGGAAATGCGTAGAGTTTAACACTTCTGAACCCCAGTATTCAGAAGATAGATGGGTCAGTTCCTTTCGTTACTTGGGGAGTGTTGTTTGAATACATGGAACTTAGTCATGTTTTGTTCTATTCGAAAAGCGAATGTTTGTTCTATGCCTTGTATTATTTCGTACTATATCTGACATTTATATTATAACTATTGCAGACGATGACATTTGTCAATGTTTACTTTTTGCACATGTTAATTTTTTCTTCTCATTCAGGTTTGAGACTGTTATTGCTTTGGCCTGTTGAGCTGAAAGTGACACCAACTTTACACGAGTATATGTTACAATGTTTGAGATCAAAGTGTAATGTTATGGCATTGACAGACAACTCTTAACTACTAAATACTTAACCAGATACCAGTATTGTAGATATAATACATCGTACATTTTGCAAGACTATAGGACACGACTTGATAGTTAGGTAACATATGCAGTAGGTCAACGAGACGAAAACACAATGGAAGGGGGGAAGTTATGGATGGTTGGGGTGTGCGATCGAGAGAATATGTTTCAAGTTTCAGGGTCGAGAAGTCTAAGATATTTACACGGCCTCGTTCTGCTAGTGGAAGTGTTTAACCAATTTAATCATGTCTGCAATGTGTGCTTTGCTAGCTGTAATATTGTCTCTCTAGTCTGTTATACGTGGATTTGGATTGAATTTTCTCACATTTTTTAAACCCTCTTAGCTGTAAATAAGCCCCTCAATCACCACAACATTTCACACAGTGTCTTACATAATGTTCTACTTACAATAAAGTGGAAACATTTTTTTGAGAAGTTAATTTTAAAACAAAAACCACTTACACATTTTCACTTTCAAGCACATCAACTAGACCAAGGATGGGAAACCATTTTTTTTTATCTGAGGGCAGGATGAAAAATTCGTATCTGGTCATGGCGTACTTTTTTGGGTTAAAATGACGCTAATTATGACACCCAAATTGCAGCATAATATACAATTTTGTGCTTATCTGATAGCTTAGTTAAGAATAAATGTATTGTCATGTCAAGGAGATTATATTTAATCTGTTCTGACAATATTCACGCAGAAACCAGATTAAATTAGAAATAGTTAACATGCTTATTAATTGGTTATTGGTTACTAAACTGACGTCGCTGCACTCCGGACAGACCCATAGGTGCTCAGTCTCCCCCAACAAATATCGAAGGGCATGCATACTGCTGGTTCTTGTGGCTCGCTGGTTAAATACGCTCCTCACTCTGCCCCTAAAGCATAGAGTTCTACTTGTACAACGGGTAACTCCAAACTGCTAACGTCGCTGGATCGATCCAATATCTATTATACTGTCTTCATCCAACCGGCAGTAATGAAGAGACCGAAGTTCTGTAAAACTGGTCCTCGATGTTTTGCACTTCGACAATTCCAGTAGCCAATACATAGGTACTTAAGGGCAAGTCGATCTGCCTTTTTTCTAAATCGTCTCTGTCCAGCTCATCTCTTATGTCATTTACTTTTCTCTCATCTACCTCTTCTTTTGTACGCATCTTTTCTTGCCTGATCTGCTGGAGGACCAGTCAACGGTGCACGAACTCCGTAGCCTCCAGGTTTATCAATGAGAAATGTGTGTTTGCGTCTCTTAAACAAGACTATTGATATCAGGTAATATGTACCTCTGAATTCGGAGAAGGTTCGCCTGAATGGCGAGGGACACTGATGACAAGGAAAGCAAGCCTTCACTAAAAAATCAGTCAGAAGCGCCATGCTGGGCGCCTTGACTACATCTGAATTCATAGCGGGCGAACGAGAAGAAGAAGAAGGTACTATGTGAGATATTGGTAGTCTTGACTCTCCAATTTCAAAGTTTAAAGTACATGTCTTCTTTAGGAAATACTGTGGTGAAATTCGGCCACTGAATTGTTCTTGACTTTCGCTTATAAGGTTAGTGCTCTTTTGTAAATCAATTAGCTCCTTTGTGATGATGATAGGACTGTGTTTGCAACATTTTTTTTTTTTTTTTTGCGCTCGTTCTTTACCACCAATTTTAATCACTCTTTGTGATATGTTTGATCTTTGCCAAGAACGTGTATACGTGCACATTAGTTTGGTAGACCCCTAAACGCATAGATTTATACATGTTTAGGACACATGCATCCGATTTCAGCCAAACCTCCTTAGTCGCCTCTAACGACATGCGTGGCAGGTAACAGTGGTTCTATTCTTTACACCCCAAATTTGGGCCCCGGTAACCACTCGGGCGACAACGACATTAAATGAAGATGCAATATCTTTAAAATAATCTATAGCAATCAAAATTCCCCAAATTTCATATTGAATTCAGCTCTCAAATACATAACCCATCACTGTGCTACCTAATATCATGTAAAGCAATGACTTGCTATTGTAGACAAGTGATCATTGTTGTCAATTTTCTGCTGATTTTCTCAAAGTCGTAACTTTTTTTCAAACAACTTCATAGGCAAATAAAACTTGTGAAACAATTGACTCTGTGTTATTTTTTTAATTGACATGTATCTGTAAATTGACATGTCGTCGATAATTAAAAAAATTGAGCAAGTAGTGTTTGTTTGGTATGTACGAAGCATACCTCAAATAAAGTTTAGAGATAAAAGTTAGTTTCGCTATTAAATTAATCTCGATATAAGGGGAGATTGCAGTAAAACTATGACAAATGGCGAAACACGTAACAACAAACTACTGTAGTTTTACAAAATACAAAAACAATGACAATACACGGCAACGTTTCGACCAAAATGCCTTTATAAAGCAAACGATATAACAGGAGTCTATTGAATTAAAGAGCTTTTTTAGCAATTTTCGTTTTTACTCAATATGGGTAAGTACCGTAACATGCTGTGTTCTTTCTAAATATAAAGAAATAACGATATTTTCTTTATCTGAATGTGTAGATGTTTTATCGAGGGTCCGTCTAAAATGAGTTCGGTGCCGTATGTCTCCCGCGGACCGGTTGTTGCCCACTCCTGCTCTATACTAGATACTAGATTTAGTTAACTGATGCCAGTCTGACGTTGACGTATCACAGTGAAACTGAAGAACCAATTTCAATCAGGCGTTATCTCACTAATATGTAGCAGTCGCTAAATTATTATTGTTATTATTAATTTATAGACATTGCATAATTAGTATTATGATAAAGATGATGATAAAATACTAAGCTTGTTTATTGCAAAACTACGAAACAGAGTTTTCGCCAGCAACAAATTATTTTGTCTTCTAGCGTTGATTTGCTCCTGGCATACTGTGTGTGTGAGAATCTGTGTAACACATCGTACTTGATCGTACCGAAACATAGTTGATACACAAGGGAAGAAAACTTTTCGTTCACTGAGGTTAATTCTGAGAGAAGTCGACACAATTGAATAGTTGGAAGTATAGCGTTAACACTGCCGATCACAATGGCAGCTGCTGCGACCGATGGAATCATAACATGGTCAAACCAAAAGGACGATTATGAGTTATTGGGTGTTATAGGTAAGAAGAGAAAATCATAATTTTGACTTCACTTTCATCGATGATTATTTCTCACGAGAGTTCTTGTTTTATTTGTTTGTATTTGCGAACATGTCATGAATGTGATATTGCAAAACTACGTTCTTAGGCCCTAAGTTAAGATAAGAGTGTGCTTTAATAGTTTTAAAAGACTTTAATCTCATAAAACAGAACACAAAAAGATGACTTATAATTATATTTATAACAACTGAACGTTTACATTCACTATATTATTATATATAATATATTATATAGAGTTGTGGCAGTAGTCTTAATCTTAAAAGGTACATTTGTGGTCATGTTTGAACATTAAAAAAAATAAAATCCCATGATAAAATTGTCACGTTCATTCAACATAATAATTTAAATAATGAAAATAAAGATCTACCAAGACCACTGTTGAATGTTCATGCATATTATAGTTAAAATTATAGTATTGTTACACTCAACCGTGACTGTAGTTACAGTTGAGTTACAGTATTGACGTATTGTATAAATGTATAATGAATGAGAATGTTTTGAATTCACTTGTTTCAATAAAATAAAATATTTATTATCCATAATGATATGATAATGAAAATTGTTGCTAACACTTACTTACTAACTACATTTACATATGATATTCATCATATGATATATTTATTTTCTGTTTTAAAAAATTATTTTAGAAATGAGAAAACCAAAAAAAAATGTTGTTTTCTGAATTTGTGTATGTAAAATTTATTGTAAACTTTATTATTATATGAATTAACTGATGATAAACTTTTTAAAACTTTTTATGAATTACCTGTCTAATATTATTAATAGTTTATGTTATCAGTTATCACCTGTTTAAAAGTGTCCTGATAACTTAGGTTATCAGTTATCACCTATTTAAAAGTGTCCTGATAACTTAGGTTATCAGTTATCACCTGTTTAAAAGTGTAAGAAATACACAATTCGTTAAAAATATCATAAACAAATATCTAGTATACTCAATTATTATGATATCAACTTAGTAGCATGTCCTTTTCAGAATGTTGCTTTTATCACAGCCCACCTGAAAACTCTTGTCTCCAGGAACCATGCCTTCCATTACAGTTACCGTTCTCTCTAAACCACTGTGACTGTAACGTTTAACATGGCCAAAATATTTAATCTTCCGGGACATGATGTTATTTATGAGCCAATGCTCCTTTATATGCAGGTCTTGTAGTGCAGGGTGGCTTTGTTTTGTCCTTCTCTGTTCAGAATGTTCTGAGAACTTTTCTGCAACACCTTATTTTGAAAGCTTCTATTTTGTTTGTTGATATTTGTGTTATGTTATTCAATTACATTGTAATATAATGTGACTGTAATACTAGTGTTGTATAGTGGTACATTATTAAAGTTTTCAGTACAGTTTTTTTTTACTCTGGGCAGAGTAATTGTTAACCCTAAACATAGCACATATTTAATATTAACTGAACTAAAGTATTGTATCTAAATATTATTAAAATATACCTTATTTATTACATGTCAAATTAAATACAAATGATGGGAATGAATTAACTTTGTTATTATAAATGTGTTAACTGTATTCAAGCTCAAGTTGTGAACCAGTTGTGTCCCGGAATAGTACCGATGAAGGTCACTAATTTTTATTTTTCTCATATTTAAGACACATTTTTACCAGATGCTCTGCAGTCATATTATCTGTGCCGCTGTCAGACTCATCAGATGTTCTTGTCTTTAGGTAGTTCCTCAGATGCTGCTTTGTAACCAGTGGGAAATCTGAAGATTTATTCTGTATTTGCCTGCTACGAATTCAGGCATAGCCGTGGCGCTTCTCACAAATTTTTTCATGAAAGCCTGCTTACCGTTTTATTGGTTTCCTCGCCATACAGGCGGGTCTTCTCTGACTTTAGAGGTTGATGAAGATTCCTTAACTTGTTCTGTTATTTAATTGGTAGTAATATAGCATGCTAAAAAGGGGAACAAAATTGATACAACACAAACACTCAACGTCACTACCAGAAATCAAGACATATATCAAGCGAAAATACAGAGAGTTATGGAGTAAAACACCCATAAGATCCCATCAGCAGACTAAACAGAAAACAGCACACAACACTCTTTCTCCTAAGAACAGGACACTGCAGGCTCAAACATCACATACACAGAATAAAGCCTGTTCAGACTGCACAGTGTGCATGTCAGACTGAAACGCACACTCCAGAGCGCATTCTGCATCATTCATACACCAATGAATGAAATGAAACATAGCCTCATAAACGAAGCTTACAGAGAAAGCTATGGGGAACTATTGAGGAACTCCAACTGGCATGCAGCTTCATAGAGGCAACCCATCTCATGGTTTAGACGAGCATATAAAACCGAACGCAAAGAAGAATTGGTAATACATACATCATATTACCAGTGGCCTTGATGCTCAGTTACTCACTTGTTCATGTAACTTCTGACAAAATTCCATGCTGCATAATATATTATTTTATCTAACTGGGTGGGTCTTCGCCCTCCTTTGCCAATTTATCAACTTCTTCATTGCCAGTGATGTCGCAATACAATGGCATGCACTGTATCACAGCTATCTTACATTGCTGGCAGCATACAGAATCATTATAGGTCATTTATATCTTGATTTTTGTTGGCTCCTAAGAGATGCAGCTACTGATAGCATATCTGTGGAAAACACTAAGTGGTTCTGGGGTTGCTCCTGTAATTAGATCTGCAGCTGTAGTTTTTCAATACATTTGCCTTACCCTGAAGTTACTGAATCAACCAGTTGTTACTATCGGCCAGTTAAACATAGTGGGGTGTGTTTTCTATCTAATGAGTTTTGCAGCAGGCATTAACCCTTATATTACAGCTCACCCCTAAAGTGGTTTTATAGGAGCACCATATATCTAGCTCACTTCCTGAATGGCGTTCCAGTTACATTTTTTTCCTTCAAATTTAGTAGACATATATTTTAATATTTGTTACTATTTAATACTGTAGAGCTACTCCCACAAAGTGATTTATTTCCACATGCTTGAAATTACTATAGTGTGTTGATAATTGAAGCAGAGGAGAAATAGATACCATTAAGTTATGTGAGAACATTTGTTAACTAGGTCTTTAAAAAAATACCCTACCTAATTCTACCATAAACACATACAACTTGAGATAACAAACATGTTAAAAACAGAAATAGTAATATATACACTGTGTATATAGTAAAAGAAACAATGTATATTTAGTGAAGTTTCACAGACCAGAATCTTGAAACCAACAAGCACACTGAAAGGCTGAGGTAGTGATGATGATGAGGATGTGTTAGACTGACTCATCTGTGATTGGGAAATGGAAATGTAGTAGGGAGAGAAAGAGTATCATCTAATCCTTTTACGAATCCCTATATGGAGGCAGATCAACAACCTTTACATCATTCTCTTTGTCTTCTGGTGTAGATAAATCAAAATAAGACAGAGTGCCTGACTGCTTGTCTACATGTATTTTTCTATCATACAGTTCATGTAGGCACTCAAATATATCCTGCATACTTGCCCTAAACGTACATGCTCTTTAAAAATGTGTCATACTTTGCTACAATTGACTACAGCACTCTCAATCACTGCAAGAATCCTACACAACTGCTTCATGTTCAGTTCCTGGACGACTCCGCTTTCTGACTGTTTGTCTTGCACTCAGTTTCATTAACATCATTTCAAATTGCATCAGCTTCTCTTCTGTCAGTTCTTTGTTTTGAATGAAAATCATGGCATATCCTTTACAGGACTTAGCCATCAACCACAGGAAATGAGTCATTCATTTTTCTAGGCACCACTTATACGCTCAGTAGTTTGCCATTGCTTTCTGAATGGTGGGTTCTATTTTTACCATTCGTGAACGTCCGCACGAAGAAATTTTCTTCCAAACTGCCTGCCGTGAAGTTTGAACCAAATGTGCTTGGGTTGTGATCAAGCTCACTATCGCTTAAGCTACAGACACCCACATATTATAGGATGTCGAAAATCTCATCAACATCTATATTAACTTCCCTAAACCCAGTAATCTTAGTTAAAGTCACTATTGTTGCATTTATTGCTGTCGGGTTAGTTTGAAGACTTTGTAATCATTTACCACTTATGGGATACGGTTTCCTTCAAATAATATTTTTCAATGAGACAGCCAACTTTGATATCCTTCAGGAATCTTTCTATCTGCAAGTAAATAGTATGAATAGTGGAAACAAAACAGTTCAGAACATGCACATACATATTTTTATTTTGTTCACCACTATCGAAACACTTATTATGTTCATTTTAACACTTCTTCTTCCTTGAACGCTCCATATCAACCACACTTTGTGATTTGTATGTGATCCAAGCCTAAGAGCCATTGTACATTGTGCCAGTATGCGCCTACAAGTAGGCCAGCACATCTGATTTCTGCGCTGCTTTTATTTACTAGGGTAGCTTCCCTGGGCCCTACCTCAATCGCCTCTTACGGCATGCCTTGTAGGTCACGGTGGTACTATTTTTTGCTTCCCTTAAGGGCCCTGGCAACACACTGACATATTTTTCACTACATGTAACACTCTTATCTTCTTTGCGTTCCCGGTCTAGACTGATGGACCAACTTTTATCATGAATTTTACTGTATGTTTTTAGGGACTCCGTTCCTCCGTACAGCTTTTCTCGAAGCTCTGTGTGTTGTGGCCATGACTCTTTCCTTATACCTTCTAACCATTGACAGTCTTGCAGGACATGTTCTGCCGTCATATCTGCCATTTTGCAGGGGCACAGGCTAGTTGTACCAATTTTAAATTTATGGAACATGTGGGCTCTGAGCTTGTTGTGGCCAGTACGGAGGCGAAGTATGGCAACTTGTTCACTTCGAGAGAGACCATAGTATCCGTCACTGTCTGTGTACTGAGGGTATCTTGCTAATTAATGCACAAAATAAATTGAGATAAAGCATAGATGCTTGCAGACACAGATCAAAACTATAAGAGGAGAATTCTGAGTGTAGTTTCAGGTAAGGAGCTTTCGGAATCACTGTTCCCCACCGCCCTTTATTTGCTTAGAAAGTTAAAACAGTCTTTGGAGTTTCTTTTGTTTTGTGAGCACAGGTACTAATGTTCATCTTCGTAAATGCGATGTAATATAAAGAATACATTTTATAAACAAGTAAAACCTGTTTTGAACTTTTTGAAAGGCATTATTTTTTCATTAAAATAAGTTTAAAGCTCTTGGCTTATGTTTCCAAATAATCATGTATTAAGATTGAAGTTATTTCTGTTTAGGTGCTGGAGCTACTGCAGCTGTTCAAGCTGCTATGTGCAAGCCACGAAATGAGAAAGTTGCCATAAAACGCATCAACTTAGAAAAGTGTAATACAACAGTGGAGGAATTATTGGTTTGTCTATTTTATAACTACTTTCAGTTACAATTTCAAAAATAATAATTTAAATATATTATTTCAACAGTTCTTTTCTTTTACTCATATGACTTGATCATTATCTGTTGTTAAATCTGACCTGATTGTTCTGTGTTCAACAGTCAATGCTGTTTATGAAAGACATGATTTAGAGAAACTCTTTTCTTTGAGAGCTAGCAGGTTGTGTTCTTAAAATCACTTGTCTGTAGGGCTTGGCAATGGGTGCCATAAGAAACAAAGGTTTGCGGTTTGAATACTGTGTTTCATAATTTGTTTCTTTCTGAAGCCCCTAACACTTGTTCACTGTCTTTTTATTGATCATATTAATTGGCTCTGGTGCTGCACCATGGTTTTTAAACCTCCTTATTCTCGTTTTGTAATAGTATGATTGAGTTAAGCTCTTCTATGTTTAGGTCATTGGTCATGGGAGTCATCAGTCAATCTCATGGTTGAGATGACAACCTCATAATGACTGTAGCTGATGGGGACAATATTATCACAATAGACCAGATTGTTGCAGATTCATGTTTCTCTATTTGCTGGTGTGCTCTGATTTATCCAACTTTCTACACCCTGACACACTCTGTCTTCATCAGTTAGGTTGTCTCCCATATCTATTCCATCTACCGATGATTGCTGCACAGTTGATGGTTGGTTTGTTTACCTTTTCTTTCCTATAGTTAGAACTTGCAGCAACTATTGTTTACTTGATGTTCCCATCATTGAACATATGCAGTATTTTGTTGGGAACTTGTTGCACTAGTTTGAAAATCATTGTCATAAAGGTCTACAATTGCTTGGGCATACTTACTTGTTCAATCTGAAACTGGCATGTCATAGCTGACTTCTATGTCTAAAAGTCATATATCAGTATCCTTCACCAGTTGGAGTTTATCACCCTTTCTGACAAGATCAGAGATATTAAAGTGAGTTACTTGTTCAGCCACATGTACAGTTTGTTTATTCACTGCCATCTTCATTGTTTAATCTTCAAAGATTTTCATAAATTATTATCTAAGCAACTGTTACTTCTTTCTACACTGAGATCAAACTATTTAGTTTGTCAATTAATATTGAAACATGTTTTTGTCTTCTAGTTAGTTAGTCAATGGAACTGATGTCACTACACTCCAGACAGACTCATATGTGTTATGTATTTTTTCTGCATATGGGGAAAGATGTGTATTCTGATAGTTACTATAGATTGTTGGTTATTACACACATATCCTCCATCCTCGCAATGTTCTCTGCCAATTCATGTCAACACACTTGATGCCAAATTTCTCCATACTGACAATTGTACCATCATCATTGCATTTTGTTGAATAACCTCATGTGTGCTATGATCTCTTTCTTGCATGGAAAGGTCTCAATGACAGTGTGTGAACTCCGTCCCTGATGTAATTTTGAAGATGGTAAATTTTGTTATGGCAGTGGCTTTGCAGCCTATCTATGATCGCAGACTACACCCATGAAGTTAGCACAGTGTGGTGGTGGTAGTGGCTTTGATTTGCACACCAGGTGTTCAAATAAAAAAGAACAGTCAATTCCCTAGTCACCCACCTTAATTGACAGACTCGTATACACAGCACTGATCATTTGGAAGTTGAAGATGGATAAGGGAAATGTCCTTTGGTTGCTCAGAAACTGCTGTTATATGAAGACACTGCAATTGTTAGCCTATACACGAACATTGTACAAGCAGAACTTGTACAGAATCTATCTATATCTTCGATGTGTCCAGCTTGACACTTTAAATTGTCGCCGTTCTGCTGCCTTTCTACCAATTGTTTCCTACGTCAGACCAAAATCTTTCAACTCTCTTTCCGCAGTACTTCTCATCCGCTATCCATTGAAGGGCTGTCCTAGCCAAGGCCCCTACTGGCATACGACATACATGCCCAATCTATCTTCGTCTTTTAATGATGATCTACAATGATTTACAGTTTGTTCATTTCAAAATCTCTTGACTTGTTATCGAATTTGGCCATACAATTTTTAGGATTCTTCTGAAATATTTATATTGAAATGTCTCCAACTTATGTATGATGTTATGGGTCATTTGATGAACAGTCAGTGTATTTAACCAGCAGGCCATGGGAACCGTCAGCATAATACCCTTTGACATCTGTTGGTTGGGAACTGAGCACCTATATGTCTGCTTGGAGTGTTAATACATGTGTTTAATATCAAAGGTCTTCTTTACCTTTTTTTTTTGTATTTGTCATTCTCCATGTTCATTTGAATGTTTCAAATATGTACACACAGAAAGAGATTCGTGCCATGAGCCAATGCAAACATGAGAATGTTGTCTGCTACTACACATCTTTTGTTGTCAAGGAGGAACTCTGGGTTGTCATGAAGCTGTGTGGAGGAGGTATGTTGTCTGTGGGAATTTGGTCTTGTTAAAAATATTTGTCTTAAATTATAGTTGCTCTGTATCACTCAGAAACATAGACTCTAAGCGATGAAAATGTAAAGAACATTGGACGTTTTTGATGTTTTTCTATCACAGGACGGGACAGTTGAGAGTGACAGAAAAAATGTGAATTATCAAGTGCTTAATAAAACATGTCAAATAGACAAGTACTAAATAAGTTGCAAAATGTAATCTGTTCTGACTTGGCTACAGGAAGTACAGAAAGGTAAAAATCTAGTGAAGGAAAAGAATGAAACCTCCAAGAAATGCCTTCATTTCACAGAGATAAGGCAGAAAATCACCAATATGAACACGGAACATCTAACAAAATGTGTGCAGGTTAGAACAAATTGTCATTCTGCACTTCAGAACAGGACATAATCGACTCCATAGAGACAGGTAATCACAATTCAAGATTTACAATTCAACCATATGGACAGACATCCAAGACTTCAGAGCACACACTTCAAGACTGCCCTGAATATGATATAAGGAGCCAAACTCACTAGCTTAGTGAAAGGGCACTGAAGAGAAAACTGCACAGACCTCCGTGTAAGTTACAAAAAACACTGACATTTATACAATAGACAACATTGAATATATAGACAATATTTCAAGTGAATGAAAGATAGACATCATGGTTCAGACACTTATTGACCTAACAGATAGCCATCAGGGACATGATACAGTGGAGAGATGATCACACAACTTCAGCACTTGTTTTTGAACTCACTGGCCTGGTGATTATAAATATTCTTTTCATAGATGTAAATGTCCTATATAAACAATATTTTTCTTTGTATGTTAACATTTTCTTGATGCAATCAGTTTTTCTATATTTATTAATTGCTGAATGAGTATAAAGGAATACATCATCTCTTACCAAAATAAATCAAAATGCTCTTGGAGGCCTAGGGGCACTTTGAGAACTTTTAAAGTAGGGCTTTGAGCGCAATGAGGACTGATGATGAACTACTTAGTGCTTCTTATTACCACCTGTTGCCCGGGTGGTTACCGGTGCCCAAATTTTAGGTGTAAAGAATAGAACCACTGATACATGCCACGCATATCGTAAGAGGCGACTAAGGAGGTTTGGCTGAAATCGGATGGACATGTCCTAAACGTGTAGAAGTCAACCTGCTGCCTTGCAGGACGGCTGGGGACAGCCAAAGGCTAACGGAGAGCGAACCCAGTAAACGCTGGCTGAATACGGACACATCATCAAAGGATAATGACCAGAGCTCCAAATGGCGCTGAAGATGTGATGAAATCCACCCATGCTAAGGCTGCATGAATCAGATTTCCACATGAATGAATTTGTGGAGAGATCTGGTACATCGGTCTTTTAGGTGATCGCGAGAGAGAGAGATTACCTGTAAAATTTCCAAAACAGTTTTTTATAATTGTTTTTGTGTGTTTTGTCACTTTACTTTAGGTTCAATGCTAGACATCATTAAAATGCGCATGCGTTCTGGATATGGCAAAAGTGGGGTGTTGGATGAAGCTTGTATAGCTACTGTCATGAAAGAAGTCTTAAAGGGACTTGAGTACTTTCATGCAAGTGGACAGATACACAGGTAAGCTGGTAGAATTGACTTTTTTAAAAACATTTTGTATTTACTGTTCTTTGTTAAAGTAGGTAGAACATGTGAAAACAGTCATTTAGTTTTGAAAATCATGGCATATCCTTTATGGGACGTCGCCATCAACCATAGTAAACAAGTCCTTGGTTATCTAAGCTCCACTTAAACATTCAGTAGTTTGCCATTGCTTTCTGAACTGTGAGATATATTTTTCCCGTTCGTAAAAATCCTCATGAACAAATTTGCTTCCAAAATTGGTTAAAAATTCTCGGTGTCGCGCAATGCATGGTTGGACTACAGGAAACCCTGATCATTTACTTGGATATCTAAATTACAAGTACCTATGAAGTCGGAGTACTGCTCGCCTGAATGTTGAGAAACACTGATGATATGGAAAGCAAACCTTCTCGCAAGAATAAGTCGAGATACTATATTTAGATGACATGACTATGCCTGAATTCATAGCTGGCAAATGGGAGAGGGGGCTTATGAGAAAGTGTTCTGTATTTGATTAATATAAGTTGAAGTATAGATCTCCGTTCACATATTAAGTAGTTGATTACCTCTATGAATATCAGCTTACAAAGTGCCTTAAAACAAGCACACACAAGATCACTACGTTTACCCCAACACTTCTATAAAGAAGTAAATGGTGGAAGAGAATAAGAAAATTACCTCTACAATTTTAAAATTGGATGCTGTAAGTTTTTATTTGTTTGTTATTTCAGGGACATCAAGGCTGGCAATATACTTATTGGAGATGATGGTTCAGTGTTTGTAGCTGGTAAATTTGTTGTTTTTATTTGCAATTTTGAAATTAGTATAAATTTAACTAGATTTATTTGTGGCATTGTTTAAAAAAATTATACATTTATTTGAGTTACATTATTTGTTGTAAGTATGTATCTTCTACCTTGTCTTTGACACTTTCTCTGTCTATTCATTCACTTTGTCAATTGCTATTTTTTTCAAGAACTGGTCATTTTGGTCATTGGTGCATTTTAGTTTGGCTACATATAATGCAGTTGCTGGCATTTCAGTCATGTACACCTTTTGGTCTAAGATGACTGGGACACATGTGTCTGGATAGTAGAATACAAAGGACATTCTAATGGTCAACGCAACTGGTACTAGACAGCATGGACACCATTATTATGCTTCATTGATAATGAAAGCGTGATCAACTTCATGCAGCATAAACCAGTAATGAGGAGCGGGCAAAGACAGGCACTTAGGTGGCTCAAAGAAACACCATCACTATGAGGCAAGAGAACAGACCGTCTATGTATCAGCTCCAGTTTCACCTTGCACTGTGGCAAGTTTATCTCATGGTCAGATGTCCGCCCTGCAGTCTGCTCTAATCACAGTGATATCCTGAATCCATCTCTTTGTGGTCTTCACTTTCTTTGTGTCACCTAGTAAGAATAATAAAAAATTTTCATGCTAATTTGCACTCAGTGAACAGATAATTTGACTTATTTTCTAGACTTTAGTAAAGTGCCTGGCTAGCCCGAGTAAAACCTGACCAGAGTCTGTAGGCATACATTGTAGGAACTCTTGCTGGATGGTCCAGAGGTCATGGAGCAGGTATCGTATGAGTGGCAAACATCCATTTATTTATGTACATGTAATTCCGATTTACAATCTGTAATGATTCATATTGTCAATGGCATAAGCTGTGTTTACTATCCTTGTAGCTAGTACATTATTACCTATTGATTGTTATTCATTGTTATAAGTGGGCATCTGGTCAATGGATTATGCGGCTTATCAAGAACCGGGTTCAATCACAGTATCCAAGAGTTTCTGACTGGGCATTAAGAAAAATCATAACCTGAACAGTTTCTAGTGACTCACTAGCCTGCGGCCAATTACATTCCACAGGTCACATTGCATTTTCTACCCCTAAAAGCTATCGATGGGACTGAGCATCTATGGTCTGCTCGAGTGACCTCACAGCATGGAAAAATGTCAACATAAAATTAAAAGGAGGCAAACTAGAAGGATGACTTTTGCACGGGTTTCATATGTTTGGTCATGAAGACATGCCACTCTGAGAAGTATTGCACAAACTCAACTTTAGCTCTTGAACAATTTTAATGATTTTCTGAAAAATGCACTTATGAACTGAGCGATGACATTTCAAAAGAACCCTTTAGAATGACAGACAGCTACTTTGACAGAGCGCGCCCCTCAGACATCAAACTGATAGTCAGTACTCATGGCAGACATTTGTGGATATCATTATCTCTACAGTTGTCATGATGATGCTGATGAACTTTTGAAGTGATATATCAATTTGTATTTTTCATGTATAAAAAGTAGTACAGAATACGATTGATGGCTATGCAGGTAACTGCTATGACTAAGGCAGATATTGAGTTTTGGATCAGCAATTGAACTTGCTCAGAACAGCCCGTACCATAAGTTTCACCAATGATGAGACAAAACATTTTGTGTGGCTTATTGTCTCAGTTTTATCTCTGGATTTGATACATGAAATTATTAGTCATGCTCCAAAATATTGGGCACAATATATTAAATCCAGTGGAAGAGAAATGTGGTGTCTGATGTTCATTTGACCCTCTAGGATCTTTGTGGTTCTCAAAAGACATAGGCTTGGTGTCAATGACCCAAGAGCATTGCAGGAACATTTCTGTTCGGATGCATAGGTCCATGTTGAGACAGATGATGCGTATCTTACCAAAGCAAAAAGAATTGATGAGCATGCCCTTTTAACTGCAGACAAAGATAGAATATGCAGACCAGTCATACCATGTGGAAACAAATTTAGTGTCACTAAACAAGCCATGATAGAATCAAAGAGCAGAAAAGGTATGTCCTAAACAGACCTGAGATTCATCTTGAGGACGAAGGAAATTGAACTATCATGAGGAAGCCATAAAGAACACCAGAGACTGAAAGTGGAATAACTGTTGAGGTTTTGCTCATGCAGAGAAGAATAAGTAGGTGATTTTAATTTAAAAAGTTTTAAGAGAATCTGCAAATCCTATAGAAAAATAAAGTAAAACTACACCACACATATGTCTGTAAAACTAATAAAGATTTATTAATATACAACACCATTGGTAATTTTCAACAGGTATTGATGTTGACCTTCAAACGGACCACCCACATGATACTAATGCAAAGATAAGGATCAAAAGTGGATATGTAAAATATTCCGAGAGATGATCAGTACTGTCTGAAAGAACTGAAAAAGGTATGGTTCTGTCTCGATCCAATATCAATGAGCAGAATAAATAGTAGTCAGACTTGTTACATTAAATTTCACTTTTATTCAGAACATCTTGTTAATGTTAGCATATTCTTATGTTAGTGCCCCATTCTACTTCAATTTGTTACTGCACAGGCACTTATCACCACTATGGCTGATTTCCTTAGAAACTGCTGCATTGATAAGTCTTTGACCTATAATGATAATGTTAAATGGATGGATAAACACATACTATAGAAAAATTACATACTTTGGTCAAATCAGGTTACGATGCTGAAAGAACAATATGAGGCAGGGTCCCAGGCGCATGAGGCAGACCAAGAAGAAGATGTACAAGATAAAAAACCATAACATGACCATCGACGAGTGGGTAGCTGGCAAGAGACATGGTGAATTTCAGATTGCTAAAGAAGCAATGTCCTATAAAGATCGCACCTTGATGATGATCTAGCAGCATTTGGGAATCTTGCCTTGATGCCATCTAGTAGCATCTGCTTGTGTTCTAATTGTTGCTAATGTGATTCTTTGTGTAGTATTTATTGTATTCAATGATCCGGCAACTGGTTATTGGTTACTTAACGGATGTCATTGCACTCCTTGAAGACCCATAGGTGCTCATTTTTATCCCAAAAGATATATAAAGGTATGCATGCTGATGGTTCTTGTGGCTCGCTGGTTAAACACACTCCTCACTCTGACCTCAGGCATCCAGTTCTATTTGTACAATGGGTAACCCCAAACTGCTCAAGCTGCTGGAACGATTCAAGCTCTATTTTAGTGTCTTCATCCAACAGGCACTTGCGAAGAGACCGAAGAACATCCCCTTATGCATCTTCAACTCCCCAACATGCTAACTACATGCATACCAAATTGTTAAAAAATTTTACGAGAATTAAGAGTAAAGTTTAGACATGCCAGAAATTGTATTGTATTTATGGTAGAGAGAGAAGATATACTAATCAACATCTCATGGGTATGGTGAGCAAGTGGGCTTTAGAATAGCTGCTGCAATAGAAAACGGAGTATGCATGGGAATGCCCAGTGGGCCATATTGTTGATCTCATAACATACATTACCTTTGTTGTCTCATCAGCATGGTTGTAGGGCGTAGTGGTGTTTTTTTTTAAGATCTTTTACAATATATAGTTTCTTGTATTTAAATAGGAGATACTTGGCCATTACCTACTGTCAGTTTGAAAATAAATGAACTAACCATAACTACAATCAGTCAGAAATATTTTAAATCATATTATAATGAACATATAATAAAGGAGCTCAGATATATGGATACGATCGCTCGAGAAAGAGATATATATACAGATATTCGGTAATGGGAGGCAAGTCTCCTGGAGTATGAGGCTGGGGATGACCAAGATGAAGGGTAACAAGGCATCAAAGCTACCTGGAACTTATGCTGAGATTGGAAAACTTGCTGGAGTTTTTCAGGCGGGCTGTGGTGAAAGTGACGTTCCGCAAGGGACATGTTGATGCAGATGACTCAGTACTATCCGCTGAAAGTGTGCAGGAGCTGCAAGAATTTATAAGCAGAAGAGTTCAATCCCACACTTGACATTTCCCTTGTGATGAAAGGAATTGGCCTTCCTGCACATTGGGGCCTAGTAATGTGAAGTGACTTCATTTCCTAAGGTCTGAAAAGGCTACAAGAAATTGTATTATGATTATTATAAATTGAGAGAAACTGTAACTAGTAGAAAAGTTTGTTACATCTTGAATATTCAATAAGAGAGAATGAAAAATGTGAAATTAGTATCAAGAAATGAGTTGATGATCAAAATTACATTCAACAATATGAGACAGATATTCAAACTCAATCAAAAAATGGGAATCGGCAGACAAATATTCTCATTTTCTCTATGCCACAGAAGCATGTACACTGAACAACAAGCAGAAGATGAAATAGCAGTCTTTGATATGTAGATTTATAGACTGATTTGACATTTCATGGAGAAAGAATTTAAACAAAATCATGAAAAATGTTAGAAATGAAGAGGGAATTGTTGATGTAGATCAGACAAATAAAATATTTTGTACACATAAAGAGAGTAAAAATCATACTGGACGTTGAGGTTGTGAGCAATAGGACAAGATAAAGATAATATAATTGGGAGGGAAACATTGAGAAAGAACATTTTGCGTCCCCATAGCAAGAGACAGGAAGTGTTAGAAATCCATTGCAGACAACCTTTTATATGGACAAGGTACGTACTCATTCGATCAAATAAGCATCAGCATTTCCATGTTATAATACCTTGTATACTAATCATTTGGAAATGAAATAATAAACTATCGTTATGTCCTTTTATTTCCAGACCAACAGCCAAACAACTATTAAAGCATGAATTCTTCAAGAAAGCAAAAGTAAGCAGTAATTGACGACACAAATCTATTATTGTTATGTATGGAGATAACTGAAGAGTCCAATTTGGACATGGGGTAAAGCTGTGGCTATTTTGGGCATAGAAATTTCTGCGACAGAGACCTCAGCTTGCTGGTCTGGCTCTGTTGCTATATTTCTAGCTGCCTTGCAGATTTGCACACAAATGTTTACCAAGTGAAACGATCTTGTGGAGCAACCTCTCAGGTGTCATAATCAATACCGAATGGTTTTAGTGAAGTCATTAGCGTATCGGTAGATATCATCTTTCTTTTGGCCACTCTGGTAGTGTTTACCTGTCTGTATCTCTCTATAAAACAGTATTTTGGGCAGCCAATGTTTTGACATGTGAACCACATGGCCACCGCAACGTATCTGTGACTGCATAAAGATGGTGTTTGATGTTAGGGATGCTAACTTTGCCCAGTGCAATGATATCTGGGAGTCTTGTCATGTAATGTTCATCACTTTTCTGAGATATACTCTGTGAAAGTGATTTAGCATCAGCGCATGACTTATCAGAAGTGCATGTTTTGCATGCATACAGCAGCAATTGGAGAACCGCCGCTTCATTACACCTACAGTTTTGTGAACATATGTCACTATGGTCCCAGACATTGGTGTACAGTCTGTCAAATATGCTGCTGCCCTTGAAGATTCTGTCCGCTTACAGCTATGTCTGTGAACAGATGCCACTATGGTCCTAGACTTTGGTGTACAGTCTGTCAAATGTGCTGCTGCCCTTGGAGATTTTATACACTTACAGCTATGTCTGTGAGCAGATGTCACCCTGTTTGAACAGACATTAGAGAATTTATTCTACACTGAAATGAAAATCGGGGCATATCTTCTTACAGGACTTAGCCATCAATCACAGTAGACGAGTAGTAGTTTTTCTAGGCACCACTTATAAGTTCAGTAGTTTGCCATTGCTTTCTGAACGGTGAGGTATATTTTTACCGTTCGTAAAAATCCATAAACTAATTTGCTTCAAAACTTGCCCGCCGCAGAGTTTGAACCAGTTACGCTTGGTCAAGCTCACTACCGCTTAAGCTACAGATGCTCACAATAGTATAAAATTGCAAATTGTTTTTGTGTGTTTTTTTAGGACAGAGCTTATCTACAAAGGAATTTACTCTCAGAAGGAACCGCTGTCAAGGGACAGAAGGTAATACATCTTTTTACATTATTACAAAATGAATCAATATGTGTTAGAAAAATATTTGAATTAATGCATTAATGTTATATTATTATATTCTCCTCATATTGTTAAACACTACATAGGGCCTGCAAGTAATTTCTCCATTCCGCTCTATTCAGGGGAAATCGCTCAATCTCCTCTATGAAATTGTGAGTCAGATATTTCTCACCTCTCATTAAAGCTTGTTTCAGGGTTTCCTTTTTTGTGTCCTTTCTTGAATGTTTTGCCTCACAACACCCTGTCCTCAGAACTACAAGGGGCATTCAGAAAGTAATGCGTCACCGATGTGGTTTACTCACGAACTGTTTAACCAAAAAGCATGAAACTTATACACAATATACATTAGCCTGTCATTTCTTCTTCGAACGCTCCATATCAACCACTTGTTAACCACTCTGTGTGATTTGTATGTGATCTGAGCCTAAGAGCGATTGTATGTTGTGCCAGTTATGCGCCTACAAGTAGGCCAGCGCATCTGATTTCTGTGATGCTTTTTATTTACTAGGGTAGCTTCCCTAGGTCCTACATCAGTCACCTCTTATTATTACTATTCTTTATATATACTATTCTTTTCTTCCGGGCTCTGGCACCACACAGATGGGCATGTCATTTAAACATATGTATTATTCAACATAAACTTGTGCTGCTATATGCCAGCACGAGACAAGGTTATGTGTTCCCAACCTGTACCAGATTGTGCCTTGATCATGTAGCCATTTTTTCACTACATGAATCTCTCCCTCATCATCTTCAAACTTTGTCCCATGGAGTGCATCTTTAAGTGGACCAAACATATAGAAATCAGAGGATGCCAAATCGGACTATAGGGGAATGTGGTAGTACAGTCCAACCCAATTTGGTGATCGCTTCCTGTGTTGCTAGACTTATGTGAGGACATACGTTGCAGTGAAGAAGTAAATATGCTGGATTCTTGTGGGATCGAGCTCTGCGGAAATGTTAGCTGAAATTTGTCAATGTTTAATGTAAGCTTGCAAATTGATCGTCTCTTTTCTTGGCATAACATCGACGAGAATCATACCTTCTTTGTCCCAAAAAACCAATGATCATGACCTTTCCTGCAGAAGGAGTTGTCTTGAATTTATTTCTTGGTGGTGGTTGTGAATGATGCCACTCCATTAACACAACTTTTGTTATTTGAAAGAAGTCAAAACAGTAATGAACAGACAGTAGAAGCAGAATCAACTTATTCTTTTTTCCATAATTATAGGTAAAAAGAGTTCCCGGATCCAGTGGTCGTCTCCACAAGACAGAAGATGGAGCGTGGGAGTGGTCTGACGAGGAGATGGATGCCATGTCTGACGAAGCCAAGGCTGCCATAGCAGAAAGAAGGGTGAGTTAAGTATATTATTTAGCCTGATTACTTTCTATAAATTAATTTATCCACCACACCTTGTGTTTCAATTCTTATTTTGATATATTACTGTTTAAATATCTCTAGCTATTGCAACATATGATCCAACCTTAGCCAACACTTGATTTTCTATTTAGTAAACAACAATTATATTTTACACTATATTTGCATGCCTGTCCTGTTTATCACTTCAGGGACAACTGTATTTTAGGTCTCCCAATATTATTTACATGTTCCTGGTTTCATTCTCTCTTCAGTCTCCAAGAGTAAAGATATCTCCTGATGAGGTATGTTTCCTACCATATTTTTTTTTTTTAAATGCCAGTTCAGAAGTTTTTTTTGCATGTCCCCATTTGTCTTCAGACAAAATCCCAGTTTGTAAACCATATTTATAAAATATTAACTTTCTTAATAAATGTGTACATGTGTTTTAGTCATTTGTAAAAATCTTTTCTTCTTTGAGTGAGTCAAATCTATGTCAAAGGGAAATTATCACTTCTTGAGTTACTTTTTCTTTAACAAAAATGCAGAAAATATTGAGCAGAAAAAAGTTATATTTTCAGTTACATTTAGTACCAGAATAAGTGTCATTGAAGTTCTTGTATATCACTTTCTTTTTTGTTTATCTGATAAATTTAAAGCATAATGAAATGGGAACAAGTCACTGCAAGATTAGTGCTAGTTTCTGACTTACTTTCATACCAGTCAAAACGTATATACATTTTCTTGTATTTTGTCGCTTTTTCTTGCTACTTCTATGACGTACATCATTTCTGTACAGTTTTTTCAGTAGTATGTTCTTTGTAGTCCATATTGCCGCCTGGCATTGTCAGTAGTTCAAACAAGAATACTGTGCAAAAGTTTGATTTCTTTTTATGACTTAGCTTGGCCTATGTGCCTACCATAATTTATTCTACTAACCACTAGGCATAGTGTATCTATTAATTTTTTGCTGTTTTAAATATAATAAAATTATTTTTTTATATTTTAGATACTTGCATAGTGTAAGATATTTATAGTTCCATAACTAAACTCTAGACCTTAGTGTCTCTATCAGCATTGCTGCATATGCAATAATTATATATTGATCATTGTATATTGAGTATTTGAAAAGAATTGTCTCACATGATCACCGCTTAGACTGATGTACCAGATTTCCACATGAATTCTGCTGTTGTTATTAGGGCCTCCGTACAGCTTCTCATTTAGTTCGATATTTTCTGATGAGGTTTCGTTTCTCAGGCCTGCTACTGGTGGGCAGTCTTGCAGTGTGTGCTCTGCCATCAGAAAAGAACTGATTTCTCTGTTCATTATATTCATTTAGCATAGTTGTAAATCTGGGGGTCTCTGACGAAGGAGTTAAAAAAAAGTCTGTCATTCTGAAGGTAGTGGGCTTGAATCCTGACCAAGTTACATGGGAAATTTTTTCATGAGATCCATAAGATTGTTACTGGAGCTACAGAGTTGGTGTTTTGTTCAACGCTCTCGGTAGGTGGCATGCCATTTCTGCAGACATGGACGGAGCCATACAAGGAAACCTGGTGCAATAAAATCAATCCTTTGCCTCTAGACCCTTTAGTAGTAGATCTTTAACTGCAGCAGCTTCCTAATAGTCTTTGATATAGTGATATGCTTTACTTTACAAACTGCTATGATTATCAATGCATTCCTCTTCACGAAGCCTTTGGCACAAATATAGGTTGTCAGGTTTGTTAGATTATACTCAATATTTGACATTAGCAAAGAACAGGTAGTAAAGTCTACTGTCATGTTGTAGTGTAATTGCAATGTTACTGTTCTATATATGATCCTTATCGTTCTGTATTTATGCTGATAGGGTTTAAGTATAAGCAGTTGTCAGATTTGTGACTAAAGTTCTGTTAATTTGTATCTATTTCAAGCTTAAATGAACAAACTTAATATTATATAAGAATGTGTACATCTAATTGTTGACTATTTGTAAACGCTAGAACATCTGTATCATATCTTTAAATATTGTGTGCGATTTCTTATCATCATCATCAAGTAGCTTGTCCCTTCCGGAACTTGGCTCCCATGACAGCAGTTTTGAAAACTCTCTGTTCTGTGCAAGCTGACTGGCGCCAGCAGCAGTCATTTTCAGATCATCGATGAGATCTTGCACCCACCGTCTTCTAGATCTTACTCTCATTCTTCTTCCAAGCACCATTCTCTCCAAAATTATTCTTCTAGGCAGTCTGCGTGATTGTAACCACATCACCTATCCTGCAGTGCCGTAAAATGAAATATGGACCTAGCACAGTATTCCACAATGTACCTCATAGTTTTAACTTCATGGTATGAAAATAGGTTCTTTAATTTTTGCTATTATCTTCTGCTTCGAACACTCCATATTGACCACTTGTTAACAACCCTTTGTGATTTGTATGTGATTTAATCCTAAGAGCGATTGTATGTTATGCCAGTTATGCGCCTACAAGTAGGCCAGCACATCCGATTTCTGCGATACTTTTATTTACTAGGTATCTTCCTAGGCCCCTACCTCAGTCGCCTCTTACGACATGCATTATAAGTCACAGTGGTACTATTCTTTGCTCCCCTTGCGAGCCCCGGCAACACACGGGTGGATGCAATTATCTAAACTGCCATGTCACATTCAAGACAGACATGGTAGAATGTGGTCGAGTTTTTTTAATATGATCAGATCTATTCTGAACTGATGAAGATATATAACAATGTAGGATTTTAATTTGCATTAACTACTATTGTATATAGTTTTGCCTTGACTAATCCAGCTGCATGCTTTGAGTAACTTTGGTTGTAGTTTGTGTAAGTTTGTACACTGTTTAGTTACATTCTGCATTAATTTATCTGGTTACTCAGATTTGAACCTGTCAATTTCTTATTGTTCATGTCTTTATTATCATGGTTAGTTTGTGAAATTGAATGCTGCTCTTGAGCTGTTTAAGTAGTGTTGGGTTATACTCATTTGTCATATACTTCTTTTCAATTATTCCATAAATCATTTAAATGATTTTGTCTACTATATTATATTAAAAGCACAGGATTCTGGTTTGACTGTCGATATTGTGATAATGTATGGAAACCATTTTATTCTTTCTTGACACATATTCCATACTTCTAACGTAGTATTTTTTCTTATAGTAATTTTAATTTATTTCATTTTATTGTTTATAGTTGTTATTACTTGGCTTAAACAGAGCATCGTGCAGTTAATAGCTTACTAATTTTAATATTTACTGTAAAATTTTAGTTGATGAATCACTTTCGTTGTTGAGATATTGAAGTAAGTTAGGTTAGTCTTGTTGTTAAGTTAGTCTTGCTACTTAAAATTGACAAGTCATAGTCATTATATTTCCTTAGAAACAACAAGAAGGAGATCAGAACAAACACAAAGCTGAGAATCTTTCAATCATATGTGAAATCAGTACTGTTGTATGGTTCAGAAACATGGAGGAAACAAAAATACTACCAGAAAACTACAGACCTTCGTAAATGGATGTTTACATAGAATAGAGACTGAGATTGTATGATAAGATTACGAACGATGAACTCAGAGAAAGTACTAAGCAGATACCAGTGGAAAATGAGCTACACTGGCAATGGATAGGACACACATCGGGAAGATCAACTGAAAGCTTTGCAAGACAGGCATTGTTTTGGATCACTTGGGGAAAGAGGAGTTGGAGAAGGCCTAGATATACCTGGAGAAGAGAGCTGGAGACTGTTATTAAATGGATAGAGAAGATGTGTAAATAATTGGAAGGGATGACACGAGAGAGGAAGGGCTGGAAGAAGTTTGTACCTATGCTTCGTTGGGAGTTGAAAGACAAAGAAGAAACGACAAGAGATTCATTAGAAACAATAAAATGCAGTGCGAGGTGAAACCATACCTGAAGTTTTGGAGATACCAATCACATTACAGGAGCAGGCAATATCCAATTTAAAAATGAGAAAGTTAACAGTGTCAAATGAAATGATTAAGAACTTGGGAGCTACATTTAAAAACAAAGTGTCTAGCTACAAACCAATCAGTCTTACAAGTTGTCTGCACTTCTTCAAATGCTCCATGTAGACCATTTGTTAAACCACACTTTGTGATTTGTATGTCATCTGAGCCTAAGAGCGATTATATTTGTGCCAGTTATGCACCTACAAGTAGGCTAGCACATCCAATTTCTGCTACGCTTTTTATTTACTAGGTAGCTTTTCTAGGTCCTTACCTTAGCGCGCCTTGTAGGTTGCAGTGTTACTATTCTTTGTTCCTCTTGCGAGCCTCAGCAACACACAGGCAGTTTGTACAAAACAGTGAAACTTACCATCAATCTCTGGATGCAGTGGTATCTTGAAAGGGAAAACCTTATTGTATCACAGCAGGAAGGCTTCAGACAGAGCTACTCTACTGAAGAACAAGCTACTTACCTTTCCCGGATGATTGAGGATGCGTTCCAAAACATAAATTGTTACTAGAGTCATGGATAGACCTCTCCTCTTCTTCTTTGTGTTCGTTCTTTACCACCAATTTTAATCACTCTTTCTGATATGTTTGATCTTTGCCAAAACGTGTATACGTTGCACATTCGTTTGGGCCCCTAAACGCATAGACTTCTACACGTTTAGGACACATGCATCCGATTTCAGCCAAACCTCCTTAGTCGTCTCTTATGACATGCATGGCAGGTAACAGTGGTTCTATTCTTTACATCCCAAATTTGGGCCACGGTAACCACTCGGGCGATGGATAGACCTAAAGAAAGCTTTTGACAATGTTTGAAAAGAAAGGCTTCTGAAGAAACTAAGAAATTGTAAAATAAATGGTATAATATACAGATGGAAAAAAGCATGCTTACATAAAAGAAGAATCAGAGTACATCTAGATGGTCTCAAGAGTAAGAAAATTCTACTGCATTATGGCATGCATGAAGGGACTCTTTCCCTCATACTTAGTTTTTCTTTACATCAACCACCTGATTGCTGAACTACCACATATAGTAAAAGGGACAATGTATGCTGATGATCTGGTCATATGGTGCACAAACAAGCATGCAACAGTGGCCACAAAACTAATACAATGAGCTACAGATGCCTTAACCTCAGGGAACAGATGTCAGCATCAATACAGATAATTGTAGCACTTCGTTCTTTAGTCTCTCTTCTAAACAACATTCTGATGTCATTAAAATAAATGGAGAACTGCTAAGAGAAGACAAGCAACTTACCTATCTCAGAGTTACATTTGATGATAGACGTTAGCCATCCTGATAAAATTAAATTGGAACCACATGGGAAGCATGCCAGAAAGGTTTAGTAGCAGGGCATACAACCACACCTGGTATAAAGGTGACAGTTGAGAAACTGTTTTTTTTTCGATCCAGAAGCACTTGAGCTTTCCAGCTCTTCGGCTCGGTGCCATGGACATTGTAACCCTTCTTCTCGGTGCCACGAACGCCGTAAATCTGGGGAATCTGTGACTTTTTCTGCCATCCCGTGGAATTGAACCCGCACACACAGAGGGATAATCACCCGTAGTCCAACGCGCTACAAACACGCTGGGCAGACAGCTTGAGAAACTGTTAAACACCAAACAGCAGGGCATACAACCACACCTGGAATAAAGGCGACAGCTGAGAAACTGTTAAACACAAAACAGCAGGGCATACAACCACACCTGGAATAAAGACGACAGCTGAGAAACTGTTAAACACCAAACAGCAGGGCATACAACCACACCTGGAATAAAGGCGACAGCTGAGAAACTGTTAAACACAAAACAGCAGGGCATACAACCACACCTGGAATAAAGACGACAGTTGAGAAACTGTTAAACACCAAACAGCAGGGCATACAACCACACCTGGAATAAAGACGACAGCTCAGAAACTGTTGAACATCAAACTTTATCTACAACATGTTGTATTTTTGACATGCAGAATCATCACTTCAAGCAATTCAATTCAAAATATGTCCATGTCTACAGACCCTACTATCTGAACTGTGCAACCAGTGCGAGGTCGTCTTGCAGTGGATACTGTCATCACTTTGGAATACCAGGAAATGAGACAGCATACAGACTGGCCAAAGAAGGTGCTGCATGAGAGCACCAAAAGAAAAGAATGATTAAATCTAACAATAAAGCTGCATGTGAACAGACACACTAGACTGCAGAGCACATACTTCTCGACTGCCATGAATATGATATATTGAGGCAAACTCACTCAACACTGGGTTGAAAACTGCATGGACCTCTGTGTGAGCTACAAAAGACTGTAATCTTATACAAGAGACAACATTGAATATATAGACAATATTTCAAGCAAAGAAAAGGAAGGAAGTTATACTTCTTTAAGACCTTCAACTCCGTATTATTATTTGTTTAGTTTGAAACCACCCATTACAGATGCATAGACTATATTGAGATAGTTATTAATATATGTTATTGAATGAAAGAGCTCAAAGTGCACATATGCTTTCATTTTCTATATCATTTTTTTAAACAGTTCCACATATTATATCATATATTATTCTATTATACACCAGTTTCTTGTTATAAAATAGCATATATCAAAATGTGTATATCTATTCCTGAATCATAATCATTATTGTATATATAGACATTGGTTGGTAAAGTCAATTTTGTTATTGTTTTGTAGATTAAATAGTTGTAAATGAAGTCAATTTGTTTCATGTATTCTTTTGTTTTGTTCAAAGTAATTGGTCATTTGTTTCTCATTTTTTAGCAAACAATTTGAACTTTTGTTTGAAAATTGCATATAAAAATAAGTTGCACAAATTTTTTTTATATATATATATATATATATATATATATGGCCTTTTCATCTTTACAGACAGTCAATTGGCAAGTGTTTTACTGTGACAATTTCTGAATTTTCGCTTGACTCTTGTCTTTTATCTCATCCCTAAGTCTCTTTTTTTAAAAATCTGCGCCTTTGTGTAATGTTGTTTTTCATATAACTTGGTCATCAGCTAGTTTTCCCCATCTGCTGGGGCCAACAGAAAAGTTATTTATTGAGGCATTGCAGACATTTTTTAAATCTGAGCAGTGGTCTGCCTTGGTGCCTCTTCCCCTTCTAAAGTTCACAGAACATTTATTTTGGTATGCTGTAATTGTCCATTCTTCTCACATGCCATAGCCAGCATAGTCTTCAACTGCTGAGCTATAGAAGATATAGAAGAATATCATATTTTGTATATATCATTACATATTCAAATATAATGTTTCCATAAATATAGTGAAATACATCCTTCATTTTCAGATTGTAGCCTAACTATCTGTTATGTTTTGCTTACCAGATACCAGACTTATCAATGACTAACTCCACTAATGAGGATGATGATGGTGATAATGATGATGAAAATGAAGAAAATGTTGCAGAAGATGAGACATCTGGTCCTGAACAGACACTTGAAACATATGAAACAGCTGCGGATTCTCCAGCGGAATCAAAATTTGATGATTCCAGTGACAAACCCAGAAATATGGTGCTTCGTTTAAGGTGAGCCTAATGAAAGAAAAAAAGCAGATCGTCATCAGGTATCGTGGCAGCTGCCTCAGGTGATCATGGATCTCCACAAATCTCTGATGTTTGTTATCATCTCAGATGTTGACGCTCTTCTGGGCCATGAAGTCAGGCTGCCCAAAATTGTTTCTCTCTGTCTCGTCTCCCCTCGATTTTACTGGTTGTCACAATGTGTTCCAATGCCAGGAAATGAGACAGAACATGTGACAACTTTTTGTCATTCTACGCCTCAGTCTTGAAGTATGCAGTCTGGGGTGTCTGTACACATGGTGAATTGCAAATTTTGAATACATGTGGTTCCACAGTCAATTGTGACCTGTTGTAAGCCTCCTTCTCATTACATGTCCAAAAAATGATGATTGCCTCTTTCTTATATTGATAGTAAGCTTTCTCTGTGTCTTGATCTCATTCAACACCTCCACGTTTGTCATTTTAGCAGTCCATGATATTCTCATCGTTCTTCTGTAAAACCATATCTCTGTGGCCTCCAGAGATTTTCTATCTTTTACTGTCCATGACTAGCATCCGTATGTGAGTATTTGCTCTATGTAGCGTGTAATTGCTTTATAACAACATATAATTCTTAATCATTGAAAGACTACAATGAAACATTGCTGTAGGTAGTCAATATAAAAGAAGTACTTAGTCTCAATTAATTTGATAATAAATGGGATACAATTTATTAGTAAGGCAGCCATATTTTATATCAATTATTTTTCAATAACTATAGAAAATATGTGTGACACACCATGAGAAGAAATAATCAAAGAATATCAAAGCAGGCATTCAAGTGGGATACAGAGGATTCAAGAAGAGAGGGTGGCCTAATGAGACTCTAAACGACGTTGCTAAGAGAGGCAAGAAATATTGTCTCGGTTCCATGGAGGAGATTGAGCGAGTTTCCCAGGATAGAGCAGTATGGAGAAATTGCAATATAATGGTACGAGAGGAATTATTATTATAGAAAATCTACCTAAAAAATGAACAGTTTAATTAGCTTACTTACTTATTCCTCTCCTGCCCTCGTGTAGTATAGAGCATCAGCAGTTGTTTTCCACTTTTCCTAGTGTCTGGCTGTCTTCCCAGGATAGTCTAGCATCCTTCAATTCCTCAAGACTGTCTGTTTAGGACATTCCCTTGTGGGTTCAACTCAAGTGTCTCTCTAGTGACAACTCAAGTGTCTCTCTAGTGACACTTGACTGTGTCATCTGCAGGGTATGGCGACCCATCACATTTTCTCCTTCAGAGCTGGGTCATCATGGGTTCCTGTCCTGTTCTTATTCACAGGTCTGTACTTGCAACTCTGTCATTCTATCTCAGTCTGAGAATCCTCCGAAGACATCTACTGGCAAAGGTAGGAATCTTATTTATATTCAACTTGGTGACTCGCCATGTTTCTGGTTTCTGTGCCATACATCAAGACATATTTACATCTGAGCTGAATATCCTGAGCTTTTTGAACGTGTTTTGGTTTCTTGAAGTGCGTCCTTTTTAAATGGATGGGTAGTTAGCCCATTTGCACAACAACCTCCCTCCCTCCCCAATCTGGAGGACCAGGAAAAAAACATTTAGTCTGACTTCTTTCCTTTGACCTGTCCAGCTTGTTTAATTAGCTTAACAACTGCTAAATATTTGTTTTTCAATTGAAATGTTTCCATTTTTTTCTTGTAAAGTTTAAACTGTACTAATGTGAAAAATGAAAATCGCGGCATATCCTTTACAGGACGTAGTCAGCAACCAAAGTAAACGAGTTGCTGATTTTCTAGGCACCACTTATACTTTCAGTAGTTTGTCATTGCATTCTGAATGGTGAGGTCTATTTTTACCTTTCGTAAAAATCCCACAGAAACAAATGTGCTTCCAATTTGCCTGCCACGGAGTTTGAACCAGGTGTGCTTGGGTTGTGATCGAGCTCACTACTGCTTAAATTAGAGACGCTCACAATATCTATCTTTAAATAACTTACCTTTCCTCTCTGCTCCTCATGGAGCATATGGTCTCAACAGTTATCCTGCACTTTCCCCGGTCACTGGTTGTTTTATTTATGGCTTCCTTGGATAATCCAACATCCTTCAGGTTCTCAAGAAGACTTCAGATCAAAGGGTGTTCTATATCTTTTTCCTTGTGGGTTCCACTTAAGTGCTTGTCTAGTGATGCTCACCTGTATCTTTGTAGGGTATGCCTGACCCACCACCATTTTCTCCTGAGACAGGCCATCATGTATTCCTGTCCTTATCCGCAGGGCTGTACTTGCCACTCTGTGTCATACTATCTCAGTCCAGAATCTGCCAAATATATTTGTTGATAACGACTTTACTTAAGAATTTCAAGAATACTGTGTGCTGTTAAAAGGACTAAAGACCTGGAGGCTAAATCCACTGACAGCACAGTACAAAAACTACAAAGAGAACTTGCTCAGCTTTCAGAAAAGGCAGAAATTCACTTGCAGTGGATTCCATCTCACTGTGGCATTGCAGGCAATGAGAGTGCTGATGTCTTAGCTAAGGAGAGCAGTGCCAAAGAGCAAATTACCAACCCTTGTCTTTTCAAGAGGTCAAAACCCTCATACAGAGAAAATCTGCAGTAGACTGGAAGACAAACACTGGATATGATTATGGAAAAGACTCCCCCAAAGACCTAAGCAGAACAGACCAGGTCATTATATTTCGACTACGCACCGGACACTGACAAACACTTATACAGACTAGGAATAAGTCAAACAGCTCTCTGCCAGTGTCAGCAGGCAGAACAGACACCAGAGCATATCCTGCAAGACTGTCCTCTTCTGTGTGAGCTGAGAAGCAACATGTGGCCACACCCAGTCGACCTGAAAACTAAGCTTTGGGGAAACCTGACAGACCTGAAGCTGTCTGCCCAGTTTGTGGTCCACAGTAAATTAAGCGCATGACCAGAGATTGCTGAAGAAGAAGAAGAAAAAAAGGACTAAAGCAAATGTCCTTAAAGATGTCAATGAAAAAGGAACCTTCTGACAAACATTTGATAGAAGCCATCGTTTTTAAGATATGTAATGCAGAGAATAGTCATAAGAAGAGCAATAGTCAACAATAGCAGTGACTGCTCCAAAAATCTCAAGAAGATTGGCAATAACAATCAAGAAGTTAAACACTATGAAGAACATGTGGAAAAGCACCAGCAAAATATTAAAATTAAAAATATTGAGAACATGCATTTTTCCAGTGGCTGCTTATGGTCGTGAATCATGGACCATTACACAAAGAACGAAAATCCAGTCCTTCGAAATGAAGTGCTACAGAAAGATCCTACGAATATCATGGGCAGAAAAAAGGAAGGACACTGATGTCCTGAAAGAACTGAATATTAAAGACAATTGGCTGATAAACAATATACTATACAGAAAAATTAAATACTTTGGTCACATCAAAGCGTCACGAGCGGCCTGAGAGAACAATATTAGAGGACAGAGTCCCAGGATGCAGAGACAGACCAAGAAGAAGATGGCTGCAAGGTATTAAAGAAACCATGACCATCGACGAAGTGGGTGAACTGGCTAAAGACCGAGTTAATTTCAGATGCGCTGTAAAGAGAACAACGTCCTATAAAAGATATGTACGTTGATGATGAATGCAAAGAAAGGGGTTTGAGCACATTGTGATAATGGGAATATTGCTAGAAAGAGAGACAGAGAACAACATAGAGAGAAAGAGAGAGAAGATACTGACATCGTGGCAAGAAATAGGATCAACACATGAATTGATTTCCATCTTTGGCTACAATGAGTTTTTGAGATTCAGTCATTAAACCCAGCAGACACAGAGCTTGATGATGATGATGAATGTACCAGCTACAACTAGGTCTACAAGGGGTGTTCTGTGCAAGGTTCTGCATCAGCAGAGTTGGGGTCAGCTAGTCTCTCTTAGGAAGGATGAAAAGGGAAAATTAGTAGCTTTGCTGATTGCACAAGTCAACCCCCACCTACTAGTGGTGTAGTCCAGCAAATTTTGATTATGAGATTCAAGACCAATGGGAATCTGGCTGACTTGAGGGATAGATTCCTTTGGTCATTTTTCTTCCCGTGACTTGGAGATGAATAAAAATAATACAGAAACCGGTTGTGCTGGCCTACAGACCTTTAGACACTTAACTGGCACGCTGAAGTCATGCACTAAAATGTACATCACATACAGACCATAGTGAGTAGTTTAACAAATAGTTGATATAGAGCAAACGTAGAAGTCTGCTACAACTATTGTAAAATTATAACATTTTGTGTGTGCGTGAAATTGAAATTATGAGTATAAATTTATTATTTCACCAAAACATACTTAATAGTTTGTTTTCATTTTTTCACCACTTGATAAGACATTGTTGAATTCATTGTGGTTTTCTGATTTCTCTGTCAGGAATGAAAAAAGAGAACTGAATGATATTCGGTTTGACTATAAAGTTGGACAAGGTAAGAATACTGAACAATGAGGTACTAGTCAACTTCTTGCAAATTGTCTTGAACATGTGTCTTTATATTAATGAAATGAATGAAAATCATGGCATATCCTAAAAGATGTAGCCATCAACCACAGTAAACGAGTTGTTGATTTTCTAGCCACCACTTATACATTCAGTAGTTTGCCATTGCTTTCTGAGCGGTGAGGTCTATTTTTACCTTTTGTAAAAATCCACGGAAACGAATTTGCTTCCAAACTTGCCCACCATGGGGTTTGAACCAGGTACGCTTGGGTCTGTGATCGATCTCACTACCACTTGAGCTGCAGACGCTCACTTATATTAATAGCTGTACAAAATAAATAGATGTACAAATTAAGAGCAGTTAAGATAAATCGATTTTCCATTAATTTTGTGGGGGGTGTCTAGGTGGCAAATCGATTAAACGCTTGCCTTATAATCTGGCTGTCGCATGTTTGAGTTTGAAACATGTCGTTCCGTTCGTAAATGCATTTTTTTTTCTCTGATTTCTTCAAATTGTTGCTAGAGCTATGGAGTTTATACTTTGTATTTGGGTTTAGATTTAGAGCACAATGGGATAACAGAAAATGTTACTGGGAAGAGTGTAGAGAATGGCAGAGAGAAGATACTGAACATCATGACATGGAAGAATGTCAAAAACATAGTTGTTCACCAGCGTTGAGGACAGTGTGTTGTGAGATCCATGATTGTCAACACCAGCCGATAATATGAATGAAAATCATGACATATCCTCTACAGGACGTTGCTATCAACCATAGTAAATGAGTCTTTTATTTTCTGGGCACCATTTATACACATTCAGTAGTTTGTCATTGCTTTCTGATCGATGAGGACTTTTTACAGTTCGTAAAAATCCACTGGAACAAATTTGCTTCCAAACCACCCGCTGCAGAGTTTGAACCAGGAACTCTTGGGTTGTGAGCGAGCTCACCATCGCTAAGCCACAGATGCCCACATACTGATATACATGAACAATAAACACATTTTCAAAAAAACAAATGAACTTTTCATATCATAACTAAGTTTAATCTTTAAATCTGTGCTTTTCAGATACATCAGACAGTGTATCAAGGGAACTAGTAGAAGCTGGATTAGTTGATGGCAGAGATATGATCGTTGGTAAGATTTTATGTTGTTCTTCTGCATGCACTTTCAGACATCATCTTGAATCTGTTCAAAGAAAGCTGTTGTCAGTCTGAGTCTGTTAGATATTCAAATAGCTTATCATGGTGATATATGTTTTCAACAAAGAACAATAGTAGTTTTATATTAACTGTCCTTTAGTGACTGTACAGCTTCATTATTGTGTTATTGTATTTTCGTGAGTGTGCAGTGGCAGTGATATTCATAGATTTTCAACAAAAGTGGTATGTTGTATATACTGAGTATCTTCAGTTCAACCATATCTATTTCTGCTATTCGTGTTTGTCCTTTTTTTAAATTAAATTTATCTATTTCTCTGGCTGGTGGAGTATTTTGAATCAGGATCAGTATGCTTCCTTCATGCTCATTCCTGCCTGCCCTTATTATTGGGCACCATCTTATTTCTTCTTCTTCTTTGCGTTCGTTCTTTACAACCAATTTTAATCACTCTTTGTGATATGTTGATCTTTGCCAAGAACATGTATACGTTGCACATTGGTTTGGTAGGCCCCTAACGCATAGAATTCTACACGTTTAGAACACGTGCATCCGATTTTAGCCAAACCTCCTTAGTCGCCTCTTACGACATGCGCGGCAGGTAACAGTGGTTCTATTCTTTACACCCCAAATTTGGGCCTCGGTAACCACTCGGGTGACCATCTTATTTGAAACATGTGACTCTGGTTAAGATAGATGTCTTACTGTGAGTATTTGTTTCATGTTCAAGACCCCTTTCTGCACTTCAATGGAGGAAGTTTTTAAACATTATGTATGGATAATATTTGACCAGTATTGTTTTGTCATTGACTTTTGTCTCCTGTCTCATCTGGACAGAATTTTATTCTTCTCAAAATAAGTCCTTCATCTTCCAATTTCCTGTGTTATCTGTGTGCCAGGGGATACATTGTAGAATGACATTAATATAGTAGGAAATCAGATTGTGGATGATGAATGCCAATGACTGAATCTCACTTGACTGGTTCTGTTGTTCTTCTAAAGTTTGTAGTGTGGATTTTCAGTCAGTGAATACTATCATGTTTTGCATACTTTCTCCAAGTTCAAATTTCTGTTGGACCAGTTCTATGATAGTCTTTTTGCTGCCTCATAGTTGGAACATGTATTAGCACAATGTTCCATCCGGATGCTTTAGTTGTATACCGTATCCCGCGTAGATAGTGGCATTGAAATCTGAATCATCTTGTAGGCATGGCTAGAGGAAGTTTGATAACTGTCTATTGCCTCTAGTACACATGCTTTTAGGATCGGCGACAGTGTTTCTTTGTTTATGGTTTATCAATAGGTATGTTGCTATCTTTAGAACAGGTTTAGAACATTTGGTGACAACAGGTAAAATTCAGGAAGGAGAGATTGAGGAAGACAGAGGGAGAAGATGTTGGATGAGTCGACACAAGTCGACATCGGAACTGATTACATGCACCAAGCAGAAAGAGTTGTGGAGAGACATGATCGCCTGCGCCGGCAGGCATTGCAGTTGATTGATTGATTGATTTTGCTATATATTCTCTGTCTGTTGGGAGATAGTAATAACTTATATAAGTCTCTGACTTGATTCACTGGGAGATAGCAATAACTTATATAAGTCTCTGACTAGATTCACTTTGTCTTTAAATTTTAATTTGTGTGTGCTTGAAGGATGAAGATATAAATCTTCTTGATGCAGCTTTTTCCAGTATTAAAATGAAACCTCTTTTGTCCAATTCGATAAGGGAACATTTTATGCATTGCGATGATTCGTCCCTCGCTATCGGTCAATCAAATTAAAAACTTGACATTTCGAAATATTGCTTTCACAGTCCAGAACTCTACCTTTATTTTGATTTTAACATCCAGAAGACTTGATCTGACAACATCATCTTCCCTTCTGCTTTAGTTATATGTGTACTGTGGAATCAATTAAATAACTGAACTCATCAACTTTTCTTTGAAGTAGGTTACTGTTTGATTTAAAATACTGATTGACTTACTGTTGTATTATTGTCAGAGATGTATTATATTCTTCTCCTCAGTTGCCGCTAATTTACAAAAAATGGTGGATAAAGCAGACTTGACAAGTATTACTTTTGCTCTGGTGAGTAATTATTCTGTAAAGTTTGTGATTTCTTTCCATAAATGTTGCTAGATTTCTATACATTAAAGATAGAGATTTGTCTTACTTTTTAAAATGAATTTGAGAGGAAAGACAATCTATTGATACTCACGTTATTTTATTTCCTTGTTCAGCCAGCTTATGAATTCAGGCTTAGTCTGCTCATGCTGCCTAGTATGACATCGGACTTTTGCATGAAGTTTTGCTTACCGTATCACCATTGTCCCTCGCCATTCAGTCAAACCTTACCCCGTCATCTGCTGCCTAGTATGACATCGGACTTTTGCATGAAGTTTTGCTTACCTTATCACCATTGTCCCTCGCCATTCAGTCAAACCTTACCCCGACTTCAGAGGTTCTCACAGATATGAAGCTGATATTTATCATCTAAACATTTCTAGTGAAATGAGATTTTGAGATAAGAGTAAAAACTTATTCAAGGAGATGGATGATAGTAGACAGCTATTAATCCTATTATTAAAAAAACAACTGTAGTGCTTTAATAGAATAGAGGTAAGGAATATAATTATGAAAAAAATTATACATCTATTAACAATAGTAAAGTGTCAGAAGAGCTTAATGAAAATGCTCAAAAACTGATTCTGATATTTTGCGAGGTGACATTCAGTCCACCCAGCGGAAAATGAGTACTCATAAAAAAATTAGAAAATTAATTGACCATATTTTTGTGTAGATCACATTTAATTCTTGTAGGAATTACTAAGCATACATTCTTGTTTTTGTGTACTTTTTCAGAATTCTGGTTGTGGTCCCAATGAAGCCCCTGATGACAAGGCTTTGATAGGATTTGCTCAGCTTACTATTACTGATTCCTAGTTGTAGCTGCAGTGTTGGTTAGCAAAGTGTCTTTATAAAGTGTTACCATGTTTGAGGCGAAGGCCATGTTATTGTCAACAATTATGTTATTGTAAGCAGTAGCGCATTTACCTGTGATGTTATTGCCTTGTGACAACTTGGTGGTGTGTATCACTACCGTGCTACAGCATTTGATCTTTTCAGTTTACTGGTAGATAGTTGAGAGGCAACTGTAACTTTATTAAAACATAAAAATATATATTAGTTTACATATAACTTTTATCTTAGATATCTTAAGTCTTTATTTGATCTTTGATAGTAAATATAAAATTGATACTTGATGTCAGGACTACCCCATGTGCTATGTTATCCTTGAGCAGGTTTGTATCTTTTTGTAGTAGTCCAAGCCACTTTTTAATCAACCAAAATAATTCCAGTAAATTTGTTGAATGACTCCTAAAGTATTTTATGCATCAGAACTAAGCATGGTATACTACATATCATTCATGATTATTTTTCACCTTGTTGTTGCAACTACAGTTGGGTCCAATTTCAAAGGAACTCTTCTTTTCGTTCGTTCTCTACAACCAATTTTAATCACTCTTTGTGATATGTTTGATCTTTGCCAAGAACGTGTATACGTTGCACATTGGTTTGTAGGCCCCTAAACGCATAGACTTCTACACGTTTAGGATATGTGCATCTGATTTCAACCAAACCTCCTTAGTCGCCTCTTACGATATGCATGGCAGGTAACAGTGGTGACCCCCAAAGAATGATCTGATCATGCAGTTTCTGTCTGCCATATAGTTCTCTGTCTGCTTCATCGTTCTCTGTCTGACTCGTAGTTTAAATTGTCAGTTATTAATAGACCAGCATCAAGTAAAACAAATTGATAAGATAAAGGTATAGTGAAAGTGAGAGAAATAAATTAACATAATTGGAATCTTGATACAATTCTAGCATCAACCAAATATTTTTTCAAAACTGTATAAACTTTTTTTTTCTATAATAATCTTCAAAATGTTAATCATTGTTTTACATAAATGTTAAATGTACAACAGTTATTGTTTCACATTTTCAGTTTTGTCTGCCAACATTGGAAGCATATTCTTTTTTATCTGGTCTTCCAAACTGTTGCGCCAAATTTGGATTTATAGCTTTGACTTGAATTATGCGCTTGAAGTCAGTTAGAAATGCTCCTGTTGGTAGCATAGATGTCTAGTGATCCTATAATGATAGGCCAAACACGTAAAAACAAAGTAATATAGTTTCACAAAGCACAAAAATGAGATACAGCGACGTTTCGACCAAAAGGCCTTTATCAAGCAAAGTATACAAAGAAGAACTGCAGCCATTCCTTATATCTATAATGATAAGATGCATACACCTTGCATATTGCAACACATTTTGAAAGTCAGAATAAAATTATGACAAATAAAACCCTAATGATAGTTTTAAAAAAACACAAGACAAATAGGTGCAGAGAAACAATTACTTTACATAATAAAACACAAGCTTTACATAGAAATACAGCATCTTATTAATGTCAGTTTATTCAGCTGGATGCTAGCTGAAAGCATCATAACATTTACATTTTAGCTTCTGCAATGATTTTGTGAAGCATTACAGTTCCCAAGTCCTGTCCATGCTCCTCCCCGGCACAGTGTTTTATGTCAGATTCAATTGATTCTTATTGAATATCTCTTCTCCCATGTCCAAGTGATGGACATTCCCCTAACATGCCCTAACTATTTCCATCTTTGTTTGTTTGGCCAAAACATTAACTCTTGTTTGTATTTTGTGCAGGCATGAATGAAAGGTGGAATCTGTGAGTATCTCTATTTATCATACTCCAGCACACTGATCTGTATGTCAGAACTTGCAAGATAGTGCTTCGATATAATCTTAACTTGGTTTTCTCACTCTATATACTGGATTTCTGATTTATTTCATCCTTGGAAAGGCAAATATGGTCTTGCTTAAGGGCTCTTTTATACATTTCTTCTTTGAACGCTCCATATCGACCACTTGTTAAACCACTCTTTGTGATTTGTATGTGATCTCAGCTTAAGAACGGTTGTACGTTGTGCCAGTTATGCGCATACAAGTAGGTCAGCGCATCTGATTTCTGTGACGCTTTTTATTTACTTGGGTAGCTTCCCTCAATCGCCTCTTATGACATGCCTTGCAGGTCGCATTGTCAACCCAATAGTGTTAATACACTCCAAGATGTGGGAACTGTTGTACCAACCCAAGGGTTGATCTTCTAGGCGCAAGGACTGTTGGTTAGGATATTTGTTATAATTTTGAATTTTGTAGGCTTTTCCCATATGGCTCAGTCACTCTTTGCATAAATAGCACACCACCCACCGCTGGGTATTGCACAGAGCACAAGCTCCGATAGCAATCTTAAGTGATTTCCAAGAAAAAATGCACTTTTGAACAAAATGACTAGAATTCAAACCTATTAATTTCAGAACGCATGACAAATGCTTAACCTCTTCACCACAAAACGTACCACACACCCATCCCCACATGCTCTTCTCCTCTCGTCTTCCCCTACCTCCCACATAGATTATGTGTCTTACACAGCATGATGTCTTAGAATCTTGATAATGGTTTTACAGTTATGTGTGTAGCACAGCCATGAGTTTTGATAAGGAAATCAAGATTATATGTGTTTCTTGGATAATCATTATTTTCTGAATTCTGAAAGACAATAACTTTGAATGTTCAACCACATAACGCATTGTCATTTATTGTATAGCCAAGAGTATTTGTTTAAGATGGCATAAGGCATTTCTGGTACCCTTTCCACTCCTTAACAAATATATAGCTACAATTATAAATAATCCCTTAAAGAAAGACAAGTTCCTTGCAGTTATGATTTCTGTAATATATTGTATTGCATGATAACATTGTTAGTCCCAGCTAGAACTCTCTTTAATTGTCTCTAACTGTTTGCACTCTTATTACCTGTGCCAAGCAGTGAGGTTTGTGATTTCAGCTTTAGGTTGGTGGCTCTCCTGAAGATTCATTTCTTACATGGTAGATTTCCAGAGCTTTCTTTGAAATCCCAGATAATGTTGTGACTATCTGGCGGTGGAAGCAATGCCATTTGTTGGTCAGATTTCTGCTAGGGTAGTTCAATTCCTCCTACTCTAGTAGTTAAAATTTGTGTAATGTCAGTGTTTTTTGCTTGTCACTATCCACTGTTATATCTACATGTTTAGTAAAGTGATATATGATCTTGAAATGTAAATAGATGGTGCAGTGTAAGAAGTTTTTGGGGTCAGAAAACAAAGACATTGCAGATGAAAGATAGTATAATTGTCATATTTTTCATTCCATTCGTTTTTCAGGAACATGGGGTTACCACTACAGTTTATTTCATATAGTAAGTCTGTGCCAAAGCATGTATGTGCTGTTATAATAGTAAACAAAATATTTGATATTTTTTAATGTCTTTCAATAATTCCCCTTTCATTCCTAATTTTGTCAGGACTTCTTTATATGTCTGTATCTGTGTCCATGATATACGCAATAATTTGTTTATTTAAATCTACGTCTCAGTGGCTTCAATTTTATGTCCTAGTTCGATGTCCATATTTCAGCAGTTTTGGCTTTGAAAAAAATTAAAATATAGCTATACATACCACTATACATACAACATCGTAATAAATGGCCAAACACTGGAGAAAGTTGAACATTTTACATATTTGGGTAGTAAAGTGTCAAACAACGGAGACACGATGAAAGAAATAAACTCGTATTGCTATAGCAGCTAGTGCCTTCACTAAATTAACGAATATCTGGCAATCTCAAGACTTTAGTATATGCACAAAGTTAAATTATTTAGGTCATGTGTGATTCCTGTACTGACCTACGGTTGTGAAAGTTGGAAATCAACAAAGAAAATTGATAAGAAACTGGACAGCTTTGAGAATAAATGTCTACGAAAATTATTAAAAGTCAAATAGAGTGATTTCGTTTCTAACAACACAGTGAGAGATAGAACACACCAACAACCCATATCAAATATTATAAGGAAACGACGGTGGAAATATTTAGGTCATGTGCTTAGATCAGACGAAAAGAGACTAAATCGACAAGTCCTTATGTGGTCACCAGTTGGGAAAAGAAAACGTGAAAGACCACTCTTCGAAGAACCATCCAACAAGAAAGTAAACTATTGGGATGTAAAACCATACAAGATCTGCAACTGCTAGCAAAGAACCGTATCACATGGAGATCTAAAACCTCTGCCCTATGTGCCGCCTTTGGCAGAAAGGAACAAACTAACTAAACTAACTATACATACTACTAGATGACTCATTTTGACTTTATTATAAGATAATATACTAATCCTGAAATTTTACGAGACAAATTTTCTAGGAATCTATCACCAAATTATTTTAGTGGCACAATTTAAAGAAAAGCAACGATAACAAAATCAATTCCTCGAGTTACAAATTTTAATGTGATTGAATGAGCTTGTAATTTCTGAAGACTGTAATTATATATAATCTACATAATAGAGTTTGGTGTTACGAAAATGTGTTTGTAACTCCAGAATGTATTTCTAATTTGCACATATATTTAATGTTTACAAAACACGATATTGTTCATGAATGCATTGTATCATATTATACTTACTGTTATCGATACTGTCCAATATTTTGTAATGTATAAATGTTGATATCATGAACTGTGTTGATAATTAATTATTCATGGACAAAACATTACTGGATTTGATATATGTTAATGTATGCTAAGTAATTTTAATAGGTCTTTTTTAATAGTATCCTTGCTAAATTGCCTTGTTTCTTATCCTAGTCCCCTTTGATAAAAGTCACGGCACGCCACTGCTTAGAACACATTATGCAGGAGACGAAAATCTGGCCAGTAATGGCGGGATGACCATTTAGAGTCAGAACTGTTTGATTCTGAACACGACTTTGCTAGCGCATTTTCGCCATCTTTGGTCGGGTATTTTCCGGTTTCGTTTGCAGAGCTACTGAGTTAGTGCTTGAGCAACGCTGTGAGCTATGACTGTTACATGGAATGCTTTTTGCTGTGTCAACCGTGTGTTTGTTGTGTGTATTCAGAAAATGGCGGACAGCGGTTATGACGAGCAAGCTCAATCTGCCGTATGCAGTTATATTGCGAGTGCAGAAAGCTGGATTTTGTCATGATTGATGTTCCTTCGACAAGAATTGCAATTCAAGTGATGAACAGTTTTGTGTTGCTACATTAGCGACGGCCATATGCATTTTATGCGTGCATATTGTTTTTGTGGCGGTGCAGGCTGTTTCATTCTGGAATTAGTTCACACAGGAAACATTTCACAGTTGTTAGTATTTCGTGTGATTTTCATTGGCACAGGTACGGAGCAATTATGGGGTGACCCATTGCAGTGAAGTTGGAACTGTACTTATGAACTATGAATAGATCTTTCGTATATTTAATTTTAAATGTCACTTGAGCATCTGGCCAAATAGATTAGAGCACGACTCTAATGCGGGAGACCCGTGTTCAATTCATGGTGAGGCCAAGGATTTTTTCTGGCGTGGGCATTAAGGATAAATCCTAACCTGAACAGTTTTGCTGTGAATGCACTAGCCGCATTAAATTTCCCAAGCTCTCGTTCCCCCTGTCCTACATCGCCCTAAACAATGGTACTACATGCAATAGCGACAGATTTTTTTCACAATTTCAGTCGACAAGTCTTCTTCTTTTCATTCGCTGATGTTCAATGAGTCTGGTTCTCTGGATGTATGTTGTTGTGTTTATGTGACAAGGGACGTAACAGTGAAGTAAAAACTCATAATTGACAGCTCTATACATACCATGTATGTTGCTGAGGTTTGACCACATCTGTTGTGAAGGTCACCAGAATGTTTTTTACACATAGGTTTGTGTGTTTGCATCATCCAATAAAATATTTTAAAGATAATTTGGTGACAAATATAACAATCTTTATATTAAATTTAAAAATATATGACAGGCGAAAATGGGAGTGAAAGAAAACAGCAAGTGTAAAAATTGTTTATTTATTTCAACTTACCACTGTCTTGGTGATGTCTGTCTGCTAAAATGCACATTGAATTCATTTTCACATGTATACCAGGCAAATATTAACAAGAAAGAAAATCACATTGGCACAGTTTCAGCACAAGGAAATAAAGAAATCACTAAATATTTACAAGTACTTATAAAACATTATGTAAAGGAAAAATACAAAAAGTTACTTACTTATTCAACTCCACTCATGGAGTATAGAGCCTCAACAGTTGTTGCACCTTTTTTCTTGGTCTCTGGCTGTTTTCTTTATGACCTCCCAAGGACAGTCCAACGATCCCTCATTTCCTCAAGAAGACTATGTTTCTAGGTCTGTTTAGGACATTGCTTTTTCTTGGGTTCTACTCAAGTTCTTGTTTAGTGACACTTGAAATTAGTTTTTTTTAATTATTATAACATATACTGTACACATTATTTTGTCTGATTAAATTATAATACAAGGTACAGGTAGAAGAAATACTTTAGACAGAGTTTCGAGGAGTACCTATTGCAATAATAACTTGTGCTTCTTCTGTTTTTCGAACATCTGATCCATCTAAATCAACGAATTTCTTATTACTTTCTTTCATTTCAATGAGATGGACTTTCTTGTTTCTAAAGACGAAGGATTTACTTCATTGCACCAGGTTTCACCCCATATGATCCAGTCCCTCTCCCCTGAAATTTGCGTGCCACCTGCTGAGAGTATTACACAAAGCACGAACTATGTAGCTCCTGCAACAATCCTAGGGATCTCTGGAAAGAAATGCAATTGTGAACTAAAGAAAGATGTAACACAGAAATTAAGAATAGATTCAGAATGGCTAAAACTGCATTCATCAACAGGACAAAGATATTAACATCTGAACCAAATCAAAGAAAGATGAACCATAAATTATTACATGTGTAGCTATGTCAGAAAACATCTCATATTGTATGTTAGATTATGTGCTGTGGTTGGTTGGTTGGAAACATTGCGGCTGGATTATGTGCTGTGGTTGGTTGGAAACATTGCGGCTGTTTGTAGAATTGGAAACTATTCCCCATTATAATACTTTACCTATCTTTGAGTAGACACAATGCACTATGGGTGTGATGTGACATGCATCACCACAATTCGTGTCTGGACAGCAGTCTGATACATGTCTCTTGTCCTTCCTCATGCACTTTGTACTTTGACTTTCTCTTCTGATGTGGTTTTAATCAGTGTGTCATGTCTCTTTATGTGTCAACATATATTTTATATGTGGGATTTTAATTTCCTGTAGTAATTCTTTCTTCAATGCAAGGTTTTTTTTTATAGCTTCTTTATTCGTCTATTCAGTTTATTTGTTTAGATGTTAGTAACTTGCTCATGTTATTGAATGTACTTTTAGCCATTCCTTTACTCTTCCTAATCTCTTTTTCCACATCTGCCGACAACTGTAATCATGGGTCCAAGATATCAGATATTATTTACGTGCTTCAGTAGGTATTCCTGTTGTTATATTAATTTTTGTCTGCTCCCCTTCTATGCTGATCACCATAGTATTCATTTTGTGAATGTTAACCCATATTTCCTACTAGCTGGTCTACTAGATATTGTTGTTCTTACTCATTCGCATCTACCAATACTGTGTCATCTACAGATCTTAAGTTGTTAATTTTTTTATTCATTGATCTTTAGTCCCGACAGTCCTTAAGCTGTTGGAAGATTATCTTTGTGTAGATGTTATCTGGTTGATGCTACAAATAAGAAATAGAAAATTGAGGTGTTTTGGACATAAAAAGACATGAAGGGCTGGAGAAGACCATCATGGAAGGGCATACCGGCAAAAGAGAAGAAGAGGAAGACCGCGGAGAAGATGGATTCAGGATGTAACTGATGGTTTGAACATGACGGCTGAGAGGCAGGACATCTGGCCTATAGAGAGAGAAATTCCGGAGGACTGTTAGGATGGCAAAGTTCTGCTCAGTACAAGTTATTTGATGATGATGAGGTGTTAAATAGACCGGGTGACATGATATATTCCTGCCTCACTCTTCTTTTTATTTTCAATGTATTGAAAGTAACTGCTTTCCATCTTTATTGTTGTTGTTTAACAATTAAAAACCTGTTAGAAAATGAGATTTAAGTCTTTGGATTGTGACATACAGAAGAATTGGGAGGTTTTTCATTTAAACAATGGCAAACAGAAATTTAAAATTTGGGAGAAAAAATAAAAGTAGAGAAACTTTAAGAAAATATACAATTTTTTTTAAATAAAGTGCCACATGATTGTTTGAAACTGTACTAAATGGAAAGGCTGAAGATAGGAGGGAGTTGATGGACGATAAAATATCAAGATTTGGACAAATACAGCTAATCTTCAATGTAGAAAAAGTATGTGATCTGAGCAATTCTAAAAAAAATTGTTAAATTTTAAAGAAAAATATAATGCCATATCACTGATGTGTTGACAATAAATATACTATGATTGTTCAAAATTCTGTTTTTAACATGTGCAAAAAAATTCAGATTTATATGAAATGAAAATCGTGGCATATCCTTTACAGGACGTAGCCATCAACCACACTAAACGAGTTGTTGATTTTCTAGGCACCACTTATACTTTCAGTAGTTTGTCGTTGCTTTCTGGACGATGAGGTCTATTTTTACCTTTTGTAAAAATCCACGGAAACAAATTTGCTTCCAAACTTGCTCACTGTGGGGTTTGAACTAGGTACGTTTGGGTTTGTGATTGAGCTCACTACCACTTGAGCTACATACGCTCACAGATTTATATACAGAAATTGAGTATTTTACACATATTCTTCATAAGAAAAACAAAGATAATGGTCTTGATTTTTGGCCCACTACTTTTTCCTGTATTCTCCTTTGAACGCTCCATATCGACAACTTGTTAAACCACTCTTTGTGATTTGTATGTGATCCGAGCCTAAGAACGATTGTATGTTGTGCCAGTTATGCGCCTACAAGTCCTATGCACATCCGATTTCTGCGACACTTTTTCTTTACTAGGGTAACTTCCTTAGACCCCTACCTTAGTCGCCTCTTACAACATGCCAGTAGGCTGCAGTGTTACTATTCTTTGCTCTACTTGTGGGCCCGGCAACACACTTATGTTTTTCCATATAATAAAGAATATATATAAATTGAAAACTATTTGAAGTCTATCTACTAATATCATTAGATTAGGTATATGGCCTTTTCGTCTTTACAGACGGTCAATTGGCAAGTGTTTTACTGTGACAACTTCTGAGTTTTCGCTTTTCTCTCTTGTCGTTCAGCTCATACATAAGTCTCTTCTAAAAAGACTCTGCACCCTTTCGTAATTTGGCTTTCCACACAACTCTGTCATCAGCAAGTTTTTCCCATGTGCTGTGACCTATAGCAAAGTTTTTCATTGAGCCTTTGCAGACATCTTTATATCTGAGCAGTGGTCTGCCCTGGTGCCTATTCCAGAAATAGTAGATTAGGTACTATTATATATATACTCATTTTACAACTTTTCCATCAAAGACGCAGTGAAAAACATGTTAGTTTTAGCATTGGTATAAATGTATACTTGTCTGTAGGCATCAGTAAAAATCTTGTACCATTTTGCCTTTCATATTTGAGTATATCAGTTTTACCATTGTTCCAGTTACCACAGTCAATATCGTACAGGAAATGTGCTTGTGTTTCAATATCTGTGAGTTGTCAACTTTGACAGTTCATTTCTGCAACCAATTCATTTGACATTCCCATCTGTCTTTCTTTGTAGTCCTTGTGACAGTTTTATGTGCACATACAATTTTTTTTCAGATCCTGTCAGCTGTTGCTCTTCTTCTGCTTATGTAATCTCATGGTTATGTACCATCGATTTACATATTATCTTTTTTTAGTATATTATCATTGATTGTGGCATATCTATTTAATCTTGTTAGATCTTAAAACTTTTTTTTATTGATTGGGGCTTGAAATTGTGATATTTGTTTTTTTTCTCTGTTCTCTTTTATGGTCATTTTGGGTTGACCTAGATTCTCATCAAATTTTGTGTTGGTTTAAGAGAAGCACAAACCAATATATGGTTTCTCAAAACAATTGAAATGACCACACTGTAATTCTATTAAGATGTCCTCAGAAGGAAGAGGCCTTGGTACCATTACAAGAACTGCCATGCTTTCTACCTAAGAGAAAATGAGAGGTGGACCAAAGACAACCTGGCAAAGAACCGTGTAAACTTAGATTGGAACCACAAAGCAGTCACCGGGTACCCAACACCATAACATATATTTGTATACTTCTTTTTCCAGTACTAGTTTAACTCCACATTCACTCAATTTTTCTTTTGGGGTGGTGATTGTTATACAAATGTAGTACTTTGTATATTTTCTGATTTAAACCATGACTATATGGAATAAAGAACCACAAACGTACAGTGCCTAGTGCACATGCTTTGTAGATGCATGGTCCCAGAATCAAATTCTCCAGTCAGCTGTATTTTTTCTGGATACATTTGCTCTCAGGTTGACACAGTCTCAATTGAGTATTAGGAAGACATTAGGAAATAAAGTTGGCCAACTTGATGGTGATCACATCACCCATCGTGTGCTGTTGGTCCAAGAGAAAGTAAAGGCCTAACACTATATTCAAATTATACCACATGATATGAATACAAGTTTTTACTTTACTTGTGATAAAGTGTATTGAAGTTTCCTCCCCGAAATTTTCCTTTTTTATGAAGTGAAAGGATTAAAGATAATTTTTTATAGCGTTACCTGTCTTGTTGTGTTTATTAATAATTATTGAATGCTTTATCACTTTAACACTCTTAATACTTTAACACTGCTTAATACTTTAACATCTCTCTGGAACAGGTTTATTCTTTCTTCTAATTGCACTCATGATCTACCCTCCAACCCTCTCATATATCCTCCTGCTATCAGAAATGAACTTCAGATTCTGCATCATGCATATCCCTTGTGCTGAAGTAGAAGGTGTCCTTGAGATCTACCTGTCTGCATTCCCCATAAATGAGGTTGCATGACATGACACAATCCTCCATCCTTCGAATGTGTCCCATCCATCTAGGTCTACACAAACTAAACATGTATGATATCTTGTTGTCATACTTATTCTTTCCAACACCTCATTGTTGATGATCTTATCTTGCTACCTAATACCGAGAAATCTTCAAAGACAACGCTTGTGGAAGTTGCTTTGACACTTCTCTTGCTGTAATTAGATGGGCCATGTTTCACTATCAAAGAGAAGTATACAGAGGACACATGCTTGGTATATAAAGGGTTTTGTTTTAGTGGTCAGCTTTCTTTTCTACCAAACTCTTTATCAGTCTGGTCATTCATTGTTTTTGCTGTTTTGTTTCTTCTGTTTATTTCTTATTTTTGTACTTAAAATACAAACATCTAGACAGATGAAATATTTGTAACAATTAGAGAAATGTTACATTTGTATAGTTTTAAAAGCTTGGGTTTAAAGCTGAAGAATTGACTTAATTGGTCAGGGTTTTACTGCATATGACTTGGTCCCTCTCTGCATAAATGACATGTCACCTGTCAAGACTATTCACAAAGCACGAACTCCGTAGCTCTTGCAACAATCCTAAGGGTCTCTGGAATAAAATGCATCCATGGACTGAATGGCTGGTCGATTCAAACCCACAACTTCGGATTTCAAGACAAAGGCTTAATCTCGTATCCACAGAGACCTCCTTACTAGAAGAAATGGTTAAAATGTTATAGGATCCTACAGTTGAAATTAAGCATAAAGATAGGAACAAATAGTAGTCTGTCATAATGTGCTGTCATTAACCAGAAACATGGAAATATTGGAGAATTATTGTTGCCAACCGTTAATGTGAAGATGCAGTTTATGATCTGAATGTGGCTTTCTTGTTCTCCTAAACCTCAGATAATAATTTTTTCAAAGTAAGATTGAAAATAGTGAACATGTCATCATTTACGCTGTACATTTTCAGACTGTAGTAAAGTTTTAATTTGTATGACTCTTACATCATGTCATTCAATTATTTGTAGTCCCCCAGTTTTTTTTTCTTTCGTCCGCTTTCAACTGGACGAAGTTTCATCTCTGAAACTGATTTTTGCGTGAAAATCATTTTTCCAATTTCTTACAATGGCAGCAGCGTGTACATTGTAAATTACTTTACACTGGCAGCCGTGTGCTCAATGTACTCGTAATTAGTATTCCTCGCCATACAGGCAGATTTTCTCCGACTTCAGAGGTACTCATGTTATCGTCCTGAGTAAGACCAGGGACTTGAACAAATGCCGGACAGTAGGTTCGAACCCGAGCTATGAGGGCGTCTCACAGCTAGCAGGCTGAGCTACTATCAACTACTCTAGGCAGTCCTCCAGTAAATAGTGTTTTGAAACCAGTACTTCAAAATTCTCTTAACTGATTCGCTACACATTGTCTATTTTAATATATCTGAACCTATTCAAAAGCATAAAAACGCGACACTGAGCAGCAACAGTGTGACAACAAAAGTAGAAGACCCCAGTTGTTTTGATGCAAGATCTAATATGAGATGCTAACTATTTCATAACTTTTTGTTAACTTTTATCAATTATCTTAACCAGGATTAAATTACTACAGGATGCAGAAGATTATCTTCAGGTATGTACGCAACATGTGTGTACGCAATTTTTGAGATGGCTTAAATGACATGAAAAATACAAATTAACTTCTAGCAGAGAATCCAAGATTTTGCAGCTATTACTTTGTCAACCACCAATAACAGCGTACAATAAAAGATATCAGAGACTAGAGCCAAGGAAAACCAAGAAAAGATGGATAGTCAATATCAATACCACACTAAATACAAGGATATAATACAAGGGCGACTCATTTGACCCTTGAACGCAAATTAAAGCTCCCCCCTACACTTAACAGCAAGAGTGGACAACCAATTCAATCATCCACCTGGGAAAAAACAATAGGATATGTGTTTGGAGCAACCGTACTTTGAGTAGTTCATCTGGTCTTATATTTTCATTTGCTACACAATTCTCTGTATTTAATATTAAGGATGTGTTGTCATCTTTTCTAACAATCTTAAGATCACTCTGTAAAGTATTTCTCTACAAGTTAGTTCCCTTGCTATTCCTGTGATTCTCATAAAATCTATGTCTTTATCTAACAAAGACTTTCTAGAGTGTTCAGACCTAACAAAGACTTGCTAGGGTGTTCAGACCTAACAAAGACTTGTATTTCAGACTCAAAGACTTGTGTTCAGACCTAACAAAGATATGCTAGAGTGTTCAGACCTAACAAAGATATGCTAGAGGTTCAGACCTAACAAAACTTGCTAGGGTGTTCAGACTAACAAAGACATGCTAGGGTGTTCAGACCTAACAAAACTTGCTAGGGTGTTCAGATCTAACAAAGATTGCTAGAGTGTTCAGACCTAACAAACTGCAGTGTTCAGATCTAACAAAGACATGCTAGGGTGTTCAGACCTAACAAAGACTTGCTAGGGTATTCAGACCTAACAAAGACTTGCTAGGGTATTCAGACCTAACAAAGACTTGCTAGGATGTTCAGACCTAACAAAGACTTGCTAGGGTGTTCAGACCTAACAAAGACTTGCTAGGTGTTCAGGCCTAACAAAGACTTGCTAGGGTGTTCAGACCTAACAAAGACTTGCTAGGGTGTTCAGACCCAACAAAGACTTGCTAGGGTGTTCAGACCTAAAAAGACTTGCTAGGGTGTTCAGACAATAACAAAGACTGCTAGCGTGCTTCAACCTAAGTCAAAGACTTGCTAGGGTGATCAGACTAACAAGACTTGCTAGGGGTAACCTATACAAAGAACTTGCAGGTTTCAGACCTAACAAAGCTTGCAGGAGGTTCAGATACAAGACTTGCCAGTTCACCTAAGACTTCTAGTGTTAGGCTACAGACTGCAAGTATCAGACTAGCAGAAGACTCTAGGTGTTCAGCACAATGTTTAGGTTCAGACCTACAAGCTTGTAAATGTTCAGTCTTTACAAGCTTGCTGTTATTAGACTAGTACTTGCTGGTATGCAGACAACAAAGATTTGCTAGAGTGTTCAGACCTAACAAGACTTCTTGGGTGTTCAGACTAACAAAGACTTTGAGGTTCAGACCAGCAAGTACTTTCTAGAGTGTAGACCAACAAAGACTTGTAGGTGTTCAGACCTACAGCTTGCTAAGTATTCAGCCCAATAAGACTTCTAGATGTATTCAGCAAAGACTTCTAGAATCAGACCAGCAAGACTTGTAGTTTCAGCCTAAAGACTTCTAGTTACCTAAAAACTTGAGGATTGTTTCAGAGTTAAACAAAGACTTTGAAGTATTAGACAACAAAGACTTGTAGGTGTTCAGACTAGCAGTATGACTTGTATGTGTTCATATAACAAAGACTTTTCGTGTTCATGCCTAACAAAGACTTGCTAGGGTGTTCAGACCTAACAAAGACTTGCTAGGGTATTCAGACCTAACAAAGACTTGCTAGGGTGTTCAGACCCAACAAAGACTTGCTAGGGTGTTCAGACCCAACAAAGACTTGCTAGGGTGTTCAGACCTAACAAAGACTTGCTATGGTGTTCAGACCTAACAAAGACTTGCTAGGGTGTTCAGACCTAACAAAGACTTGCTATCGTGTTCATGCCTAACAAAGACTTGCTAGGGTGTTCAGACCTAACAAAGACTTGCTAGGGTATTCAGACCTAACAAAGACTTGCTAGGGTGTTCAGACCTAACAAAGACTTGCTAGGGTGTTCATAAATAAACAAAGACACTACTGTGCTTACCTCTGAAGTCGAAGAAGGGGGATCAGTGTATGGGGAACACTGATAATAAGAAAAGCAGGTCTTCAGCAAAATCAGTCAGAGCGTCAATATCAGTTGCCAAGACTACACCTGAATTCATAGTGGTCGAACGCAAGAAGAATAGGCAGACTACTGTGCGACAATGTTAATTATTTAAAGTTGTAAATGTTTCTTTTCTCTCTGCTGTTATAATGTGTGTGTACATTGTATGGCAAAACTCATTATTATGTGAGAAATTATCATTATTAATTCTATTTTTTGGTATTGGTGAATTTGAGGTGGCGTCATATATTTCTCTTAGAGACAAGTAAATTTACTTGCTTCTCCCTTCTCCTAAGTTCTCCTTATAATTTATATGATGTTTCATTGAATTTTAAAGTCAGCATGTTTTTCTTAAGAATTAAGTAAAATTGAGGATTTGTTTACGGATTAAACATAGATTTGAAGATAAAAAACAGGGATAAGGTGATTCTGTAGCAGTATATCCTGTAATATTTATATATATATATATTTTTTAGTTATCTCTATTTCTTCTGCTGTTACATCCTCTGTATTTTTTTTTAATTCAACTTTGCTTTACCACTGCATTCATTTCTACCACCATTTTTGTTTGCATCGAAAAAGAAATTATTTTAAATATGATTAGGTTATTATCCAAAGAATCCTTAAACCAAGAACATATTACAACAGTTCATTGACCGTATCTGCTTCTATATCATTGATGTTTGTTGTATTGGTCTTTTCAGGTTTCTTCTTCTTCTTCTTTCTCGAATCCTGTATGCCTCACAGCGTCAGGTCAGGAAGAGATTTCTAAAACGGGCCTAGTATGCGCTTCGTAGATAGTCTCTTTGTCGCCTCTGTTATCTCTGAGTCCATCTTTTTGCGTGCTGACCTTTTGCTTTGTACCCATTGTATCGGAGCAGCATTGCTCTTTAGGGTGCACTGTCTGATGGTAATCTGCTTACGTGGCGAACCATTTAATTTGTTGTTTCTTGATGAAGTCTAGTACTGATGTTGTACCCACTTTTTTCCTGATGTCTTCATTTCTCAACGGTCTCTTCTTGTTACACCCAGCATTCTGCGTAGACACTTCATCTCTGTTGTGACTAGTTTTCTTCTATCGTTTGTTGTCAGCGTCAGGTTTGGCACTGGTAACATAATGTGGGGAGAAAGATTGTGTTGAACATTGCTCTTTTTGTGTTCATGGTGGCGTGTTTGCATCTTAAAATTGGCGCCATTTGCCCTATCATTTGATTTGCTTTGTTGCATCTGTGTTGAATTTCATTAGTTATTCTTCCATTTGCTGAAAAATGCTCCCCAGGTATGTGAAATCTTTTACTTGATTTAGTAGACGATTATCGATGGAGATGTTGGTTGTGTTTTCCTCTCTGGCGAATGTTATTACTTCTGTTTTGTCGATGTTAATTCTCATGTTGTATTGTTACATGCTAACTGGAGTCTGTTGATGTGTTGTTGTAGTTGTTCTTCTGTTGTTGATATGATTGCCTGATCGTCTGCAAAAGAAATTCATTTAAGAGTTCTCGGAGGTTGTTTCCATCGCTGGTGTTAGCTATTTTACAAATGTGGTCAATGTACGTGATGAATAGCAGCGGGGATAGTACGCAACCTTGTCTTACTCCTGACTTGATGAAAGTTGGTGTTTAGTTTACCTTGTTATCCATGCCAAAACAAAAATGATTGCTCTTGTTTTTTGTATCTTCTGTTAAACTGAGTGTTATATGTGCATCATATGTTATATATATGTGCACAAGATATTGAGATAAGCACCAAATTGAAACATAACTATTACTTAAAACTGCAACTTTCACCCATTGTGGATTAATCTGTATATTTGTTTTGCTCTACAAGACATCACATGTATCCTGTCATCTATAAATAGTATGGTTGTTTGTTAGTGTCAGAGTTCAGATTTGTGTGTACATTTCCTGTTTTCTTTGAAAATTGATGTCAGTGTTGTCAGTGAACCATGCAAGCCATTTCGTTCTGCATACCTCTCATACTGTTATACATTATATAGTACTTGCAAGCAATTTACTACTATCCTGGCAATTCATATTCATACTCTTCTATGAAATTTAGTCTGATATTTCTCACTTCTCTTGTTAAAGTTTGTTTCCCTAGTGCGTATTTTCTTTCTTGAACCATTTGCCTCCCACTTCAATGCCTACTTTGTGATTCTTCAATCATTTCTTCTAGAATATGTCAACATATCTCCATCTTATTAGACTCTATCTCGGTAGGAGTTTCCGCAATACTGAGCATAGCATTACACGCCTTGAGTTGGTGGAATCTTCTGGGTCTGCAAGAAAGCCAGTTACTTTCCTACGCTCAAATATAGAAAGATAGGGTTCGACAACAGCAGCAATCTCCATCATATCTTTCTTATAACAGTTGTTACTAGTGATTGACAAGACATTTCTCTGATTTTGTCCCTTTTTTATAAATTCATCACATTCTATGTTAATTATTCTACACAAAACATTAGCACAGTGAAAAAACAGTCTTTAAAGTATATATATATATATATATTACTAGTGTTTGTGTACTAAACAACGATCTGGTGTGATATAATGTTATTTTATTTCCATCTGTTTTTTTCCCCCAAAAAGTCACCAGATGTGACCATTCTAATTTCTGACCTGAGTTTTATTTGTCAGTCTTGTATCTACTGGATTCATTGTATCAATTTGTTAAGACATGATTAACAAGGTTACTTGACATTTTTATTTATGGATTATTTAGTCTGTCTTTCTGCTTCAATTTTTGTACCACTTTTTTTCAAGATTATTCACACATTTTATTTTTCAATAGCAGTATGAATTTTTTAACTGCTAGCTATGTCCTTCATGTTCTCAGTTGTCACAAATATGTATATTGTTATTCAGCACTTATCATAAGTGTATGAGCACTTGAATGCATATCTTATGTAACAAATTAAACTAATATATATATATATATACATACATATTATCTACAATACATTTGTACATGAATCATCACAAACTATTGTTGTTAAATTAATAACAGAACTCGGAATACACACAACACAATGAGCAATAGAAAAAGTAATACATATTTCTGAGAGCTGAAGAATAATAAATTCTCTTGTACCGTTATACGTTACATAGGGCCTGCAAGTAATTTCTCCGTACTGCTCTATCCTGGGCAACTCACTCAATCTCAATGGAACTGAGACCAATAATTCTTGCCTCTCTCAGCAAAGTTTGTTTCAGGGTCTTCTTAGGTTGTTTTTTCTTGCACGTTTCTGTAGCACTTTAGAGCTTTTGAGAGCTGAAGATACTTCCTGTATATTTTGTAATAGTTTATGTCAGTAGGAAGAAAAGATATGTACACAATGTAATTTTTATTCAATCACTCCTAGTCAATAAGTTGGTATAACCATTTATTATGATATAATCAGTTGGTTGTTCAGCATTTGTGTGGTATATTGGTTTTCACATCTCAATGTAGCTGGAGAGATGTTATGGAGGAGAACTGTGCTTTTGCTGTGACCACAGCATGCTCCAGAAGGTCTATGGTGATTTAAATTGTATGTTCATATCCCAACTTTATGAACTTGGAGTCAAACATCATGATTCTAAGTTTGAACACTGTACAGGGAGTAGATGATGTTTCATTAGCTAATATATCAGTTACTAAACTATCTGTTGTCATGTGCTGACAGATATACTGAAGATGAGATGAGAGCACTTATGGACTTGTGTGATGAGTATGATCTGAGGACAACTAACTTGTTGTGTTATTACATGTGTAGGCTTAGCAAATGTATACAGATGTGTATACTGGCAAAGAGAAGAAGTGGAAGACCATGGAGAAATGGATTCAAGATGTAACTGATGATTTGAACAAGACGGCTGCAGGGGTGGGACATCTGGCCTATGAGAGAGAGAAATTACAAAGGACCGTTGGGGTGGCAAAGTTCTGCTCAGGACAAGCTATTTGATGATGATGATGATACAGATGTCAAAAACAAGTATGAAGGCAAATTTTTTTAGAATGCCCTGAACAAAGAAAATGAAAAAATAAGACATCCAACAAGATATAAAATAAAGGAACATTCGCCTATAAACAATATCATGTTTCAGAAACTGAAATATGTTGGGGCATAAAACATTACAGTGGTTTCATCAGAGACTAATAAAGAAATTTGACTAACAGATGAGCCATGGAGATACAAGAAGAGAGGTTTACAGATACACGGAAAACCTTAACCCTGATGACATCAGCCACCTTACAAGGAGAGATCAGAGCACCACTTTTTGACCCCTGAACCCAACACATGACACTTAATAATGACATGAACAGAATTCAACCACAACACACTCCAGTAGAAGTAGAAATACAACACACAGCTTTGAGAAATCTTATAATAAAGTTAATAGTTTTTTATATGTTTATTGTTAGATAACAAACTGTTATAACAATATATATTTGATACAGTTTTATTTTACTGGTATTAAACAGTTGTGGACATCTGTAGCTTAAGTGGTAGTGAGCTCAAACACAACCCCAGCGTACCTTGTTTCAAACTCCATGGCAGGCAGTTTAGAAGCAAATTCGTTTCTGTGGGATTATTACTAAAGTAAAATAGACCTCACCATTACTGAACATATAAGTGGTGCCTAGAAAATCAACGACTGGTTAACTGTGGTTGATGGCTACGTCCTGTAATGGATATGCCATGATTTTCATGAAACAGTTTGATTGAAGCATTCCAAATAAGAAATTATGAAAATGTAAGAATGAGATTGCTATAAGTAGTTTCCAGAAATTGATGGATTGGTGGGGGAGTGTGTATTTGAAATAGTTTTTGATGCATCTTATACAATGTTTTTTTTTTTGACTGTGCAGAAACAAATATACAGATACTTTTGATCTTTTTTTCTTAATTATACATATATTTTTGTTGCTACATTAGCACTAAATATTTTGTGTTATATTAAATGTGTTACTTAATAATTTTATTTTAGGAACTTCAACATTGATCCTATCATTATTAAGTATTTGTTTACTTTACAAAGACCCCCATTAATTAATGCTATATATTCAATGTGGACAAACTTTTGCCATGCTCAACAAAATTTGGAAAATAAAAAGACTAAATCTTAGGACAAAACTTAAAATATATAGAAGTAATGTACTGGGAGTGCTATTATTACAGTAGTGAATGCTGGAAAATGACCCAAAACATAATACACAAGTTGGAGACATTTCAGAATAAATGTTTAAGAAGAATCCTGCAAATTTTTGGGTCAAATACTATAACAAACGAGGAGCTTTTGAAATGAACGGACTATGCATCCTTGGAGACCATCATTAAGAGACGAAGATGGAGGTGGTTTGGACATGTATGTTGTATGTCAGTGGGGGCATTGGCTAGGACAGCTCTCAGATGGACAGCGTATGGGAAGAGAAGGCCTGGACATCCAAAGGAAACATGTAGAAGAATGGTGGAGAGTGAGTTTAAGGAGTGTGGCCTGACATGGAAGACGGTTGGTAGTAAGGCAGCAGAACAGTGGAAGTCTCTTATGGAAGCCTTATGTGTCAATCGGGACACCAAGAGGATATAGAATATATATAGAATTCAATGTGGTGCGTCTTGCTAAACGGATTTGAGTGCAGACTCCTATGGGGAGACCAGGTTCAATTCCGGTACTGCCAAGGTGTTTTTTCTGTTGGACGATAAAGAAAAATCCTAACCTGAACACTTTCGCTGCGACTGCACTAGCCATGCAGCCATTAAATTCCACAGGCCATGTCCCCCTTCCTCCCTGTCCTACACCGCCTAAAAGTTGTGTTACAGGCAGTAACGACAGTCTACCTTCTATTTGTGTTAGTTCTTGCGTTTGTGCTATTTATTTATAGATTTGAGTTGTGGATATTATTTTCACATGTTTTCTTATTACTATTTTGTTTAGAAGATTATGTAGAATGAAGAAAATATCACACCTCATGCCAAGATATTGATATTCTTTATCTGGAACACATTACTTCTTCTGTGGTCATCACACTGTTACCTGGTTGTTGCCCAGTGTCGTGGTTTTCTGTTTTTGTCTTGTGCTGTTCTGGGGGCTTGGGTGATTATTTTTGCTTTTTTACAGGATTCTGCTATACCATCTAACAATCTTTTTTGTGATCTTCTTTCCTGATGTTCTGTTGTAAAAGACTCTATACAGTGGAGTTTGGTTGTATTTGTGGCCGCACCACTTCATTCTTTGTTTCTTAATGTCTATCAGTGTAATAAACCAAAGTATAATATTGTCATGTGGACAATGTGGAGACTTCACTGGCTAGGGGAAGCAGACCCAGATAAAATATTCTCATTTAGACAATGTGGAGACTTCACTTACTAGGGGGAGCAGACTCAGATAAAATATTCTCATTTATACAATGTGGAGACTTCACTTACTAGGGGGAGCAGACCCAGATAAAATATTCTCATTTAGACAATGTGGAGACTTCACTTACTAGGGGGAGCAGACCCAGATAAAATATTCTCATGTAGACAATGTGGAGACTTTCACTGGCTAGGGGAAGCAGACCCAGATAAAATATTCTCAATTAGATAATGTGGAGACTTCACTGGCTAGGGGAAGCAGACCCAGATAAAATATGCTCATTTAGACAATGTGAGAAATTCACATGCAGGGAGCAGACCCAGATAAAATATTCTCATTTAGACAATGTGGAGACTTCACATGCAGGGAGCAGTCCCAGATAAAATATGCTCATTTAGACAATGTGGAGACTTCACTTGCTAGGGGGAGCAGACCCAGATAAAATATGCTCATTTAGACAATGTGGAGACTTCACATGCAAGGGGGAGCAGACCCAGATAAAATATTCTCATTTATACAATGTGGAGACTTCACTTGCTAGAGGCAGACCCAGATAAAATATGCTCATTTAGACAATGTGGAGACTTTCACTGGCTAGGGGGAGCAGACCCAGATAAAATATTCTCATTTAGACAATGTGGAGACTTCACATGCAGAGGAGAGACCCAGATAAAATATGCTCATTTAGACAATGTGGAGACTTCACATGCAAGAGACAGACCCAGATAAAATATTCTCATTTAGACAATGTGTAGACTTTACTGGCTAGGGGAAGCAGTCCCAGATAAAATATTCTCATTTAGACAATGTGGAGATTTCACTAGCTAGGGGAGCAGACCCATATAAAATATTCTCATTTATACAATGTGGAGATTTCACTTGCTAGGAGCAGACCCATATAAAATATTCTCATTTATACAATGTGGAGACTTCACATGCAAGGGGGAGCAGACCCAGATAAAATATTCTCATTTAGACAATGTGGAGACTTCTTCACTGGCTAGGGGAGCAGACCCAGATAAAATATTCTCATTTAGACAATGTGGAGACTTCACATGCAAGGGGGAGCAGACCCAGATAAAATATTCTCATTTAGACAATGTGGAGATTTTCACTTCACTGGCTAGGGGGAGCAGACCCAGATAAAATATTCTCAATTAGACAATGTGGAGATTTCACTAGCTAGGGGAGCAGACTCAGATAAAATATTCTCATTTAGACAATGTGGAGATTTCACTAGCTAGGGGAGCAGACTCAGATAAAATATTCTCATTTAGACAATGTGGAGACTTTACTGCTAGGGAAGCAGTCCCAGATAAAATATTCTCATTTAGACAATGTGGAGATTTCACTAGCTAGGGAAGCAGACTCAGATAAAATATTCTCATTTAGACAATGTGAGACTTTCACTAGCTAGGGAGCAGACTCAGATAAAATATTCTCAATTAGACAATGTGGAGACTTCACTAGCTAGGGGAAGCAGACCCAGATAAAATATTCTCATTTAGACAATGTGGAGACTTCACTGGTTAGGGAACAAACCAAATATCAATTTCAACTAAGATGACAATATAGACTGCCTTGTGTTTGCTAACATACTATCCCTCTATAAAAATAAATTGTCATTTTTTTATTTTTGCAACTTCACTGTCATAGTTTTTCATTATGATGTTGTTAGTCATTGTCACAAAATTTAACACACACACAAAAACTACTAATTAATAATTTATTAAATGAGCATGTGTTGTGTGGAAACTGGTGACAGTTGAAAGATGTTATTCCATGTTCGAAATTTTCCGGTCTAAATGTGAATGCATTTATGTGGTTTTAGGAAGCAATAAATTGACGACATCACATATATTTTTCAAAATGTATTTTCAAATAATTATGTGTTTTTATACAAGTTTAGTTTGACTATTATTTATGTTTACAGTTTAAACTGTTTGTATTTGTTTATCCTGCGTAGACATGTGATGAATAAGGCATTACCCTGGCTGGAGTCACAAAACTATACTCATCCGTGGATTCTGAGGGAATCATTGAGTATGATCCGAAAGATGGAGGCTGACCGGTGCGCAGGCGTCAACAATTTGCAGAATTACACGCATCTTTGCTTTGTGAGGCATGGATGTTAATGAGATCGTTGAGGATGGCTGGATCTGCAACCATATCAGGGAGTCAGCCAATGAATAAAGCTGATATTCTGATCGCCCTCAAAGAGTGTGGCCGCAAAGAGGATCTTCATTTAAACCATTCCACATCAACTGCTAGATTCCAAGAGATATGATTGATGATTGCAGGGGTCGAAAAATAATAGCAGGTATATGAGTAGACTCATCAATCAACATCGAACTGGTACGGTCAGTCACTGGACGCTGTTGGAGATATTGCAAAGGAGATCGGAGCACCCATGGACATGTCTGGAGTGCAATGAAGATATTATTGATATAAGGAAGACTGCAGTAAAACTATGTAGCAATGGCGAAACACGTAAAAACAAAGTAGTTGTTTTTATAAAAACAATAACAATACTCAGCAACGTTTCGACCAAAAGGCCTGTATCAAGTAAAGGATACAACAGTGTCGCCAATGAAGATATTCCAAATTGAAACACGCGTGTTTTCAACTTGTCGAGTCTTGACAGCTGGTCGGCCCTGTTCCCCCATATTTATGCCAGTGGGATTTCACTGTCATGTTCCGCTATTTCACGTCTGCTCGTGCACGTGTACAGTCGATAACCAAAAGACCTTGTCTCTGGATATAACCAATATTTCATCGCTTAATAGAAGCAGGAGTTATAGTATATTTGACAACCTATAATCAATGTATTTACAACTTAGACGAATTCAAAATTACATACACTACAGCCCACAACAAATTAGAAATTCAGTTAACTAGTCGTCTATTAAACATCTATCACCCAAGTCACTCGAACAGTGCATGGAAGAAAAACAGGACACTGGGCAACAACCCGCTAACAGTTTAATGAAAAAAGAAGAAAAGTCGATTATCTCTGCTGTAACAAAGAGTTAACTAAAAGTTACATCGTTCTCAGATCTGCCACATATGATGAAACAAATTGTTATAAGTAGGAAAATGATAGACAACGTTTAAGCCATGTTTTGACAATATAAAATTTCAACAAAAATAGACCGCCTTATTTTTTTTCATTTTATGCATTTTGTATTTTATTATTTAAATTCAAAATAAGACACAGATACAAAACGGATCCATTGTTGTGACTCATTCTCAACAAAAGGCAACATGTCGCGATTGCTAACTGTTGACACAAAACGCAGAGGGCTTTGTTCTTTTCAGAATCTGAAATCTGTTGATGAAGATCACTGTAATACTCTTCACCCTCCCACCACTCTCTCTCTCTCTCTCTCTCTCTCTCTCTCTCTCTCTCTCTCTCTCCACACGCATAGTGTTTTCACAATCATGTGATTCTCAATCTGTAACAATGAAATGTAAACCTAACTTTTGGACAGAGATGTAGTGAATGATTGATTGATTGTACCATCCTCATTGCACTTCGGTGACTAACCATGTGTGCTACGATCTCTTTCTTACACATGAAGATCTCAGCGGCAGTGTGGAACTCCGTAGCACCGGCCAGAGTCCCTGATGTAATTTAGAAGGTGGTGATAATATTTTATAGGAATTTAAAAAAAAAAATCTTTCTAATGAATTTTTCCCGGGCAGGAGACTTACATCTTACTCATAGATTTTCAACTCTCAATGGTTCTTTTACGTGCTTTAATTGAGCACATGATCTACTTTTTATCTTCCGTCTCAGGATTGGAAACTCGATCTCACCTACATTGAGATCAGTAATCTGTGGGGGAAATCTTGATCGCTCCACGCAGGGAACGAACCAAATACCCGTAGAGCGAGAGGCAAGCACCTTACAGCGACCCTCTACTCTTTGCTTCTGTGCTTTTTTTTAATGGATTTCTGATGAGGACATCAGAAGCAGAGTGGGCATAACTTCATGCACCGACTACATTGAAAGACAACAAATGCAGTGGTTATGACATTTAATGAGAATTGAATACAACCAACCACCAATAACAGCATACAATAAAAAGAGATCAGGTACTAGAGCCAAGGGAAGACCAAGGAAAATATGGATAGACAATATCAAGACCACACTAAATAAACATGGATATAACACAAGGGCGACTCATCTGGAACGCAAATTAAAGCTCGCACCCCTATGCTTAACGACAAGAGTGGGGACAACCAATTCCGTCATCCACCTGAGCAGTGGCGTCTCGTGATCATTTGTGTTGGTGGGGCCAGAAATTTGTTTCCGGATAAATAATGGTTTTGGGTTGCTATATTTTAATTTATAAAATAATAAATACAAGTTATACATTATTTTGGTGGGCCGGCCCACTGGCCCTTAATGACGAGCAGCCACTGCACCTGTGGCTAGACAATAGACTCATTCTATTCTAATGTTTTTATATGTTACATGGTGCTACTAACAATCTTTTCTATGTTAAGCTGCTTAGATTCAGAAAGATTCAACATGCTGTATTTCATATTGCATTAGTTGCTGGTCTTTCTGTGTACACGTGATACCAGATGTTGCTTTAGGGACTGCCTAGAGTAGTTGATAGTAGCTCGGCCTGCTAGCTGTGAGACGTCTCATAGCTCGGGTTCGAACCTACTGTCCGGCATTTGTTCGAGTCCCTGGTCTTACTCAGGACGATAACGTGAGTACCTCTGAAGTCGGAGAAAATCTGCCTGTATGGCGAGGGAATACTAATTACGAGTACATTGAGCACACGGCTGCCAGTGTAAAGTAATTTACAATGTCACGCTGCTGCCATTGTAAGAAATTGGAAAAACAGATTTTCACGCAAAAATCAGTTTCAGAGATGAAACTTCGTCTGTTGAAAGCGGACGAAAAAAAAAACAAACACCAGATGTTGCTAGAATGTTTATATATTTCATGGTTATTGCTCTTCTTTGTGGTTTATATTGACCGTTATTTCTTTGAATACAAGAGATAGTCTTTATTTTACCATAAAGGCGTTGATTGTTCCACGTTTGAATTGTGTATTCTTTCTATCTTCTTCTTCTAACGCTCCATATCAACCACTTGTTAAACCACCCTTTGTGATTTCTACCTAAGAGCGATTGTACGTTGTGTCAGTTATGCGCCTACACGTAGACCAGCACATCCGATTTCTGCAACGTTTTTTTATTTACTAGGGTAAGCTTCCCTAGAGAAATAGTCTATGATGTAGTATTGTTAGTATTTGCTCTCATATTTCTTATCAATGTTTCTCCAGTTCAGACATCTTCTTCCAAAGTCATGTGTTATCTCTGATACATCTGGTGACTTGTTAGCTTTCTTATTTCTTTCTTCTCCTTCAAACGCTTCATATCAACCACTTGTTAACCACTCTGTGTGATTTGTATGTGATCTGAGCCTAAAAGCGATTGTACATTGTGCCAGTTATGCACCTACAAGTAGGCCAGCACATCCGATTTCTGCGATGCTTTTTATTTACTAGGGTAGCTTTTCTAGGTCCTACACCATTCGCATCTTACGACATGCCTTGTAGGTCGCATTTTTACTATTCTTTGCTTCCCTAGCGGGTCCCGGCACCACACGGGTGGGAAGATTATATAAACTGAACGGTGAATATTTGAGTGATGACTAAACTACCAATGAGGATGGAAGACTATATGAACTGAACGGTGAATATTTGAATGATGACTAAACTACCAATGAGGATAGAAGACTATATGAACTGAACGGTGAATATTTGAATGATGACTAAACTACCAATGAGGATAGAAGACTATATGAACTGAACGATGAATATATGAATGATGACTAAACTACCAATGAAGATGGAAGACTATATGAATTGCATTGTCAACATTTGTATGATGACTCAAATATCGGTAAGAATGCTACACTCAGACTTGAAATCAAAGGTAACATGAAGAGATGGCTAGCACAGGAGAAACGTATATATAACAACGATGTATGGAACTATCTGCATGTATCCACACAGTGGCGGCTCGTCAGTAAGGGCCAGTGGGGCCGGGCCCCACCAAAAATAAGGTGTAACGTGTATTTATTATTTTATACATTAAAATATATCCTAACCGAAACCAGGATTTTTCCGAAAATTTCTGTCTGGCCCCATCAACAAAAATAATCACGAGGCGCCACTGCATCCACATATCCATCGGTAAAAAATGATTTAATATCATAAACGACTTTGCCTGGAGATCAGTGTCGTCAATTCTATTAACTAACTAAATAACTAACTAACCAGCTTGCTAGCTAATTAACTAAATAACCAACTCTATTATGAGTAGCTTAGGGGATATTGTAGCTGAGAATTGAAGGTCAATTGCTTTGACTTTCGTAACATTGTTGCACCTTGGTTTTTCTTTTTAATTTTACTCGTGACTTGGGGGCATTTGACGTTAGCGATGTTTGAACCGGGGACGGAATTTCAACTTTTTCAGGAGGGAAAGGACGGGGGAAAGAACAACCCATCCATGGTGGCAGTGGCAGCTCGTAATCATTTTTGTTGGTGGGGCCAGATATTTTTTCCCGGATAAATCATGGTTTTGGTTGCTATATTTTAGTTTATAAAATAATAAATACACGTTATACATTATTTTTGGTGGGCCCGGCTCCACTGGTCCTTAATGACGAGCCGCCACTGCATGGTGGTATATATTTTTGAATTGTTATATCCTTATCTAAAATTGATATATTTATACTAAATTGTTACATACATTTTTTATCAATCATTGTATAACTAGACACCAACAAAACTTTACATACTTTCATATTGATCTGTCTTCAGCATCTGCCTTTGGATACAACTTGATGATCAAATACAATTATTATACTTCTCGATTTTTAATTATCCAGAAGCACTTGAGCTTTTAGTTCTTCGGCTCGGTGCCATGGCCATCGTAACCCTTCGGTTCGGTACCACGAAGACCGTAAATCTGGAGAACCTGTCAGCCCGTGGAATTGAACCGCACTAACCCGTCGTCCAACGCGTTACGAACACGGTGGGCAGGCGGGCGTATACTTCTCCTATAGTTGATGTTCTACAATACTCTCCTTTCCTGGTGGACTGGTCACATATGATACATCGTTACAGTAACTTTTCTGCATACAATGCTTAAATACTGAGTACCCGTGTATTCTTTTTTTTTCTCTTCTTATTGAGCTATCTTTGGTGGCAAATGGTTTAAAAAAACACGGGAAACCGAGTGATAGAGGAGTACCGGAGACAATCCATTTAAGAGATTGAACGAGATGTCCCGGATTGAGCGGTATTGAGAAATTACTTGGAGACTCTATGTAACATCTAACGGTGCGAGTGAAATACAACAAAATGCTAAGATCGACTAACTGACAAAAGCAATTAGACAAATTGATATGATGGAAACAATGTTAACAATCTCTGGTATATATGTCTAAAGTCGAAGTATTTACTTCATTTCATCGGGTTTTACACCATAGGGCTCAGTCCCTCTCTACAGAAATAGCACACTATCTACCGATAGTGTTGCACAAAGCACGAATTCCGTAGCTCCGACAACAATTCTAAGGGGTCTCTGGAAAACATGCGCTCATGAACAGAACGGCGCGGTCCGGATTCTTTCTTTCTTTCTTTCCGATCCAGAAGCACTTGAGCTTTTCAGCTCTTCGGCTCGGTGCCATGGACATCGTAACCTTCGGTTCGGTGCCACGAACACCGTAAATCTGGGGAATCTGTGGCTTTTCTGCCATCCCACGGAATTGAACCCGTACACACAGAGGGATAATCACCCGTAGTCCAACGCGCTACGAACACGCTGGGCAGAACGGCGCGGTCCGGATTCAAACTCACTACCTTCGGAACACAAGGAAACGACGTAACCACTTAGCCACAGAGACACCTATATGCTTGAATATATCATTGTCTAATGTGAAAGTGTTAACAAAATTGATTTACAGCGATATTCTGAAATTGAATGAAAGTTCATATTAAGCGCGCGCTCTCTCTCTCTCTCCCGTTTACTTAACGAGCAACATGTTATCTTATTGCTGACATAATATTTACAATTTATCTCCCAATTCTACAACATGTAACATCTAAGCTACCGGCATTTACCAAGACAGCGAAGCTCTAGTTCAAGCTATTAGAGATTGGAGGCAGAAAATATTGGAAGAAAATCAATGTCTTGCTCGGTGCTATCTGGCTCTGAGCGAGGAGCGATGCCAAGAGTTCGGATTTTTTGTGTTTTAAGGGTTTTACTTAAACGTCATGGAGATAGGAAACTATACAACAAGAAGCATTGTAATGTTGGGATGTTTGGGTAGGTAGGGGAGGGTGACAGCAGCAGCGGCGGCGAAGATGATTGATATTTTCCTATACGTTTTTATTATTAAATAATTGAAAAATAGATTCCAAATATCTTTCTTCTTCATTTTCTTTTCTTTCTTGTCTCCAATCTTGTCTTGCCTCACAGCGTCAGGATAAGAAGAGATTTCTAGAACGAGCCCTTGCATGCGCTTCATAAATAGTGTCTTTCGTCGCCTCTGTTATCTCTGAGGTCCACCTTTTGCGTCGCCGGCCTTTTGCTTTGTATCCATTGTATCGGAGCAACATTGAGGTGCACTGTATGTTGATAATCTGCTTATGTGGCCGAACCATTTAATTTGTTGTTTCTTGATGAAGTCTAGTACTGATGTTGTACCACTTTTTTCCTGATGTCGTTATTTCTCAACCGGTTTCTTCTAGTTACACCCAGGATTCTGCGTAGACACTTCATCGCTGTTGTGACTAGTTTTCTTCTATCATTTGATGTCATCGTCCATGTTTGGCACTGATAGTATAATGTGGGGAGAAATAACGTCATTTAACGTCTTATAATGCCTGGTCTTCCCATCGTATTCATCATCATCCTGACTTGCATTTGTGGCTTTGTGTCTTTTAAATCAAAGAAAATTGGAACTGAGAAGTGTAAAATGAAAGAACAGTACGTAGCGAAGAGTGAATTGAATAGTGCCATCACTTGTACTAAGAATGTCATGCCTGTCTACCACATAGTAATGTGCAATTCAGTTATTTTGAACTATTTGTACTACATGTTACTTTTTAATCAAATATTCATTACTTGGTGATAGTTAACTTTATTGTTTTGTTAATGAATTCCTCTTGTACCTTTACACGTTACATAGAACATGCAAGTAATTTCTCTACGTCGCTTTATCCTGAACAACTCGCTTAATCTCTTCTATGGAATTGAGTCCAATATTTCACGTCTCTTTCAGTAAAATTCGTTTGGCGAAACACGTAATAACAAAGTACTTTAGTTTTACCAAATACAAAAACAATGACAATTTTGTAAAACTACAGTACTTTGTTATTACGTGTTTCGCCATTTGTCATAGTTTTGCAGTCTCCCCCTGTATCGAGATAAAGTTCGTTTCAGAGTTTCTAGGGTTCATTTCTTTAATTTAGCTGAAATCGGAAGCACATGTCCTAAACGTGTAGAAGTCTATGCGTTTAGGAGCCTACCAAACCAATGTGCAACGTATACACGTTCTTGGCAAAGATCAAACATATCACAAAGAGTGATCAAAATTGGTCGTAAAGAAGAAGAAGAAGATTTCTTTAACCATTTGCCTCCCCTTTCAATGCGTGCTTTGTGATTCTTTGATCCTTTCTTTTTAGAGTAAGCCTAACATATCTCCATCTTTTCTTTATTTTTATAAGTTACTTTATATTTTAAAAAGTAAGTAAAGAACCCACTTTCATACCATGTGCTATATTGGGGACACAAAGTGTTGGACCTATGTTTTGCTTTAACCAGTGACCTACGATATATAATATAGTCAACATCACACCGCTGTATTTACTTTAAAGTGGTTTCCCTGATGCCCAATTGAGACTAGGTCGACCTGAGGGCCTTTGCGATCGAACAAAATTATCACATCTAATGTTGGTCTACGAAGAAAATACACAAACCACTACACTACCGCAGTTCTGAGTTACTTAGTATTACTGGCCATTAACTGTAACCGACTTGTGGATAGTGAGTTATAAGTTAATTCTGTAGTTTTATGGGTAGACTTACGTCTGCTGCCGTTAAACACTTTAGTGCAAAAATAATATTTAATAAGATCTTTCTAAATTAATTTGCGATCGTTTACTGAAATAAAAGGGACGTAATTTGGGTGTGGGGCATCGTACCCTCCTGATTGTGAGTGAGAAAATTATTAGAAAATTATCTGTTCTGATCTGAGAACGATGTTGTTGTATCTGACTCTCAGTCGATGCTTCACAAGATCCAGATTGGCAAGTTTCGTTATGAGTGGATGCCGTCTATAGAAGTTTCTAATCTCCAGAGGTTTACGTGGATATACTGTCCTGGGCATGCGGGCGTTTACGGTAATGAGAGAGAGGACAGGCTTGCGTCAACAGCATCGATTGTTGGGGAGTTGAAGATAGATAAGAAGGATATTCTTCGGTCTCTTCGTGACTGTCTGTTGGATGAGGACACTAAAATCGATGTTGAATCGATCAAGCGATTTAGACAGTTTGGAGTTACCCATTGTACAAGTCGAACTGGATGCATGAGAGGCAGAGTGAGAAATGTGTTTAATCAGCGAGCCACAGGAACCATCAGTATGCATACACTTCGATATCTGTTGGGGAGACTGAGCACCTATGGGTCTGCCCGGAGTGCAATGACGTCAGTTTAGTAACCAATAACCAAATAATTAGAAGATTAATTTATATGTTTATCAATTGAAACCCGTTTTTATACCACGAGGTATATTGGGGATTGTGTTAGGCTAGTATTTTTCTTTGACCATCGGCTCACGATGAGTGATGTGGTCAACATCACGCCAGCCACCTTTACTGGAACAGTATTTCTCTGGTACCCCACTATGGCTGAAACGATCTGAGCACCAAAATATGCACTCTTACTGGGGCATGACTCCTAACTAGGTGCATACGAAGCAAATGCACCAGCCACTACGATGTGATTTTCATGTGTTTCGTTACAGTTGTAATGATTAGAATCGGTATTACGACGAGGACAATTTGAACATCTTAGTCATGAGAAATGAGGAAACAAACATGTACCTTACAACCAAAAATATGACAAAACAAATTCTTCAAAAAAAGAACAAAAATGTATATAGAACAAAACTAAAACCATCTTTTTCAAAGAGAACACACATATTTACATAGAACAAAAAATGGAACAAAACAAATTCTACAATGAAAACAAACATGTACCATAGAACAAAAAATGGAACAAGCATGTACCATAGAACAAAAATATGACGAAACAAATTCTACAATGACAACAAACATGTACTTTAGACCAACAAAAATGAACTAAAACCAATTCTTCGATTTACATAGAGACCCTTACGCAAACTCAGAAGACAAATTAGTAACCTCCCTACCCTCACCAGTCCCATCAGTTTTTGTGACTTTAATAATTCAATAGGTTTACCAGGACAATGTTGCCGCACAGTAAAGACATCAATTCTGGATTATGGAACAAAAACAATTTTACCACAAAGGATTTTCCACTTTCCTTTAGCTTAGTCAGACAAATAACACAAGTGCTTTAAACTTGTGTCTGGCGACTGGCAACCATCGCTACCAATTGTCTATAATGTCTTGTATTTATGTACTTAACGATGGCCTATGCATTATTTGTTTAAGCACTTCTCGCTTTATGGAAAGCTTCCAGTAAGCCAGAGACAGCGGAACACGATGGAAAGTTAACTGGGATTACAATTACAACAGAAAAATAACAATGGTTGTTGTTATTGTTGTTGTTACATGCTCAATAAATAAACAGTGTACAAGTATTAGAAGCTTCCGAAAAGACAAATTACCAAACACAGAATTCAAACCACTTTAAAAATGGCTCACTGGTTGTGTTCGTAATACGGCTGCTATTGCTAGGCTAGGCAATGGGTGTCGTGAGAAATAAGGGTAAGTCGTTCGAATCCTGTGTTTGGTAATTTGTTTTTCCGGAAGCTCCTTCTTCTTCTTCTGCGATCAACTTTTGCTATGTGACTACTCCGGTATATGTCATAAACAGGACGGTGCGCTTGAGGTCTTCACCGGTTCCCCATAGTTTGTCTTGTAGTTTTGTTTCTGTTGGTCAGATCTCCAATTTCTCACTACTCAGACTAGGGCAGTCTTTGCAGGATGTGCTCTGGGGACTGCTTTGGTGCTCCACATGTGCAGGCTGCCGAGTCCCTGAAACCCATTCTGTGGAGGTGTGCTCTGAGACTGCAGTGTCCTGTTCTAAGTCTGAAGACTGTGCTTTTCTGTTTAGTGTATTTATACTGTCGTGCTCTGGGTTGTATCCTCCATTTGTTTGTCTCCAGATCATTTTCCTGGATTGTTTCAGGAGAGTCTTTGCTTCCCGGAAGCTTCTAATACTTGTACACTAGAGATAAAGTAGAGGCTAGGTGCTTGCCTCTAGTTACAAAAGTACTCGGTTCGCTCCCTCGTTAAGCCATCGGCATATTTTTCCAGATACCTGATCTCAGTGTAGATGAGATCGAACTTACAGTCATATCGGAGACGGACGATACAACCTAGGTTATGTGTTCAAGTTGAACACGTAAACGAATCCTTGGCAGTTTAAAATTGAGATGAGCATCAAGGAAAGCCCCTGCCCGAGCAAAAATTCATTCCAAATATCAAGAAATTAAATTCCTTAAAACTGTTTTTACTATATTCTAAATTACATGTGGGACTTTCGCTGGTGCTACGGAGTTAGTGTATATTATATAGCATTAATTGCTGGATAATGCAAATCGATGTCATAGAAAATACTAACAATGACAAAAAGTTGACAGAAGCCTGTCATTTAAGAATCATGTTGAGAACGTAATCCTAAAGGCAAGAAAATGGCTAACCGCTCTCAAAGTTATGGCGGAGGCGAATATTGAACAACGCCTGCTACTTTTTTCTTTATCAGGGACTAGTGCTGAGCGTGGTGGACTATGGCCTTGGTCTTCTAACGGTAAGCAGAACATCGCTGGATAAGTTAGACAGGATCCAAAATGAAGCGATGAGGCTCATACTTGGTTGCACACGTGACACTTCTTGTGAGGCAATGCGCTATGTCCTTGGATTGCCAACGATGGCCATGAGACACAAAGTGGCACAGGTAAAAGCTTATCTGAGAGTTTCTGCTGACACAAATAATCCTCTCCACGAATCCATAAATGAAAACAAGGGAAGGCGATTGAAGAGAGGTCGATCCTGGATGGTCGAGGCAGAGAATGTTATTAAACAGGTCTGTACTCTAGATGAGCTGAGGCATGGTGAAGAATGGATGCCTATATCAGAGAATATGACTGCTTACGCCAGGGTTGTCAGCACACTTGGACGCCGCTGTAGAGAATGGGCCCCGGGCGTCGTCAATACGGAAATTCTTGCACTCGTGGATCAGCACTCCCATCCAAGTGATATCATTATCTACACCGATGGCTCTGTCAAACGTGGCACCAGATCATCGTGGGCTTACTCAGCACCACGAAACTGTCGCACACTTCATGAGGACTGCAGGGCATTCGAGACAACGACATCGAGCATGACTATGGAGATCACCGCTGCCTCCAGGGCTCTGTCATGGGTGGCTGAGCAACAGGTTACCCATACGATCATCATATCAGACTCGATGAATATGCTTCAACTGATTGAATCTGGAAGTATGCGTGTGGAATGGGTGGACATCATTCGGAGATCACATCTCAAGAAATGACTTGGCTGTACACGCCTGGACATGCTGGAGTACGGGGTAACGAGCGTGCGTACTGACTCTCTTGCAAACAATGCCCCGACTCAAGTGGGCAGAAGTATGGACACAGCCGATATCATCAATGCGGTACACTCTCAATTGTGTGACATAGGCGGGTCTCAGACACTGGAACGAGTTCGAGAATTAGGCGTTAAGTTTGGACATGACAGACAGTGTCGTCTTCGTGCTAGAGAGAGAAGGTAATCAACTTCTCATGGGTACTGTGAGCAAATGGACTTTAGGATGGCTGCTGCAGCAGAGGACAGAGCAAGAATGGGATTGCCCAATGTTCCATGACGTCGATCGCATAACACAACATAATGACAAAACGAATACATGAAACAAGATATGAGTGAATAATGACAATGCAATTGATTCCGAGGTTTATCAGAACATCATCATTTTTTATATACTTTCACAGTACGTAATCGATTATCTGAACTTGGATTCCCCGCAAGGAGTTCTTGATTATTTTTCATGTTTGTTGGCTTACATGCTCTGATATAACCAAAAAATGTTCATCTTTAGGTTGAAAGGGTCGTACTTCTACTGAAAGAAACGTTGATCCCCTACATAGCAAACAAACAATTTAAGAGAATACACTTCCACATTCTCAAACATTACATTTAAAAAAATAAATAAATGAAGCTTATACAAAGACAGACACATTTTTTAACTTCTTCTTCTTTTGTCATCACACTGCTACCGGGTTGTTGCCCAGTGTCGTGGTTTTCTGTTTTTGTCTTGTGCTGTTCTGGTGGCTTGTGTGATTGTTATCTTTGCTCTTTCACAGGATTCTGCTATGCCATCTAACCATCTTTTCCATGGTCTTCCTCTTGCCTTCTTTCCCGATGTTCTGTTGTAGAAGACTGTATACTGTGGAGTTTGGATGAATTCTTATTAAGTGGCCAAACCACTTCATTCTTTGTTTATCTATGTAATTCAAGCACAGTTTTGTGCCAACTTTCTTTCTTATGCTGATGTTGGCGATTCTGTCTTTTCTTGTGTTGTTGGTAACTTTTCGCAGGCAACGCATTTTTTAACTGCCATACTATAAAAACTATTTAAATGTGAAATGAAATGAAAATCGTGGCATATCCTTTACAGGACGTAGCCATCAACCACAGTAAACAAGTCGTTGATTTTCTAGGCACCACTTATACAGTCAGTAGTTTGCCATTGCTTTCTGAACGGTGAGGTCTATTTTTACAGTTCGTAAAAATTCAAGGAAGTAATGTGCTTCCAAAATTTCTCGCCGCGGAATTTGAAACATGTATGCTTGGGTTGTGATCGAGCTTATTATCGTTTAAACTACAGACTCTCACATTTATTTGTACATAACGAATATCACCCTTTAAACAGTATTTACCAAGTAACTGGTACTTTTCCTCAATCGTACGCTTTACTATCGGATCCAAACAGTACGCGTTGTTCAGGTAAACGACAGTTACTATTCGCACTTTTCTACTACTACTACTACTACTACCACAGAAACTACACGTCTTGTGAAGTATGGCGATCGTTATAATCGGAAATGGAAACTTCTGAAAGAGCTGTGGCTAGTTCGTTTGATAATTGCAAGATTAGTCTTAAATGTGACATCAATTTTCTGCTTCTGTGCTTCTATCATTTTCAATTCCCTCTTCAAGAACTCATCTCTAGTTAAGATTCCTGACTTGGAATAAATTATATGCTTCACTGCACTTTTCAAGAATTTGATCTCACTCGATTTTCTCTCTCTCTCTCTTTCTTTATATTTCTATCTCTGTATCGCTCTTCTATTCTCTCTCTATCCCTCTTCTATTCTCTCTCTCGATATCTCTCTTTTACTCTCTCTCCATCTTCTATTCTCTCTATCTCTGTCTATCTCTGTCTATATCTCTATATCTCTTCTATTCTCTCTATCTCTATTTCTCTTATATTCTCTCTTTCTCTCTCTCTCTATATATATATATATCGCTCTTCTATACTCTCCCTCTTACTCTATCTCTCTATTCTATTCTCACTCTCTCTCTCTCTCACTCTCTCTCTCTCTCTTCCATTCTCTCTCACACTATGTGACAGTATAGCAGTTCGAAAAAGCTATTGAATGCTAGACATCAGTGGCGGCTCGTGATAATTTTTGTAAGTGGGGCCAGACATTTTTTTCCGGATAAATCATGGTTTTATATTTTAATTTTAAAAATAATTACACGTTATACAATATTTTTGGTGGGGCCCGGCCCCACTGGCCCTTATAGACGAGCCGCCACTGCTAAACATAATTTCGATGAGTCACCGTCTTGTTTACCAGCTACAAAATAGCGGTAGCATAAGTTTTATAAGTACAACAGTAGTAAATAATTAGACTGATTTATATATATATCTATTTCTAATATCTTTTCCCAGATGTCTAACGTCGTACGGAGTAATCAGTGACGATTACGTCTAGTGGCATAGTGCAGAAACAAATTCTTTCAATCTCTCTATATCTGCAATCTTCTTTTGTCGTACTATCTGTTTCAAACGTGCAGAAGATTTGAGTATGTAGTTTTATTTAATCAGACAATCCTGGACCTCTGTTGTTTTGTGTTGCGGGTTTTTTTCCCCCAATTTTCTTTGAATTTATTGAAATTTAAGATAAGGATTGAGAGTTTAAAAGGAAAAAGAAAAAGAGAACCAACAAAATTATATGGAAGTTATCAAATAAGAAGGTGGTATTTATTTGATCGGAATCAGCAAATAGGCTGTCGACAGCGGGTAGAAAATAAGATATAAACAGTAACTGTTTTTATAATTTTTGTATTTTTCTTTGATGAAAATTGATGGATTTAAAATATAGAAGTCCAATTTATATAGTTTTAAAACTAAATTAGGAATGTTCAATTCAAATGTCAATCCTAACATATGACAATGAGGGCTGAAAAATGACTAAAGATATAGAAAGTAAATTGGATGCATTTGAAAATAGATATCTTCGAAAAATAATGGACATAAAATGGAACGAATTCAGAAGTAATGATTTAAGAGTAATATCTGGTCCACCAGTAGCAACAATTGTTATAAGAAAGAGAAGACAGAGATATGTTTGGATATAAGAAGAAATGGTCAAAGAGTCACAAAGCATATACTGAAGTGAGAGGAAAAGGGGTCAAGAAAGAAAAGGAGCGATATGGAAACCATGAAACGAACATTAAGAGAAAGACGAGACATATGTGACACTTCTATATAAAAGATTGGCAACTTCTACAAGGAACCTATGATTATGATAAATGGCTCCAAACTGAAAGCTGCACATAGGTTCACATACCTGGGCAGCACACTTTCACAAAATGTAAACATAGATGATGAGGTGAACTCCAGAATATCCATGGCTAGCAGTTCGTTTGGTAGATTGTACGCCAATGTCTGGCACAGGGGTGGTATCAATCTTCAGACCAAGCTAAATGTATACAGAGCTGCAGTGCTCCCAGTACTGCTATATGCCAGTGAGACATGGACTGTTTACACCCGTCATGCTAAGAAGCTGAACCATTTTCACACAAATTGTCTAAGAAAGCTGCTGAAAATCAAGTGGCAAGACAAGATCTCAGATACCACTGTTCTTGACAGAGCTGGTATTCCCAGTATTAACACCATACTTATGAAACACCAACTTCGCTGGGCGGGACATCGCGTCCGCATGCCTGATCACAGGATGCCAAAGATATTATTCTACAGTGAAATGTCGAGTGGCAAACGCTCCCGAAGGGGCCAAAAGAAGAGATTCAAAGACACGCTCAAGTCCTCTCTAAAATCCTTCGAAATCAAGATTGATACCTGGGAAAAAGCTGCACGGGACCGAACATCCTGGCGTTCACTCCTACGAAAGGGTGCAAAATCCTGTGAGGCAGCACGTCAAGCAGCATCAGTACTGCGTAGACAAAGAGAAAGGCCAGTGCACACGAGTCCCAGACTGTAGCAACAATCTCATGCCCACACTGTCCACGACTCTTCAAGGCACGCATCGGACTGACAAGTCACCTACGTGTCCATTGACTGATACTACATTTTGTTTGTTGGATGAAGTAACTATGTGGTTATAATCATATTTGATTGACGAACATTATTATTATATAAAAGATTGAACGAGTTGTCCAAGATAGAGTGATGTGGAGAAAGGGCTTGCGGACTTTATGTAACGTATAATGATACGAGAGGAAGATAATAGAATAAAATCATGTGTTTGATCGTTGAATCTTGATCTTTCACCATATCATCGGTATTAAAAATGTAACAATAGATCAGTTTCTGTAGTGTGCACTACAGCATTTTACTATCAGATTAGCATCACAAACTACAAGTATAATACAAATATATATATATATATATATATATATATATATTAGAAATTAAGATGTGCTGCTCTGCGTGAACAACGGTTTTTATGTACGCATCATGGTGTCATACTGCAGCTGTAAGGGATACACAATGTTTGGTGGGCAAAACATTTTGAGGTTTTAGAACAAATGTTTACTTGAAAATCGATTGGATATAATTGTTCAGACCATGAAAATTATATTATTTGTGATATTACATACATCTAAAATTTAACGTCAGACATAATTTGTGTAATGTAAATGGGAATTACTAATACATGAAACTTTAAAGTTATGCAATTTGATATTAACTCAATCAATACCAGGTACCACAATAGGGGCGTACAAATGTGCGTTAATTACACTCCCAGCCGATATAGTGACTTTTGACGTAGAGTACTTTCTCTTTGCACTAAATCTTGCATGATTCGAATGTAGCTATAACTAAACTTTTCAAAATATATAATGATAAATAAATATATATGCAGCAGTGGCGACTCGTGCTAATTTTTGTTGGTGGGACCGGACACAAATTTTCGGAAAAATCATGATTTTCGATTAGGTTATATTTTAATTTATAAAATAATAAATATACTTTACATATTATTTTGGTGGGGCCCAGCCCTACTGGCCCTTAATGACGAGCCGCCACTGATATGCAGTATATTTCATGATACATACTAATGGGATATAAACTGCAAACAAGATAAACACAATATTTGTTATGATAAATTGTTGGTGTCAGAAAACAATTGGGGTCAAAACTTAATAGCATTCATGATGTTTAAAGAGTTAGTTGACAGCAGCTACGTATGTTGCTGTAGAAAAACAAAGGTAGCGAAGAAACTAAAGAAGTGATTAGAATGATCAACTTGTTACACTCAAAACACCACATACGTGCTCATTTCTTTCAGTTAGTTCAACCAGATGTATCACCATCATAGTACTTACACAGTAGATTCAGCAAACATTGCAAAGTTCCCAAATCTAAGAAGTCTGGGTAACCATATGCAGCTTGGCAGATTAAGAAAGCGTATGTACCAGGAATTGAACATCACATGCTGGTGGTCAAATCCATCATCTCTTTCACTCCGTAATTTGTTCAACCACCAAACGCATTTATTTTGTAATGTATACTAAACTAGCCTGTAGATTGGCTTTGCGTCATCTTAAGAAATACTGCGAGCCAGTATATCGACTCAGAATGACGAAAAGGTTAATATCATTATGCTACTCACACCGCAAGATAAAAGAACCACACCTCCGGGTGTAGTCTTTGATCAGGACAACAGTTTCTCAAGATTCTATTGAATATCGATGTATTGTACGAGTGTATGTGTGTAGTATGTTATGAGAATCAGAGACTCATACAGCAAGCACGCTTCTTGGCTGTGGACATAGAGAGAAAGGATAACGCGATCTGCATCAGTCAAAGAACGAAGGGTCCCAAAGGGGCACGAAACGGAGAAAACCGAAAAGCAAACGTAGAATATAATTTTGGAGTAGAGGGAGGTGGGTTGATGCGGTGGAATTGTCTGTGATCGATCTGCACTATTCTCTCTGTTAATCGAATTTGCTTGCGTCAATGCGAAGGTTCCATGCGCTTTAGAAACATTACTGTACACGGATTCGATGCTAGAAGGACATGTAAGGATCGGAATCGCTTGATCAAACTAACAACATAGGGAAAATTAAATAGTGATAAATTCTGAGTACGGTCATCATTCTCTAATGGACTTAAGTACTTGAGTTTTATATATCGGTAAACGTGAATGATTTAACTAATCTAGTTGTGTATTATATTAAGATATATAGAAGCCCCAAGAACGTAGAACTAATTTTATGAATAGAATTACACCAAACTGTAACATGTGGTTGCTAATGAAGTTTGATAAAACGTGATTTATTTATTTATAAAGTAATAGTGTCTTTAAAATATCGGTACATTATGACTTATTTCATAGGTTAGTCTTGGCGAATGTAAATTTAAATGCATTTAACTCCCAGTGTACGACTGAGAAACCCTGTTTTTACGCGCCGAATTTTCACAAGAAATTATATGTTGACTGATTGGTTTGTTTAGTTGATAGGACCATCATCTTTGCACTTCGGTGCGTAACAATGTGTGCTCCGATTTTTTGCTTACACATGAAGATCTCAGTTGTAGTGCACGAACTCCGTAGCACCGGCAAGGGTCGACGATGTTATTTTGAAGATGGTGAAAATATGTTGTATGAATGTTTTTTAAATCGTTTTTCTAATGAATTTTTTCCGAGCAGCGGCTTTCCAGCCTGCATTTCTCGATTTTTAGCTTCCAAGTGTTCTTTTATGTGCTCAAATTGAACACGATACTTACGTTTTATCGTCCGTCTCCGATAGGACTAGGAACTCGATCAGGAATCTATGGAAAAATATTCCGATGGCTTCACGAGGGAACAAACCGGTTACCTTTGTCATGAGAGGCGAACACTTAACATATACGCTACAAAGAACTTTATGACATGTATTAAATTATATATATGACTGTCTTTAGTAATTCTCTAATATTTTAGATAATTGTAGTAATATTCTTTTATAAACTAAAATGTGCAGAAATCTATGGTATTATATTATAAAATAATCACAACTCATAAAATTCTTTTTAATTTTTAATATTTTACATTGCTTTAAAAAAACTGTTTGAAAATCTGTTAAATTTATATTTGATAACTTAATCGAATAATGATGGGCTTAATGTAAGAAGAAGTAAGGCCATCAAAGCAGTATGAGTTAAATAGTATCAATCAAGGAATGTTTGGAAATTCTTGTAATACTTACGGAACAATTTAGTGTAAGATCTATGTAACATACAAAACATATTGTGAAAAAACGTCAAGGAAGGTTTGTAAGAATGAAACTTGCAAATCTGTACATAAATAAGGACATTTTAAAAGAAATCTGTCGACAGGTCTCCATCATCTCCACCCGGGCCTTCATATCCTCGTCAAATTGTTGGAGATACTTAATGAAGATGACTGGACAGTCATATTTTTCCATGATCTTCCATAGACCATATCTTTTGACCCTGTCGAAAGCCTTCATTGGATCGGCAAATATCATATAAAAATTATATTACTGCTGCATGTAGTTGACGAGCTGCAAATATCATGTTTATTTTTCCATGGCCTTCTCAACGAACATTGGGTCTCGGGGAGTAGGTCTTGTTTCAAATGATCGATTAAACGAGTTAGGAGAACTCGGGTCAGTACGTTGTCAGTGATAGACAGGGAGGAGACTACTGTGTGGTTATCGCAGACCTGGCAATTTGCTTTGCGCTTACACTCTTTTCTTTCTTTTCTCCAATCCTGTTTTACCTCACAGCGTCAGATCAAGAAAACGGGCCTTTGTGTGCGCTTCGTAGATAGTGTCTTTTGTCGCCTCTGTTAGCTATGAGGTCCATCTTTTGCTTTGCCTGCCTTTTGCTTTGTACCCATTGTTTCGGAACAGCAATGCTCTTTGTTGTTGTAGCTGTTCTTCTGTTGTTGATATGATTGCCTGATCATCTGCAAAAGAAATTCGTTTAAGAGTTTCCTGATGTTGTTTCCTTCGCTGGTGTTAGCTGTTTTACAGATTTGGTTGATATACGTGATGAACAGCAGCGGAGATTGTACGCAACCTTGTCTTACTCCTGACCCTACGTGAAACTTTTCTGATAGTCCTTTGTTTGTTGGAATCGTACATTGGCTATTTGTATTAAGACTCTTGCAAAGGTTGGTTAGGTGGTCATTAACCCCATAGGTTGTTAATATTTTCCACAACTTGTGCCTATCTACGCGGTCGAACGTTTTTTTCCTGGTCTACAAATGCAACGTGCAGGCGTTTGTCGGATTCAACAGTCCTTTCCACTAACTTCCTGAGGGCGAATATTGCGTCTGCACAACTTCTGTTCTTCCTGAATGCCCATTTGCGAGTCAGTAAGCTGTAGCTCGATGATGTGGCTAGCCTTTTTTCTAGTATTTTGCAAAATATTTTTCCGTTGTGGTTCAGTAGCCCTATTAATCTATATTTTGTACAGTCCCTCTTGCTACCTTTCTTCTTCCAGATGGGAACTATTGTTGTATTCCTCCATTCTTCTGATGTTTCTTGCACTTATACTGGTGTGCAATAATGATATCTTTAATATCTATGGAATGCGTGCTCTGTTTCAGAATGCGTCAACTAATGTGCGAGTCGGTTTGCTGAATTCAGCAAACTGTCACTGGTGCACTAGGTGCAATGTACACCACCTACGCGGCTTTCATCAGCAACTGTCATTGGTGCATTAGGTGCAACGTACACCACCTACGCGGCTTTCATCAGCAACTGTCATTGGTGCATTAGGTGCAACGTACACCACCTACGCGGCTTTCATCAGCAACTGCCACTGGTGCACTAGGTGCAACGTACACCATCTACCGGAACTGTTAATAGCTATTCCCTTCTTTTCTGCAAGTTTATGCAGTTACTGTAATTACGTGTGGTATGATAACTGGCCTCTCACATAATTTCTCCTTTTTTATCATTCGTACTTGGAACAGCAAGATACTAGCTGAGAATCAAGTAACAGCTGCTATCTCATTCTTATCCGATTAATGCTGCTATCAACAGCCCCATTAAGACAGTTCTGATTGTCAATATTTTTTCCAAGCGAATGCTAATACATCCTGTTTTCTACGCTGTAGCTGACAGACTTCGTAATTTTCAACAAGCAGATTGAATTTTCTTCGGATTGTCTTCTTTTCCCATTTTCCGATGGTAACTGCCAGGCAGCAGGTTTCATTTATTTACCAAAGTTTTCTTCCCCGTTTCTAGAACTTGGTCTCTGTGGCTAAGTGGTTAAGTGGTTAAGTGGTTAAGTGGTTAAGTGGTTAAGTGGTTAAGTCTTTACCTTGCGTTCCGAAGGTCGTGGGTTCGAATCTGACCGCTCCATTCTGTTCACGTCTACACTGTTTTCCATAGTCCACTAAGATTGTTGCTGTAGCTACGGAGTTCGTGCTTTGTGCAATACTCTCGGCAGGGGGTGCGCCATTTCTGCGGAGAGGGACCGAGCAATTTGTGGTGTAAAACCAGAGCCAACTATAAACTTATGGGCCTTCGGACTCAGGTAAGAATTATGGGAAATCTGACCACACTACACCACGTGACCTCGCATTCCAGTATTGGTGTATACAGACGAAATCATTTTAAAATCAACACAAAATGCTAAATCGAAGTTATATTCTGCAACAAGTTAAGTTTAACAATAAGGAATATCAATGTTATGAATATTTTTCACCAATAAATAACCATAGACTCATAGAATTGAGTAAAAATTGCCCCCAAAAAACGCGTGTAGTTTTTTTAATCAAATATCTGTAATTTCCAGCCCCCTTTTCTGATCTAGATCAGGAATCCCAGGTCAGTTGTCTGGCCTAGTTATCTAGAGTTGGCTGTGGTAAAACCCAGAGCAATGAAGTCGGTCTTTAAAGAAATTAAAATAATCTGAACTCTCTTGTCATTGGACTTGAAGTATATTTCAATTAGAGCACCAGTGTTATCTGCTGCCGGTTAATACATCCTGCTGGTCAACGATCAAAATTCGTTATCTGTTTGTCCAGTATGATACTAACATATATCACAACTAATCAAACATTGTCTGAATGTCCAATATACGTCTTTCGTGGACGCAATTGTGTGAAGTCGGTCACTATCTCTGTCATAAAAGTGATCCATCAAAAACATGTGAACAATGCTCTCAGTACTCTTATTTTAGTGCTTCACGAGACGTGTATTTGTCTGTTTGCTTGTTTGTTTTGTAAATTATTAAAGCTTCTTTAAGCCGAAACACGAAACTTTCAACTTAAAAACTAGTTTTTTTGTGGCTATATCAGAGCGTGTATGCCAACAAAATGTTAAAACAAGAAGTAATTTCTCACTGGGAATCCAAGTATAGTTTGTAAGTTAATGAGACGTTTTTAATTCTCCATAGATGTTTTAGAGACAATAACTACATACTGTGTAAGTAAATCTGATTTTAGTTGATGTTTGAACAAACATCACGCAATACAGTATTGGATAATCTAATTTTAGCTGATATTTGAACAAACATACGAAATACAGTATTGGATACTCTGATTTTAGTTGATATCTGAACAAACATCACGAAATACAGTATCTGATACTCTGATTTTAGTTGATATCTGAACAAACATCACGCAATACAGTATTGATAATCTAATTTTAGCTGATATTTGAACAAACATCACGCAATACAGTATTGGATAATCTAATTTTAGCTGATATTTTAACAAACATCACGAAATACAGTATTGGATAATCTGGTTTTAGTTTTTGACAGGAAGATATTGACAATAGGGAAAGAAACTGTCCGCACGTATATTTATCCCAATTTGACAGTTTGCATCTTGATTCGTTGAGTCAGTACGTCTCAATGCGATGCTGGTACAGCAGTCTATCAAAAACTATTTGCAAACAATATTGTTAAACAGACTATATATTGATATATTTCATGTAGAAAACATTCATAGTTGATATGCTTGATCTGGGGAGGTCAACAGACAGCAGCCGTACTGGCAGCCGCGATCTTTTGGAGGTTATGATGGAAAAAAAGGAGGATGATCACCAGAGGCACACAGAGCCAAGATTGACCACCTTGTTGGTTAGGAACAATTTTGACCTCGGCAAACCTGTCAAGTAAGTATATAAGAAATAATTGGAACATCTCTGGTCTAGACAAACATGTAGAGTAAGTATATAAGGAAAAGTTAGAACATCTCTGATCTAGACAAACTTGTAAAATAAGTATATAAGGAATAGTTAGAACATCTCTGATCTAGACAAACTTGTCAAATAAGTATATAAGGAATAGTTAGAACATCTCTGATCTAGACAAACTTGTCAAATAAGTATATAAGGAATAGTTAGAACATTTCTGATCTAGACAAACTTGTCAAATAAGTATATAAGGAATAGTTAGAACATCTCTGGTCTAGACAAACTTGTAGATTAAGTATATAAGGAAAAGTTAGAACATCTCTGGTCTAGACAAGTCTGTGAAGTAAGTATGTGAGAAACAACCAGAACATATATGGTCTATTTAAAACGTAACGATTGTTAGTCTACGTAGACATGTATAGTTTGTGTAGAGAGAGACAATCAAAACAACTCTAGTTTAGCTAGAACTTTCCAAACTACAGGGTGTTCAAGATAATTGCAGCCCCAGTGACAATTCGAAAGTTGCCAGGTTTAAATTTAGAGTTGTCTTTAATTACTATTTAAACCGGTTCTGACTAGCCCGTCCTACGTCACATTTGTTCATCGCCCCTTCCCGCACTACAATTACACACCGTCACACAACCTTGACCTATACTATGTCATAACTGAACCTTCCATTTCCATACATATATGCCAGATTAGCTCCATTCACGGGCTGCTTTTAAGTTGAACACCGTGTACTTAATGTAAGTTTGCGAAGTAAAAGAACAGATTAAGTCGACGTTTGAACCAAACGACAATTAGCAAGCAACGGGCCCCCATTGTTAGATGTTAATAACATCCCAAACATATCACAAAGAATGGTTAATTAGCGATTGATACAGGGTGTTCAACTTAAAAGCAGCCCCATTGATAAATATAAATTTGCCAGGTACGCATTGCATATCCGTCTATTTACTATTTAAACCGGTTCTGACTAGCTTGTCCTACGTCACATTTGTTCATCGCCCTTCCCGCACTACAATTACACAGTATATATATATATGGAACTGCAGTAAAACTATTTGATTGGCAAAACACGTAATTACAAAGTACTGTAGTTTTACAAATTACAAAAACAATGACAAAATACAGCCACGTTTCGACCAACAAGGCCTTTATCAAGCAAACGAACAAACAGGAGTGACAAATTAAAATGAAACACAAATGGACGACCAAATACAAACGTATCTAAGGAAAATCTGGAATAAAAACGAATAACGAAATAAATGTAATACAATTACACACCATCACACAACCTTGACCTATACTACGTCATAACTGAACCTTCTCATTTCCATACATATATGCCAGATTAGCTCCATTCATGTGCTGCTTTTAAGTTGAACACCCTGTAGAACGAAAGCAACCAACAAGGACAATTTTAGTACAGAAACAGTAGTTCTAGGAACAATTTCAGCTTTATACTTTCTTGCTTTTTCTTTTCTCCAATCCTGTTTTGGCTCACAGCATCAGGATAAGAAGAGATTTCTAGAACGAGCCCATGTATGCGCTTCATAAATAGTGTCTTTCCTCGCCTCTGTTATCTCTGATGTCCATCTTTTGCGTTTCCGGCCTTTTGCTTTGTATCCATTGCATCGGAGCAACATCGCTCTTTGTGGTGCATTGTCTGTTAGTAATCTGCTTATGTGGCCGAATCATTTAATTTGTTGTTTCTTGATGAAATACTATGAAGTACTGATGTTGTACTCACTTTTTTCCTAAAGTAATCAATTTTTCAACCTGTCTCTTCTTGTTACCCCACGCATTCTGCATAGACACTTCATCTCTGTTGTGACTAGTTTTCTTCTATCATTGGATGTCAGCATCAAGGTTTGGCACTGGTAAGCATAATGTGGGGAGAAAGATTGGGTTGACCATTGCTCTTTTAGTGTTCATGGTGACATGTTTGTATTTTTAAATTGGCGCCATTTGTCCTATAATTTGATTTGATTTGTTGCATCTGTGTTGAATTTCATTAGTTATTCTTCTGTTTGGTGAAAAAGTGCTCCCTAGATATGTAACATGTTTGACTTGTTTTAATGGGCGATTGTCGATGGAGATATTGGATCGTTTTCCTGGCTTTATGCTCCATTAGGAAAGTTGAATAGAAAAACGAATATAAATGTTAGTCTTCTTCTTTCTTCTTCTTTGCGTTCGTTCTTTACAACCAATTTTAATCACTCTGTGATATGTTTGATCTTTGCCAAGAACGTGTATACGTTGCACATTGGTTTGGTAGGCCCCTAAACGCATAGACTTCTACACGTTTAGGACATGTGCATCCGATTTCAGCCAAACCTCCTTAGTCGCCTCTTACGACATGCATGGCAGGTAACAGTAGTTCTATTCTTTACACCCCAAATTTGGGCCCCGGTAACCACTCGGGCGAATGTCGATGGAGATATTGGTAGCGTTTTCCTGGCTTTATGCTCCATTAGGAAAGTTGATTAGAAAAACGAATATAAATGTTAGTCTTCTTCTTCTTCTTGTGTTCACTCGCTATGAATTCAGGTGTAGTTGTAATCTTGTGAAGATGTTGGAATCTTGTGAAGATGTTGTAATCTTGTGAAGATGTTGTAATCTTGTGAAGATGTTGTAATCTTGTGAAGATGTTGGAATCTTGTGAAGATGTTGGAATCTTATGAAGATGTTGGAATCTTGTGAAGATGTTGTAATCTTGTGAAGATGTTGTAATCTTGTGAAGATGTTGGAATCTTGTGAAGATGTTGGAATCTTGTGAAGATGTTGGAATCTTGTGAAGATGTTGGAATCTTGTGAAGATGTTGGAATCTTGTGAAGATGTTGGAATCTTGTGAAGATGTTGTAATCTTGTGAAGATGTTGGAATCTTGTGAAGATGTTGTAATCTTGTGAAGATGTTGGAATCTTCATGTTAACTGCAACACAACATAAGAAAAAACGTCAAAATATTGAAAAATTGCTTAGTTACAAAGTAAAAGTCTTGTTTGTTAATAATATGTTTTTTTCAGTTTCTGTCGGCGCAGTCCCAACTTATCACGTCAGAGTTTGGCCAGTGATACTCCTGAATCTGATTTCGGCAAGTTGCCTTGTCTCAGCGCATTTATTCATAGGTGAGTAAATAATGTCTCATGGTGTTTTCTAGTCATTTACTGCGAATCTGAATTACAAACACCACTGTAGTCGAAGTAAGACTTGCCTGAATAGTGAGGGGCACTGGTGATAAAGAAAACAAGTCTTCACGCAAAAACCAGCCAAGTCGCGACATTATTAAACGTCATGACAAGGCCTGAATTCGTAACGGGCGAAGGAAAAGATAATATCTTTGTAATTGCCAAGAAAGGGTCAACACAAGAACGAAGAACAACCAATCACGGCAACAACTCTCCATACAACAAAGACAATTTTAACGACAACAAATAAAGAAAGTTAGCTGAACAAATGGGCCATGGGAGACACGGGTAGAGAGGTTTACAGACATATGGCCAGCCCTAACCTTAATGACAACATCAACCACCCTGCAAGAAGAGATCAGAGCACCATTTTTAAACTTCGAACCCAACACATAACACTTAATAATCACTTGAACAGAATTCATCCACAACACACTCCAGAGTGCCAGCTGTGTGCACATCATCATTAAACCGTTCACCACCTCCTCTTCAGGTGCCAAGCGCTAGATGATGTCAGGAAGATCATCCTTCCTCCAAGGCCAGATAAATGGTACACATTATACGGAACAAAAGAACACCTTACAAACACATGCAGATACTACTACATAGCATTGGGCCCAAGGGCAAGAGCTCAAGCGCCGTGAATCATTGAAGAAGAAGGAGACTAATCAAATACATTTCGTTCCAATCCAGTGGTCAGTTAGACAAGGAGTAGATCACATCTTGTAGCAAAAGTAGCAGAAGATACTGAGGAACACAAACATCTCGCTGACAGCTGAACAACAGATGATGAACATCATTGTCATGTGAACGAACAACGTGTTACCAAAGCCAGACATGGACAATTAGCAAAGCACAGTCGCAAAAAGTATCTACATGAGAAATGTGATGCTTACGAAAAGTTACCAACAACATCAGAAAAGAAGTCCCCAACATTAGCACAAGAAAGAAAGTTGGAACAGAACTTTCCTTGAATTACATTGAGAAACAAAGAATGAAGTGGTTCGGTCACTTAATAATAATGTAACCAAACTCTACTCTATACAGAGTCTTCCACAACAGAACAAGGAAAGAAGACGAGAGGAAGACCACGAAAACGATGGATAGTTGGCATAGCAGAGTCCCGTCAAAAAAAGCAAAACTAACTGTAACCCAGCCATTAGAGCAGCGCAAGACAAAAACAGAAAACCCCGACACTGGACAACAACCGGTAAAAGTATAACTACAAAAGAAGAAGAAGAAGCATAAGATACAAATGTGTTCCTCTTCATCGTTCGTTTTCATATTTCAAAGTTAACTACTCTGACTAAGGTAGCAGTCAGCAATATGATGTCAACATTTTCGCTCTCTCTCTCCCTGCCTTATTAACCAGGATTGGGGCATAGGCCCTCAAACAACTCACGCCAAGTCTTCCTATCGTTAGCTATCTTCTGCTGCTCCCCCCAACTCTTCTTTATATTTTTGATCTCTAAACCTCGTCACCATGCATTTCTCGGCTTCCCCTTTTTTCGTTGTATCTGCGGGTACCAGGAAAGGACCCTTCTAGTTATATTCCCATCAGGTTTTCACCAAGTGTGTCCTATCCAGCGCTAGCGTCTTTTTTAACCTCTTGATTCACTGGAATCTGTCTTGTTCTCTCCATAAGTTTCTCATTTGCTGCCAACATTACGTATTGTTCTGACTTTTTTAATGAAAAGAAAAAAGACTTTAGTTCTGTTTGTGTTTCTTTTCACTATCATATGTTGTGCAGGATTGTAATATGTATTCGGCTTTTATATAGACGGTACAACATCTCTAAGTCGTAGTAAGGCTCGCCTGAATGACGATGGACACTGATAAGTAAAGCAAGCCTTCACGGAAAAATCAGTCAGAGGTACCATATTAGGCGCAGGACTATGCCTGAATTAATAGCGGACGAACGGGAAAATAAAAAGATGGTACAATGAGAGAGTGTACATGTTTGCATCAGTATCATTGATCGTCGATGAATTAAGGATGGATAAGGGGGATGTTCTTCCGTTTCTTGGCGACCGCCTATTGGATGAGGACAATGAAATTGATGCTGAATCTGTCCAGCGGTTTAAGAAGTTTGGAACTACACGTTGTGTAAGTAGAACTGGTTGTCTGATGAGAAGAGTTAGGAGTGTATGTAACATGTGAGCCACGGGAACTATTAGTATGCATACCCTTCGTTATCTGTTGGGGGAGACTGTGTAGCTATAGATCTGCTCGGAGTGCTATGATATCGGTTCGGTAACCAATAAGAGATGGTACAAAGGGTATACGTACCTGTTATGTCAATCTTAAATCTGCTGTATTGATAGTGTCTCAGCCTCTTGTGTCCTGTGTAAAGCCATAAAATTGTAACCTAATCCCTTCTGCAGAGCTAACCTTAACCCTACCTGTTATGTCAATCTTAAATCTGCTGTATTGATAGTGTCTCAGCCTCTTGTGTCCTGTGTAAAGCCATAAAATTGTAACCTAATCCCTTCTGCAGAGCTAACCTTAACCCTACCTGTTATGTCAATCTTAAATCTGCTGTATTGATAGTGTCTCAGCCTCTTGTGTCCTGTGTAAAGCCATAAAATTGTAACCTAATCCCTTCTGCAGAGCTAACCTTAACCCTACCTGTTATGTCAATCTTAAATCTGCTGTATTGATAGTGTCTCAGCCTCTTGTGTCCTGTGTAAAGCCATAAAATTGTAACCTAATCCCTTCTGCAGAGCTAACCTTAACCCTACCTGTTATGTCAATCTTAAATCTGCTGTATAGATGGTGTCTCAGCCTCTTGTGTCCTGTGTAAAGCCATAAAATTGTAACCTAATCCCTTCTGCAGAGCTAACCTTAACCCCACCTGTTATGTCAATCTTAAATCTGCTGTATAGATGGTGTCTCAGCCTCTTGTGTCCCGTGTAAAGCTGTAAAATTGTAACCTGGTCCCTTCTGCAGAGCTAACCCTACCTGTTATGTCAATCTTAAATCTGCTGTATTGATAGTGTCTCAGTCTCTTGTGTGAAGCCGTAAAATTGAAACCAGGTTTTTTATGCAGAGTTGACGCCAAGCATCATGTTTTATTTTCCTTAATTAGCCTCGTTAGTATTTTTATCAAAGAGCGGTTTTGATAATAATTATTTTCGGCGTTATGTATCGAATTGAAAGGAACATTGTTTATGTCTTGTCAACAATGAAATAAAAGTAATACATAAAAGAAGAAAATGACAATATTAAAAATGCAGCTATAAAATACCCAGTTAATGTTGCAGCTTATATTTTTTTCTACGCAACATCAAATAAAGTTTATCGTGTTTGTGACATATTATAAACGTTTATGTGTTGTCTCAGATGGCTGATTCTGTTATTAGATCTTCTAATATTGTACAATTATGCTCATATATTTATTGATTAAGTGATATATCCACACCTAGTGTCAGCTACAATAGAAAACCATTAATCCTTCCCCCTTGTCATCAGGGTGCAAGATATTTATTACGTATTCCTTATTTCAAATAAATATGTTCGAGCAAATATGGCATTCGATTGCACTTTAACAAAACGTGCTGTTCCATCGAGAGCGGGGCAGTCAGCTGGAAAGGAATATATATATTACTCCATCGGGAACGCAAGAGAGAGATATATATTACTCCATGAAATCATTCATACCAACGCTGACATGCATATAAATACGTCCAAACCCCTTTACCAAACCAAAAATGGAAATAAATATCTGCTGCCCATGAGAATACAATGAAGCACAGTATGAACGCCCCTGGATGACACAGTTTGATAAGAATACTTAGTATCGCTGAATATAATCGACTACAAGGTTCATTAATACTTCAGCAAATTATACATAACATACATATGAAGTAATTATTTTTTAAAATAAAGTTTAGCTTAACAGCTCTTTCGAAACGTTTCTATTATAATTTGTCCACACGCGTTCATAAACATAAGTTCTTCTTCTTCTACTTCGAGCTCTACTGAATTATGAGTTTCCGCTTTTTCCCAAGCATGGGTGAGCATCCAAGCTGTCTTGCATACATATACATGGTACGTATTCACTCATGCCAGTATCATTTCTTTATGACTGTTCAACATACGAATTAAGAGTCCGACGCGATAACGGCCCTGATTACTAGTCCCAGATAGTCATTTCAAGTGTGCAGTAACTGCCGGCATGTCCGAATCTACATTATCATGCTTGAAATTCGCCCGTGCGGTGCCAGGGCCCGCAAAAGAAGCAAAGAATAGTACCACTGCGACCTACAATGTATGTCGTAAGGGGCGACTAATGTAGGCACAAGGGATGCTACCCTAGTAAATAAAAAGCAGCGCAAAAATCGGATGTGCTGGCCTACTTGTAGACGCATAACTGGCACAATGTACAATCGCTCTTAGGCTCAGATCACATACAAATCACACAGAGTGGTTGACAGGTGGTAGATATGGAGCGTTCGAAGAAGATGCTTGAAATTGTTATATGAAAAACCTGCTTCTGTGAACTGTATGATTTGTTTGAAGTCACTCACAGCAGCCCACAGATTCTAAAATATTGTCTCGGTGTACCATACTTTCTCCTTGTCCTTCCTGCTCCTTTAGATACAACAATCCTGAAGGATATTTTCCAGCATTTTATGTAATAAGATGAAACATGAGTAGGCTCTTCTGGTCAATTATAATATTTATTTTTCTGACATCCTGCATGATAGCTAGAGTTTAGAGTTGAAAGATGATGATTTGTTCATTTCGTGATATGTGGTGAGTTTTTTTTTTTTTGGTTAGTGGGGAATGAAAAGATGGCTGCACTTAGTTACCTGCGGTTTTTTATATTCGACTTTTATGATAATTTTCGATTCATCAGGTTAAGTATAATTCTCTATTTGTTTGTATGTTTCTTTTTGTGATAGACTTCATCATGAAGAAGGTTACAAATAACACTTGAACATGACTGCAGGGAAGTTTCCTCTGGTGGAGGAAAGAAAGACGGCAAAGACATGAATTGCAGTGGACACCACATAGACAGCGGAATAAAGAGAAGCCTAGAGGCACATAGAGACTAACTTTCCAAGAGAGCTCAAAGTCATGCATAAGATTAGGTTCGAGGTGGAGAGAAAGGCACACATTGAATTGAGATGACTTTTTTTGTCTGTTCCTCATATGCCCATGAGCCCGACGAAGACAGATGATGGTGATGATGGTTTCTTTGAATGATTGACTTTTCCTTTCCAAGTTGTAAACATTTTTATTTCATATTCAGTCATAGGCTTTATAATTGTATGTGAGAACTTTGGATAAATAATAAATATGAAATATCACTTGACGCGATTCGTAACAATAAAAAAAGAAGCATGCTAAAACGTTTTAAACATTGTTCTGAATAATAATAATAGTTAAAGACTGAATTTCAACCATCGAGTTTTAACAATATGAAATTTACATTTCAGTCTGGGTCTGCTATCAATGTCTTCTCTGGTACTGGCAGTTCTGACTGTTGCTGTCATGTCAATCTTCATCAATATGCAATCTCCGCCTTATTGTAACATCAACCATCAGCCAGAGAACAACGAGGATGAAGCTGCCGCCCTCATTAGAAAGGGCCATCTTAACACATCTCACAATGAAATGGACAACACATTGATCAAGGCAGGCTTCGCTTTATCCTCGTTCGTTTTGTCCACTTGTTTATGCTGTCTTATGGTGTGCTCGATGCAGTGTTTCTTTACCTCGAAAATTCTCAAGACAGTGGAAGGAGATGAAAGGTAAGCTAGGCGTATTATCAATACTTTTGTCTTCTATTTGACTCTTTGCTCTTTCCAACTTTTATGTTTTTTATCTCCACATCTCTCAGTTTCATCTTCTCCGTCATATTTTCACTGTGAGACTCCGCATCAGACGGGAACGAGTACTTATGTGTTTATCCATTTCTGGAATTAGACTTAACATCCTTAATTGAACGCAGCAAAGATCAGAATACTAAGAGCATGCATATTTCCAGTGGCAACATATGGTGTGAAGAACTGACTTAAGGCAGGTGGGTGTAAAACATATATGTGCTTTTGAAGTTCTGGAACATCCACCTTACAGTCCCGACTTAGCCCTAGCGATTTCCACCTCTTTGGTCCACTGAAAACCCACCTTGGCGGGAGACATTTCGTGAATGACGCCGAAGTTGAATGTGAAGTGAAAACGTGGTTTAGATAACAGAGCCCGCAGTTCTATGCAGCCGGTTTGGGAGGATTGATAAAACGATGGGATAAGTGCATCAATGTTGGTGGAAATTATGTTGAGAAATAAAGGAACAATGTATGTATAAAAATAAACTGGTTTCAAGTTGTTATCATGTTTAGTTATTTTTCTACAGCCATTTGTGGCTTACTTATTGACTTCCCCTCGTAGTATTACAGAAGAGTCTTCCATTTACCTTGGACAGAGAAGAGATCTGTTCAGCAGAACCCCAAAATCAAAGGAGACTGGTTGGTGCTACAAACAAAGAAAGATAATTATTTTGGATATGTAAAAAGACACGAAGGGTTGAAGAAGACCATTATAGAAGAGGCATCAGGGCAAAGAGAAGAGGAAGACAACGTAGAAGATGATTTTTATTGTAACTAATGATTTGAGTATGGCGCCTGCAGAGGCGGGACCTGGCCTATGAGAGAAATTCCGATCGAGTTGTAAAGTCTGCTCAGAACAAGCTATTTGATGATGATGATGAATTGAACACTACTAATTCCCAACGCTTGCATGTCGGTCACTTTACTAAAAATAAGAAACTGTGACGTGGTTTGCATCCGATATGTAATACATTGCACTTATTGACACTTTCGTTACATAATAATGTGCGATAAGCTCGCTGGATATCATTTCATTGAATTTTTATTGAAAATAATTTAAAATGGCATATAATTTATTTTTTTAAGATCAGATTGATTAAAATGGGAAGAAATCTAACTGGAAAGTTAATGAACTGTATTACGGTTTTTGACATGCTGCCGTCATTATTAACGGGAGTTCATCTAGTTATTTGCTAATCATTGTCAGCATTCATTTATTCTTAGCGAAGTTGTCTGTTTGTTATTTGCGATCGCGTGAAGGACACTCTGTCATCACTTAAGTAAACTCTTTACACAAAGTCTTCATTAGAGCACTGTATATACTTTTGCAGTAGTCATTAAAGTGGTAGTTTATTATGCATGGGGATGGTGCTAGCTCTTTTCAATTGTATTTTATGCAACATTAGGGAACGTGTACAATAAGTGCATTATTTCAGATCCCAAGGTTCACATATAAGAATCTGAACATCCTCGGTTAGATAGAAAAAATAGACTACGAAACGAGGACATCAGAAGCAGAGTGGGCATAACTTCATGCACCGAATACATTTAAAGACAACAAATGCAGTAGTTTTGACATTTAATGAGAACGGAATACAACCAATCACCAATAACAGCATACAATAAAAAGAGATCAGGTACTAGAGACAAGGGAAGACCAATGAAAAGATGGATAAACAATATCAAGAACACACTAAATAAACACAGATATAACACAAGGGCGAATCATCTGCCCCGGGAACGCAAATTAAAGCTCCTACTCCTACGCTTAACGGTAAGAGTGGACAACCAATTCCATCACCCACCTGGGGAAAGGCAGTAGATAATGTCCTCGGTTATACGTGCTGTCCGTAAGATTTAAATACAAATTCTGTCAAAGTTGGTGTACTTAAAAATGTAATATGATTAAAGAAATCCCGAGGGAACTGTATATTATCTCTATCAGTCACATTATGTAACGTCAGAATTTTTATCTCCGGACCACTCAGACACAGCCAGGCTCTAGGATAGAGTTGGCTGTGACTCAAAGTACTAGTAGAATTGATATGTTATATTTGTTTCTGATGTTGAATAAAAACTGTATAGAATCTAGTATGGAAACAATAATAATAGTTGTACTACTTGAAATAGTGTATCTTTGTTGCCTGTTTGAACTGTGTGTTTTTTCTGGTCCCGTAAAGAAGAAATGATAATAGATGAACTACTTGGAACAGTATATCTGTGTTGCCTGTTTGACTGTGTGTTCTTTCTTGTGTGATGTATGTGTAATGTACGTGATAGAGAATTAAATATCGAATCCAACGGAAGTTGTTACCCTTAGTTAGCGAGGATACCGCAGTAAGTCATCGATTCGTACTTCAACACTATCGTACTTGTTGTTAGTAAATTGTCATGATGTCTCGGTTAGTTATAGGATCACAACAAATACAATTGTAGTTGGTGTCCTTACATTGTGATGATGTATCGGTCAATTATGGGCTCACAACAAATACAGTTGTAGGTCTATGTGGCTAAGTGGTTAAGCCCTTTGCCTTGTGAGTCGAAGGTCGTGGGTTCGAGTCCGGACCGCGCCATTCTGTTCACGAGTGCAGTTTTTTCCAGAGACCCTAGGATTATTGCTGGAGCCACGGAGTTCGTGCTTTGTGTAATACTCTGCAGGTGGCGTGCCATTTCTGCGGAGAGGGACCGGGCCGTATGGGGTAAAACCCGGTCCAATGAAGTCATTTCTTCGGCTTTTAATCCCTTTTAAACAGTTGTAGTTGGTGTCCTTACATTGTGATGATGTCTCGGTCAATTATGGGCTCACAACAAATACAGTTGTAGTTAGTGTCATTACATTTTGATGATGTCTCGGTCAGTTATGAGCTCACAACAAATACAGTTGTAGTTAGTGTCATTACATTTTGATGATGTCTCGGTCAGTTATGGGCTCACAACAAATACAGTTGTAGTTAGTGTCATTACATTTTGATGATGTCTCGGTCAGTTATGAGCTCACAACAAATACAGTTGTAGTTAGTGTCATTACATTTTGATGATGTCTCGGTCAGTTATGAGCTCACAACAAATACAGTTGTAGTTAGTGTCATTACATTTTGATGATGTCTCGGTCAGTTATGAGCTCACAACAAATACAGTTGTAGTTAGTGTCATTACATTTTGATGATGTCTCGGTCAATTATGGGCTCACAACAAATACAGTTGTAGTTAGTGTCCTTACATTGTGAAGATGTCTCGGTCAGTTATGGGCTCACAACAAATACAGTTGTAGTTAGTATCCTTACATTGTGATGATGTCTCGGTCAGTTATGAAATCATACAAAAAATGCAGTGGTAATTGCTTTTGTCACATTGTGATATTGTATTGTTCAGTAATAAAATCATAACAAATACAGTGACAGTTTGTTCCAAGATTTCATGTTATCTCAAAAAAGCCGAAGGATTGACTTTATTGCACCGGGTTCTACCCCATATGGCTCGGTCCTCTCCGCAGAAATGGCACGCCACCTGCCGAGAGTGTTGCACAAAGCATGAACTCCGTAGCTCCAGCAACAATCCTAGGGTCTCTGGAAAAAAATGCACTCGTGTTATCTCAATTAATATTCAATATATGGATAGTTGTTGTTCTTTGATTGTTTATCTCTCGATCAGTTTTTTTTGTTTTTTTTCCGATCCAGAAGCACTTGAGCTTTTCAACTCTTCGGCTCGGTGCCATGGACATCGTAACCTTCGGTTCGGTGCCACGAACACCGTAAATCTGGGGAATCTGTGGCTTTTTCTGCCATCCCGTGGAATTGAACCCGCACACACAGATGGATAGTCACCCGTAGTCCAAAGCGCTACGAACACGCTGGGCACGCAGGCCTCGATCAGTTATAACATCACAACAAATATTTGCTGTTCTTCAATTTTGTAATGATGTCTTGGTCACCCATCGATTTACAGTAACGACAGAAGTAGTTGTTGTTCTTAGACTTTGGTGGTTCCTTCTTCTTTGCGTTCGTTCTTTACGACCAATTTTAATCACTCTTTGCGATGTTTGATCTTTGCCAAGAACGTGTATACGTTGTACATTGGTTTGGTAGGCCCTAAATGCATAGACTTCTACACGTTTAGGACACGTGCATCAGATTTCAGCCAAATCTCCTTGGTCGCCTCTTACGACATGCGTGGCAGGTAACAGTGGTTCTATTCTTTACACTCCAAATTTGGGCCCCGGTAACCACTCGGGCGACACACAACCTGATGTGAATTATTCATCTGCCCACAAAAGATAGTTGCTAGTGCAATATTGTATATAATCTCCTACTAATCTGCTCTCAGTGTCATCTGCATAAAAAAGATAGTTGCTATTGCAATATTGTATATTATCTCTTAATCTGCTCCCAGTGTACAGCGTACATCATATATTGAGATCAATAAGCGAGATGTCTGGAATAGCAGGAAGTGGTACATAATATAAATAGCTTGAGATTTGCTGACGACATCGACTTAGAAGCAAAAACAAATTTATCTTTATGAGCTAGCTAATACACTGGGGAAAGAAAATAAAAGATAATTCCTAATGTTGAATGGCAAGAAGACACAATTTATTATCAATTAATGTTTATATTAATTGACATTAATGGTATACGCGGGCGTTTGGGGCAATGAGAGGGCGGACAAGCTTACATCAACAACATCGATCATCGGAGAGTTGGAAATGGATGGAAAGGACTTCCTACGGTCTCTCGAAGATGGCCTGTTGGATGAAGACACACATATTGATATTGAAGCTATCCAGAAATTTTAGTAGTTTGGTATTACACGTTGTACAATAATAACTGGATGTATGAAGGGCAAAGTAAGATGTATGTTTAACCAGTGAGACCCGGGAATCATATTACTCATATACTTGGACATCCGTAAGAGAAGACTGGGCACCTATGGGTCTGCTTGGAATGCTGTGACGTCGGCTCAGAAATCAATAACCAATAACTAAACAGAGATTCTGCCAGAATGCGTCTTCAAAGGAAATGAAAAATTGATAAGATACGTTCTTGAGTCTAAGAACATTGATTTGAATTCCTAAAGAGATGTGGTTTTACTAAAGAATTCACAGGCTACAGTAGACTTCTAAAAAGACATCCTTCATTATTCATTTTCATTAGTATAATCACATATAAACCACTCTATGTGGCTTTCATTTTGTACATTGGGTATTGGGATAGGAAGGGGGGAGGGCATATGTGTTCGTCATTTAAGCAACTTGAGCGCCTAAATTTACAGGAAGCTGTGGTATCTGAACTCTTCGGTCCAGCACATTCTATTTCCCCGTGGTTTTGTTGTTGTTCTAATTAGTTTTCCTTGTAGTTTTATAATGAAAGATTTGATGAATTAAATTTACCTTTCTACATCTTAGATTTTGCCTGGGCAGCAGTAGACAGGGGATCCGCAGTAGCGTAGTTGTTAGTTAACTCGCTTCCTTAACGTGTGGCCCTGATTCAATTCCAGAGTTGGGAATATTTTTCCGACAGTAATGACTCTCATGTTGATCCAGCCTCAAATGGGTGTACCAGGAAAAGTACTGAGAAGTAAAGGTAGTCGATGTGATGTTGTTCACACAGCTAAGCATGTGTCGACGGTAAAAAAAACATACATGCCTAACACTGTACTCCCCAATATAACTAGAGGAATGAAAAAGGGTTGTTCCCCTCCATTTTTTAAAGCATTACAGAGCATGCTCATGTTTCGATTTTTAACTGCCAAAAGATCTTTTACGTGCCCATCTTGCACATAGTAGGATCATTGGTGGCTCGTGCTCATTTTTTTTTGGTGGGGCCAGACACACATTTTCGAAAAAATCATGTTTTTTTAGTATTTACTATTCCGGGAAGTTATTCTCTGTTTCGATTATTGGTGGGGCCGGGTTCTACTGGCCCAATGACAGCCGCCCTGGTAAGGATGAATGCTTAACCCCATCGACACTGAGCTAGATAAGGCCAGCGAACTATTCTAAATAACTTCAAGGTGGAAACTAACACAACAGCTTCGATGAGGAATACCACAGTCTAACCTCTATGCTAAGATGATCCAATGCTAAAACTACTTATGTCGATGTGCTAACAGTGATCAAACTCATAAAGAATGCATAATATAAACATTAGAAACAGACAATCATTATTGTTTGTATATTGCATTACAACAATTTTAAATGGTGTTTATTACACAAGTTAACAACCAGCAAAATCAATTTGTACGAGACAGAATACAGGAAAAGGAGAGGAAGAAAACTCTCTCCAGCTGAAATTTATGTCACGGAAATATATAGCTTCATTCAAATAATAGCCAATACTCAGCAGGGAGAAGTTTGTGGAGATCAATGGTAGGCAGCGTTAGCCAGTATTTTACATGATGATGGTCTTGATTTGATCAGATCAAATTTGTAAAAGAACTTCTTCTTTCTTTTGTCGTCCCACTGCAACTGGGTTGTTGCACAGTGTCGCGGCTTTCTGTTTTTGTCTTGCGCTGCTTTAGTGGCTTGGGTGATAGTTATTTTTTATTTTCGACAGGATTCTACTAAGACATCTAACCATCTTTTTCGTGGTCTTCCTCTCGCCTTCTTTCCTGTTGTAAAAGTATATTGATCGTAAATGTATATTAACTCATTATTGTGTTTTCTGCTCTCAAATCATGCTGATACTCCAATGCAACCACAAAAAAACACACAACATTGTAAAGGAACATTTCTCATAATATCTTCTGCTAACTAACCTTTGTGGTTTGAGTATATTTCAATTGTTCTTACAATCCCAAATGGAAAATTTTGAGTATTTAATTCCAAGATTGTTCAAATTGACCGAGTGTTTTATATTTAAGTCAAGATCAATTCTGAATAAGTTATTATTATTTGTGTGTTTACTTCCTCTGAATAAGTTTGATTAAATTGGATTCAGTCGCAAGTCTATTTATTTTTACAAAATTGGTTATGGTAAACAGAAACCTCATGAGATTGAAAGTCAGCATCAATATTCCGATTCTGCCATTACTGCCGTTTTCCATTATGTTTTGCTATCTTATAGATACATCTTTGGGAGTTCTTATTTTTTATAGAAATAAGATGAGACATATGATCTGTCTCAGCGATATTGATTTTTAGTACAAGTAAACGGGTTGCAACTGCAGTGGTATAACTGTTAAACTACTTGTTCAGTATAGGTGTTAAATCACCTGTCCAGTATAAGTGTTAAACCACTTGTCTAGTATAACTGTTGAACCACTTGTCCAGTATAAGTGTTAAATCACTTGTCCAGTATAAGTGTTAAACCACTTGTCTAGTATAAGTTTTTTTTTTTTTTTTTTTTTTCTTTCGTCCTTTCAACTCAGACGAAGTTTCATCTCTGAAACTGATTTTGCGTGAAAATCTGTTTTCCAATTTCTTACAATGGCAGCAGCGTGACATTGTAAATTACTTTACACTGGCAGCCGTGTGCTCAATGTACTCGTAATTAGTATTCCCTCGCCATAAAGGCAGATTTTCTCCGACTTCAGAGGTACTCACGTTATCGTCCTGAGTAAGACCAGGGGACTCGAACAAATGCCGGACAGTAGGTTCGAACCCGAGCTATGAGGCGTCTCACAGCTAGCAGGCCGAGCTACTATCAACTACTCTAGGCAGTACCCCTCTAGTATAAGTGTTAAACCACTTGTTCAGTATAAGTGTTAAACTACTTGTCCAGTATACGTATTGAATCCCTTGTCCAGTATAAGTATTAAACCACTCGTCCAGTATATGTGTTAAACCACTTGTTCGATATAAGTGTTACACTAATTGTCTGGTATATGTGTTAAACCACTTGTTCGATATAAGCGTCAAATCACTTGTTCGGTATAAGGGTCAAACCACTTGTTCGGTATAAGGGTCAAACCACTTGTTCGATATAAGGGTCAAATCACTTGTTCGGTATAAGCGTCAAACCACTTGTTCAGTATAAGTGTTAAATCACTTGTTCGGTATAAGCGTCAAACTACTTGTTCGGTATAAACGTCAAACCACTTGTTCAGTATAAGTGTTAAATCACTTGTTCGGTATAAGCGTCAAACTACTTGTTCCGTATAAACGTCAAACCACTTGTTCGGTATAAACGTCAAACTACTTGTTCGGTATAAACGTCATACCACTTGTTCTGTATAAACGTCAAACTACTTGTTCGGTATAAGCGTCAAACTACTTGTTCGGTATAGGCGTCAAACCACTTGTTCGGTATAAACGTCAAACCACTTGTTCGGTATAAGCGTCAAACCACTTGTTCGGTATAAGCGTCAAACCACTTGTTCGGTATAAACGTCAAACCACTTGTCCGTTAAAAGAGTTAAATCACTTGTTCGATATAAGCGTCAAACCATTTTTCCAGTAAATGAGTCAAACTCACTGACCCAGTGAAACAACACTAGAAAAAAACTATATGGACCGCTTTGTGAGCCGCAGTCCTTTCTGTGAGCTACAAAGGCCAGTGAAATGTATACAAAAGACAACACTGCAGATTTAACAACATATTTCAAGCGATTCAAGAGCAATTCTACTCCGATACAGTGGATACAAAGCGTAAGGTCATCCACGCAAAATGTGAGCCACAGAAATAACAGAAACAGTGAAAGATATAATTTATGAAGCGCTCATAAATGTTCGTTCTAGAAATCTCTTCTTTGAGAACGCAGAAGAAATCTCTCTTTATCCTGACGCTGTGATGTAAAATATGATTAAAGAAAAGTCGAAGTAAAATCAAATTTCAAGCGAATGAAAGGAAGAAAGATAAGCTTCATATCATAAACTCAGGACATATCCTTCGTCCGCTGCGTTTTTACTAGACTGCGATTTCGGATTCTCTAATAAAGGACAGGCCCATCAGTATTCATTATTATTCATTAAATGTCGAATAAAATAATAAATACAGTATGTGTTTCCAAGTGTTGGGTATTCTTTAACTGTTTTATTATATCCAAAATAATGCTATTTTTGTCAGCTGAAACAAAAACCAGTTACAAAATTATGAATACAACGTAAAAGCATATCTTGTACATTTTCCCTGCTGTGTCAGCAGACATGTATATATGCTTCAATAAATCAAGATTGATGAATTATTCAGGAATTGCAATTAGGAAATCCAGAAATAAACTTTTCTAATCTGAGTTTGCATGTTACGTTGTCAGTCTGTTAAGAAATAGCACAGTTTCATTCTTTATGTTTGTTTATTTGTCTACAAACCATTAGGAAGTTTGAGTTTTTCACTTTGTTTTTCCATGCTAAACATCTTTATTCCTAATTAATGCCAAACATTAATTAGGAATAAAGCAAAGATATTAAAGACAGATGGAAAGAATATTTTACGGAACTGTTAAACTGCGAAACACAAGGTACAGAAACATTTCAATTGAAACATGGAAAATACCAACAATTGAATATCTTAGAATCCGAAGTTGAAATGGCACTAAATCAAAGCAAAAGAAGGAAGGCAGCAGGGATAGATGGTATAACAACAGAAATGTTACTTGCGTGTAAGACAACAGCAATAACATGGCTGACCAGAATTTTAACATAGCCTGGGAGGCACAAGAGGTTCCAGATGACTGGCAGAGAGCTATTATAGTCCCAATATGGAAGAACAAAGGAGACAAAGAGAATGTGAAACATACAGGTATCTCTCTTTGAGCCAAATAGGAAAAATGTTTGCAAAAATATTGGAGCGAAGAGCAAGACATATATTAGAGCCCCAGTTAAGCGATAGCCAGTTTGGGTTTAGGAGGGTAAGAGCTGCACAGACGCAATATTTACACTAAGACAGATCTGCGAACAAACAATTGAATACAATCAAAGTAAACAGCTTATATTTATAGACCAAGAAAAGGCATTTGATAGAGTAAACAGGTGCAAACTATGGAAGATCCTTGAAGAATATGGCGTCCAAGGACAACTATTAGGTAACATCATGGCCTTATATCAAGATAGCCAGAGTACAGTAAGAACTACAGAAGGAATGACCGACTGGTTCTCCATTACATCAGGTGTTAGACAAGGTTGTGTCCTTTCACCACTACTCTTTATCGCATATATGGATAAAATAACTCAAGAGTCGAATTCAGATAATGATGAAATAAATGAACTGCTTTTGCAGATGATCAGTGCCTGATACATCAAAATGAACAAGATCTACAACATCATATTGACACTTTGAACAATAATTGTGTGAAACATGACATGAAAATCAACAACACTAAAACAGAAATAATGAATATGGGAAGAAAACATAATAATCTAGACATCCATGTCAATGTCACTAAAATAAACCAAGTGAAAGAATTCAAATACTTAGGAAGCATATTCACAGAAGACGGAAAACTAGATAGAGAGATAGAGGCTAGAGTACAAAAAGCAAATGCTGTAACCTACCAGCTAGCCCCATTGTTAAGGCACCCACAAATTTCACAGGCAGCTAAGAAACAAATGATCAACAGCATTTTTATACCTACTTTGTGTTACCAGAGCCAAACATGGACATTGAGCAAAGCGCAGTCACAAAAATAACTACATGTGAAATGCGTTGCCTGAGAAAAAGTTACAACAACACAAGAAAAGACAGAATCACCAACATCAGCATAAGAAAGAAAGTTGGCACAAAACCGTGCTTGAATTATATAGATAAACAAAGAATGAAGTGGTTTGGCCACTTAATAAGAATGCATCCAAACTCCACAGTATACAGAGTCTTCTACAACAGAACATCGGGAAAGAATGCAAGAGGAAGACCACGGAAAAGATGGTTAGATGGCGTGGCAGCATCCTGTGAAAGAGCAAAGATAACAATCACACAAGCCACCAGAACAGCGCAAGACAAAAACAGAAAACCACGACACTGGGCAACAACCCGGTAGCAGTGTGACGACAAAAGAAGAAAGAAGAATGCCAAACATGGGTAATATATAAAGCACAATCACAGAAAAATAAGCACATGTGAAATGCATTGTCTCCGAAAGGTCACCAAAACGCAAGAAAAAAAATCACAAATATTAGCATTAAAAAAATGATGGAACAAGGCCGTGTTTGAATTACATCGAAAAACGGAGAATGAAATAGTTTTGTTGCCTAGTAAGTAAACAGCCAAACCACATAGTCTGTAAAGCCTTCAATAGCACAACATGACGAGAAAAAGACCAAGAAAAAGTGTGTAAATGGTGAGCTAGAATCATACCCAAAAAAATGCAGAAACCGATCCCTCAAGTCACACTTCAAGGACAAATACAGAAGACCACGACTCAGTGATACAATGGATAGAAGGTAAAAGTTTGACAACAAAAGAAGAAGTATTACAGCTTGTACTTTCAGAGCCCTACACACCTTTATCTTTGCGACTTTGTTGAACTCGGTAGGTTTATAAAACGTCCTTTAGAATCTCATAGGTCTGCTTGATTCAATGTGAATGTGGACAGTGTTAAATACTGGACAGTCTTCTACTTTGAAGGAGATTTACAAGTGACTTATTTACAACGTTGAAGGCAGTGGCGGCTCGTGATCGTTTTTGTTGGTGGGGCCAGAACACATTTTCGGAAAATCATGGTTTTGTGTTAGGTTATATTTGAATCCATTAAATAATAAATACACGTTACACATTATTTTGGTGGGGCCCGGCCCCTCTGGCCCTTAATGACGAGCCGCCACTGGTTTAAAGCATGGTAAAGATGAATCGGTCAATTCCACAATAACATCCAGTCACAGGTTTTGAGAAGGATTCATCACGGAAGAGATCATGTTCATGTAGGTTCGTGTTTAGAGGGTTAACGTATCTTTGCCAAGCACGCTCTTCAAACTAAGTCTCTTAATGGTTATAATCAGGGCTGTTGGCTAACAAACATAAAAATAATAATTAACTTCTTACTGAGAATGCCAAGTGCTGCAATGTCGATCACTGATTCGTTAGCCAGACAGGCTTGTTGCCACGATGCACTAGAGCATGGGTTCCCAAAGTGGGCGGTATCGCCCTCCCCTCCCACACAATGGGCGCTGAAGCCTCCCAGGGGGGCGATAGTGGGATCAGAAGCATTTGGGAGGAGTTTTTATTCGTTATTTTGCGATTGAATAATCATTAAAAATTTGAATTCTGCATTTTAATTCATCATATGCTCATCTTACATGATCCATTGTTTCATCAATTTTCTATGTCAAAGTGAAAATAGAGCATATATATATATATAGGGGGAGTTGGCAAACTGTTATAATGTGGAGGGATCGTTACAAAGTTTATGTCGTGCAAAGTGGGCGGTGGGCTGTAATAGTTTGGGAATCTATGCAATAGAGTAGAGTAAGGAAAATAAACAATTGTCACTCGTGTTTACCACCATACAGCGGTAGACTATGGTCTTGGACTTGACAGAGAAGACCATCGCTGAATAAGTTAGACAAGATCCAAAATGAAACGATGAGACTTAAACGCGGTTGCACACGTGACACTTCATGTGAGGCAATGCGCTATGTCCTTGGCTTGATAACGATGGTCATGAGACACAAAATCGCACAAGTAAAAGCTTATCTGAAAATATCCGAAGACACAAATCATCGTCTGCATACTGCCATAAATGAAAACAATAGCAGGCGTTTGAAGAGAGGCCGATCCTGGATGGCCGAGGCAGAGGATGTTATTAAAAAGGTCTGTACTCTAGACGAGCTGAAGCATGGAGATGATTGAATGCCTATATCAGAGGATATGATTGATTACACCAGGGTTGTCAGTACACTTGAAGGCTGCTGTATGGATTGGGCCACTGGCGTCGCCAATGCAGAGATTCTTGCACTCAAGGATCAGCCCTCCGGTCCAGGTTATACCATTATTTACACCGATGTCTCTGTCAGACGCGGAACCAGATCATCGTGGGCTCATTCAGCACAACGAAAAGGTAGCCCACACTGCGGCGCTTTCGAGACAATCATATATCATGACTATGGAGATCACCGCTGCTTCCATGGCTCTCTCATGGGTGGCCGAGCAACAGGTAATCCATACGATTATCATATCCGACTCGATAAATATGCTTCAAAGGATTGAATCTGAAAGTATGCGCGTGGAATGAATGGACAGCATTCGGAGATCACATCTCAAGAAAGTGACATGACTGTACACACCTGGACGTGCTGGAATGCAGGGTAACGAGCGTGCTGACTTTCAGGGCAGAAGTATGGATAGAACCGATGTCATCAATGCGGTACACTCTCTTTTATGTGATGTGATCGAGTCTCAGACACTAAATGAGGGCGAGAATTAGGGGTTACGTTTGGACATGCCAGACAGTGTCGTCTTCGTGGTAGAGAGAGAAGGTATACTAATCAACGTCTCATAGGTACAATGAGCAAATGGACTTTAGCATGGCTGTTGCAGCGGAGGACAGAGCACGCATGGAAATGTCCAATGTGCCATGTCGTCGATCGCATTACATAACATAACTATTTATTGTTAAATTACATCAATCCTGATTTAAAAGTATCGCCTTATGGTCCATGACTACGACTTACTCGTCCAATATAAAACATGCTTATATCGCAGCTAACATTCTACTTAAGAAGGTTGTTCCACTGTCCGATGCCTGTATACATGACAACCCACCCTATTCCTCAAAATACTCGTAAATCATGCCATATATTTACTTACAGTCACATGGACATTAGACGCTAAGATTTATCAACGTGATATTTTGTCTGCAAACTACAACTATGAAAGTGTGAAGCTACACCTGAATATTGAGAGCATGGGCGTCCACCAGCATTTGCACAGGGCGGAGCAAAATGAATTTTTTTTAATGTAGTTGGTAGTTTACTACGTAGAAATGGAGAAGACCAGATTCGGGTAAAACTGTTTTATCAAAAAGCCACACACCCCTTTCTCCTCCAACTATTCCTTACCTTAACGTGTGAACGTCCATGTTTGAGAGGATTGTGCAGACTAATCCTGGTGATAAGCTTGATCCATTATGATACATCACCAGAACATAGAAGTTTCTTTTAGAGTCACACTTTTATATTTTAAGATAGATTACATTTTGTTTGCTTGTTGTGATTTTGGTTTTTTTTATGTACAAATTACAAAAAGCTTGTGTCGAGAACGATCTTTTCATTGAACGGTTGGATTTTGTATGTTGATTATTATTATATAAAACCTGCTTTCCTCATGCTTGAAATAGTTAATGCCGCTGTCATGAAAAGAAAGTAAGGAAATTATAATGATACACTGGGGTCGGATCGGATGTGTGATACGCAGGGAGACTATGTCACGAAAACTGTACTGAGATTGACACCAGAGGGTCAACGAAAAGGTAGACTACCCAAAACGACATGTAGAAGCAAAATAGAACAAGAACTGGATAAGAATCAGCGCCGGATTAGCCTAGTAGCAGAAGTAGCAAATGCTACGGGCCCCGCGCTTCTAGGGGGCCCGCGCCTATGTGACAGATGAAAATAGAAAAAATAACCAGATATTATATAAACACGCAAGCTGTATGAATTTTTAAATGTCGTGTGTGATGGTGCTGAATCCAACGAAATTGAAGCAGAAAATACAGAAGACGTGTCCCACTGTGTAGTAGAAGAGGGCAGTGCTATAGAAGCATCATCATTACCAATATTACCATTAAGGTCAGCAACTCTTCACGATTTAGCCACATTTTTCACAAGACAAACTGAAATCGAATGTACAGCAAGTCCTCCCAATTTAGCCATATCATCTTCAAGCCAAAGAGAGGCAGAAAGCACAGGCCATGCTTCCAATGTAGCAACATCATCTACAAGCCAAAAACACAACGAAAGTAAAATGTACTCCAACGATATTGGTGAATGGCCAAACAACTTCAATCGAGATTATTGGTTTGTGAAAGAAAGTAGCGAAGTGCAACATATGAACAGTGATTTCATGTCTTTAAAAACCCCAAAAAGCTTACGATAAAGAAAACAATCCACGATTTTGTCGAAAGTCGTTTTTCACATACACGCATACACCAACAAACAAAACTCACGTGAGAGATTGGTTGTGTTATACAGAAACTAAAGGACAACTGTTCTGTTTTGTTTGCAAAGTTATTGATTTAGGCTGTACCATAGAGTGACTGGTGTATTTGGAATACTCCGGCAGTTAAAATCTATTACAGCAGAAGAGATCTTGAAAAGAACTCCAAATATTGTCAGCTCTTACCAAGAGGATTTTGAAGAAAGCGACGAACTTATGCAGTTCACTGAACTTAAAATTAATGTAGCTGCTGCTATTAGCAACGAAAAGCATGAGGCTTTGAACTGCACTTTATAAACTTATAATGGAAAATTCATTAGAGTCGTGTTTCCCAAATGTAGAAAAAGTTTTACGAATTTATTTGTCTTTAATGATTACTAACTGCAGCGGAGAACGTTCTTTTTCAACATTAAAGTGTATAAAAAGTGAGTTAAGAAACATGATGGGACAAGATCGTCTAAATAACCTCACCTTAATGAACATTGAATGTAATTTACTTAGAGACATTGATTTGTCTAGTGATATCTCTAAATTTGCTCACATTAAATCGAGACAAGTTTGTTTGTAAAAGTTGTGTTTTATTTTATTATCATACAAAACCTAGGGCCCGCGCTAAAATTTGCTACTGGCCCCGCGCTAGCCTAATCCGGCACTGATAAGAATGAATCACAGCTAAAACACAATACAGAGAAAGGCAAAGAATAGAGAAGAATTGTGTGCATTTGTTGCTGACAAACGCACCATGGGCGTCACATACTAGAGAGAGAGAGACAGAGAGAAAGATATATATATATATATATATATATATATATATATATATAATACAACTATGCATATTCTTGGACTAAGGTAGATAATAAAATGCAATGCGTGTTTACTTATTTTCGACATTTTCTCTAGATTACCTCATATTCCATGTGTAGATAATATTCTTGAATTATAATTTCCAGAGCCCACAAGTTTATTAGAGAATGTTCCAGTAGCAGAGTCCTGGCAGTTACTGGTTTCTTTTTCTCAATTCCAGTATTTTTTATTGGTAAGTGCTCATTGCTGGTAATTTTTTTTTAATACGTAAACGGTAAGAGTGGAGCCTACACATATCTTTCTCATACAAGCTCCCCCCGTATCCAGCAGAAGCGTTGGATTGTGGGATAGATGACTAATAGTGGATAAATTAAGCATAGATTAGTAGTAATAACAGTAGCAGTTATAGTCATAATATCGGTGGAATAGTCGGTAGTCAAGAAGTAGAGGTAGCCGAGATAGCAGCAGTAGTAGAAGTAGCCAAGACAGCAGCAGTAGTAGTCGTCAAGACAGCAGTAGTAGTAGTAGTCGTCGTAGCCAAGACAGCAGCAGTAATAGCAGTAGCCAAGACAGCAGCGGTAGTAGAAGCGGTAGCAGCAGTCATTGTAGACACATCAACAGCAGCGCTAGTTGTAATATTGGTAGAAGTGAGATTGATAACAGTTGTTTTAATAGCTGCAGCAACGCTACTAAGAACTGCGGCAGAAGAAGCCGAATAACAACAATTGTAATCGCAGTGGAATCGGCAGCTTCTTTTTCTTCTTATTCCAACGTTTTCAGACATCGATTTGTATACTTTTAAAGTAGTTAGTGGTCAACCGCAGTCCATGTACATCTCCGTATAGCTTGTCTTGGACTGGTATGGGGCTGCCATGTGTTTTCTCTCTGTTCACTGTATGTTGGACATTCTTGCAGTATGTGTGTCTCTTGTCATCTTGCTGGTGCTGCATGTCAGAAGGGCCTATTTTGTACTTGTTACATAGATGGTACCTCAGCCTATTGTGCCCTGTTCGTAGACGAGAAATGACCACCTGTTCTTCTCTACTTAGTTGGTGGTATGCATCATCCTTTTCATGCCCTCGGTGATCTCTCAACCATTTGTTCTTGTAGGCCATTGTTATCCGTACTTTTACTTCTTCATATGTCATATTGGTGTCTATCAGTGGTAGCCTGATGCCTGCTTTTGCCAATATATCCGCTGTCTCGTTGCCAGGTATTCCGCAGTGGGATGGTATCCACTGTATTACGACTCTGGAAAAGATGTTGCATACCTGGTGTAGTGATGCTTGTAGTTCCTTGAATCGGCAGCGGGTCAAAGGCTCATGAGGTCATGGTGGTAACATGAGCCAGGGTTAGCGAGGGGCGTACCAAGACCCTGCCCCCAACCTCCACGCGGTGACCCTGGAAACAGACTATGGTTCCGGTCTGGCTAAGAGGGGCAGGGATCGGGAGAGAAAACTACTGGTAGTGGTAGCAGTGCAAGTACGGAAACACGATAAAGATACATACAAACAAAATGCACTAATCTTCTGACCGATGTCCAACAAGATATTGCCCAAGTCCCTGAACGCAAAGAAACAGCAACGAAACGTCTCAGACATGGATGAGAAGTGCATCCAGTGACCAAACGTATGCCCACGTAGGGCGAAGCTCGAAGCCCTGAGGAGGGGCAAACATTGCCAGCCCGTCGGCAAGAATAAATAAGACAGGACCGTAACGAATAAAAGTCTACCCTCGTGTTGGTGCGAGAGAAGATTGCAGCTGACCTAGCATTGGTAGCCTGGTGCAGACACATGTACTGGGCAAGGTTTGCCGAGCGCAAAAGAACAAGTTGCGTTTAGTGCATAACGAAACTACCCGCCCTGGGAAAACCGTGCAAGGTACTGTGCGACTAAAAATTAACATCCCCGAAAGAACTGAGGTTGGTGATTCCTAACGGGACTGCCAGCCATGGGGCAACCGGGCAATGTTCGATTGCAGTCGTAACTAACATCCCCGGAATAACTGGGGCGGGTGATGGCGGCGAGCGAAAAATCCACAGTTACGCTGATAGCGCCGACTGAAACGACCCTCTACATTGTTTGTACTCGGCCCCATGCCAGTGCCTTCGACGTTAATTGCAAATTGCCACGTACCAATGCGCGTCTAGAAAAGGCTGAGAATGTTCCTTCTCCGGATCAGACTCAAAAATGTACGGTAAAGCAAGGCCGACAATGTACGGACCTGACAGGAAGTCCGGGTCTGAACATTGGCGAAGGCCGATACTTTAAACGGTGTCTTATACGAGTAAGACGCCGTCCGAGGATAAGCTTACAAGCCCCGAGAAATATTTCTCAGTCAGAACGGGCACGAACAGCGTAACTCACTGTCCCGGCGTAGATCACAAAGCCCAAAAATACGGCAAAGCTGATCGTACCCTAGGGAAAGCTCACCCTAGTAAATCAAAAGCTGGCTGAAAACGAACACCCCACCGAAGGATAAGCAACTGGGCTCCAATAGGTGCTGAAGGCTGGTGCACGTACATTACGTTCGGACGTTTGGCTGTTTATATATCACAATGAGAATGATTAAAACAGGCCTAGAACGATCGAAGAAGAAGAATCGGCAGCAATACCAAATATAGAAGAAGTAGTAACATACAGAGTAGTAGAAGTAACAGTGGCAGAGAAAATATTAAAGTTAGTAGTAGCAGAAGAAGTAGTACAATCAGCAGTATTATTGGAAGTAGTGGTAGTAGAAGAAGTAGTACAATCAGCAGTATTATTGGAAGTAGTGGTAGTAGAAGAAGTAGTACAATCAGCAGTATTATTGGAAGTAGTGGTAGTAGTAGAAGTAGTACAATCAGCAGTATTATTGGAAGCAGTGGTAGTAGAAGAAGTAGTACAATCAGCAGTATTATTGGAAGTAGTGGTAGTAGTTAGCTATATAATTTTAATATAAAATATTAAAATTAAAAATATGAGAACATGCATTTTTCCAGTGGCTACTTATGGTTGTGAATCATGGACCATTACACAAAAACAAGAACGAAAATCCAGTCCTTCGAAACTAAATGCTACAGAAAGATACTACGAATACCATGGACAGAAAAAGAAAGAACACTGATGTCCTGAAAGAACTAAATGGAATTGGCTGATAAACAACATACTATACCGAAAAATTAGATACTTTGGTCACATTAAGCGTCACGATGGCCTGGAAAGAAAAATATTAGAGGGCAGGGTCACAGGGCGCAGAGGCAGATCAAAAAAAGATGGCTACAAGATATTAAAGAAACCATGAATATGACCATCGACGAAGTGGGTGAACTGGCTAGAGACAGAGTGAATTTCAGATGCGCTGCAAAGAGAGCAACGACATATAAAGGATACGCACCTTGATGATGGTAGTAGTTAACAGAAGTAGTAACTGACAAGAACAATTCACAGTGAGTCTGAAAACTGTTATTAAAGTATATATTCAAATATCTCCTCAGATATCATCGTGCTGCTGATGTTGCGGGTTTCCTACAGTCATGCAATGGTCGCAGGAGTTATTCTGGGTTTGGGTGTATTGTTCTGTGTACTAAGCGTCATGCAAAACTGCTACCACTGGAGAGTTGAGAAAAGCAGGGCCGATGAAGGCTTGCCTGTTTATGATAGGTAAGATATTCATCAAGTTATCTGAGACGTTCTTCTTTCTTCACACTTGCTCAATACTGTAGTGCAGCGCTGTCCAACGCGGCGCCTCAGGGCGCCGTGGCACCCGTGTCATACGTTCATTACGCTCTATTTTACTTTGATCAAATTTCAAGAAAAACACAATTTTTCAGTTTTTTCGTGGCACTCCCATGAACACGATCTTTCCGGTTTAGCAATCTTGTATAGTTTTGTAAGCATTCTACTGCCATTCTTGTATAATTGTGTAAGCATTAACCAGCCATTCTTGTTTAATTTTGTAAGCATTCTACTGCCATTTTTGTTTAACTTTGTAAGCATTCTACTGCCATTCTTGTATAATTGTGTAAGCATTAACCAGCCAATCTTGTTTCATTTTGTAAGCATTAACCAGCCATTCTTGTTTCATTTTGTAAGCATTAACCAGCCATTCTTGTTTCATTTTGTAAGCATTAACCTGCCATTCTTCTTTCATTTTGTAAGCATTCTACAGCCAATCTTGTTTAACTTTGTAAGCATTTTACTGCCATTCTTCTTTCATTTTGTAAGCGTTTTACTGCCAATCTTGTTTAATTTTGTAAGCATTCTACAGCCCCTAACACCACCTTTCTGTTTTTTCCCTGAAAGAAGGGTTGGCATCTTTGCCATATTAACATTATAATGATTATTATCAGTAATAGAATTGCAATCGTTACATGGCGCCCGCACTTCCACAACCATTAGACATATGCACCCGAATATATAAAAACGTTGGACAGCACTGCTGTAGGTTATATATTTTAGACAAGGGACAATTACCCTTTGAAAACATGAGACTGTTTATTGTTACGGATACATTTGGTAGTGAATATGTCACAATGATATTACCCATTTCCATTTATGTATGGACATAAGACACTGTTTCAGAACCAATTCCACAATCGGAGTGTGGTGTTTTTTTTCCACAGTAACGGTTCACGGATTGACTCTGCCTTTAGTAAATACCACAGAAACACTGGGAAGTAAAACAATCGTGGTGAACTTGACCACATACCCATATTGCGTGCCGTTGGTCAAAGAAACTTCTCGGCTTCTTCTTCGAACGCTCCATATCGACCACTTGTTAACCACTGTACGATTTGTATGTGATCTGAGCCTAAGAGCGATTGTACGCTGTGCCAGTTATGCGCCTACAAGTAGGCCAGCATATCCGATTTCTGCGCTGCTTTTATTTACTAGGGTAGCATCCTTAGGGCCTACATCAGTAGCCTCTTACGATATGCATTGTAGGGTGCAGTGGTACTATTCTTTGCTTCGCTTGCGGGCTCCGGCACCACACAGACGGGTCTCTTGGCTAAGATCATAGTGTAATGCCCACATGATCGCGACCAAAGAGTTGGAAGCCTTCATAGAGCCTATAGGCAACTAAATTAAACAAATTCCGAGCAGCTCTCATTCGAACTATTGACGACGCTCGGAGATTTTACACGTTTCAACCGTACCTGTGTCCACCCATTGCGGCACTACCGGGTAAGGACCAAATAAATAAAAGAAATAATAATAATACAGGTCTAACATCACATTCCTCAAGATACCAGATGGTATGAAAACTGGTTCCTTTACTTTATAAGAAGCAATAGATAAGACGATAACAGGAGTCAGGGTAAGGAAACCAAAGCTAGCAAAGAACATACTCGCCTGGTAACAGACTACATGACTACAGTCTGGTACAGCGAGTAGGTATCAAAGAGGAGCCACAAATCTGGTTCCAAAAATGTTGTACCAAGAAAGGATATCAGGTAACTTATTGATAAAATAAGGGAGCAAAGTATTTAGGTAAATGATACTACTAAACGTTTCTCTGTGAAGAAAATATAGGTCAACAAAACATACGCTGACGTAAGACGGGTTCTATAGGCAAAGGATTGACTTCATTACACCGGGTTCATATGGATCCGTTCCAGTCGACAGAAATGACACTGCACATGCCTAGAGTGTTGCACAATGTACTAACCCCGTAGCTGCAGTCCAAGGAATGTTATGAAAAATTGTACATGTTACTTGGTCCGGATTCCAACTTACAAACTTCAGGCAAATGTCTTAACCAACTTGCCATAGAGAACCCAACAATAAACGGCTATGGACTATAACTAATGAACATAAGTCGTCACAAGAAAGCTGAACTGTTTAATTCAACAATGGCGGTGCCAGCGTGTTCGTAGCGCGTTGGACTACGGGTGACTAGTCCTCTATAAGTGCGGGCTCAACTCCGCGGACTGGCAGAAGAGCTACAGGTTCCCCAGATTTACGGTGTTCGTGGCACTGAGCCGAAGAGCTTTCAGCTCAAGTGCTTCTGGGAAAAACAGCGCCCAATCTGGACAGCGCATGATCGATCGATGTTCTTCTTTTCTGTATTTGCATTTATAATTAGCAACCCATCTTCATATAATCTCATTTTTTCACTGAACTTAATAATTTTCTTTTTACTTTGTAGTATTATTTTATCAGTTCGATTGTTCTCACAGAAATCAAACTGCCGGACGAACTGTCAGAACAAATATTAAGCATGATGATCTTTTTTTTTATTTCACCTTGTTCTCAAACTTGAACTCATTGCTTATCTACCTTTTTTTAAAAATCTATTCCTAGCCATTTCAGCTTCCCTCGCAGCGCTGTTAACAGATGCAGTCCAAGGAAACACTCTGAATTATGCACACTTGTCTAAGCATTTACGCTGTCGAAGATAATTTTTTACATCACTAGATCGCAAAGTGATTTCGATAACCTCGAAGCAGATGGGAATGTTCTACAAGGTCAAGCCATGAATCTTGTACAGTTCACAAAGCTGAGCGATCTTTCTGCATATTTTGAAGTTTTCTGTCGGCGATGAATATCGGATTATCGCCACAAGTTTATGCTGACGACTAGCTGCATCGATGTCGAAAACAGGGATGTGAAAAAGAAATGTATCGTTTTGAAACTAATGTTTTCTGGATTGTTATCACTCATGTGGAAAATGGTTCTGTGACCGATGCACAATATGTTTAACTTTGAATTTTCACATCAACTGAAGTGCACGCACGTTGCGTCACAGTTAGCATGGTCTTGAACAGTTTTACTTGAGATAACAGCAAAGCGGGCCATTGCTACTTCCACAACAATGAGCGACTCATTACTTCAAGCAATGCCTGATTATGTTACCAAGCAGTCAATTGTACGTCTTTGTATGCAATTTCACTAGATTATTGTTACCACAATTCCACGATTGTTGTGTAGAAGTTTGAAAGAGAGATGTTACTGATGATTTACAAATCTCTTATTGGGAGTATAGCGTTTCACACGTAACGTCTACGTTTGATTGGAAATTTTCCAAAGCGTTTTTTTAACTACTCGTTTTTTCTACTAGAAAATGTATATTGATGGTTCGCAAATGTCCTGTTCAGTTTCTACTGATGGTTAGGATTGTCATATCAAATTTATGATGGTTTCCATTAGTTTATATTTACTTGTTCTATATGGTGTATAGCTTGTGCTTGCTGGAGAAATCTATCCTAGATAAGTTCTTCTGTTGGTTAACCACCTGACTAGCTTCTTCTGGTGATCATGTCATATCTAGTTTCTATTGGTGTAATTGTTCACTAGATAGTTTCTACTGGTGATAGTTGTTGCTAGACAGTTTATGTTGATAATTGTCATTATAAGTTTATATTTGTGATAGTTGTCACTGATAGTTTCTACTGGTGATAGGTCAATGTCCACTGGATAGTTTCTACTGGTGTAGTTGTACTGGATTATGTTTGATAGTTTCACTGGATATTGTCTATCTAGTTTCACTGTGATAGTTGTCGCTAGCTAGTTTCTACTGGTGATAGTTATCACTGGCTAGTTTCTACAGGTGATAGTTATCACTGGCTAGTTTCTACAGGTGATAGTTAGTCACTGGATAGTTTCTACAGGTGATAGTTTCACTGGATGTTTCTACGGTGATAGTTTCACTGGTAGTTTCTACGGTGATAGTTATCACTGGATAATTTCTACAGGTGATAGTTATCACTGGATAATTTCTACAGGTGATAGTTATCACTGGCTAGTTTCTACTGGTGATAGTTTCACTGTATTTCTACGGTGATAGTTATCACTGGTAGTTTCTACGGTGATAGTTATCACTGGATAATTTCTACAGGTGATAGTTATCACTGGCTAGTTTCTACTGGTGATATGAGACAAATTTGTTTTAAAAAAAGATGTGATGTTTTGGATGATATTTGTGTATATTGCTGTGTCACGAAATTCTTCATTGATATTCATTATTATCACAAACATGATGAATGGTAGTTTTACAATAATTTATAAAATACAACAGACTAAATCAATGTTTCAAACAAAACTCTTTATCAAACATCACAAACCAGTAGATATAATTGGGAGTATTGGACATGGAAAAGGGAATGAACTGCAGTTGCTTAGACACTGCCTCCTAGATAAGAACATACAAACTGATGACACTACTGTATTTGAAGGAATTAAGAAAATCAAAATTTGTTTGAGTAAGACACCTCAAATTGTGTATTTAAGACATATTTAAGAATATATTTAACCAGAGAAGAACAAAAACCATCAGCGTTCATACCCCTCAATATCTACTAATATTAGCCTATCTAAAGTAATGTGCTAGTTCAATTAAAAAAAACTGAAATACCAAAAACAAGTGTGGATTTGATCTGTTTCTTTTATATTGTGTAAAACTATCATATTTTATGTTTGGATATTGATATATGTCTTCCTTATTATTGAGAGAATTATGTATCTTTTCTAAGCTTCTGTCTATTTTACTGCAGCTTTACTTATTAAGCAATTTGTTACAAGTTCCATGTGCGTTTGGATGCCACCATAGCTGATATATTTAACTCCTTCGTCCTTCAGAGCCGATAAATGAGCTCACCATTTTTATTGAAAGATGATAAAAGGCGGATTGGCTAATTAGTATACATTGTAATATACATGACTCAGGTTTTTTTTATTACAGAGTGAAAATGTTAAATTTCTTTTGCTTGTTAGTCAAGGGGGAATGTGTGATGTTAACCACATCGCCCATTGTGGGCAGCTGGTCATGAAATGTACAGGTCGCACTCTCTGATATACTAAGCAGGATACTTTACTTTAGCCAAGTGTGAATCTGGCATATGTACCATGACTTGACTTATTCCTCTACTCCTCCTCATGGTGCATAGGACCTCAACAGTTGTTTGCCACTTTTCTCTATATCTGGCTGTATTCTTTATGACCTTCCATGATAGTCGAGCATTCTTTAGTTCCTCAAGAAGACTTCGTCTCCAGGTCCGTTTAGGCGTCCTTTTCTGTTTTCACTGCGGGTCCACTAATGACATTTGACTATATATCTTAGATAGGGTATGTATGCCCAACCATTTTCTCCTTTTAACCTGGGTCATCATGGGTTCTTGCTGTGCTTCTTATCCACATTAATGTGTTTGCAACTCTGTCATACCATCTCAGTCTGAGAATACCATATGCACTATACTGACCTTGTCAACATCATATATTTCATGCCAGTCTACAGAGTACATCTCTATAGCATAAAAACTCCAAAACTAGAAAAATATCAACCTACTCCTAACATTATAGTGAGCGAACCAGATATTGAGTAAATTACTCGGACTAGGCCGCAAAGAAGTGTCATCACCTTGAAGTACATAGACCAACAATATCATAGCACCATCAGGACATAAATGCATAGATGTATCAAACACAAATGCAATAGAAAATGGAGGAGGTAGAATCTTTCTGAATCTCAGTAACACCACATAGAATAGATTATCAGTAGCAACTAGTTACCTCTGAAGTAGGAGAACGCAAGCTTATATGGCAGGGGACATTAATAAGGAAAGCAGACCATGCAAAAATCAGCCAGAAGCGCCATGCCAGGCGCCCTGACTAGCCTGAATTCATAGTGGGCGAGTGCAAGAAGAAGAAGTAGCAGCTGGAAAATTATCTACTAACATCACAGAAGAAGCTCTGAAGACTGGAGTAGAGATCCAAATGCATAAAGGTAAATAGTTCTTTTCACGGATGCACTAGCAGCAGGTGCAACACTAAGGAGCCAAACAATTCAAAACTAAACGACCTCTAAGAGAAACACTATACAAACTAGATCAACAGTTTAATAGAGCTGTGATAAATTGAATCACATTGCATTGCAACATACCTTGGTAATGACGAAGTCGAACTATTGGCAAATGAGAAAATATGTGTGTCTATATGATTAAAATATTTCTATGTTAGTCTCTATTTTCTACCCAAGAAAAGCATGAAGTGTACTCTCCGTTATTCATATTGTATTTTTTAGTTGTAATGAGCTTTCCAAGAATTATTATGTTTGGTAAAAATTGTTTTACAATGACAGCAAAGTTTCTGGAAGATCACAGAACTTTTGTTTTACAGAATAATGTTGAAAATCCCATGGAATGTTAAAATTACTAATGCTGATTTGTTGATAGGAGTTCAACACACAAAGAAAGCTCATTACCCACATAAGAAAGATGATTATTATTCTTCGAGCATGTCATGTGAAAGAAGGATAAGAACACATGATGACAATTAGCAAAATAAATGGGGATGAAACAGAACATCAGAGAATAAAAATGTTATATAGTCTAACCGCCCAGTGGTTACCGTGGCCCAAATTTGGGGTGTAAAGAATAGAATCACTGTTACCTGCCACGCATGTCATACTAAGGAGGTTTGGCTGAAATCGGATGCATGTGTCCTAAACGTGTAGAAGTCTATGCGTTTAGGAACCTACCAAACCAATGTGCAACGTATACATGTTCTTGGCAAAGATCAAACATATCACAAAGAGTGATTAAAATGGGCCGTAAATAACGAACGCAAAGAAGAAGAAGATATAGTCTAACACCATGGCATGGAAAAGGTCAACATCTGAAGTGATAGTCAGTACTTAGAAGATGTTTGTTGTGATCCATGATCACTATATCTGTTGGCCTGGCACATGATGATGATGAACTATTTTGGGTTGGTTAATTCTACAACTGGTATTAAAATGATGTGCTACTACACACAAAGAAATGATTGCATAAAATTAAATTTTGTAAACACATCTGTAGTGTTTTAGTTTATTCAATTTTGCATATACTGAAAATAAAATATTTAGAGCATAATTTGTGATTGAGCCGCATTAGCGTAGCTGTTGGTGAACTCACTTCTTAGGCTAGTGGTCCAGGTTCTACAGTGGGCATGGAATATTTTTCAACTCTAACAGTGCTCATATCAACCCAGCTTCAATTGGGTACCAGTAAAAGCAATGGGAAGTAAAGGCAATTAACGAAAATACATGCCTGACACCATATTACATAATATACCTTGAAGTGGGTGGAGGTACTGGTACAGACAATGATCAGAGAAATTACCTTTATTTTTGTCCCTGGGCACGCAGGAGTTAGGGGTAATGAACGAGCTGATAGATTGGCTGGCTTAGTTACAATATCAGAGGGAGCTGCAATGGATCGAAGTGACATTCTTCATGCATTGAGAAGAGTCTTTCCGAACAGGAGTTTCAGGGCTGTGAATCCCACTCGCTGACCAGATTGAAAGAGATGGGTGTCAATATTGGTGCAGCCCGAAAAGAACGACATACTAAATATGCAAAGAGATTGATTAATCAACATCGAACTGGCTGTTGGGTCGCTGGACGCTGCTGGATCTGCTGAGGGTCGGAGCACCTATGGACGTGTCCGGAGTGCTATGATGATAGTCCTCATATAACTGATACCTTGAAGTATGAAAAAGGGTTTCTTTACTTTTTTTACTTTACAATTTGTGATTGGTTATTAAACCAACACATTGGAACTCCAGACAGTTATATGTGCTCAGTCTCCCTCAACAGATATGCATGCTGATGGTTGCCATGACTTGCTGGTTAAATACATTTCTCATTATGTCTGATTTATTTCAAATGCAGAATAAGTGTGCCATCAATTGCAGTGTTCTCATAAAAGGCGTCAGTGAGTGTCAGTTCTGTATGCTCTATTTTGCTCTGTACGGACCGTTCCATATGTACTGGCTAGAATACTTCAGCCAGATTGTGCACTATGGTGCATCTGTTAACACAACATCATCATAAGCACTTGTATTATCTACTATCAGCTGCTTAATTGCGAAATCCACTTTCCTATTGTTCCAATCTCTACATTCTCTTAAACGAGTAATGATGGAGTTGTTGAAGTTTGCTATATTCTGATCTATCAAGATCCACTCTTTCCCTTTTAGTAGGGTCACAACGGTGGTCATCTGGTCTATCCTGATTTCAGCTTACATCATCCACAAAATGCAGTTCTTGATTCTTGTGTTCTTAAATTAGTATTCTTGTGTAGTGGGTGTCTCTTGTCTGCAGCAACATACCTACTGGCTTTGGTTATAGTACAAATGTACAGACAGATTGCCACACATGTAGGCCTATATCCCCTACATATTTCTCTGGTGCAGCATATGTATGCCTTCGTTCTGAAAATATCCCAGGTCACACTGTGATCCCTACATCATAGTCATATGTCACCAACCACAGACATAACCAATTGATGGAACACCAGCATATGGAACGCTGCGGTAGCCTAGGATTTACTCCATGGCTGTTTACTAGATGTGAACCCAAATCATACAAGAAACATGATACAAAACAGAGTGCTTTATTCTTTTAAAGATAGCCAACAAAACAATCAAATTTTCAACATATTTAACATGTTCTAGTAGAGAGAATTTAAATCTCAGAACAAAATATCAGAAATAACAACAAATGATTTACTGGTTCAAACATTTTACATACACCAACTAAAATAGAATCAAGGTTTAGATGTGATAATAGACCTGGTATAATATTCAGAAGTCACAGCTTGGATGTGCTAGAAAGACGACTAACAATGGCTGTTTTTGCTTACTTAATCGACCGTAATCGCTAGCTAACTATTTCTTTTGACGAGGCGCTGTGTCTTTCTGAGCGGTTAGATTCTATCAAGATGTTCCTTTTTGTTGTTTGTGCTTCCCAAAAGTTACCTATACATGCACCCGAGTGGTTACTGGGGTCCAAATTTGGGGTGTAAAGAATAGAACCACTGTTACCTGCCATGCATGTCGTAAGAGGCGACTAAGGAGGTTTGCCTGAAATCGGATGCATGTGTCCTAAACGTGTAGAAGTCTATGCGTTTAGGGGCCTACCAAACCAATGTGCAACGTATACACGTTCTTGGCAAAGATCATACATCGCAAAGAGTGATTAAAATTGGTCGTAAAGAACGAACACAAAGAAGAAGACTTATACATGTCTAGAATTTATTTCTTATGATGTTCATTATTACTGCCAGAAGCCAGTATAGATACAAAAGCATCAACTAAATCAAATGTGGAAACAAGTTTTAGTAACAAAACAACACACAGAAAAACAATATGTGTGTTACAGGTAATTATAATGCAATAGGCATTAAATAAACAGTAGATTGTTTATATTTAAAATGGATGAAATAATATGGATAACTCTTACAAAATTCATAGATATTCACTGCATAATCAATAGCTACCAATACTATAAGAAAAACCTTACACTCCATTCAATAACAAAACAGCAGAAATAGATAGATGTGCCATCCATTAACTCTAGAGTACGACAAGCCACCTGGAAAAACCACTTGGACAGTACCAATTTCCCTGCAAGGTACCTCACATGCCAACATGCTTTATTAAAAACAAATACTTAGCGGATCCAATATTTGTGTACAATTCTTTGCAGAATACAGATGAATTTATCAAGTATAGCTTTCAATTATACATATATTGATATATGAAATAGTGCCATTACAAATTGTATTCTAAATTTCAATACATAAAGACATGGTTTTATTGTGTGTAAACTAGGAGTTATTCTTTTCAAAGACATGGGAGAAATGTTTCAGAATCTACTTTTAAACCACGAAAGCAGTATTTACCAAAGGATGAATATAGCCTGCAGATCACATTACATCTTTTACCATTCAACAACCAAACAAGCCAAGCGAAACTGATTGCAGCCATTTTCAAACTATAATACTAAATTCACATGCATAAAATGTTATAGTAATTGGAACTCACACTAAGATCAAACAAAAACAAAATCAGTTTGCAGATACAAAGTGATTTACACCAGTAATGCAATTTACTAATTGAGATTTCTTGAAGAAAGACTGATCAAACAACTTAGTACATGTTATCTTCATTAATTATGAAAATCTAAATGATGGAAATTGGAATGGAAAATCAAATTTTAAGACTAATTTGGACCTTACTGATAAAGAGATAACACATTTCACTAAATACATAAGGACATTTTAAAAGGAATAACCATGTCCAGTATCAATAGCACTTTAACAAGGAAAAGCAAAGTCAAAAGCACAAAAAAAAGTCAATTATTAACTAGTAGGCGTCTGTGGTTTATTGGCAGTGAGCTCGATAACAACCCAAGAGTATCTGGTTCAAACTCCACGGCAGACAGTTTGGAAGCAAATTTGTTCTCGTAGATTATTATGAACGGTAAAAATAGACCCCATCGTTCAGAAAGCAATGGCAAACTATTGATCGTATAAGTGGTGTCTAGGATCAACGACCCATTTACTGTGGTTGATGATGGCGTCCTGTAACGGATATGCCATGATTTTCATTTTTCATAAACTAGAAACAAGTTTTGTTGATTTGTTTACTTTCAAAATGTCTATTCTGAGAAGGTCAAGGGACAAGCTATACAAAATGATTTACACTGGTGTTCAAGTCAATGGAGAAGCAATATGTGCAGTAAACTTTGCTGGATATCAAGCAATCACAAAAGGAACAGATACACTTATAAAAACTGCTCACCAACATCAACCAAAGTATTGAAAGGAATTTAGTAGTAGTATAAACATAAAAATGAAAGAAATGGTAGTCCTAATGGACACTCAAGCCCAAAAATATCAATATCGAGGTAGAAAGTAGGGTTATCAAACAATTACAGAGATTTCCAAAGATTATGGACAATGTCTGCTAAAAAACATAAATAATAGAACGTAGTTCTTATACTATCATTTTTCTTTCCTTTGTCCCTCCTTAAACATCACATTTTGACTCCATTGTTTTCTTCATACCCTGATGGGCATATCTTCAACAATCATATCCAGTATTGTTTACCACACGACTATGTGTATTGTCTCAGTGCACACATAAAACACTTTTGTACTGTTGGCTAACTAAGCTGATACAAAACGCTACATACTAAAAATATGTACATCACGAGTTATATTCGTAGCGAGCCATCTTGAAAGTCATCCAACTGTCTAGGTCTAAAATTATTACTTGGCTCTTTGGACCTATTTGCATTCTATTGCATACTACTATTCTACAGGATATGAATGGGTCAAGCAGTGTAATATTTGACAATGAATTGAATATTCAGTACAAACCAGGTTATAACATTTGATGCAGTAAGAGCAAAATGGGTAGCATAATTACGAAAAATATTGTGCTGATGCACATTCTTGAACCAAGTGACAATGTTTATAATATAATTAGATAAAAGTGCATACTGCAACATTGTCATCAGGACTCAGATTCGATGAGCAGCATAGTGGATACCAAACATTATAATATCATAGATTTGAGAACATGACAGTTTCAAAGCAAATGTTATTTTTTTCTTTTTCTTTTCGTCCTCTTTCAACTCAGACGAAGTTTCATCTCTGAAACTGATTTTTGCGTGAAAATCCGTTTTCCAATTTCTTACAATGGCAGCATGTGCACATTGTAAATTACTTTACACTGGCAGCCGTGTGCTCAATGTACTCGTAATTAGTATTCCTCGCCATACAGGCAGATTTTCTCCGACTTCAGAGGTACTCACGTTATCGTCCTGAGTAAGACCAGGGGGCTCGAACAAATGCCGGATAGTGGGTTCGAACCCGAGCTATGAGGCGCCTCACAGCTAGCAGGCCGAGCTACTATCAACTACTCTAGGCAGTCCCCCAAAGCAAATGTTATAACTAATTAGGTATGAGAAATTTGTTGAACATCAATAAATGAGAGAATTCCAACTGTCAAATATGATAACAATTGAAACACTGGGATTTTGCGCAACACAACAAAATATAATTGTATTACACGGTGAACACTGAGTTTGGCTATTATTCTTATGTACACATGAATAAGACCAGTTGCAAGAGCGTACAACCTGAAAATGGAATCATCAAGAGGAAAGGGCAGACCAAGAAAAAGATGGGTTGATGGAGTTACAAACATCTTAAAACTCCACAATACCACACCATATCAAGCGACCGAGCGTGCATTATCTCAGAAACCGATCATCAGTTAAACCTGCTACGCCTAGCGGCAAAACAGCAGAGAAGGACAAAGAAGAAGAAGACACATGAATATAAATCTTCACATTAAACTACATTTGTCCATAGCAATGATCAGTGTTTTTGAATAATCAATATTTCTTATACCTCAAAAAGTCACTATAATGATAATATATTTTTACACAAACAGTTTTCGGTTTCAAGATGGCGGTGAGCGATTCTCTTTATTTTCGCTATGTGGTGATTATTTCGTTATATTCCAGTGATTGTGCCATTTCATTTTCTCAAATTCTTAACACGGGATATTTATATTCATCGTCGGAATTCTGTTTTCGATGGATGGCCATCCTTTAGTGGGATGAAGTCTGATGCTTCACCGATAACTGTTTACCGACACACCATGTTCATGTTAGCATGAATATCAAGATACCAATCCAAGCTTAAAGTGTGTTCTGTGATTTATTACTTGTAACTTGTTACTCTGGTGATTGGATGTCATGAGTTACCAGAATTAAGATATACTGACAATACAGTGTTATTATCTATATCACAAAATGGCATAGATAACTAGATACGGTCACTTTAAAAAAAAGCAGCGCCGATCAAAACCTTTACCTCAGTATGCTGAAAACAAAGATTTTACAACTGATAAAACAGAATTGATGGCTAATATGTGTGTCAACGGCCACAAAATCAAGAGTCTACAACTTTGAATACCTTGGGGAATTGCTGACAAATGACAGGAATGCTATAAAAGAAATAAAAGAAGGCTGAACATTGCTTTGCAAAAACTAAAAGAACTAACCTACCTATGGAAGGGAACTGAGATAAGAAAAGAAAATCAAGTGTTTAAGAGGGGTCAAAGGCGCTGTCATAGGGACGTGCCAGGTTTAGTGAGCTGGCACTAATCAAGATCCTACCATACCTCCATGTGGTGACCCTGGAAACAGACAAGAGGATCCTGTCTGGCTAAGCGGGTATCGATCGAAGGAGAGCTATCCCGGTATAATTAGTGGTGCAGATGCAGTTACGTTTGATGAGATCTGCTCGCAACACAGACAAGCAGAATCCCAGAGTGATTATTTCTGCACGTCTCTCCCGGCCGATAGGAAAAGCTGAATAAATAAAAAAACAAATCATAAGAATTGACAAGGAATCCTCAAATGGTAAATTTGTGCATTAGCAGCTAGCTATTTCTTTTCCACGCACATAACAAATTGCACGTGAGTAGGATATCATCAAAATCCTAGACAGTGCGAAGGAGTTATGTGCACTGAGATCCTCCTGTATGGTACTGATTTCAGTATGTTTACATTTAATTTGACAACAATGGCTGACAACATGATTCAGGCAAGACACGGTCACGACGACGTGGAAAGTGAGGTAGCGGAAAACAACTAGTTGGACAATGGTGTAAACGTCTTAAATGTCAAAAATTAGGCAAAAATACAAGAATTTTATACTGGAATTGCACCAGTGTGAAATAGCGGAGGCCCATACTCGACCGACTAATAGACGCAGCTGACATCATGTTACAAGAAACTAAACTAGGCAACGAAGTGTTGCGGCTCACCGGCTACACAGCATTTTACAACGGAGAGCATCATGGTCAGGTGGTACTAGGAAGACAGAACATCCACGCGGCATCAGTGGACATGTCTACATGGAGTAACGAATATGTGCACCTACTTGCTGTGTGAATACAGTCCATGTGACTGCTTTTTACACTAATAAACGTCTATGTCTGCAATGCGAGCATGGATACAATGTCATGGCAGTTTTTAGACGACTTAACACTAATCAGAGACCATGTCATCATCTGTGAAGATTTCAATGCCAGAGGAACGCAATGGGGTAATGTTCACTCTAACCCTCAAGGTGAAGGACTTGAAGAAGCACTCGTCAATACGAACCTACTGTGTATCAATGACAAAAGGACCACAAGAATAGCCCGCCGTCCAGGAGACAAGACAGTGTTATTGACTTGACATTCGCAACACCGGCATTGACCACGATGTGTAAATGGGATGTCCTGGGATTTCATGAAAGTGACCACCTCCCATGTGTGGTGTTAGTTAAAAAAAGGTAATGCACAAAGTCATCGACTGCGAAGGAAAATCATATATGATAACACCAGTGATGACATAACTAGCAGAATAAGACGGTCAACTTTTAAAACGTACACAGGAAAAGTCACTTAAGCTTTTCTGGCGATTACAACAATCCATGACTGCGACTACCCATCAATACAATATGCCTGACCTCAAAGGAGACGATCACAGTTGGCATAGAACGGATGAGAGCAAAGGATTATTACTGTTAAACCGATGTTTGGAACAGACAAAAAAAAACAAGCACTGAAGAGCGGAAACAATTCAAGGAAGCCTTGGAAAATAGATGCAGAAATGATACACTGAAAGATCATTTCTATGTCATGGTAGATGAAATAAAAACAATCCTAAAAACATAAAAAAGCGCATCACCAGGACCAGATGGGGTCAGATACGAAGATATTGCAAAACTAAGAGATGAAAAGCTTGCAGAACTATGCAGTGAATATAACAATATAAGAGTAGCTAAAATAGATGAAACATGGTTGCAGAGACACTTAATTCCAGTGCAAAAGCCTGGCAAGAAACCATTTCTAACAAACAGCTATCGCATAATCAGCATGCAAAACACCATCGGGAAACTTCTGGAAAAAGTTATAGCTAACAAAATCCTGTACGTAACTGAACAAAAACAAAAATGCAGACTACCATCATCACTGGAAGGTTACCGGGACATACAGGGACACATGGAGCAATGCTGCAGTCTTTGCTTATGACGTATATGAGGGCTTACATGAATATGAAGGCGTGTGCGGTTGCCCTGGATCTGGAGGATACATACAACAAGGTGCTCTTCGAAAGACTTATACAACTAATCAGTATAAATGTTCCTCCAACACTTATCAACTGGATAACGTCAGTGTTGTTCCAATGACAAATAGTTTTCAAATGCAGCAAATGGGCCTCAGAACTAAAAATAATATATCCGGTACTACCACAGGGGTCACCACTATCCCCGATTTTATTCAACATACACACCATTGAAGTGACAAAGAATAAGAATACGGGGTTGGGAAGAACTTTATTCTATGCTGATGACATACTGATGTACCACCAAGGCAAAGACAGAAGTAAGATTGTGGAAAAACTTCAGGATGAATTGAAACACATTTCTAAGTTGTGTTAAACATCTACCTCACAAATCAACACAGCAAAAGCTACTGTAACATGGTTCTCCCTCAACAATCATATAGTGAGGACAACTAACCCGGCCATACATATGGATGGGAAGGAAATACCTAGGGCTGACACTATGAAGTATCTAGGAGTACAGCTTGACAGAAGTCTACACTATAAGGGACAAGTGGATACCATGATTACCAAGGCCAGAAAGGGACTGGCGGCCATGAGGGTCATGGCTGCCATATGTAACCGACAACGCCTGCTAGTCATTCTCTATCAGGGGTTGATCCTGTCTGTCATGAAATATGCATTGGCAATACTCACTCTTTGCGGAAGTCAACAACCTGACTCGTATATTACTTGGCTCAAAACATACACCAAAATTTGATTTTTGAATGTAAGAACGATGGCCACAGCTACAAAATCAGCACAGATGGCTGAAGAAATGAAGAGATACAAGCTGGACATATTGGGGTTAAGTGAGATGGCCTGGAACAGATAGAAGAGTAGTTAGTGTATTAACTTTCATATATTCAGGGAGAGAGGATGGTAAACATTTTGAAGGAGTGGGCATAATGATGACACCTAGAGTAGCAAAGAGCATGTTAGAATGGGAACCTATCGAGTCAGATTAAAGCCCGCTTCAGCACCAGGCATGTTAATATGACAATCACCATCATCAAGGTGTGTATCTTTATAGGACATTGCTCTCTTTGCAGCATCTGAAATTCACTCTGTCTCTAGCCAGTTCATCCACTTCGTCAATGGTCATATTCATGGTTTCTTTAATATCTTGTAGCCATCTTCTTCTTGGTCTGCTTCTACGTCCTGGGACCCTGCCCTCTAATACTGTTCTCTCCAAGCCATCGTGACAATATGACAATACTAGTGTTATGCACCAACCAACGAGGCTGACAATGATAAGAAAGACATGTTTTACAAGCAACTGCAGGATCAAATTAACAAGACCCAAAAAAAAAAAACCTGTTATTAGTAACAGGGGGACTTTAATACCAAGGTTGGAAGTGATAATGTAGGGATAGAGAGAGTTATAGGAAAACAAGGAATAAACACAATGAATGAGAACGGAGAAAGACTGGCTGGGTTATGTATGCTGTGGAACTTAGTAATTGGAGGTACGATCTTTGCCCACAAGAAGATTCATAAACTTAATTGGCACTCACCTGATGGAGTGACCAGGAATAAGTTTGACCATATGTGCATAAATACACAATTGAGAACATCATTACTGGATGTCCATACACACAGAGGGGCAGATGTAAGAAGTGATCATAATTTTTGCATAGGCAAATAGAAAATTTAGTCTACTAAAAAAGCACAACTACGAATAGACAGTCAAAGGCTACACAATAAAGAAGTAAAAGTGGAATATCAGCTGGAACTTAAGAATAGGGCGATATCATTATTTACACTGGTGGCTCTGTTAAACACGGAACCAGATCAGTACAATGAAACGGATGCACATTTAATGAGGACTGTTATCACCTTTGGGACAACATCAAGCATGACTATGGAGATCACCGCTTCCTCTGGTGCTCTTTCGTGGGTGGCTGAGCAACAAGCTCATGTGATAGTCTCAGACCCTGAACCGTTTGCGAGAGTTAAGAGTTGAGTTTGGATATGTCTGACAGTGTCTTCTTAGAGAGAGAAGATGCCCTAATCAACTTCTCATGGGTAAAGTGGACTGGGATGGCTGCTGCTGTGGAGGACGAAGCACGCATGAGAATGCCCAATGTACCATGACGCTGATGGAATAACATAACATATATTATTCAGTTTTGTTCCTGCAAGTAGAATATGTCTTGTCATCATGATTTATGTTTGATTATGTCTACTACTCTATAACCTTCTTGATACTGGCATATTTCCTTACTTTTCACATTTAAGACATTGTCTATTTGAATGTGAGAATTGGATGGAAAAAACCATAGACAATGGCCATCCCATGGGCACAAATATTTTTATAATATCAGTCAAATAAGCATAAAACAAGTAAATGTTCATGCAGACGATACATATGACTAATAGGGTCAACGATAGCGAAGTTGATAAAGTGAATATGTGCAACAAAAATTCTGGGGTTTGCAATCAACTTGGACCAAAATTTCTCAGTGCACATGGTATGCAGTTAGGCTACCAGAAACCCTGATCCTTTACTTGGGAATCTAAATTACAAGTACCTCTGAAGTTGGAGTATGATCTCTGGAATGGCACAGGACATTGGTGACAAGGAAAGCAAGCCTTCACAAAAAATCAGACAGAAGTGCCATATTAAGCACCACGACATCTAAATTTACAGTAGACGAACGAGAAAAGAAAAAAAAATTAATATTGCTTATTTACATCAGATGGAGATATTTCAGTTGCAGAAGCTGAAAATGTTCATCAATTTCAATCATGTTTATCTTTTATACAAACCAATATGCAGTCAGTTTTATATGGGTACCCACTGAAAACATTTAAATGATTTTGACATTTGGCAAGATCAACAAGACATAGAAACAAAAATACAACTAAACTGTATAATACATGCATTTTTATAACAAGCATTTACGGCAGATTATGATAACGAACAATATCCAGACCTTCGAGTAGGATTATTAATTATAATATGGTCCTATTCGCAAGAGCAGATTAACTATAGATTAAGATCAAATCATGAGTGATATTTCACTACAAATATTTTGCAATTGTCTCAAAATGACAATGTCTCACATGTATTGAATACCTGTGAAAAAAGAATCATTTCACAAAAATACAACAATGCTTGTTTTACCACGGAATCGTGTATTGACCATCAGTTAGTCAAACGTATATTTTTAGACCAGCGAATGTACCACTGAATATAGTTGACTATACAAATAAGAAACCACAAACGGGTAAAAGTGATAAATGTGTTACATCAGAAATCCCCTTTACGGACGATACTGATTGTTTTATTCCAAAAAGATCTACCTGGAACTACATATGAAAGGAAATTTATTAAACGATATGGTGAAAGAATGACTGTTGCTAGTGAACCCCTCACCTAAAGAAGTGCACCTTATAACATTGAGAAAAGTCAACGAATGAGAGCTGACCAAAATTCTTCCACTATCTTGTTGTGGTCCTGGTAACAGACTGCATCCCTTCAGTCTAGCTAAGGTAGTAGGGGTCAAATGGAATGGCAAACTCAGTCCCAAAAACGTATTGATGAAAATATATGTGTTGGGTCAAAACATGTATATATTGCAGTCTCGATGTAGACTGTAATATAACATAACAAATACCATTTTCAATGCAAACAAAGAAGATGTGTGTATTTCGATTCAAAGTAAATCCAAATTGTTTGACAAAAAAAACCTTCAGTGTTAAATGAACTGACTCAATTCAAGCAATAGTGCAGCACCATTGCCCTTTTGATGTTTAATAATTAGTGTGAAATATAGAAGTGTTTCACTAGAAAACCACACATAAAAATCAAAATATATGCTAAAATACTGAATATAGAAGAAAGATATATTGCCAAATCAGAAGCTGAGTAAGATACATTTTGGATTTTGAAAATGATTGGGAGGCATAGAGATTCTTTGTTCGGTAGATATGTGAAAGATCTATTGGTCGCAACATTAAATTGAACCGAGTATTCATGACCAGGAGTAGATAGAAAACAGAGCAGGACAATAATATAACATTTACGGCATACACTGTAAAATTAGATAGTATTAGATTCTTTTATCAAATACACAAAAGTGTTGTCAAAACAACTGTTGAATAGTCAATGTAATCGTACAACAACGTAAGTTCACAACAACAGCTGTGATACATAGCTCAGAAATGAAACCTCCCCTTGTCTTGGTCACCCGCAGTAAAAGTTTAAAGAAAAATTATTTTCATAAATAAGATAGGGTTGCCAATAGCGAATTCGATAACATGCTGCGCTAGTGGTCACATACAAGAGAAATTCTGCGGATCAAGGTAAACACGGATCAAAAATTCTCGGCATACGGTACATGGTTAGACTACAGGAAACTTGATCCTTTTTGGGGATCTAAATTACAAGTAATCAGTCAGAGGTGTCATATTAGGCACTACGATGGCACTTGAAATCATAGCTCGGAACGGAAAAATTAATGTAAGTATATGTCTGCTTAAAGTTCCAAATGGTCAGATACGACGGCTGGGGGAGGACAGTGGAACTTCTTCCAACGTTTTCAGACAACGATTTGTATACTATTAAAGTAGTTAGTGGTCAACCGGAGTCCATGTACATCTCCGTATAGCTTGTCTTGGACTGATATGGGGATTGGCCATGTGTTTTCTCTGTTCCGTGAATGTTGGACATTCTTGCAGTATGTGTGTCTCTGTCATCTTGCTGGTGCCACATGTACATATGTCAGATGGGCCTATTTTATACTTATTAAACAGATGGTACCTCAGCCTTTTGTGCCCTGTTCATAGACGGAAAAATGACAACCTGTTCCTCTCTACTTGGTGGACAGTGGAACAACTTTCAGAAATGGAGTGTCAGCTGTGATATAAACCAGTTTTATGCTGGACAAATGAGTAGCATGGGACCCGTCTCATGCAGGACAGGACGGGTGACAGGTGGCACTGATACACCTTACGAAATACCACATATATCGTATGACAGTAGCCACCACGAAAAAAAGAATTGCTATAAACTTTTGACATGGGGAAGGCAACCTAGGAAAACAAGGAAACCAACCCAGGAAACACAGTGAGACCCCAGAATGCGACAGCACAGAACCCAACTCGAGCGGTAGATGTTCTTGCTGCAACCAACTCACTCCATAGCTATAGGTTAAATGCTAATTCTCTCTCTTTCTCGTGGACATCCTTTTCTACTTCTATTAATACTAACCATGCCTTACAATCCACTTGCAAGATGGAGGGCTTGCCCTGCAAATAATCTTGCAGAAGGCCTCAATCCCTAGTGGGAGTTAAGAGGAGGCAGAAGAGAGGTAAAAGCGCTATCAAATCCCTCTTCCAGAAGGGCAGGTGTGAGCATACCCTGCCTAAAGAACAGGTACTGAAGACTGAGGTACAAGGTCAGCAACAAAGGTAACACGCAAACCACATAGAGATCTACACAACATATATACAAAAATCATCAGGTTTGCATGTGAACTTCCCTCAGGCAGGAGTCATGCCGGATTCTGAGCTGTGACAGAATTCACCCATGTGTCCCTTTTTCCTGCCTAATGGAACCAAGAGACAGAAGACAAAAGTAACTGGCCAACCAAAGACTTCCAGAATATGATACTTGACTTCCTGCTTCAAATATACCATGAGGAGATAAGGACATAAATTGGAGAAGCTTCATTTGTAGCTGACATGTCTAATGACACAACAGTTTTTCGGAATACTCAAATCGTCATTGTTATCTGGTATGTGTTGAATTTTAAGATATTTGAGAGGTTTTTTAAAATTCTTTATTCCAGAAAATCAAACGGCAGATGGCATATCAAAAAGTATTCTAGAACAATTAGACATAATAATCCTTTAAGATAGTGGAGAAAACTTGATGCTGCAATTGTCATGAACGGCAAAATAAATAAATATTCTTAGAAACACTGCACCAGAAGTTGTGAAGAGCTATCTCTGAATACGAGGAAGGTTTGGTTAAACCTACATATTTTAAAACATATTTATTTGTGAATTTAAAAAAAACGTGTTTCAGAATGCAAGCTACTTGGAACAAGAGGTGAATATGATTACATCTCCGGATTACAAAATTGACTTTTAATTAACTTTTTTAACACAATGCGCCAAAAAATAAGATAACTAGAACCAAGAGGTAGAGTTGATTAACCTTATAACCAGGGGTGACTGGTCATTAACTCATTCCATGCCTTAAGCCGCACACTGCACCACAGTGACTTCTGTTGCACGCATTAAGCCGTACCCTGCACCATTCAAGTTGTTTCGTTCGCCATTCGAATTGTTCCGTTTATACGTCTTTCTAGTTTTATTTCAACTAATTTTAGTTTTTAATAGTATTCTTCCGGTGCCTCCACTTAAATAGCGTCACTTTCACTTTTGATTTCATCGCTCATTCACCCACGCTTTCAATATGCTTCAAGTTTATTTGTCGTCTACAGACGCATTTTTGTAAACAAATCAATATGGAACCAGGCCCATCAAGTAACAAGCGTACTATACGTGTATAAGGCGCTAATTTTCTTAGAAAAGTGCATGAATGATTCAGATAATAGTAGTATTAGCGATGATTCAGATCCAGAATATATCGAAGTGAATCAGGCAAACGAGAATCATAACCATTAAAGCCCAACTGGAGCAGCTAGCTGCAGCCAGTATGATTCCGATACTGAGCCGCCTGTGCCAAAACGTCCCCGAGATCTGCTGTAAATACAGGTACTGGAAACGGCAGAGGTAGAGGAAAATTTGCAGCTAGAACAGCTGCCCCAGTGGTAAGAGAGGAATGGCAGGAGATAAGAGAAGGCTCTACAAAAAATGCTTTCAGATTTCATCCAAAGCAACAGCCAAGTGTGTCTTCTGAGTCAGGGCTTACTTCAGATTCAACAGCACTTGAATGTTTTTCATGGCTGTTTGATGATGAGGTCTTTACTTATGAAGACAATAAATTCCTATGCCAGGAGTAAAATTATTGTCAACACTCCATCTCTCCAGCAATCAGTGTTCTCCCGTTGGGTTGACATTACGTCCCACGAGGTTGACAAATTTCTGGCCGTAATGATTATGATTGGAATTGCCAGACGGCCTGAGATCCTTGATTACTGGCACCTGAGTTTTATGCTCCATGGTTCCACGTAATGTTTACTTGTAAACGCTTCCAGGATATATATTTTACCATGATCCATGCAGGCGAGGAACATTCTGAAGGAAAGGATAAAATTGAACCCTTTATGAATGTTCTCCTGAAAAAGTACCGGGCTGCTTTCTACCCATATCAAGAACTCAGTATTGATGAGATGGTCTGGTCATCGGATATAAAGGAAGATGGAAATTCAAGCAATACAATGCCAGCAAGTACCACATCAAAACCTTTGGCCTGTGTGACTCAGCTACAGGATACGTCCACAACATCTTACCATATTTTGGTGCGGACACATCTTATAATCCTGAAATTGATTATACATCAAGTCACGCAGTGAAAATATTTGATACATTACTTGCTAATGTTGGAACGGGCATAAGATATATGCAGATCGTTTTTACACGACCCGTGTCCTTGTTGATTACCTGCTTGAGCACAAGCAATATTACACAGGCACGCTCGACATCAATCGTGTTGGCTTTCCTCTGCAACTGAAGTTCCTCAACCTCGCATACCGTGAAATGAGCTGGTTTCAAAATCAGGATGAAACCATGATGTGCGTTGATTATAGGGACAAAAAAGCAAAGAAGAGTGTCCTCATGGTGAGCACAGATGCGGTTGTTGAGACAACACGATGCAAGGATGTTGACAAGCCATCCATGATACACAAGTACAAGAAATACATGAATGGGTGTGACAAGTTAGACCAAAAAGTCACTTATTATTGTTCTTTTGAAAGGAAAACAATAAAATGGTGGAAGAAGGTGTTTTATTGGCTACTTGAAGTCACCCAAGTCAACTCCTTCATTCTGTACACCTTGATGCGAGAAGCCGACACGACAGGATTGTCCCTGAAAAAGTTCAAATGAGAGCTTCTGACACAGCACGCCGCTGTGACATTTCCTGAAGAAGGTTTTGCTCCTCGAAGGCGCGGCCGACAACCAGCTGCAAACCCCATGGCAGCCCTCCAAGATAAGAAACACATCATTTCTTATATCAAACGGGATAGAAATTGTGTTGTCTGTGCTACTCTCACGGAACGCAAGCGCACCCACTTTGTATGCCTATGATACCCGAATCAGCCACATTTACATCCTAAGGATTGTTTTGAAGCCTTCCACAAAGTGTAGTCAGTTGTTCACTAACTGCATGGTCACAGTGTAGTTTATTTTGTCATTTTTTCAATTTTTGTGTTTACGTCAACATTTTCATCATCATAATTATGTAGCAACTTTTCATATCTTTATTTCTATTGGATATATTGTCATAAAATTTTGCCTGGACTTCACAAATTGGACTACAAATTGAATTCTAGAAGCACATAGGGATACATTTTGAAGATGCTGTTATAATGTCATGTAAGTGTTGCATATGTCACTAACAATTAATAATTTTTTTCTATTTATGTTGTCATATTTGTCCCAGTTTCTTCTAAAATATTCCATGTAGTGCTATTTAACCTTGTTATTCTAATAGGTTGTCCATTTTTCTTCAAATTAGTATATAATAAGATATATATATGTTTATTTATTGATGAGTAGTTATGATTTGAAAAAATAACCCATTGCATTTTTTACCTCCCTTAAATTAAATGTGTAAAACTGAGGAAATAACTGGGCGTGGAAAGAGTTAAGGGCCAAAAATATTCAAATTAATAACCGATGCAGAGAAAAACTAAATATTCAAATTACTCATAATTAACATTTCCAGGCAATAGAAAGATGCGAGCATACACCCATAAGCACACTAAATAGAATCACCCACATTGATGGAAAATCCGGGAACCCTTAAGAATTCCCTTGTTGCGGAGATATAAAACTGCAGTACCCCTTTTCCTGTTCCCAAAGCTCAAGGAACATCTCAAAGGAAACAGATATGCTTCTGACGAGGATGTGGCAGCACATTTGCGTATTTCCCCAGGTGTGGTATTTTAGTTGATGTATGTTTCATATGATGTATAGTTAATATTTCAGAAGTATGGACAAAGCTGGTGTCACCAATGCTGTTAGCTCTCATTTATGTGATATGGGCGAGTCTCACGTCACTGGAACGAGTCAGAGAATTAGGAGTTAAATTTGGACATGCCAGACAGTGTCATCTTCGTGGTAGAGAGAGAAGATGTACTAATCAACGTCTGATGGGTATGGTGAGCAGGTGGACTATTGGGCTGTCTGCTGCAACAGAAGACAGAGCACGGAAGGGAATGTCAAATGTGTTATGACGCCGATCGCATAACATTTCAGTTGAACTTGAAATATTGAAATCAAGTGGTTAATGTTCCGACAAAATTTGTAAGAGGATTTGGAGTAAAAATAAATGACCTACTGAACATATGCAACCACTAGTAATACCCCTTCCAAAGAATGATAAGTTAAAAGTGTGTAATAATTATAGAACTATCAGTCTATCATACATTAAAAAGTGATGAAGATGTTCTTAAAAGGGATAAAACAAAAGATCATAAGAAATATTAGCAGATGAACGGACTGGTTTTAGACAAAACAGAAGCACAGCAGAGCAATTTTCAACTTTTTAAGTCCTGATAAAAAAACACATGCAACATCAACAAAATTTAGTTCATCGTTTTGTCAACTTCCCAAATACTTTAAATCATGTAAGAAGATATGTTGCAAGTAATAAGACACTATAATTTTGATACCCACACAGTAAATATTATTGAATCGCTATACAATGACGCAAGCAGTGTGGCGCTTGATTACAAAAAATGATAGAAAATTCTTCAAAACAACTCTAGAAGAGTGGCTTGGTTACATTTTCTTTTCGGTACTTTGCAATATTTATAATGAACATATTATGTACAAGACTGTTCATGATTATAAACCATCAACATCGATTGGAGGTAAACCTCTATGCAATCTATGTTTATCTATATTGATCCATTGCCAGAAGTTCAGGTGTAACAGGGTAGAAGAGGCGAGACTAGACGCCATAATATATACACGCAAAATAATGTCCCCTTGGTTCAGAGAGATAAAAACATGAAACCGGACATTCACCGATTAAAAAAAATAGTGCAAATGATTTCCCATGCACCAGAAGGCTGACGATTGGTCAATCTAATTTACGGAGGAAGTTGATAAAAGGCGCGACCTGGCAGTGCATGGCACACAGACACCCGAAAAGATAGCAGGGAGAGACACACGAGACAGGAAGAGCAGCTCGCTGGACAGACTGTGAGGCGCCGTGGCAAAGTTAGAATGGCAGATTAATCATGCAGTTTCTTTTAGAGATAGTTTTCAGTAAGTAGAGCGATAGTTAAGAAACTTTTAGGTGTCCGAGTACGGTAAGATTGGCTCGCCATCTTTTATCCAGTGAACTATAACCAGTCACTATATCTGGCGACATCTTGAAAAGTATTATCGGCAACCAAGTGCTGGTCAGTTTACCTGTCAGCTACATATCTGAGTCATTATCAGTATATTTTCGTCAACCACGTGTTGGTGCAGTCTACGATAGTTAGCCACTATATCTGTCGGCATCCTGCAAAGTATTATCAGCAACCAAGTGCTGGTCAGTTTACTACAGTCAGCTACAATATCTGCTAGCCATTATCAGTGTATATTCTCTAGTCCGTGTCGATCTGCCGCAAGGCGAGTCAGGTCGCGCTGACCTGACCTTTGGTCAGTATGTTCAGCGCGCCACAAGCCGCATCGCTGCTAAGTGGGTCAGCACACTAGTGTGATGACCCCTACTTCAAGGCGCATAGCAAGGAAGCCAAAATGATATGGTGTGCCAGGGATTGGTAGTACCTCTGTAACGAAGCTGTCATGCCCATTTAAGGGCAGAGTTCTGAACATTGGACCAAACCTGTCATTCAGCTCTCACCTGTTGCTCATAGCAGCTGTCAGCATGCGGCAGTAGTCATCATATGGGCATTGGCTTTGACAGGCCAACCAAACCAGGTTGAGGGTAGCCGGATGGTTAACAACCAATCGGTGAAATAGGTCTTGCCTACCTTGCATGTAAAGACTGGACTCGATAGAGTTCTGTGGCTCAACGGCGAGTACTAGCAAAGCGCTGTGGAGCGTACTGAGCACGGTGAGGCATGTAGTACACCCTGGTCATCCACTGCACCTGAATCCTCCACCAGTCGTCTCGACTTGTCTTGCCACTGGATCTTGTTGGAAACAGGAGAGAGAGTGAGGTCGACGTTAGCGCAACTCTTCCTCACTTTAATCAAACTTGCTGCGCCAGTCACCGATTCATCCTTCTCCTTCAACACCAGAATCTTTTCCTCTTCGGAGCGCAGATGGTAAAACGCTAATTGCAGGAAAAGACCAAATTCTCCAACGCTGGTCAGAGCACTTTAACGGAATACTAAATCAAACCTCAAAATCAGCCTTGGCCATCAGCCCCAAGTTACATTAAATCCAACCTAACAAACGTGGATGACACTCCCAACTCTGTAGAAACAAAAGGCAATTCATCAACTTTCTGGGAAAGGCCAGGCCCCATTCAATACCAGATTATATAAAGAAGGTGGTTCGATCTAACAGGAAAGCTACATAGATCTTGAGCAAATATGGCATAGTGAGTCAATACCTCAAGATTTCAAGATCCAATATACATCTATATAAACGAAAGGTGATGCCAAACATGTAACAACCATCGGGGCATCTCTTTGCTTTCAATAGCAGGGAAGATATTCTCCAGAATCATGCAAACCGCCTACGGCTCATCTGAAGGTGGTGGACTCTTCCTGAAAGTCAATGTGGCTTGAGAATAGTACCAGTGACATGGTGTCAGTATCAGACAGTTGAAAAAAATGTCAAGAACAGCACCGTGACCTGTACACAGTTTCATTGACTAACAAGGCGCTTCAACACTGTTAGCAGAGAGGGTCTATGGCTGATCATGGAGAAATACGCTGCCACAGAAATTTATAAATCTTGCGCACTCCACGAGGTATGCACAAGAGTCCAGGATATCGCGAGTAATCGTGGTACCAGTGACATGGCGTTCGCTATCAGACAGTTGCAAGAGAAATGTCAAGAACAGCACCGTGACCTGTACACAGTTTTCATTGACCTAACAAAGGCGTTCAACACTGTTAGCAGAGAGGGTCTATGGCTGATCATGGAGAAATACGGCTGCCCACAGAAATTTATAAATCTGGTGCGGCAACTCCACGACGGTATGCAAGCAAGAGTCCAGGATAGTGGTGTACTGTCAGATCCCCCAACATACACTAAAGAGGGAGCGACAGATCGCAAGAACCATCACCGAAGACTCAGAAGCAGAGGCGCTGCCAATAGCAAACGCCTCTGACAAGTGGACCTTCCTATACAGAGAAAGCAACAAATAAAAGTTCAATAAAAGTTGAGAATCATATTGATTCTCATATAGTTACCTGATTTGATACATCTATATAAACGTAAAGGTGATCGCCAAACATGTAACAACCATCGGGCATCTCTTTGCTTTCAATAGCAGGGAAGATATTCTCCAGAATCATGCTAAACCGCCTCACGGCTCATCTCGAAGGTGGTGGACTCCTTCCTGAAAGTCAATGTGGCTTTTGGAGTAATCGTGGTACCAGTGACATGGTGTTCGCTATCAGACAGTTGCAAGAGAAATGTCAAGAACAGCACCGTGACCTGTACACAGTTTTCATTGACCTAACAAAGGCGTTCAACACTGTTAGCAGAGAGGGTCTATGGTTGATCATGGAGAAATACGGCTGCCCACAGAAATTTATAAATCTGGTGCGGCAACTCCACGACGGCAGAGCCGGATTAAGCATAGTAGCAGAAGTAGCAAATGCTACGGGCCCCGCGCTTTGGGGGGGGGCCCGCGCCTCTGGAGCTAAGTTGTCACTGGTCATAAACAAGGAACCAAGTTTGGAAGGTGGGTAATAATTTCTCCCTTTCATTTTTTTTTATTGAGGTTAGGGCCAAGGTCATGTTTACTCAATTTCGGACTTAATTGGGCGGTCACACTGAGCTCATTAACAACGTAACAGTACTGATTCAGACTGTTCGTCACGGTTTACGAAAGAAGGATTTGACGATTGGAAAACGCAAATAATTTGTTGAAAAGACATGAAGAAAGCACCTCCCATAGACAAGCGATAATTTCTCTGTTAGTTTGCAAAAGAAAGATGCTCGTGTCGATTCTCAACTTGTAAGCCAAATTGAGACCAAACAAACATATTGGCGGACACTTTTGGAGCGAATTACTTCAGTAATCCAATTTTTAGCAGAACGAGGTCTTGCATTTCGGGTAGGGATGAAATTATTGGTTCACCTAATAATGGAAATTATTTAGGTTTGTTGGAATTAATAGCCAAATTTGACATTTTTCTGGCTCAGCATATAAATACTTATGCAAATAAAGGAAAGGGACATACATCATACTTATCAAAAACAACATGTGAGGAATTTATCCATCTAATTGCATCAAGCTTACTGGATCATATTATTTGCAAATTAAGAAATGCAAGTACTATTCCGTATCACTGGACTCTACTCCAGACATTTCGCATGTGGACCAACTCACTCTAATAGTGCGCTATGTGTTACCATCTGGACCAGTGGAAAGGTTTGTGAAGTTCTTGGATATGGAAGGTCATACTGCTGAACAACTCGCCAAAGTTTACTTGATTTTTAAAGGAAAATGGCATTGATATCAAAGACTGTCGCGGTCAAAGCTATGACAATGCCAGCAACATGAGTGGGAAATACAACGGCTTACAAGCACGCATTAAGGAGATAAATAAGTACGCAGAATACATTCCCTGTTTTGCACATTCACTGAATTTGGTTGCGAAGTGTGCTGCAGAATGTTGTATAGAAGCATCCATTTTTTCGATTTTGTTGAAAGTCTATATACATTCTTTTCCGCTTCTACCTATCGATGGGGCATTCTTACAAAAGCACTGGAAGATACAGGTTCAAAACTCCCGACTTTGAAAAGACTGTCGGACACCAGGTGGTCTTCCCGAGCTGATGCGACAAAAGCACTTTTATGTGGTTTTACCATTATCAAACAAGTTTTGGATGACATCTCAAATAACATGGATCAAAAGGTAGAGTGTCGTAATCAAGCGTATGGGCTAGTTTTGGAGATGAGTAAGTTGGAAGCGGGAATAGTTAGCATTTTATGGGACGGAATTCTAGAACGCTTGCAAGCGTCTAGCGCTTCATTACAGTCACCTGATCAAGACCTTAACACGGGATATGCTCTTTATGAATCGTTACACGGGTGCGTTCAAGCAATGCGGCCTACATTTTCAGATATTGAGGCCAAAGCCAAAATCCTGACTCACTGTCAAGAATATCAGCAACAAACTTCACGACATCGAAGCGAAATACTAAGTACGACGATTTTAGTGGCTCTACTACGCTCGATGAAGTTGTAGAAAATCAAACACCCAAACAAAAATTTGAAAGTCAGGTGTTTATTGTCATAATTGATAATGTACTCTCTGCCTTAGCTAAACGCATGGAAGCGTACCATAGAGTGACTGATGTATTTGGAACATTTCGGCAGTTAAAATCTCTTACAGCAGAAGAGATCTTGAAAAGAACTCCAAAAATTGTCAGCTCTTACCAAGAGGATTTGGAAGAAAGCCTAGGCGCGAACTTGTGCAGTTCGCTGAACTTCTTAAAACTAATGTAGCTGCTGCTATTAGCCACGAAAAGAATGAGGCCCTTGAACTGCAATTTTATAAACTTATAATGGAAAATTCATTAGCGTCGTGTTTCCCAAATGTAGAAATAGTCTTACGAATTTACTTGTCTTTAATGATTACTAACTGCAGCGGAGAACGTTCTTTTTCAACATTAAAGCGTATAAAAAGTGAGTTAAGAAACATGATGGGACAAGATCGTCTAAATAACCTCACCTTAATGAACATTGAATGTAATTTAGAGAAATTGATTTGTCTAGTATTATCTCTAAATTTGCTCACATTAAATCGAGACAAGTTTGTTTGTAAAATTTATGTTTTATTATTTATTATCATACAAAACTTAGGGCCCGCGCTAAAATTTGCTACGGGCCCCGCGCTGGTCTAATCCGGCTCTGCACGACGGTATGCAAGCAAGAGTCCAGGATAGCGGCTTTCGGATATATCGTGGTACCAGTGACATGGTGTTCGCTATCAGACAGTTGCAAGAGAAATGTCAAGAACAGCACCGTGACCTGTACAGTTTTCATTGACCTAACAAAGGCGTTCAACACTGTTAGCAGAGAGGGTCTATGGCTGATCATGGAGAAATACGGCTGCCCACAGAAATTTATAAATCTGGTGCGGCAACTCCACGACGGTATGCAAGCAAGAGTCCAGGATAGCGGTGTACTGTCAGATCCCCCAACATACACTAAAGAGGGAGCGACAGATCGCAAGAACCATCACCGAAGACTCAGAAGCAGAGGCGCTGCCAATAGCAAACGCCTCTGACAAGTGGACCTTCCTATACAGAGAAAGCAACAAATAAAAGTTCAATAAAAGTTGAGAATCATATTGATTCTCATATAGTTACCTGATTTGATACATCTATATAAACGTAAAGGTGATCGCCAAACATGTAACAACCATCGGGGCATCTCTTTGCTTTCAATAGGGAAGATATTCTCCAGAATCATGCTAAACCGCCTCACGGCTCATCTCGAAGGTGGTGGACTCCTTCCTGAAAGTCAATGTGGCTTTCGGAGTAATCGTGGTACCAGTGACATGGCGTTCGCTATCAGACAGTTGCAAGAGAAATGTCAAGAACAGCACCGTGACCTGTACAGTTTTCATTGACCTAACAAAGGCGTTCAACACTGTTAGCAGAGAGGGTCTATGGCTGATCATGGAGAAATACGGCTGCCCACAGAAATTTATAAATCTGGTGCGGCAACTCCACTGACGTATGCAAGCAAGAGTCCAGGATAGCGGTGTACTGTCAGATCCCCCAACATACACTAAAGAGGGAGCGACAGATCGCAAGAACCATCACCGAAGACTCAGAAGCAGAGGCGCTGCCAATAGCAAACGCCTCTGACAAGTGGACCTTCCTATACAGAGAAAGCAACAAATAAAAGTTCAATAAAAGTTGAGAATCATATTGATTCTCATATAGTTACCTGATTTGAGAAACAGCATTTTTCAAATAGTTTATATTGTGCTGTATTGTGAGAATTTGTTGTAAATTGTATTTTGAGAATTAGGGCTGATTAGGGGGACTGCCTAGAGTAGTTGATAGTAGCTCGGCCTGCTAGCTGTGAGACGCCTCATAGCTCGGGTTCGAACCTACTGTCCGGCATTTGTTCGAGTCCCTGGTCTTACTCAGGACGATAACGTGAGTACCTCTGAAGTCGGAGAAAATCTGCCTGTATGGCGAGGAATACTAATTACGAGTACATTGAGCACCACGGCTGCCATTGTAAGAAATTGAAAAACAGATTTTCACGCAAAAATCAGTTTCAGAGATGAAACTTCGTTTGAGTTGAAAGCGGACGAGAAAAAAAAAAAAGGGCTGATTAGGAAAAGTAATATACAGAGATAATCATATGTAACTAAGATAGCGGGAAGAAACCACGCTGTTACACAGGAACTACTCTCAAAATGAGAAGTAGTGTGTAGTAGATATGGGATGTTGATCAACGCAGCAAAATGTGAGATAATGGTATACAGATCTAAGAAACAAATTTCCACTAAGATCATGTTATTTAAGTGGACAAAAATTAGAGGCAGTACAGACTTTTTAATACTTGGGGACATGCAATGGTAGCGATGGGTCAGATTAAAAAAAATTAAGTCAAAATTTGAAATGAGTGGAACTACAAAGTCATGGTTAAATGTCATTTGGAAAAGTAACATAAGTCTTTCAGTGTATATCAAATTATACATCTGAAGTCGGAGATGACCGTATGGCGAGGGACATCAATTAAATGGTAAGTAGGCTTTCACACAAAAATCAGTCGGAAACGCCATCCTAGGTGCCATAGCTACTCCTGAATTCACAGTGAGCGAATGCAGAGGAATATCAACCTATATAAATCGCTATTGCTACTGATTCTTTTGTATTGATATGAGAACTGGAAAATAAAGATATATAGAGATAAGAATCCAGGTTTTTGAATATAAATACTATAGAACAAAGTTGCAATTCTCTTATAAAGAGCACAAAACGAATTTGTCAGATATTAGATAACTGAAGAACATTATCATGTGCTAAAGAAAATGAAAAAATATGATTTTATTAATGCTCTAATCAAGGTGAGCAGCATAAATGGTACTCCTAGAAAACCCCTTTGGTGGAAGATGAGTTGTATGAGTTAATAATGAAGATGGATAAACATCAACCATGAATTGGTGATCAAACTGAGGATAACACTAATGAAGCACAACGAATGGGTAACAATAAATTCTAACAACTGTAATCATAAAATAATTATCAGAATAACAATACATTTTGAAATTTCACCTTGAAAGATAGTATTATAGCATTTTCAGAGGTTTTTCTAATTGAAAAGAATACAATTTAAATACTTTTCAATAATTCATAAGACAATTGTAACAATTTTTTTTAAACTCTCAAACCATCTTATGTTCTGAAGGGGTATCTTTCATAGTAGGGTTTTTGATAAATTCAATATAAACTCTGGGAGTAGCTATTACCAATTGTAGGAGATAGAAGGTTGGTGCTCACTCTGCGTTTAGATTTTACCTTCTCTACAACAGCTCTTAGGACAGTATTGTGATAGGGAACATCAACCTGCAACATAATTACAACCAAGAAAACATGAACACAATACCAACAAGAACAATTATTATCAGATAAAATCTTAGCAGTGATTGTTCAGAGTAACTTTTATTAGATAACATTTGCTGCACTTTTGCTAGAAAATTCATAATTTAACACTTTTAAAGTCTGATGGATGTCTATACATATGCAATTATTTCAAAATGTGTTTTAAAAAAAACACCATAATTTCTGCACTTGTAAGAACTGTGCATTCCAGCTTCATTTCCACATGCACCATAAGGTTTTACTATCTCTTCTTTGTCTGAATTTCTCTCCCTTGCTCTACTGTCCTCAACTTTTCCCTCCAATATAGTCTTCAACAAAGTGTTGTTCTTTTAATTAATGTGTCCAACGTACTATATTTGTTTAATTGTATTTCTTTATGTAGTTCTATTTTAACTCCCAGTTGTTCTTATTCTTTCTTGCGTTCTTTACAACCAATTTTAATCACTCTTTGTGATATGTTTGATCTTTGCCAAGAACTTGTATACGTTGCACATTGATTTGGTAGGTCCCTAAACGCATAGACCTCTACACGTTTAGGACGCATCCGATTTCAGCCAAACCTCCTTAGTTGCCTCTTACGACATGCGTGGCAGGTAACAGTAGTTCTATTCTTTACACCCCAAATTTGGGCCCGGTAACCACTCAGGCGTCCCAGTTGTATCACTTCTTCATTATTTGTTTTTCTTCCATGACACTCTCCAACTCTTTTGTATATCAACAACTCGAAAGCCTGTTTTCCAGTTACTTGTTCATTGTCTGTATATCCGTCCATACAACAATAATGAGTCTTTGCAACATTTGACTCATTTTCTGAGTGTTTATTATTTACTTGGATGGTCTTTCTGAAGATGTTGAAACATATTTTTGGTTATTTCTATTCTCTTTCTAATTTTTATTTCCTTTTCCCCATCTTCAACTGTTATTATACTTCTAACGGTATACAAAGAATATCGTCAGAAACTATTGTCAAACATACCTTCAGAGGACCTGTCAAAATGCAAGATCCATCCATCTCAATAACAGCTTTTATCACATCATAGACTGATAGTAAGTACAAAATTGCTTTGGTGCTGTGAGACAAATAGCACAAGTGATAGTTTTAGTTACATTTATGGTAGCAGAAATTACAATATAATTACTTTCTATAAAAAATCCCAATTCAAATTGATCAAATTCAGGAGCTAACAAATATATTTAGAGTACATGACATCATTTCAAATATTTATAAGAATACTCATAGGTGGGTGGGGGTATGTGTGGTATCGTCCGTAAATATTCTAACCCTAGTCTACAATATTCATGGATTAGCTAGCAACCAGTATGGATTTACAGAGCATTATTAATCAAATAAAACAAAATGATGAGGATGTTTATAGCATGCATTTATAATGATGATTGTGACAGTGACTGCAGAAAGCCCCAGATGTAGAGAACAGAGAAAACTTACGAGGCCATCTCTATACTGGGACAAGTTCTTTAGAAATGTAAACATCCTCCAGCAGACCACTACTTTCTTTGAGCGTATCCAAGTTGACATCCGTGAGTGTAAGCAGCAGAAGTATACAGAAAATAAAGTTTTACATTGTAACAAAGGAGAATGCTCTATGTACATGAAGAAATGAAATGCATATAGGATATAGAGGCATGGAGAAAAAATGCAGAAAGACATTCAATAGATCGAGAAAGGACTTTTTACATAAGTTACTAATTAGAAAGAAAAGAGTAGAATCAATGTACCCTACCAAGTATTTGCAGAAGGCCACTGTGCAGAATTGTACAAGAAATTACCTAATTATGTTGAACAACTTGCTACAGAAATTGCCATTGGTAAAGTATGTAAATGATCTGTAACTTCTTGCTGCAATGTCAACTATAGTAGTGGCCCCCATGCTTCTACTGGAGAAACAATCAAAAGATGATGATAAAAGACACAAAGTTAACTGTGCAAACTAAATTTACATTAAAGATTAGATAAGAAAAACAGAACAGAAGCTATTGAAACCAGTGAGAACTGAAAACTTACCATCCTGGTCCACTGCCATTGTTTACCATGCATATGTCGAGAACATGGTACTTTACAAATGCATTTCGCAGCGCACTCTGGACAAAATATACAATACAGCAGTATTTGAGTGCAAAAGAATAACTTGAACCACAGCTACATCATAAGTTTCTATATTTAACTTGTTAAATAGTGTCTCAATATGTTGTGTCCTGTGTGCTCTCATCTCTGAACGGGTAATACAACGATCGAGAAGAAGAAAGGGTAATATGCAATGCTTGTGTTGTGACTCATTTCCCGCTTAATTAGATGCATATTTCCTTGTGACAAACTTCTTGGCCTCTTTACGCTTGTGTCAAGTTGATTTATTTTTCATCCTCTTCTACCAATCTGTTGGCATCACCATTACCAGATAAGTTACTCTAAGATGTGATTCATCATATCACAGCTTTTTAACCCTTTGTACCCTGGCCACCTGTACTTTAAAAATCCCTTCCCAGGAGCTCTTGAGCAAAAATAGCACAGATCAGTTATATTAAAACACGATAATTTAGTGCACTTACGTGCACTATACTTTGTTATTGACTTACCCCACCATCTCCGTTATTCCTGCTTATTATCTATTTGCAGAATTTAAACTTTAAAATTTATTTGATTTAATATGTGGGTACTGCCGCAAATACTCCGTATATACGATTTTTCTTCAGATTGAACATATAGCTTTAATATCAATCAATTAAAGCAATTCTTCGCATTCTAAATGATCATCTATCTCCCTTTCTATATCCGTATCAGAATAATCAAATTCTAAACCTAATTTATCTTCAGATTCATTCAAAGCAAGTTCAGCAGCTTGCTCTGTTATTCTTTTAGAATGACCATTTCGAAAAATTTTAGAACATCTTTTCAACATGAAACTAATTACCTTATCAGTACAAAAAAAAATTACACAACGGTGTCCATCATCTAGCAAAACCATGTAGAACACATGGGTTGTGTTTGACATCACATGTGTGAACAATTTATTTTCAAATACAAATTATGAAAAAATATTTTCAGATCGATATATCAGGAGCTCAGGTTCTAAGGGTTAAACTGCTGGCATAATTTGTATACCGTTTCTCTTAGGTCATTTAGAATAATTCAAGAATGAATGGTAATAAAAAAAAAAATTAAACTGGGGGTGTTGGGTGGGGAGAGAAGGGTATCATCTCATAGGAAGTGACAGCCATATCCCAATCGCGGATAGTTCCTGATATTATCTGGCCACCTAATCTCTCCCTCTCTCATGTGTGGCTCCTTGTGTCATGCCCCAGGAAAGAGTCTTGACAGATTAGCTAAACTACATGAGCACAAGTAGGAGAAATTCTGTTGGTGAAATAAAATTCTTATCTTTCTCTACCAAGTTTCTTTTCTTAAGATTTACAACTGGTTGAAAACATCGAGATAGAGGGTATAATAATATATCTTCAAAATAAAAACCTTATCTGTTTACGACAACTGGCACAGAGGAAAACAAATTTGTATTATGTTTTTTCAGGATGTTTCTCCTGCCTCATGCATATACTACTTCATTATAAAGTTGCATCAGGTCTTATTTTTGCTACCATGTGTGGTTAGTCTAAAGTTACTCAAGTGAGTTGATGTTATATTTTGCCACTGTTCATAATGCCCTCTTGATCATCTCATATTGTCTCTTTGTTGATTGAAATGCTAATTGCTTTCATTCCTCTTCTTCTTGAACGCTGCATATCGACCACTTGTTAAACCACTCTTTGTAATTTGTATGTGATCTGAGCCTAAGAGTGATTGTACGTTGTGCCAGTTATGTACATACATGTAGTCCAGCACATCCAATTTCTGTAATGCTTTTTATTTACTAGAGTAGCTTCCCTAGGCCCCTACCTCAGTTGCCTCTTATGACTTGCCTTGTAGGTCACAGTGTTACTATTCTTTGATCTCCTTGTGGGCCCTGGCAACACACAGGCGATAACTGCTTCAAGAACTGTATGATACTGCTTGGCAGACTATATGTTTGAGAACCCTGCTCTAAATGTAAAATAGGGCATCTTACAAACAATAAATAAAATGTTTACCTCTAGGGTATTGCAAGGGAAATTTGTAACATTTATACTGCAATCCAAATGATACTTGTCTGCATCAGGTCCCAGTGTTGACAGATGAACAAGAGGAGGCATATCTGTATAATCATTATGAGTGTTTAGTGTTCCACAGGTTTCCTAGACATAAAACATGAAAATTCTTGTTTCGTTTTTTTTAAACAAACGAGCTTAAAATAGACAGAACTGTGGACAGACAAATAATAAATAAAAAGATGGCTAAAATGTTTAAAAAATAATTATTAATGTTTAGAAAAGAATGGCAGAAACACTTCTTTGTTCTTCTTCATTCTAGTAGAATCACTCTATAAACAACTCTTTATGATTTGACTGCAAGTATGCTGTGCTATGTTTAAACATAAGCTGCAATATCTGCACCTTTCAGCACAGAGCCTTTCCACTATGCTTCTTATTCTCTATATATATATATGGAACTGCAGTAAAACTATTTGATTGGCAAAACACGTAATTACAAAGTACTGTAGTTTTACAAATTACAAAAACAATGACAAATACAGCAACGTTTCGACCAACAAGGTCTTTATCAAGGCCTTTGTCATGCTTGATAAAGGCCTTGTTGATCGAAACGTTGCTGTATTGTCATTGTTTTTGTAATTTGTAAAACTACAGTACTTTGTAATTACGTGTTTTCTTTATTCTCTAAGATTTCACTATGCGCCTTTTCTTCAGGTTTGCAATACAGGATAGTGCATTTAGTAGGGATTCAATTTAACTTGTTATATCTCAAATTCTGTCTGGACTCCAGCTTGAAGGCCTACTCTGTTCAATTTTCAACTGTCATAGGTTTTTAATGTGCTCAACCTAAACACAGGATCTCTGTGTTTTATTGTCCGTCTCCGAAAGGACATGGGACTTTATCTTACCTGCACAAAGGTCAGGGATCACTGAAAACTACATGAGTGCTTCACATGGGAAATGACCCTAACACTTTTGGAGCGTGAGGTGAGCACCGTATTTCAGTGCCACTAAGACCCTTCCCTCCAAGAAAAATTAGTAAGGAACTGTCCATATCATCAGCTCAAACTTATCTGATAATGATACATAAATTATATAAAAATGTGCACCTTTGATCCATTCTGATTAACAACTCTCTTAGCCATCATCTTTGATTTGGTTCCAGGATAAGGATCAGAACTGCTCTCCTCTAAATATAGAAAAGACAAAAATTTATAAGATTCAAAAACTTGGCAAAATACATGTGCATAGTAACAAAACAAAGTTATTAAGGTCAAAAACAAACAAACAAACCAGTTTTATGTTATTTACCATGTTGTGAGAATAACTACTGATACCACTTCTACTAAACCTTATTGCTTCAAGTGGAACATGAGCTGCAAAAATGTTGCTCTTTGTGATGTCTTCTTCAGTTCCTTTATAATAACTGGTATACTTAGTAGTGTATGTTCATATATGACATGGTAGCAAATCCTCAGGACTGGATATCTATTGTTACTGATCAAGGGTTCAGACTTATTTGTAGATATGTTTCTTTACAATAATATTTGTGTGTGGTTGAAAGCAATATGGTTCACAGGTGACACTAACTTTTTCTTCAACAACAATTTAGATATATACAGTGTTTGTACAGTGTGAAATTAATCAAACTATCTTGTGATAAACTGTAGTAGAACTATAAAGATTCAAATACAAAGAAAGTTATAATGAGTACATCAACAGAACAGATAAAACCAACATCTTGACAAAAGACCTTTATCAAGTAAAGCAAGGAGGGAAGGAGCCACCCAGACCCCCTTTGTGGGACAACACGCACGCTGCATGGACTTGTAGCAGTCTGCTAACATCAGCACAAGAAGAAAGATGACTAAAACTCCACTAATAACCGTTGTAATATCTTTGTCAAAGTCTATATGTAGTGTTCAGTGACATTCGTCACTTTTGTTTTATCATTTGCTTGATAAAGGCCTTTTGGTCGAAACGCTGCTGTGTATTGTTTTTGTAAAACTACAGTACTTTGTCATTACGTGTTTCGCCAATTTACTTATATAAAATTGCTCTTTTATTAGTGTCATACATAGTGCATATATTTCATATTGAGCACATATCAACTATAATGCAGTATGTACTTTTACAGAGATACGAATGACAATTTTTTGTTTGGTGGAAATCATATCTACTGTATAACTAGTCTATGTGGTGCCAGGGTCCTAAGGAAGCAATGAATAGTACCACTGCAACCTACAAGGCATGCCATAAGAGGCGACTATTGTACAACCAGACAAGCTACTCTAGTAAACAAAAAACATCGCAGAAATGGAATGTGCTGGCCTACTTGTTGGTACATAACTGTCACAATGAACAATCACTCTTAGGCTCAGATCACATACAAATCACACAGTGGTTAACAAGTGATCGATATGGAGGGTTCGAAGAAGAACTGTAGAACTTGTCATTCCTAACTATAAAGTGATACTTTTGTCTTCTGCACTACTCTCATGTATTCACAAAATAGATGAGACTACAGTAAAACTATTTGATAGAAAAAACAAATGGACGACCAAAAACAAACGTTTCTAATGAAAATCTGGAAAAAATGATTTTATTTCCAGATTTTCATTAACGTTTGTTTTGGTGTCCATTTTTTTTAAATTTGTCACTCCTGTTGTTCGTTTCCTTGATAAAGGCCTTGTTGGTCGAAATGTTGCTGTATTTTGTCATTGTTTTAGTAAAACTACAGTACTTTGTGATTACGTGTTTTACTCTCATATATCAACTTTAATATAATCAAAGAAATAAGCGGGCAGCATGAAGATGTTAACGACTTCAAATATATTTCTTGGTTCTCTCTTATTTCTTCTCATATCAAATAGAAAATGGGCTGGAACTTATCCTAACACACACATATATATATATATATATATATATATATATATATATATTAGTTTTTCAATTTATCGTTTTTAAGGGCTCTGCAGAAAGAAGTTGAGCTATGTTTGAGCTCCGAGTGAATAGCTTTCTATAGAGTTTTAGATCTTCTGTACTGACCTGACATGTAATCACTGTCACTTTTATCATGTTGCGATTTACAAAAATCAACAAATAAGCATTTTGTCTGCTGCTGTTTATTATGAAGACCCCTAATTGTTTGTCGTGCAGCTTCTTCAGTGCTCATTTTTACAAAAGCAATCCTGGAAAAAATACAAATAATTTTAAAAGATGCAATAAAATATACCTTACCTACAAACATATATTACCATTAGCAATGTAATCTATTGCAAAATAATAACATAAATAAAAAACTTCATGAAAAGACTGGACACGTGCTGCTATCACAGAATAAAATGAGGAGATACCAGACACATCGCGAAGGATAAGCACCAGAGCTCCAAATGGTGCTGAAGATGTGACGAAAACACACCAATGCTAAGGCTGCATGAATCAGATTTCCACATGAATAGAATTTATGGGGAAGTCTGGTAGATCGGTCTGGGCGGTGATCGCAAGAGAGAGACTGACGAAAGTTAACCAGATGAATTACCACCTCCAAGTTAAAGGATAGTTATGAGACAGTCAAAACTTTAGTGTAATATATCTATATGAACAAATGGAAATGAAAGTACTCAATCACTACTCAACATAATCATCACCATGCATTCCTCATCAAACATAATCCTCACCATGGTGTGTCACTGCTGAATTCTGATGACGCAATGCTTCCCTAATGTCTGAATTTTCAGAGAAAGAAAAATCTGACCGATTGCGAGTGACGTAGTCTCTTTCATACCATTACTCAAAATTAAACTTCCTGCCACCGCTTGCAACCTTAAAAGGTCCTTCTTTTTTATTGATTCTCAGACATCAACTTGAATATGTTCAAGAAAAGCTGTGGTCTGCCTGAGGTTGCTAAGATATTTGAAGAGCTTACCATGCACTGGCGATGGTAACGTCAGTATTCTCTGATCATTATTCGCTGAACGTCTGTTCAGAAGTCATCTAGTCAGTGTCAATCATACTCTTCAGAAGTACCGATCTTTAGATTGTTGAAAAACGGACACTGCAGTCTCAGAGCACACCTCCACAGAATGGGTCTCAGGGACTCGGCAGCCTGCATCTATGGAGGACCAAAGCAGTCCCCAGAGTACATCCTGCAAGACTGCCCTAGTCTGAGTAGTGAGAGATTGGAGATCTGGCCAACAGAAACAACACTACAAGACAAACTATGGGGAACCGGTGAAGACCTCAAGCCCTGTTTATGACACATACCGGAGTAGTAGCATAGCAAAAGTTGATCGCAGAAGAAGATTGTTGAAAAGATGGTATCTCTAGTGTGACCTGTGCAACGTCTGAATACTGTGACTCACTCTTTTCTGTTGTGCTGATAATATGGATTGTTTGTCTGGTGGTCCTGATGTTCTATTTCCCACTTTATTGTGTATATTCTTGTGACAAATTTCTTTGTCTCTTTACAGTTTATGCAGAGACCAGGTTGTGATAAATTTGATACCTTCTTTGCCAACTTGTGTGCATCATTGTTGCCAGCCATTTTGCAATGATATGGGATACATTGTATCGCAGCACATTCAAACTGCCAGCACAGACTGTATAGTGTTTCTCTTAGATCATTTAGTTCTTCGTTTTTATGGCTCCTAAGAATAGCAACCACAGACAGTGCATCAGTGAAAAAAACCATTGGTCTATTCACACTGTCCTCTCTAAGTAGGGTTTCTGTTTTAGTTTTCAAGGCATCTGCTTTAAAGTTGCTAGAGAATTTGCCTGTTGCTATTGACAATATATTCTGTGTGCAATTACTTCAATTTAGAAATATTCCATCTCCATTTCCTATTGTATTAGTTGCAGATTGATCTTTCTTCCTTTCGCTGGTTTGAAATATTGTCTATATATTCAATGTTATCTCTTGTATAAACTTCACTGTCTTTTGCAGTTCACAAAGATGTTTATGTAGGTTTCTTTCCAGTGCTGTTTCACTAGGCCAGTGAGTTTGCCTCAGTATATCATATTCATAGCAGTCTTGAAGTATGTACTCTGCAATTTAGACAGTAGAGTCTGTAGAGCTGGCAATTTTCTGGACTGAAGTGATATGAAGTGCTGATTTTGCATATCAGAAAAAAGACATACACATTTGACACAAATGTCAATCTGCTTACCATTTTCCTTTGCTCAATGTTACTTTGATAGATACTGGGTTATAAGGTCTTATCATCTCTCTAAAGATATCCTTGATAGAAGACAAATAAATATTACACAATCAATACATAAATTCACAATATTATATTCAACTATTTACAGAACTAAGTGGTTCAAGTAGTGACTTAGATCAATATCTTACAGTACTAAACTGGTACATATAAAAACAAAAGAAACACAAGGGGTTGCTGTGACGTAGAGGTACAGTGCTAGCCTCTCATGTCAAAAGTACCAGGTTCGCTCCGTCATGGAACCATCTGGATATGTTTCCAAAGATCCCTGATCTCAGTGTAGGACGAGTTCCTAATCCTATCAAAGACAGGTGATAAACGGTAAGTCCTGTGTTCAATTTGAGCATGTGAAAGAACCCTTGGCAGTTCAAAATAGAGAAGAGCAGGACGGAAAGCTGCTGCCATGGCAAAATTCATTAGAAAAGATTTTAAAATAAAACGCCTATAAAATATCTTCACCATCTTCAAAATTATATCGGGACCTTGCAGGCGCTACAGAGTTCATGCACTGCAGCTGAGATATTCCTGTGTAAGAAAGAGATCGAAACACACATGGTTACTCACTGAAGTGCAATGATGATGATCCTATCAATGAAATCAATCAGTATAAAAACAAAAATATTAATAAATGCTGAAATACAGAATTTACTAACCTCAGATTCAATATTTGCTACAAACAATGATACTTTTCCCGAACATCTAGAATCTGCTGAAATGCAACATTTGTAAGTAAATGCAAGTATTACTTAAAACAAAAACTTCACAGAGACAAACAAGAAGACACGGAGGAGACGAAGACATAAATAATACTGTGTGTGCAAGACTAAAAAAATAATGCTATAGTCTGTCCATTAATTCGTGAGCACGTTTGAAATTGATTTTCTCAAAAACTACCTGTTGGATCTCAGTGATTTTTGCATGCAGCCTTAGAATATCCATGACGCTAAAATAAAGCTAACCAGTAGTCCATAGATGCTACGGATTTTGCACATGGCGAATTCCTTTGATCTTTTATGACAATTGCAAATAAGGGGCTCAAATTTTAGATTTTACAGTAATTCCTAGAATTTGTCCATGTCAATTCTATTCATAGGTGTATCTCCATATTAACTTGATAGGTCAAGTAATTAAGTGTGTTGCCCTTTATGTGCAATCGTGAACTTGGATACAATATGCAACAGTTAGTCCTTCCCTTCAGTCACCATTAGACCCCAGGGTGTCTTAACTTCACCACAAATTGTATGATGGTAGACGGATTTGGATATGGAAATGTATACGTTGCTATTTCTCAGTCTGTAATCAAAATATGATTTGTATCATCCCGAATCTGACGATTCCATGAGGTTGATAATTGTTACCGGCTGGACAAATTGTAATCCATCTCGGTGCCAGTACTCGTCTTCCCTCGGAGCACATGTTCAACACACTTCTTCCAGAACTGCATGTCTATCATTGAGAGGGACTCACGTGTCAGAACTTCAACATCACACATTTTAAACGTCCTGTTCTGTTCGGCAACTTGCCCTTTACTTTAGCCCAGACAAGCTCTATCGGATTGAGGTGAGCATGATATGGAGGTAGTCGCAAAGACGTGTGGCCGTATTCCCAATGATTTTGTCAATATGAAACACCTTTGTCTTATTTGTCATCCTCACCAGGTGCAACAACTCGGGTTTCAAATACGTATCATCGAAGCTGACATTTTCCTTAGCAAGCCAAGTCCTAATTTGATCTTTTGTATTTGATGCAGTTGGTACTTTGTCTTCCGCTGATACTGCGTTGTGATAGGATGCATTATCCATTACTAAGCATGATGGTCTGTTTAGAATTGGAAGTAGATCTTTCTCCATCCAGTGCCTGAAAATATGTCCATTCATTTCTGTGTCGTAGTCCCTACCGTCGGTACTTTTTGATTGGAAAATAAGTCCAGCGGCATGGACAAGACCTTCTTCACTGCTTCCTGCATGTGTTAGTATAATACGCTGGCCTTTGCTGCTTGGTATTTTTCTTTTCTGTTCACCGTCTACTGATTGCCATTCTTTAGCATTGGTGTGGTGAGCATGGACCCAGGATTCGTCCAAATATACAATATCATAGCCTTGCCTCTGCCGCTCACGGATCTGCCTCAGGTATTTACTTCGGGCAGCAATTAAATGTGGTTTTTCACAAATAATATTCCTGCCGCTTATAGTTTTTCTGAAGGTGAAGCCGGCGCTCTTACAATTTTCCATAGAGTACTTTTAGAAATGTCTATACTGCAATCTGATTGCAGTTTTAATTTCAGTTTCCTGAGAGTAACAAGTTGATTTGTCGCAAACATTTTCAAGAGCTCCCGCCTTATGACATCTATGTCAAAGTCGGCAATTGTTCTTTTCCTTCCTTGCTTGACATTAGTGCACTTTGTGTCCTGTTTAATCCATCGGGAAAGGATTCTCTATTCAGACCAAGCGCCAGTTGCGTGTTCTCAGGGTTATGAATATCGCAATATAGATGACCTCTCTTAGATTCCCTACGGAAGTGTTGGTATAGTAAAACTGTAACCTTCTGCATTGTTATAAATGTGCACTTCAGACTCATTATGAATGTGATATCAATGTCAGTTTTGATAAGCCAACAAATATGATACAATAGCTTCATACAAATAGCGAGATACACCTATAACTATACAACGGTATCCCAATTATAACGTCATATGCTTTCCGCTTTCAAAGTCGACTGGGTTAGGTGCACGGAAATTCGTGAAATTGTTTACTCACGATATTTCAATGTTACCATAATGTATTTTTAGAACAACGCGTCTGTGTACCGTAGATCTGTTACTATTGTGTACAATCCGGTGAGGTTAATTTTAATATAACCTGAAGAAGAAATATTTCAAACTACATCAAATTTTCTTGGAAAAATATATTTCTCTAGCGTCATGGATATTCTAAGGCTGCTTGCAAAAATCACTGAGATCCAACAGGTAGTTTTCGAGAAAATCAATTTCAAACGTGCTCACGAATTAATAGACAGACTATAACACTTCAGGATAAGAGGTAAGACATGAATAGTAACAACTATGTGAGAAACAGTTATCTATAATTATTGTAGTTAATAATTCTGTGCTGGTTAGCAATTACTTATTTCACTCTTGTTATGCCTAATAAACCTTCTATAATAACTTTCCATGTACCTAGTCTTTTGTGGTCTTTAGCCTAATTTTCTATGTATCTTCTTCCATTGTGCATCTTCAAGTTCATTTTCCCTTTTGTGTTCCAGTGATGGTTGTTCTCACAGGTAATTCTCATAACATGCTATGGCCAATTTCATCTTCGCAACAAATATTGTTCATACTTTATAAACTAACGACTGTTTGTCAATAAGGGCTACATTACTCAGTGGTTCTAGATATTAGTTTTATTAGGGTGATAAGCAGTATAATAAGTGTTTTATCTTCACTGGACTAGCTAGGATTAAAGTTATATTATTTATTCCTACCAAGTTTGTCTTGTGTATAAACAGAACAATATGTTTTATCATTTTTGTTTCAACAATATTCTTCATCTTCTTTGAACGCTTCATATTGACCACTTGTCAACCACTCTGTGTGATTTGTATGTGATCTGAGCCTAAGAGCGATTGTACATTGTGCCAAGTATGCACCTACAAGTAGGCCAGCACATCCGATTTCTGCGCTGCTTTTTATTTACTAGGGTAGCATCCCTAGGATCTACATCAGTCGCCTCTTACGACATGCATTGTAGGTTGCAGTGTTACTCTTTGCTTCCCTTGCGGGCCCCGGTACCATTCAGGCGGTTTCAACGATATAACTAGTTCTATGACCTAATCCATGACTATTCAAATTTATATATTTACACATCCATAAAAATGTTGCAGTTTTCATTATCAATTTTCTGACAAAGTTTCCTTTATCAGGGGATTTCAACGCTCGATAGAAGGAGTGAGGCAACGCTGCTGGAAATAGACAGGGCATCCCTTTGAGTCAAGCTCTACTAAACTCTGACCTGTCTATTTTAAATGCCACTCAACTCGATTAGCGTCTGGACCTGATCATGAAAACCCATTATGTATATTGTGGCAGAATGACAGAAAGAAGACTGCTAGAATTTTCTTTCTATTACCCCCATGGTGGAACGAAAATGTTGAAAGAGTATGGTTGGTAAAAGATGCTGCTACAAAGTCATAATAGAGAGCACAACAGAAAGGTATAAGTGGATGTTGTGTATTGAACTTTCTAACCCCCAGAGGCCCCAAGTGGATCTACTGTCCGGGGCATGCAAGTGTTTGTGGGAATGAGAGTGGATAGACTTTCTTTAACATAATTGATTGTCAGGGAGTTGAAGAAGGATATGGGGATGTTCTTGGCATTCATAAGTTTTTCAGTTGCCACCTTCATTGCCTAGATTTCTAATCATAGTTATGACAGACTTTCCCCGTTGGTACTCTGCATTCCTAAGGTTTGAGTTGTCAATGTACAGTCCTACTACTCCATTCTTTACTGAATTTCCTGTCCATCATCTGTATACACCCAAACCGAGAGATCTTGTGGGTAGTCTCTGTTCAGATAACCGAGAGTGACTGTTCTATGTTAAAAATACTTTTGAAAATATTGCAATAGAATGGAAAGACTAATATGTACAAATACTGTGATAAAGAATGAAAAATACTGGGAAAATGTTTTAGCATACAATGATAAGAAAGAATGGCTTAAATCAATATCTATCTGAACTATCCCATATAGCCCTAGATATTGACAGACTTATTATATCACATGACATCAAAATAACCATGCAGTGGATTTCTGGACATTCAAACACACCTGGAAATGACAAAGCAGATGGGCTAGCCAAGAAAGGGTCAACACAGCAACAACTCTCCATACAGCAAAGCAAATCCTAATGACAACAAATAACGAAATTTGGCTGAACAGATAGGCCATGGGAAATACAGGAAGAGGTGTACACTCATATGGCCAGCCCTAACCTTAATGACAACATCAACCACCTTACAAGAAGAGATCAGAGCACCATTTTTAGACTTAATAATCACTTGAACAGAATTCATCCACAACACACTCCAGAGTGCCAACTGTGTGCACATCATCATGAAACCGTTGACCACCACCTCTTCAAGTGTCAAGCACTAGAAGACATCAGAAAGACCCTCCTTCCTTCCTCCAAGGACAGATAAATGTAACACATTATACCGGAACAAAAGAACAACTTACAAACACATGCAGATACCACTACATAGCATTGGGCCGAAGGGCAAAGCTCAAGTGCCGCTGGATCATTGAAGAAGAAGAAATCAATATCTGCACAAACCAATTCTAATGAAAGAAAAATTACAGATGAAACATCATCACTGATACAACGGGTGTAAAGGAAGAATGCAAAGACAACACTGCACAAAAATTATGTTTCAAAACTTAAAGGACCCCAACGCAAAAAATCAGAAGCATTATACCAGGTGCCCTGACTATGACTGAATTTATAGCAAGTGAACGTAAAAAGAAAACTTAAAACCCTGACTATATAATCATATCTGCATTTGAATAGCACAGTATGCTTGCGAGTTGCCAGGGAGCAAAGAATAGTAACACTGCATATCGTAAGAGGCAACTGAGGTAGGGGCCTAGAGAAGCTGCCCTAGTAAATAAAGAGTGTTACAGAAATAGGGCGTGCTGGCCTATTTGTAGGCGCATAACTGGCATAGAGTAAAATTGCTCTTAGGCTCACATCACATACAAATCACAAAGTGGTTTAACAAGTGGTCAATATGAAACGTTTGAAGAAGAATGGAAACATGAAACAAAAGAAGTTATGTTTTTAATGCATACCTATCTCTGTTGAAGCTGTGTGTGGTCTACTTTCTCTCTTTGTAAATTTAGATTGGGAACAACTTGTGGACAAGAATCCATTCTGGGCTTCCTGTTCTGTGTGATAACCATTGAACTTTTCATCCATCTCAAACTTTCCAAATGTTTCAGTTTGTGCAAAACCTCTCACAGTCATGGCATTCCTATCATTAATGGCATCACTTGCATATGGATGCACTGTGTTCATGTAACCTCTTGCATTTAGCGAGGTTTTGTATGCATCTTCATTGGTTTTTCTATCACTCACCCCATGTGATCTAATTCCGTTCATATTCTCACTTCGGTTCTCATGCTCTCTTACTTTGTCCTCTCTGTTTGTATCTTGTTTCGTTTTATGATTACGGGGAATGCAAACTTGAAGATGACTAAACATATTTAATGCAAGAAGCATCTCCTCTTTTTTGGCATAACGGATAAACATCGTTCTGAAATGTACAAAACATAAACAATTGTTCATTTATAAAATTGTCCTGGTTAGTGCAAACCAATATACTTTCTTCTGTGATCAGTTTCCAACGTTAAGAAATTCAAACATGAAATGAGTTGCAGTTGTGAATACGGTAATGATTCACAGACGGGCCTCTGAGCACAGTCATTAACTGTATGATGTGTCCTATTGCTAGCTATTCATAGCTTTAGGGCTGATATTTTACATCTTTGGTAGTAGAAGTTATGGAGTCTTCCTGCCTATGTTTGTGCATGTTCTAACAGTATCCACGGGATATTGAATGTTTAAAGAGTGGTGGCCTTCTCTAAACCAATATACAATTTACTACATCTCATATTCAAAGACATCCTTCCAGTAAGTACACTTACAATTTCAGGCACTTTAGTCTACAGCGTGCAATGTGTAAATAAGAACACAAGTAAATATGGCTAACTCATTCCATATAATGTGTCATTGTACAAGGTCGAGTAAATTAGTAAAAGTCACACAGTTCGGTGGAATGGCGGGTAAATGTAGTTGGTGTTTTCTAAAAGTGTCATTAGGTGACAGGAACTTTATATTCCCATTCGTCAGGTGGCGCTAGATGTCTCATGAGCAGCCCATAAAAAAAATGGCGACTGTACTTATGGAAAGTACAACCAAAGAGCAAAGTTCCATTGTGCATTTTTGTGGGCAAAGGACTGCCTGCAAAGAACATTCATAAGGAAATGCTTCCTGTTTATGCTGACAAATATTTGTCCCGTAAAGTGGTGCATAGCTGGGTAGAAAATTGTTCTTAATGATGCTCTAAAATTGTTGATGAAATCCGATCTGGTCGTCCTGTTGAGATTGCAACAGCATCATCCGTGCAGCGGGTGGAGATGATTAGAGGTGACAGGCGAGTAATGATAGACTCTGTAGCATCTGCAATAGGATGCTCACATGGTTCAGCATACAGCATAATCGATTGACATTTAAGAAAGTGTGCTCAAGGTGGGTACCCAGACAATTGAAGGAGGAACACAAAATGAACCGATTTGGCCTCTCCTTCCATCATCTCTGTCAATACGAAGATGAAGGAGAAGACATGCTGGACAAGATTGTTACTGAGACGAATCATGGGTGCATCACTACCAGCCTGAATCAAAGCGTGCTTCAATTCAGTGGAAACATACTTCACCTGCAAAAATTCAAGGTTACACCATCAGCAGGGAAGGTCATGCTGACGGTGTTCTGTGATTGTCAAGAAGTGCTTTTAATCACTTTCAAGAAGAATGGTGACAATGTGAATTCTGAATCGTACTGTGAAGTTCTATTGATGCTTCATGATGCAATTCGAAGAAAACATCCAGGACTGCTGACTAGAGAAGTGTTGCTTCTTCAGGACAATGCGAGACCACATACGGCTCGATTAACTCAGGAGAAAATTAACCAACTAAGGTGGGAAGTTCTGGAACATCCACCAATACAGTCCCGACTTAGCCCTAGCGATTTCCGCCTTTTGGTCCACTGAAAACCCACCTTGGCGGGAGACATTTCGTGAATGACACCGAAGTTGAATGTGAAGTGAAAACATGGTTTAGAAAACAGAGCACGCAGTTCTATACAGGACTGATAAAGCGATGGGATAAGTGCATCAATGTTGGTGGAAATTATGTTGAGAAATAAAGGGACAATGTATAAAAATAAACTGGTTTCAAGTTGTCATATTTAGTTATGTTTCTACAGCCATTTGTGACTTACTTTTGACTTCCTTGTATATTTACTGATAGTAGAAACTCAGACAAGATCAAGTTTCATTATCACATCAGGTGATTGTAATTGATCACAGTTTCTGTCTCTTGCCATAGTGACTTCTTTTTATTTTACATACTGCTATTAATCCATGTATTGATGCCTTCACCCTAATTAAGTCAATTTCTTATTAGCTGTTTGCAGCCATACTTTTATTATTCTTCTATTATTGTTTTTTAATAGTTTCATTCCTGTGGCCACAATTTTATCGTGATCTGAGCCTAAGAGTGATTGTACATTATGCCAGTTATGCACATACAAGTAGACCAGCACATCCGATTTCTGCGACACTTTTATTTACTAGGGTAGCTTTCCTAGACCCCTACCTTAGTCGCCTCTTACAACATGCCTTGTAGGTCGCAGTGTTACTAGTCTTTGTTTCCCTTGCAGGTCCTGGCACCACACAGGCGATAAGTTAAACAATGTTTCTAATTGCTTAATACATGAAATTCATACGCTTACCTTCCTGTAACTTTCATCTGTTTAACTTCACCAGCATTATTAAATAGTGCTCTCAACTCCTAAAGAAGAAGCATTAATTTATATACAATATACCAGCAATGGTAACACAACAACAATTAGTTTAGCTTCTTGTCATTTTACCTATGACACTATGAAATAAGAATAGCATGTTTTGTATGTAGGATAGCTAACCAACCTTCATTCAAACCAGATGGCTAAAATTTCCAACCTCTCTTGTTTGTGCCATTTTGAAGATGTAATTTCATCTTCTGTCAGTCGTATTTCTCACACGCTTCTGAGATTTCTCATCTTTATTTTTGTACTGGCACATCCTATTTCTGTAACGCTTTTTATTTACTAGGGTAGCTTCCCTAGGCCCCTACCTCAGTCACCTCTTACAACATGTCTTGGAGGTCGCACTATTCTTTACTCCCCATGCAAGCCCCGGCAACACACGGGCGGAAGATGAATGTTGAAAACAGAATTCTCTCCCTCTTTCGCGGGATCACCGCCCAGACCAATGTACCAGACCTCCCCATTAATTCTATTTATGTGGAAATCTGATTCATGCAACCTTAGCATTGGTGTGTTTTATGTCACACCTTCAGCACCATTTGGAGCTCTGGTGCTTATCCATCGGCGATGTGTTAAAAACGTCATTCAATTGCTCAGTAATCACATATTGGGTGAAGATACTATAATTTATGTTTAATTTGTACAACTTCTTCGAATGCTCCATATCGAACACTTGTTAACCACTCTTTGTGATTTCTATGTGATCCGAGCCTAAGTGTGATTGTACATTGTGTCATTTATGCATCTACAAGTAGGCTAGCACACCCTATTTCTGCGATGCTTTTTATTTGCTAGGGTAGCTTCCCTAGGTCCCTACCTCAGTCACCTCTTACAACATATATTGTAGGCCGCAGTGTTACTATTCTTTGCTTCCCATGCGAGCCCCGGCAACATACAGGCAGAAGATGAATGTTGAAAACGCCATTCAATTGCTCAGCAATCACATATTGGGTGAAGACACTATAATTTATACAATTTAAAGAGTTTGGAATTACATGTTGTCTGAGAAGTGGATACCTGAAGTGGATACCATGGATACTGGGGAGCAGAATAGGATTGGGCTTAATCAGCGAGCAACAGGAACCATCAGCATGCATACCATTAATATGGTGGTGGTGGTGGGGGAGCTCAGCACCTATGGGCCTGATATGATGTAAGTTCAGTAATCAATAACCTAACAATATGATTATCTAAGTTTTCAAGTGGTAAATTTTATGTGAACTTATGTATACCCATTCACACATGTGTACACACATATACAGAAAGTTTGAACAAAGTTGTGTGGATTCACCGGTCCAGTGCCAGCTTGGAAAAAGCATGTTACAGAATCAAAGTTGAATACAAATAATAAACTGCAAGTTTTTAAAAACGACTTATCTTCCAAGTCCTCAACTGAAACTTGCTCCCTAATCATTGATTAACTAACAGATGAGATTTTGAAAAGGAATAACCAAAACACACACAAATAAAGCACAGCTGTATATACCTCTTCTTTTTCTTCTGGACAATGGTAGGTAGGTAGACACACTGACCACAGTCCCCATTTATCGGGTTGCAAACCTTCATCATTTATGGATAAGTCTGTTAGCAAATGTGAAATTTAACACATAGTTAGAATTATGAAGTTTATATTTTATGTTGCAAAATAAAGACATAAATCATCAAGTCACAGATATATATTCCTCTGAAGTCAAAGAAAGCACCCATATATGGCAGGGGCACTGATAAAAGGAAAGGCCTTCACATAAAAATCAGTCAACCAGGCAACCTGACTACGTCTGAATTCATAGCGGGCGAGTGCAAGAAAATTAAGTAAAAGTCACATATATATGGTAGCATATGACATATAATATCTCAATGAAAATAATTCAATGCTGAACTTTTACACACAAAAATATTTTATTGAACTCTATTAAAATGTCCACTGACATCTACAGACAGTCAAATGGCTGTTATCTAGTTATATAATCAGACTGAACCGTAATTTAATCTTTCTGTTTTGGACACTTCTCTTCAATCTGCAACATTTACTCTTTGCTGCCTCCATTTTTCTTTCCCCTGCAATATTTCACCTTTCTCTGCATTTTTGTATCTTATTTCTGTTCCAAAATCTTATCTTATCTTAACCACATTTGCCGTGAAGCGTGGTGAGTAAGTTTTCTATCTTGTGCCAGGTGTGTTGCTCTTGTCGTTGTCAGTCCATGCTTTCGCAGGGACTCTGAGATCTTATCTATCCATCATGTTCTTGGCCTGCCTCGTGCTCTGCGCCCTGAGTGTCGATTATTATAGGCACGTGATGGTAGCAAATGTGGTTCCATTCTCATTAGATGGCCAACCACTTGATTCTTTGCTTCTCGATGTACTGTATGCATGGTATAGTACCGATGCTTCTGATATTCTCGTTTCTCACTCTATCTCGCCTTGTAACGTTGACAGCTTTTCGTAGACATCTCATTTCACATGTTGTAATCTGTCTTTCTTGTGTCTTAGTCAGGGGCCATGTTTGGCACTGATAGCAGAGTTGGAATAAATATGCAGTTTATCAGTTGTCATTTGACGGCCATGTTAATGATTGGATGTTTTAATAGTGGTAATAGTTGGTATGTCACTGCATTTGCCTTCTGGCATCTAGTCTCGATTTCTCTGTCCATCTTTCCATCTGCTGTGAAAATACTCCAGAGATATTTGAATTCTGAAGTCTGTTCTATTTTGACATTATTCACGTGTATATTTAGTTGACCTGTTGACCTACTTATTGTCATGACTTCTGTTTTGGGGGTGTTAATTTTCATGTCATATTTTTCGCATGTCGCTTGCAGTTCATTTATGTGTTGTTGAAGTTTGTGTTCGTTGTAAATTATATTCTGATCATCTGCAAAGAGTAGTTCGTTGATTAAATTGTAGTTGTTATCGAGGTTGTTATCTGTCTTGGTTTCTTGCGTTATCCTGTCTATGTATATATTGAAAAGTATAGGCGAAAGCACACATCCCTGCCTTACTCCTGATGATATTTCAAATTTGTCTGTCAGGCCATCGCTTGTTCGTACTATGCTTGGGCATTTTTGGTATAGCGCTCTAATATTGTCTAATAGTTGGCCCTGAATTCCGTATTCACTTAGTAAGGCCTATAGTTTGTTTCTGTTTATTCTATCAAAGGCCTTTTCTTGGTCTATGAATGCTAAGTGGAGCTGTTTGTCGTTTTATGGAGTGTTTAACCATTACAGGTCAAAATTTATTATGAAAACAAAATATGTATTAACTGCAAGTAATTAGCATGCAATTAAGTTTTCCATTGGATGGCATATCTTAATAATCGGATCTAAATCTTAATAGTACAATTTGTGTAGCTACTTTAAAACTAAATTCTATTTTTCAAGTTTTTTTAAACTGAGTTAAAGCCTCTTTCAACTTGTCTGATATGAAGCAGTGTCTCTATTCTCTGAGAGCCATGACGGCATAGTGGTAGTGCACATGCTTCGTAGACAAAAGGTTCCAGGATAAATTCTACAGTGAGGGTGAGATTTTTCCAGACCATAACAGCTTCCAGGTCAATCCAGCTTCAACTGGGTTCCAGAGAAACACAGAAGCAAAAGTGTCCGGCATGATGTTGATTATATCATAAATCATGTGCTGTTGATAAAATAGGGTCCAACACCGTTTCCCCCAATATGCCTCATGTTATTAAAACTGTTTCTTTGTTTACTTTTTACCTTCCTAATATAAGGTGCTTCTTTTTCTTCTGCATTCGCCCGCTATGAATTCAGGCATAGCCATGTTCTGACTGATTATTGTGTGAAAGCCTGCTACCGTTTTATTGGTTTCCTTGACATACAGGTGGGCCTTCGACTTCAGGGTTGCTGATTCATCCGTAAATCTTTTAAATTAATGACATTCAACTTACAACTACCATAACATAATCCATGAAGATTACATATAAAACAATTAAACATGAACAATTAAGTAAATACATCAACATAACTTTCTACAGACTAAATCGTGCAGATAACCCTTTGAGCAACAAGAGTAACAACTCTTTGGCTACCCTCTCACTGTGGAATACCAGGAAATGAAACAGCAGACTGATTGATCAAGGAAGGTGCTGCAGGAGAGCAACCTGATGTGCCAGTTACCTACCACCAAAAGAAAAGGATGATTAAATCGATCAGAAAGCCACAAATACCAACACAAGACGGTTACTATAATATGAGCAGATTGGAACAAGTTGTCATTCTGCGCCTTAGAACAGGACACAATCGACTCTGCAGCCACATGTATACAAAATTCAAGATTGGCAATTCAGCCATGTGTACAGGCACACCAGACTGCAGAGCACATACTTCAAGAATGTCCCGAATATGATGCACTGAGGCAAACTCACTGGCCTAACGAAACAACACTCGACAGAAAACTACACAAACCTCTGTGTGAGCTACAAAAGACAGTGAAGTTTATACAAGAGACAACATTGAATATATAGACAATATTTCAAGCGAACGAAAGGAAGGAACACTTTGGCATGAGTCAGCTCTGACAGACTCCTTATGATCAATCAATCAGATCTAATACTATACTGCAGTATAACTCCAGATGTGATACTTTAAAGTGGGGCTTTTCTGTTTGTAAAATCTTACCGGTACAAATGTGTGTCCTGTTGGAAACTATGCATACAATTTGACTGAAATCTGGATATGACTATCCTATAACAAAGAATGGTTAACTTGGTTGACAAGAATGAACGCAAACAAATAACAACGCCACAGTTTGTAATGTATAAATTAAATATATTACCATTTGGTAAATTTTCTACTTGTGCAGTCTTGACATATTTTTTTGATAAGCAAGCTTGAGTCTCTGTTGGAGAGTTTGGCCCATAGAAATCAGGTTCTCCAACCCCAATGATAGTAGTCCCAACTTCTGTTGTTATCATCCTACAAGAATATATATATATATACACCAGTGAATCATACACATACCTTGGTAGCAACATAGAAAACAGAAGAGGGAACAAAGATGTCAAGATAACAATACAAAAAGCAAGGAGAAACTATATTGCATTGAGCAATATATCAAATATGTCAAAGGAAATCAAACACAAAGCTGAGAATCTTTCAATCAAATGTGAAGTCAGTGCTGTATTATGACTCGAAAACATGGAGGACAACAAAAGAAATCACGAGAAAACTACAGACCTTTGTAAATGGATGTTTGCGTAGAAAAGAGGAACTAAGATGGTATGATAAGATGGTACAAATGATAAACACAGAGAAAGAACTAAGCAGATACCAATGGGAAAAGAGTTACGGAAAAGATGCTGGCAATGGAAGAGATGACATATTTAAAAGGCAGACAGAAGGATTTTAATACATGCATTGTTTTGGAAACCCGAGGGTAAGAGGAGATGGGGAAGGCATAGTAATAACTGGAATTAGAAGGGATGGCAAGAGAGAGGAGGGTTGCAAGAAGTCTGTTGCAGACTTGTGCTCTATTCGGAGTTGAAAGGTGAAGAATAAATATGCACATGAATGTAGTATGTGCCTGTGTGTATAAAATTAACAAGATTAATAAGTAATATTTTACCTCCAAAAACAATAGTGGATAGCAAAAGTGGATACAAAATTCATTGATCACAAATTACTCCCTGTGGATGGCAATTATTTGTCATCGATTTCCTTTATTACTATCATTAACAAATCACATCTTTAAATTCTTTTGACTTTGGATGATTATTTTTTATGTCTTTTAAGATGCGTTGAGGATACAGAATACGCCTGAGTGGTTACCGGGGCCCAAATTTGGGGTGAAAGAATAGAACCAGTTACCTGCCACGCATGTCGTAAGAGTCGACTAAGGAGGTTTGGCTGAAATCGATGCATGTGTCCTAAACGTGTAGAAGTTACATGCTTAGGGCTACCAAACCAATGTCTCAGGAATAATCTCCCCAAAAATACAAACAGAGACAGAGCAAAGAGCCATTTCACTCCAAATGCTACGAGAGCAATATCCCACCAGCACATGGACACATGTGTTCACAGATGGCTCAGCCACAGATGCTACCAGAAAGGGAGGCAGCGGAATCTACATCACTCACCCTCAAGGAATCACAGAAACACACTCTCTGGCAGCAGGAGAAACATGCACCAACTTTAGAGCAGAGGCAACAGCCCTTCTTGCAGCCATACAGATTCTCAACGACCAGCAAGTGTCAGCAAAAATATTGCAGTCTTTAGCGACTCAAGATCCGTTCTCCAGGCTATCTCAAGTCCCAGATAAGACAAGCTCATTCAGGACATACGGCAAAATATCAGCTTGTCAAAAAAAAACTGGTCTTACAGTGGATACCAGCTCACTGTGGCATACCAGGAAACGAAAAGGCTGACAAACTCGCAAAGGCCGGGGAGCCTAACACAACACCACCCAACACAAAGTTTTACAGAAGCAAAGACTCTCCTGAAACAATCCAGGAAAATGATCTGGAGAAAAACAAATGGAGGATACAGGCCAGAGCACGACAGTATAAATACACTAAACAGAAAAGCACAGACCACAATCTTCAGACTTAGAACGGGACACTGCAGTCTCAGAGCACACCTCCACAGAATGGGTATCAGGGACTCGCGGCCTGCACCTGTGGAGCACCAAAGCAGTCCCCAGAGCACATCCTGCAAGACTGCCCTAGTCTGAGTAGTGAGAGATTGGAGATCTGGCCAACAGAAACAACACTACAAGACAAACTATGGGGAACCGGTGAAGACCTCAAGCGCACCGCCCTGTTTATGACACATACCGGAGTAGTCGCATAGCAAAAGTTGAACGCAGAAGAAGAGAAGAAGTCATTTTCCAACTCTGCTGGCATATGTTAGATTGATACAACATTTGAATTGAAAATTCGTAATTTAGTTTTAATACTATATAACTTGCAGTTCCATATTTTACTTAGACTTTTAAAAGCTGATGTTGCTTTGCCAATTCGTACCATAATTTCTTTTTTAACATTTCCTGTGCAATCAAAATTGCTACCTAATTATATATATAATCTTATTTAGTCGTCACACTGCTACCGGGTTGTTGCCCAGTGTTGTGGTTTTCTGTTTTTGTCTTTGCTGTTCTGGTGGCTTGGGTGATTGTTATTTTGCTCTTTGACAAAATTCTGCTATGCCACCTAACCATCTTTTTCGTGGTCTTCTTCTAGCCTTCTTTCCTGATGGTCTGTTGTAGAAGACTCTGTATACTGTGGAGCTTGGATGCATTCTTATTAAGTGGCCAAATCACTTCATTCTTTGTTTCTCAATGTAATTCTCTCTCTGCAATCACCGCTAGACTGATGTACCAGATTTTCCCATAAATTCTTATTCATGTGGAAATCTGATTCATGCAGCCTTAGCATGGGTGTATTTCGTCACATCTTTAGCGCCATTTGGAGCTCTAGTGCTTATCCTTCCGCGACGTGTCCGGTTTTAACCAACATTTACTGGGTTTGCTCTCCATCAGCCTTAGGCTTTCCCCAGCAGACCTGCAAGGCAGCAGGTTGCTATTTTCTTTAGGTAGCTACCTTACATAACCTTCCCTACCGGTTGTTGAGTGTCATCTGCCCAGGTTACCAGTCTTTTTTTTTGGGACTACTTGGTTTGAATGCCGCCAGTTTTGTGTACGGTTTGCTCCACTAGCCTTTGATTGTCCCCAATCGAACAAGGTAGTAGTGGTTCTCTGTGAGGGGGAACGCGGCTATTGTTCTCTGGATGGAGACCTTATCTTCGAGGCTCACCCACCTCTTGTTTCTTTTGGGTGTCCCTTTGCCAATTTCTGCTTGTGCCCTTGTCCACCGACTGGACCCGCCCCTTTTCTCTTCTCACTTGTGCTCACATTGTTCTACTGGGCCATACCTTACCCATTTCTATCTCACTGTGCACAGTGCAGTTTATCACAATTCGGTGGAAATGTTTGCACTGGATTCAATCCTCTGCTGGGATTTTGTTTTTCTGCACATTTGGGTGGTCCGCTCACCTACGCTTTGCCACACCTTTCGTAGCTCCATCATCAGCATTGTGCATGCTCTACTTTGGTGCCTGCTCACCGTGTTTATCAGGTTTCTCCCCTTGCTCACATTTACTATGCCTCGAGACTGTCAGGACACACAACTCAATTCGGACCCCCACCTCAGAATTTCACCCCATGTGGGCCCACATCTTTTCTATGGATGCACCCCTCATCTTTATGTTTATTTGTTCAGCTTTTCCCATCGGCCGGGAGAGACATGCATTAATAGTCACTCTGGGAAATGTAATACAAGCAAGATTAATATATATATATATAAGCATACGCCCGAGTGGTTACCGGCCCAAATTTGGGGTGTAAAGAATAGAACCACTGTTACCTGCCACGCATGTCGTAAGAGGCGACTAAGGAGGTTTGGCTGAAATCAGAAGTTTATGCGTTTAGGGCCCTGCCAAACCAATGTGCAACGTATACACGTTCTCAAAGATCAAACACATCACAAAGAGTGATTAAAATTGGTCGTAAGAACGAACGCAAAGAAGAAGGAGGAGATATATAAGCATAATATGATCTGAGTTTATTTTTTATTAAAACATACCTTGCAACATCAGGTATACATTTTATGAAGTTTTGCAGCGAAGAAAATCCAAAGTCTCTGAACTTTAGAGTTTCGTGGTAAAGGTTACAGTAGTCAGAAAGAAACTCTGACAATGCAACTCCTCCAGCTTTAGATGAAAGCACATTCTTGACCTTGATTTTTATAGATGTAGGTACTTCACTAGACATAGTGAGACTGGGATATGCTCTATCAAAATAAATGAACAACAAAAATTGTCGCAAACTTTCATATTACAGTTAACATCAATGCCCATGTTCATGAATTATAATCGAAAAAATATTTATCAGTCTCTCTGCATTCACTCTTCAGACCACCCGTGTGGTGCCGGGGTCAATAAGAGAAGCATAGAATAGTACCACTGCAACCTACAATGCATGTCGTAAGAGGCGACTGCTGTAGGCCCTAGGGAAGCTACCCTAGTAAAAAAGAGCAGCGCAGAAATCGAATGTGCTGGCCAACTTGTTGGCACATAACTAGCACAACGTACAATTGCTCTTAGGTTCAGATCACATACAAATCATAGAGCGGTTGACAAGTGGTCGATATGGATGGCTCGAAGAAGACTACAGCTTGAATATGTATGAGCTTGTCCTGCAATGGCACAGAAGACTGCCTATCTCATACGCTGAACATTTTGGGGAAAAAAAAGAATCTCCAAAATAATTTAAATATTGTCACACTCATCAGAAATTTCTCATACAGAGAAAATCTGCAGTAGACTGGAAGACAAACACTGGATATGATTATGGAAAAGACTCCTCAAAGACCTAAGCAGACCGATCAGGTCACTATATTTCGACTACGCACCGGACACTGCAGACTCAACACTTATATAGAGTAGGAATAAGTCAAACAGCTCTCTGCCAGTGCCAGGAGGCGGAACAGACACAAGAGCATATCCTGCCCTCTCCTGGGTGAGCTGAGTAGCAACATGTGGCCACACCTAGTCGACCTGAAAACTAAGCTTTGGGCAAACCTGACAGACCTGAAGCTGATTGTCCAGTTTGTGGTCCACAGTAAATTAAGCGCATGACCAGAGATTGCTGAAGATCATAAGTTTCTAAAGTTAATTGCTGAAAAGGTGGTATCTCAGTCTATTGTGGCATGTACAAAGACTGAAGATTTTGACTTGTTCTATTTTGTTGAGCTTTTGTTCTTCTTCAGCGATCTCTGGTCATGCGCTTCATTTACTGTGGACAACAAACTAGGCAGTCAGCTTCAGGTCTGTAGGTTTCCCCAAAGCTTAGTTTTTAGGCTGACTGGAGTGGCAACATGTTTCATCTCAGCTCACACAGGAGGGGACTGTCTTGAAGGACATGCTCCGGTGTCTGTTCTGCCTGTAGACACTAGCAGAGAGTTGTTTATGTATAACTAGTCTATATAAGTGTTTGTTTAGTCTGCAGTGTCCGGTATGCAAGGTTGAGCTTGTAATATGCATAATTTTTATCAGCACTGCTCAGTGCGTGCACTCGTTAAACATTACTGGTGTCATGACTCCGCTGTAACAATCAGGATTTCAAAATTTTTTTTAAATGTCTGAATCTGTGGTCTCTACAGCCACACTAGGTGATAAGACTATGCATAGGGCACACTATGTGATGCAAAAAATATTTGTCACTCATTCCGTACCTTTTCTTCGGATGCTCCATATTGGATTGACCACTTGTCAACCACTCTGTGTGATTTGTAAGTGATCTGCGCCTAGGAGCCATTGTACGGTGTGCCAGTTATGCACCTACAAGTAGGCCAGAACATCAGATTTTACGCTGTTTTTTATTTACTAGGGTAGCATCCCTAGGGCCTACATAAGTCGTTTCTTACGACATGCATATTGTAGGTCACAGTGGTACTTAGTTAAGTCAGTACTTAACAGTAACACTCCTTAACTTCTCTCGAAGGTCAGGTGTCCAGCCTCTGCAGCCATCATGCTCAAATCATGCTGAATCCATCTTGCCCGAGTGGTTACCGGGGCCCAAAGAATAGAACCACTGTTACCTGCCACACATGTCGTAAGAGGCGACTAAGGAGGTTTGGTGTGGGGCTAGCTACCCCACACCGTAAAAAACACTAGATCGCTACAGAACGGAAAGCGAACCGAGTAAACACTGGCTGAAACCGGTCACATCGCCAAAGGTAAACACCAGAGGTGCTGAAGATGTGACGTAAAAATACTTGGCAAACACTGTTTATATATCACAATAAGAATGATCGCGAGAGAGAGAATCCATCTTCTCTGTGGTCTTCCTCTTCTCCTATGCCAGGATGCCTTCTTCCATGATGGTCCTCTCCAGCCCTTTGTATATGTCTCTTTATTACTCATGTTAAAAATACTTAAATTTTCTCTTTCTTATTTGTAGCATCAGCCAGTTGTCTTTGATTTTGAGTTCTTTCTGGAAAGATCTATTTGTTCTCTTCTCTGACCATGATACACAGTCACAGTGGACTCTTCTGTAACACTTATAATATATTCAAAAGATATGTTTTTCCACCACCTTGTTTAAGTTGTTCAATGTCCATGCTTCATACCCATATGACCTGGCGACTGGGAATATGCATGCTCTTAGTACTCTGATTTTTGTTTTCTCATCAGTTCCGTTCCTTACTGTTTTTAGTTGTTTAATTTGTGGTAAAGCCATGTATGTTTGTTCTTTTAATTTCTTTTATCCCATTCATACTGCACACTGTTATATATTAAGATTAACATCCATACATCATAATGGTTTTCATAGATTATAAATACTAACTTGCCCATGTGGTGCAGGGACCCGAAGCCAGGAAGCAAAGAATAGTTATACTTAGTACTGTTTTTTTTTTCCCGATCCAGAAGCACTTGAAAGCTCTTTGGCTCGGTGTCATGGACATCGTAACCATTCGGCTCGGTGTCACGAACACCGCAAATCTGGGGAACCTGTAGCTTTTCTGCCAGTCCGCGGAGTTGAACCCGCACTTACAGAGGACGTGTCACCCGTAGCCCAGCGCTACGAGCACGCTGGCTGATGTGTAATATAATTATGATATTTTAGATATGATTAATCTTCTGTTCGCTGATGTTCAATGTCTACACAATGAGTCCGGTTCTCTGGATGCATGTTGTTCAATGTCAGTTCCATCAAAGTCAAAGCTCCAGTCAAACAGCTATGTGAGTGTTGATGTATGTGACTATGTCTCTGTTGCCACTGTTGGCCAGTGTTCTTTCCGCAGTTGATTTATCAGGTGACAATCTTGCAGGACGTGTTCAGCTGTCTGTCCACAAGAACATGTGGGTGATGGAACTAGTTTTAGTCTATGTAACTTATGCTCATTCTGTTGTGTCCAGTTCTGAGTCGAAACAATATCACTTGCCTTGCTCTATGATAATACTAACTATGATAGACAGTTTGAGTTTGACAGTGGTAATTGTCTCTTTGCTAGTCTTATTTTCTAATGGCTTTGATGAGCGTTTTCTTTTCCTGGAAAGTGATTATTGTAGATTTATGATGCTTAACTTAGTAATTAAGTTAAGCATGTCTGTAGACTGACTAGTGTTACTAATACTAATAGTGTTATTGGACCGATTACAATAAATTTAACATTTGAAGTGTGGTCGTGGTGAGTTGCTTGCTGCAGCAGCTTCTCTGATATAATCATTTGGATAAATATTACTGTACCTGATGCACACAAAAAAAAGCTAAAGTTAAACATAGGTTGGTCACAGCAACAAAAATGCAAGATACACTCTCTCAGTATTGATAATAAGTTCTAATTCCATTACAATTGCTACATACGCATGAAAATCCAACTTCTACACGCGGCCTTTTTTTCAGTTTCTGATCTGCCAGATTTCTAGTTATATCAGAAAAAGAAGCCAGTTCAAGAACATGCAAGTCGCTTTGCGACAGAAGCCCGTGTTTCAATGAGAACGTCGATCATCATTATCATCAGGTGCCATGCCGGCTGGCGTTGGAGATCATAGATCTTCACAAATCTCTGTCTTTGGTGTTTGCTATCATCTCAGTCGCCCGAGTGGTTACCGGGGCCCAAATTTGGGATGTAAAGAATAGAACCACTGTTACCTACCATGCATGTCGTAAGAGGCGACTAAGGATGTTTGGCTGAAATCGGATGCACGTGTCCTAAACATGTAGAAGTCTATATGTTTAGGGGCCTACCAAACCAATATGCAACGTATACACGTTCTTTTCAAAGATCAAACATATCACAAAGAGTGATTAAAATTGGTCGTAAAGAACGAACGCAAAGAAGAAGAAGATCATCTCAGTTGCTGACGCTCTACCGCGCCATGAAGTCAGGCTGTCCAAAATTTTCACTTTATATTCCTCTGTCTCGTCTACCCTCGATTTTACCGGTTGTCACAATGTGTTCTCAACCTCCCCTCCTCATCATATGCCCGAAAAATGATGACGCCTCTTTCTTATATTGATGATAACCTTTCTCTGTGTCTTGACCTCATTCAATACCTCAACATTGGCCATTTTATCAGTCCATGGGATTCTCATCATTCTTCTGTAAAATCACATCTCTGTGGCCCTCAGAGATTTTTCGATCTGCGAGTTTATTGTCCATTACTTGATTCCGTATGTCAGTATTGTTTCTATGTTGCACTGTGGTCACGGGGGTCTCTGTGGCTAAGTTGTTAAGTCCTTTGCCTTGTGAGTCGAAGGTTCGAATCCGGACCGCGCCGTTCTGTTCACGAGTGCAGTTTTTCCACAGACCCCTAGGATTGTTGCTGGAGCTACGGAGTTCATGCTTTGTGTAATACTCTCGGCATGTGGCGTGCCATTTCTGCTGAGAGGGACAGAGCCATATGGGTTAAAACCCGGTGCAATGAAGTCAATCCTTTGGCTTAAAAACCCTTTAAACTAACTCAGTAGCAAAATACTTAAATGACTCGGACATGTGAATGAAAAGAATATACAAGAGCCACATACAACAAATGGTAGGCCCCTACTGGTCTTTGAGCTTTCGGAAGGGAAGAGGTTCAAGGCAAACCACTGCTCAAATAAAAAAATTAATGCAAGGCCCCAAATGAGGACTTATCTATCAGTTCAAAAATGAGATAAAAATGTAGCTGATAACCTCCTGCTATTTAGAAAATAACGTTACACAAAGATGCATAATCTTTTGAAGAGAAACTTATGGATGAGCTTGAAGACAAGAGAAACAAAAGCAAACTCAGAAGTTGTCATAGTTCCACACTTACCAAATGACATCTATAAAGACGAGAAAGGTCATAGTAGTAATGAAACAAGATTTACTGCAGAACAACAAGCAAGAGCAATACCGTGAGACACAACTGGGAGTGAATCATTAAGATATGGACAAATTACAGCAAGGTAGAGTGCAATATCAAGACAAGAGACGTTTGATGTCCTTTGTAGCCAACCTTCGATGCAGAGACAGAACCTAATAAAATGAAGATGAAAGCTAGGGCGAGGCACAGCAAACTGTAAACATGTTTATAGTTGACTGCTAAAATTGTCAGTTAACAGGCACACCGAAGACTGGGAAATCCCGTAAACTTTACTCAGTGTTTGTCAGAAAATAACTTTTAATGTCTTATAACGTCTCAGATAAAAAAAAATATATAAACATTAAAATATGATTTAAAATGAACGTTAAGTGAGAAAAAGAGCATATAAAAGTCCTAGGTTACTAAAACACAATTCAAAGGAAAATAGAGCATAAAATACTTCTGTTATTTACTTGATGGCCAAGACAAGCTTGGAAATGCTTAAAAACCTGGTTTATTTGGATACGGATTTCTTGCTGTCTTTGGTCGCGGGAAACTTGTTGACGTGTTTTTCAGGCTTTTTAGTTCTCACTGTTTATTATCAACTTTGCTGAAGGGTTCAGATCTGTATACCAGTGTTTATTTTATTGCTACATTCTCAGGGAGGATTCATGTTATGGCAATCTCACACCTAAATCATTATGGTCTCGAAATGGGATTGTATTCTCAGATTCTGGAGTAAAGTTTACTAAATTACTCTGACTGCTAGTGCTTGTTTTATTAATGTTTACTTGTTTGAGATCTGACTTAAAAGAAAAAATGCAACCTTGCTTGATCTGACTTAAAAGAAAAAATGCAACCTTGCTTGATCTGACTTAAAAGAAAAAATGCAACCTTGCTTATTCGTATGAATTTTATTAACAATACAGTATACACTATGCAGTAGTAACACTAACTGAGTAACAGTACATGAGTACACCGACTTCTTGGTGGAGGGTATGGGTTACATCCTTTATCTTCCTGCAGTGGACAATTTTGAAGGACATGCTTTGCCTCCCCTGTGTCTGATAATTCACAGTTACAGCAACTAGAGTTGCTTATCTTGAATTTGGTGTACAAGTAGTATCTCATTTTGTTGTGTCCTGTTCTGAGGCTACTTATTCTGGACAGTTGGTAATTAAAATTCTGTTTGGGGTGGATTAAAAAAAAACTGCATTGTATTGTCCTTTGATGTTAGATGTAACTTCCTCATCGCTGACCAGTCTTTTTGTGGCAGATTTCCTCCTTTCTTGGCCAGCCTATCTGCTATTCCATTTTCTCTAATGTTGCAGTGTGATGGTGTCCACTGAATCACTATTCTCTGGACAGATGCACACAAAAGCTGCATGGGCTTGTAGCAGCAGAAATTCATAGCTGACTGCTAGTTTCAGCATAAAAACAAAGCTTTATTCTTCTTCTTCTTTGCGTTCGTTCTTTACGACCAATCTTAATCGCTCTCTGTGATACGCTTGATCTTTGCCAAGAACGTGTATACGTTGCACATTGGTTTGGTAGGCCCTAAACGCATAGACTTCTACACATTTATGACATGTGCATCCGATTTCTGCCAAACCTCCTTAGTCGCCTCTTACAACATGCGTGGCAGGTAACAGTGGTTCTATTCTTGACACCCCAAATTTGGAACCCAGTAACCAATCGGTCGAAAGCTTTATTAAGACTCCACCTCCCCATGGTGGCTCCAGAAACAGACGACTACCAAAAGTCTGGCTAAGTTTGTGGAGATCACAGAGGAGAAGCTAACCGGTATCCAAAAAGAGCTATGCTGAAGTCGGATGTGTCATTTGAAATGTGCAGATAACACAGTTCACGCAGAAAACTAATTCAACACATTCCTTTCTCTGGACTGTATCCTGCTGTAACCAGCTGGAACATGAGAATGAATGAGGAAGAAGTAGACTGAAAGTTATGAGTAAACTTCCCTAGAGTTCCCTAAGATCATTCTGTTTAGTGCTCTTTCTATATTTCAGTGGGTGCGATTATAACTGACAGAGCATCCTTCATGACCACACGTCTCCCAAACATCTGGTGTTTTAGTTATATAACCATTTATTCTGCTGCTTTGAGGGCTTCCATTTCTATCCTGAAAATAAGAACTTTTAAGTGGCTTTGATCATTGTTAACTCTTCATTTTGAATTTGAGGATTATTCATCTTCCGAGATTAATAATGACATTGTAACTGGACTATCTATATGCATGTGTCCAATGGTCTGCTGGTCATTTGACTTCTATGTACCTTTCTGTAATATACCTTCTCTCCAGATCTGACCAAGTTTATTTTTTCTCCTCCTTTAATCTCTTCAAGTATGTGTGGTTATGGAGAAGAGGTTCTCCATTTCTTCTTCTGTATGTTTTTTATCTGTTGTCAATGGTCCTCTCTGTTTGTTTCTTCCTTAACTGTTGAAGCACCAGGTGCACAATAGAGATTGTTCTTCAAATTATTTTTCTATAATTTGATGCACACAATTAAATTGTTGCCTGTAGTTTGTGTTGATGAATATCTAAGTTTAATCTTTATATTACTTAATTACTTATTACTTATATTACGCAGATGGTGATCTGATGCCACATTGGCAGATTTGATGCAGATGGTACATTTAGTTTTCTTGAAAAAATAGTAAAGACATAGAAAACAGTCACACAATTAAAAACTGCATTTTATTTCATTGAAATACTGTTTTTATTGTTTAACTGTTTTATCCTGTAATGAATTACACTTTTCGTATAATTTTGTGGATATACCTGGATATTTAGTTCTATGTACTTATTATAAGAATGTCTTATTTATTTCAGAGCTACTCACCTTTCATACCATGTTTTTTTTCTCACTTATTTACAGAGATGTATAAATCAAATTAATTTGGAGCTATATTTGTTTTGAAATGCCGCACATGAATCAGCCAACACTGGCATTTTTAACTAGGTAACTGTTTAATGCAATTAAATTTGTTGGTGGGACTAGTCAAGCTATTGCTGATTTATTTAAAATTCCTTTTCTTTAAGCCTACCTTTCTATTCATCTATTCATGTACTTCCATACACACTTTTTTACAACTGGAAACATAAACTTTAATTTTAGTGTCCAAAAAATAGCTCTCTATCATATGTGTTATGTTGACTGACATTGGTGATCATGGACAAAATATTCACAAAATATATGAGACTACAGTAAAACTATTTGATTGGCAAAACACGTAATCACAAAGTACTGTAGTTTTACAAATTACAAAAACAATGACAAAATACAGCAACGTTTGACCAACAAGGCCTTTATCAAGCAAACGAACAACAGGAGTGACAAATAAAAAAAAAACCAAATGGATGACCAAATACAAACATTTTTCATTAGAAACTGATCATGGACAGCAACATCTACATGCTCCTAAAAAGTTAGCCTGTTCTGTTTTTTACTTTTATACATGTCATAAGGTTGAGCACATCAGGTATCTTTTTAATTTATTATCTGCTCTCTCTTTTTCATTAATTTTGCCATGCATAATGTTCTCCATGTTTCATTATATGCTAACAAATATTGACTTAGTTTGCTTGAGTACTTTGATGATCTTTTTGGCTGCTTGTATTCTTCTTTTCCTTGGTCATGAACTGACAAAACAGCCATTAGCTTACACATCCTGTGTCATTTTGTAGAGCAAAATCAAAAGCTGTCCATCTTTCTAAGTCTGTAGCCATCCTTTGTAGGGTGCTGCACACCTCCACTGTTCTCTGCCTTGTTGTTATTGGTTTACCTCTCTTTTGCTTTCTTTCCTTATTCCACTATAAGACAGTTCTTGTGATGGTTTATGAATCACTCCTAAGTACGATCGAAGAAGAATCACTCCTAAGTATATCCCAGGATAGACCCTTTTCCATTTTCTCTGTGGGTTCCACTCAAGTGCTTGTCTAGTGCCACTCAACTGTGTCTTTCTCAGTGTATGACCAACCCACCACCATTTTCTCCTCTTAACCTCGGTCATCGTGGGTTCTTGTCCTGTTCTTATCCACAGGACTGTGTTTGCAACTGTCATACCATCTCAGTCTGAAAATAGGTTTGACTTTTATCACTGTATTTTCTCCTGGTTGTGAAGTTCTTGGTTACTTTCTTTCTTCAACTTTCAGAATGTCTGTTGAAGTATCTAACTACTATTTAGTCCTTTATTTACATATCTGAACATTTTGGGACTCATTTGTTGGGCCATGCACATTGTATTTGTGTATGGTTGGTTTCTTTATTATATTGCTGACCCCTGTGATCTCCATTATACTTTCTACACAAGGGAACTATGAGGGTGGAAAGTTAAGATTCTTCTTCTTCTTTGCGTTCGTTCTTTACGACCAATTTTAATCACTCTTTGTGATATGTTTGATCTTTTGCCAAGAACGTGTATACGTTGCACATTGGTTTGGTAGGCCCCTAAACGCATAGACTTCTACACGTTTAGGACACATGCATCCGATTTCAGCCAAACCTCCTTAGTCGCCTCTTACGACATGCGTGGCAGGTAACAGTGGTTCTATTCTTTACACCCCAAATTTGGGCCCAGTAACCACTCGAGCGAGAAAGTTAAGATAAGTTTCACCCTGTCAGAATTGGAAGTTCTGTGCTGGTTGGAAAGGGCCTCCTGGCGAGCATAATCATCCAATATTATTATGCTCCCCCTGCAATGAATTTTTACATAACTTAGATTTTATTATTGTAGTTTAAACAGTGTGAATTGGCATGCGTCTGCACTGAAGGTATCCTCGTATCAACTGGCCAAAAAAATTAATATCTTCTGTAAAATCAGATAAAATGTATTTTAAAAAAACAGTTTTTCAAATAAGTAACGCAGTGTATTTAAGTTAATTAAACATGCAAAAATTATTCATTTTCATCAGTTGGAACTCTGAAGGACCTAAGGATTTTAGCATTCAAAGCTATAGAACCACCATAGTAGATCTAACAGAAACATTTCTCACAGATCTTGATGAAGGTAGGACAAGTAAATATGGACACAGTAATTTTGTTATTGTAGTGCAAAACAATTCTACTTTAAAAGTTCTGGTACAGGTAATCTCAGCATATAATGCTGTAGGGCTTTCGCCGTATGTTGCTGGGGCCCGCAAAGGGACCAAAGAATAGTAACACTGCGACCTTCAAGGCATGTCGTAAGAGGCCACTGAGGTAGGGGCCTAGGAAGCTACCCTAGTAAATAGAAAGCGTCACAGAAATCGGATGTGCTGGCCTACTTTTATTTGCATAACTGGCACAAAGTACAATCAATTTTAGGCTCAGATCACATAAAATCACAGAGTGATTAACAAGTGATCGATGTGGAGACTCTGAAGAAGAAGAGCTGTAGGGCTTTGATGTGTTAACATTTCAGAGTACTAGACTTTAGCATTTGTAGGAGAGGTAGTCAGTTCAGTATTGTAGTGAGAACTTAATTGTGCCAGTGCTCATAATTTTTATTACTTTTTATGTGATGTTTTTCTGATGTTTTCATGTGTCATATTATTATTGTTTTTTACACATTTGCTGAATTAAATGCTCTGAAAAACACGCTGAGGTTGATTACATTATTTATAACTATTTCACTTTTAAGGTGTATGTATAAGTTAAGCTGTAGTCTTTTCTTATTTAAAAAATGAGCTACATAGTATGACAAAATAAAACAAGAACCATGACTAGAATTTTGCATGGGCTTTGTTGCGTAGCGGTTGTTTCATTCTGGAATTAGTTCACACAGGAAACATTTCACAGTTGTTAGCATTTCGTGTGATTTTCATTGGCACAGGAACGGAGCAATTATGGGGTGACCCGTTGCAGTTAAGTTGGAACCGTACTTATGAACTATGGGTTCTATGTATATAGGTGTGAGACATTTAACTCTTTCTGTACACACTTATTTCCTCAGTTTTACAGTTAATTGAAGGGAAGAAAAAAAAAAAAGGGGCAATTTAAAAAAATAACTACTCACTAATAAATAAACATATATATTTTTGATTATATACAACTTTTAAGAAAACTGGACAACATATTAGAATAACAAGTTTAAAAAGTAGAAATAAAATAGAAGTAAAACTAGAAAGACTTCTTATAAGGGAAATAACTTGGATGGCGCAGTCTACGGCGAATGTTGTTCAACGGAAATACACTGTGTCACAATTTGTAGCAATTGGCGTGGAAAGAGTTAATATATATTTTTAATAAGGTGGCGGAACAGATATGTGCTTTTAAAAATATAAATGTATACTACCATGAGCAGAGAAAAGAACTTATCAAATTATCCAGAAGAAACTCAAAATAAAAAAAACTGACATGTACAAATAGGAATGAGAAAATTTAAGTATTTTGGACATAAAAAAACATGAAGGGTTGGGGAAGACAATTATGGAGGAAGGCCACGGAGCAGATGGACTCAGGATGTGATGGATGATTTGAGCATGAGGCAGTAAATACCTGACCTGTGAAAGAAATTTCAAAACCTATTAGAGGTGCAAAATTCTGCGCAAGACAAGGTATTGAATGCACATTTGTTTACCTGCTTTTATTGGTGATCTTTTATTCTATTAAAAAATTATTTAAATTAAATTTTGAATTTCGTTGTTTTGAAACACTACTCACATAAAAAATATCTTTGTACTTTTTTCAGTTGCACAGCAACTCAACACCATCGGAGATACATGTCCGAGTTGTTGGTCTCTGAATATGTTTCGGGATTTTGTGGAAGAAAAGTTGGATATATTTCTACAAGCTAGTCCTGATTCAGCACACCAGACCAACTATGAAGAATCAGTAGAAGAGAAAGCTTCACAAGGTTTATATTTTATTCATTTCATTACTTTGAAAAGAAATATAATTGATTTTTGGAAGTGGGAGAAAATAAATAAAAATTGTCCCGACTTTCTCCTCGTTCCCAATGGGATATAAGACTAGAAATATCACTGTCTTCTAATTTGTACTTTTGAATCATTTTTGAGTTCTTTCTGGCCTTCTTCCAGTTTTCTTCACCAAGTGTTGTCTTTCCTGGTGAGTTCTAATACATTGAAATAGGGGTAGCTGATAATGATATAGATAATACTCTGCATTGGGACACAACATATTCACGCTGTCTGGTGCAAATCACACATAAATCACAGAGTGGTTGATGAGCAAATGCAAACAACAACAATATGCTGTACAAATCAATGCTAATACAATCATCACATTATAATGTAACAAAATACAGTTATCGTTCACTTGTATGTTTTGTGTAAGCCATCAATGTCTATATCTGTCATAATTATATCATTTTTAAAAATTAATTTTAATGATGTATCATTAATAATCACAATGATGACTATCATTGTATTTTCAGCATTCAGTTTTTGGTTTTTGCGCCGCTTATTGCGTTTGCTGAGCCGCAATGATTGCTCAAAGATTCACAAGAACACTATTGAGCTGATTCAGCTTATATTGCATTCTATTCTACTGAGAAGCAAAAATGTTTTCAAGCAGTACATCATAGAGGTTTTCATGGCTAGTAAAGGTATCTTAGTTGTTTTAGTTAATACCATGTTCACATACTTATTTTGTAGCCAAAGTTTGATCCCTAGTAGCAAGGAAAGGGCCATGCTTCATTTCTTTTAAATCACAAGCCACCAATATTAACACAGGGTGACTTTCAAAATATGAACATAAGGAGAACAAGTCATTCTATGCTTCAGAAAAGGAGACAATTGACTTCACAATCTTAGGTATACACAATTAAAGACTGGCAATTAAGTCATGCGCACATATGGACAGGCACTCTAAGCTGCAGATCATGAAGATTTGATCTTCTTTAAGGTTTTCGCAATGGTCAGGATTCATGTTCATATGTTGCCATAAGAAAAATGGATGTCCTCAGAAGATTTGCTATTATTGACTTACTTGTATTATACCATATGTTCTTCATACTATTTATCCTCCAAGTTTCCATTGCCAGTTTCCTTATTTATTCCTGACTACCCCTTTTCATCGAGGTGTGTTGGTAAATAGTGTTAGGACCATATTTTTCATTGGCTGACGACACATGATGGGTTATGTGGTCAACATTACGCAGATTCCTGACGCCTTTATTGTTAATTATGGAACTATTCGAAATGTGTACGATTTTAACTTCTTCTTTGCGTTTGTTCTTTACGACCAGTTTTAATCACTTTTTGTGATATGTGTGATCTTTGCCAAGAACATGTATACGTTGCACATTGGTTTGGTAGGCTCCTAAACGCATAAACTTCTACATGTTTAGGACACGTGCATTCGATTTCAGCCAAACCTCCTTAGTCACCTACGACATGCGTGGCAGGTAACAGTGGCTCTATTCTTTACACTCCAAATTTGGGTCCCGGTAACCACTCGGATGAAATTTTAACTAATTGACCTTTCGTGTAATCTATAAAACAGGTATGGAGATCCATATTGTCCTCCTTGGTTTCCAAGTATATTTATGTTGTTAAATAAGTGATTCCTGGTGGCTCTGCCATGTCTGAAACCTGTCTGAACTTCATGTAATTTGTATTCTAGTTTCCTTTTTTTTCTTATCATGATAATCTGCAATAAGAGTTTACTGTTGTGCCTTATTAAAGCCATAGTATGATAGTTTGTGCACCGCTTTAATTACCTTTAGAATAGAGATGTATACAGATCTTTTCCATGCTTTAGGCCATGCTACACTATTCCTGATCTTCTTGCATATTGTATGATAAATAGGAATGCTGGCCTCCTGTCCTGCTTGAATTAGTTTTGTTGGTATATATTGCATCTAGGAGTTAGACAGGGATGTATTCTTTCAGCATTCTTGTTTAACCTTACCATAGACTGGTTGATGAGAGAAACCATAAAGGATAACAACAGAGGCATGAAGAAGAACTGGGGAGAGAGAGTTGGAGTGTGGCCTGACATGGGAGACGGTTGGTAGAAAGGCAGCAGAATGGCAACAGTGGAAGTCTCTTATGGAAGCCTCTTATGGAAGCCTTATGCGTCAATCGAGACACGAAGAGGATATAGATATTACATCTGGGTGATAATGTATCAGAGTAAAATTCACATGTTCAGTATGTTACTATAGAATAAATGGATATATTTTTGGAGGGATATTAAATAAAGTTTTAAAATAGTCTATGTGAAAGGTGTCTGTATTTGGGACTGAATCATCGGATCGATAAATTGAAAAGTGGACACCGCAGCGACAGCAGAAATAATGGAAGCCTAGGGGCACATAGAGTGGAACTTTTGAAGCAGAACTAAAAGACATGCATAGGACCAGTCTTGAAGTAGAAAGAAAGGCACAAGATATAATGGAGTGGATATTTTTTTATTTTTATGCATTTGGGTCCCATGAGGACTGATGATGAAATTGAAAAGTAGTTAACAAGAATATAAATAAGTAGTAAAAATTCATTCTAGTGAAAAGAAAGTTATTATCAGTAAAATTGAACGGACATAAGTCGTTTAGCATTAATTATCATTGGTGGAATGTTGTATAACACATGTTTAAACAAAAAATTATCCTATTAACATTTAATCAAAGAATGATTGTTTTTTGAGAACATTTACTTATTAATTTCAATTTTTATTATTTTTGTAGAGCTGATCCAGTTAAGCAGTTACTTATACAGTGGTGTTGAGAGAATTTCTGTGAAACACTTTGACTATGACATTAATTTGGCGCAACAGAGTCTGAAAGAATCTGCTCAGAACTCTCAGGTAAGCAATATATTTAGTTATGTTTTTGTTAATAAAACATCATAAATAAATTACTATTTGAGATAATGTATTTAAAGAAGTTCACATTCTCATCATCATCATCAGGTGCCGTATCCGGGGACTGCCTAGAGTAGTTGATAGTAGCTCTGCCTGCTAGCTGTGAGACGCCTCATAGCTCGGGTTCGAACCTACTGTCCGGCATTTGTTCGAGTCCCTGGTCTTACTCAGGACGATAACTTGAGTACCTCTGAAGTCGGAGAAAATCTGCCTGTATGGCGAGGGAATACTAATTACGAGTACATTGAGCACATGGCTGCCAGTGTAAAGTAATTTACAATGTGCACGCTGCTGCCATTGTAAGAAATTGGAAAACGGATTTTCACGCAAAAATCAGTTTCAGAGATGAAACTTCGTTTGAGTTGAAAGCGGATGAAAGAAAAAAAAAAAAAAAAAAAAGGTGCCGTCTCCACATCGAAGGTTGGCTGCAATGAATCTCCAGCATCCTCTGTCTTTCGCCTTGGTGTTGCACACTGCCAGACTGTAACCTGTCCATTTCTTAAAGTTTCCTCCCACTTATCTCTCGGTCTTCCTCTTGCTCTTCCCCTCAACTTTCCCCTCTAGTAAATGTTTTATCATGGTGTCATGTCTACAATCATACAATGTGAGATGTATTACGGTTCAGCATGTCCAAGTCATGAAAATTATGAATTTGTCAACAGATCCACTCTTTATGTAACTAGAATTTTAAATATTAGGAATGTTGCTACTTTCAAATTGAAACTCAATGCACAATATGGTGGCTCTGTACCCTAATTTGATTTGTGATCCTAATTTCATATAAACTGGTCAATGGATCCAAAAATAGCTTTTGAGTGTGAAAGAAAACATAATAGAAAATAATTGTTGTAATAGGCAGTTAATTACTTTTTCGAGGTAGTGCTGCACTTGAAAGTCATTTACCTTGATATTGTATAAAAGAGAATGCCAGATACTAATGAACTATGGAAGTTTTTATTTACATATATGTCTTTCTTCTTTGCCTTTTGTTCTTTACAACCAATTTTAATACTCTTTGTGATATGTTTGATCTTTGCCAAGAACGTGTATACGTTGCACATTGGTTTGGTAGGCCCCTAAACGCATAGACTTCTGCACATTTAGGACATGTGCATCCAATTTCAGCCAAACCTCCTTAGTCGCCTCTTACGACATGCGTGGCAGGTAACAGTGGTTCTATTCTTTACGCCACAAATTTGGGCCCCGGTAACCACTCAAGTGGCATATATGTATGTGTGTTAGAAACATACTTTATTTTAGGTGCTCGTGATAGTGCTGAATGAAAATTGCGTTCTAGCCATCACTTATTTAAAACTATTTCTCAATTTTGTTTTGAATCATAATACACTTGGATGATGACTTTCACATATGTGACATACTTTTGTACTAACATTACGCCTGAATTATTTTGTATGTTAGAGCTGATGACAGTGCATCAGTGTGACATATTTGTTGAGAACATCTTCCTTACATAGAATTAACACCAATGTGAAAAATGATTCAAATTCAGAGTTTGTATTTTGAAATGTTTGGTGGGGAGAGAGTGGTAATACCTCTTGGAAAGGGATAGTCATATCCTGATCTTGGTGTCCAACTCCACAAATTCGGCCTCAGAGACTCTGCTGCTTTTAACTGCGGAGCATGCGTACAGGCCCTAGAATGTCTTGAAAGTCTATCTTAGCCAGTCAAGGAACAGAAACCCTCTTGTTTAAAAGAGTAACCTGTCAAGATACATTTTTCACTACTGGCAAAAACCTCAGGCGCACTGTCCTTTTATTATGCATGACAGAATAGAACCATACATGACTTTTTCCAAGTAAAAGAAGAGAGGAGTATTTCTTCTTCTTCTCTTTTGTGTTTGGTTTTGTATGCTCATCTAAACCTTGAGATGGGTTGCCTCTATGGAGCTGCATTTTAGTTGGATTTTCTTGTGAGTTCCCGATAGCTTGCTCTGTAATCTTCGTTCATGAGGTCATGTTTCGTTTATGTTTGTTAAAAAAGTAGATTGTGCATAAATGTCCATAAATTTAATGACTCCTTCATTCCCAGGACATTGCTGATAGTGAAAACAAGTTGAGAAAAGTGGACATTATCTTGACAGAAACTGTTCAATGTGAACTTTTGCAAGCTAATTTGATGTAAGAGAAATGTCATGATATAAATTTTGGGATTTGTAATTATGATTTTTGTTATGTACTGAACACCATTTTTGTGGAGAAGAAATTCTCTTATCACATCATAACCATGTCAGGTCTCTTACTTATGATTTATTTAATTCTTCCTAATGATATATATAATTCCCTTTAAATTTATATAGCATTTTTTGGTCAAATATTAACTTTATTTATTTCTGTACATGAATGATTTCTCATTGACTGATCGAATCCAACATTCAGAATTTAGCATTTTCTGTCACTCAAAAATCATTCAGATGAGCCATGTTGAGTGCCATGACTACATTTAAATGTATAGTGAGTGGACAAAATAAAAAAAGAAATTCTTCACTCTTTCAAAATTTACTTATTGGCACAATTTTGTCAGAAACAGATAATGGAAAATGCACTCTCATCAACTTTCACTTTCTTGTTTTATGCATTGGTCTTACTAAATGCTTCCTCATTTTATTTATAACTGCCTGTAAAATATTTTAGATTAACTTTTATTTAACACATAATTTCAACTGATAAGTAGTTGTTTCATAAGATACGCCCTTGTAGTGCTGGGGCCTGCAAGAGAAGCAAAGAATAGTACCACTGTGACCTACAAGGCATGTCGTAAAGGCGACTGATCGAGGATCTAGGAAGCTACCCTAGTAAATAAAAAGCATCGCAGAAATCGGATGTGCGGACCTACTTGTAGGCGCATAACTGGCACAATGTAAATCACTCTTGGGCTCATATCACATACAAATCACACAAAGTGATTAACAAGTGGTCGATATGGAAAATTTGAAGAAGTTTCGTAAGATGCGCATAATTTGTTTTTAGAGTGCAACCATTTTAGTTGTTAGAATTTGTTATAGTATAAATGTTATGACATAAAAGTATACAGTTTACGTTTATACAGTATTTTATTTATGTCATCATGTGTGGTATCTGTTTAACCATTGTTGGTCTAAAATATGTGTATCACTAAATAATATATATATATATATATATATATATATATATATATATACTTTATTATCACAGAAGAATTCTGCATCTCTTGCTCCCTGATGTCTGTCAGTGGGTTACCTCTCATGTGGATGTCTTGTGGGGGATTTTGTGTAGCCAGTTGCAAGAAGGAGATTTTGATCTTAAGATGGTGAGTTCTCTAATATTACAAATCCTGTTGTGGGTGTCGTTCCTGGTCATTCCTGTGCTAAAATAGCAATGAAAAGATTTGTTTAGAAACAAGCTCAGTTAGCACCTTTCACTTTCTTCTGTCTGCTTAATTAACATCCATCATGTTGTCATTTGCCCATGTACTGCATTGTATCTTCCTTTTTTTCACAAAAAGGTTTCATATCATTAATTTTTTAGTCATGCTAGAGGTAGATTTATTATTGAGCCGCAGTTTAATATGGAGAAAAAAAAAGAATAAGTAATGGCAAAGAACTATAAAGCTAATGTAATCTTCTGTAAAGATACCTTACTAATTAGTAGAGCTGGTGTAGATGTGGGAAAGAATCAAAAGTAGTAACACAAAGAAAAATATAAAGAAAATTAGACAAATACGATGAACATGACTAAGAACATTCTGTATTAATTGTGACCGTAACAGATTTGGTATAGTTAATTAAATGAGTCCCATTTTTACCAAAGGAAATATAAGCCCAGTGGACTTTCTTCTTTACTGTAATCCTGTTTTACCTCACAGCATCAGGATAAGAAGAGATTTATAGAATGGGCTTTTGTGTGCGCTTCATAAATAGTGTTTTTTACTGCCTCTTGTTTATGAGGTCCACCTCTTGTGTGGATGACCTTTTGCTTTGTATCCACAGTATCTGAGTAGCATTGCTCATTGAGTCTGTTGGTAATCTGCTTATGTGGCAGAATCATTTAATTTATTGTTTCTTGATATTCAGTACTGATGTTGTACTCGCTTTTTTAAAAGTGATGTCTTAATTTCTAAACTAGTCTCATCTTGATACTCCCAACATTCTACCTAGACATTTCATCTCGGGGACATTAATAATTTAAACCAATTAATGTATTTTTTATCAGGTTTCTATTGAAGCGATTACCAAATTGATGACTGTCCATGGGTTCCCTCAAATGTCTGTTAGGGAATATTTCTTGTCATGCCTTGTTGGATTATGGGAGTTGCTGTGCACACAGGATTCACCACTAAACATACGGTGAGAACTCAATTATATAGTCATAATTAAACGAAAACTAGATTAATCATCATATTTGGTTATAAAATACCAAAATATTGAAACAGAAGATATAGAAATGCACAATAAAGAGATAGCATTCTGAAACAGAATAAGCACATGATACTAATATTGGAAATGTTCTCTAACAGTCCTGTCAAGTAAACTGAAAAATGCTACAAATTAAAATAATATGGATGAAAAATATTTACTGTTGTTGTTTCTGTGGCATGAAGGTATGGTGCTTGCCTCTCGCTTCAAAAGTACTAGTGTTTTCTGCATGAAGTGATTAGTTATTTTTCCACTGACCCCTGATCTCATTGTAGGTGAGATCGTGTTTTCTTCTTCAATGATCCAGCGGCACTTGAGCTCTTGCCCTTCAGCCCAATACTATATAGTGGTGTCTGCATGTGTTTGTAAGTTGTTCTTTTGTTCCGTATAATGTGTTCCATTTGTCTGGCCTTGGAGGAAGGAGGATCTTCCTGACATCATCTAGTGCTTGACACCTGAAGAGGGGGTGGTGAACGGTTTAATGATGTGCACACACTTGGCACTCTGGAGTGTGTTGTTGAATTCTGTTCAAGTGATTATTAAGTATTATGTGTTGGGTTCTAAAATTGGTGCTCTGATCTCTTCATGCAAGGTGGTTGATGTTGTCATTAAGGTTAGGGCTGGCCATATGTCTGTAAACCTCTCTTCCTGTGTCTCCCATGGCCCATCAGTTCAGTTAAATTTCTTTATTTGTTGTCATTAGGATTTGCTTTGCTGTATGGAGAGTTGTTGCTGTGATTGGTTGTTCTTGCGTTGACCCTTTCTTGGCTAGCTTATCTGCTTTATCATTAATGGGTGTGAGATAGTGTTCCTAGTCCTATTGAAAATTAGTGATAAAATGTAAGAGACCTCTTGGTAGTCGAAAGTTGTTAAAGTTTAGGCTGAAAAGTTGCAGCCTAAGGCACAGTTCCTTAAAAACAAAAAATTCCTATAATTTGACCATCTTCACAATTACGTCACTGTACTGCAGCAGTGATCTTAATGTGTAAGAAAAAGAACGGAGCACACATGACTTTGCTGAAGTGCAGTGATGATGGTCTTATCAATAAATCAGTCATTTATTATGCTGGATTCAATTACCAAATGGAATTCAAATCCTGAAATACTAGATTCTCTAGTCAATCAACTCTGCTGATAATTGGTACGCAATGTTGATAATTCATACTCTGCGTTTTGTAACATCTTGAATGACTGCTGGAGCTGCTGTGTAAGTGCTCTGATGTTCGTACTACTTTCAGCAAGCTGGAATAATTTTAGCGCATATTAGGTCCGTTGAAACTTTGATTCTAATCAGTTTTTGCATGTATTTGTTTTCTTCTTTTGTTTGATGTTCTACTTGTGTATTTATATCAGTTTCAACAATTAACCAAATTTTTTTTTGCAAGGGAAAAAGAGGAATTGGAACAAGCAGGAGCTAAACTTACCATTACTCTGATTGCACAAGACAAGGACTTTTATCTAGCAACTAAATCAACATTTGTTCTAAATTTATTAACACAACTATGCAGCAAAGGCTTGACCAACATTTTCTGTCTTGAGGCCAAGCAGGCAGTGACATGTCTGTTTGTCCATATATTGAAAAATATTACCTGGGTAGATCCCAGCTTGCAAGTTCATAGGTTGTCACTGGATACTCTTACATCTCATGTCATGAATATTTTTGGCACAACAAGATGCTCAGAGGTAATTATATAGACCAGCAAGATTCATTTTAAATAGTACAGGAAAGAAAACAATATAGTTGACTAAGATAAAACATTTTGCAATTATTCCAAGAATAATTTAAGAATAAGTATACTTTATTTTTATTCAGAATATAAATGAGAACAGATTTTGTAGTTAAAAAAAAACATACTATACAACTATTAGCTTGTTGTAACTAAAATATTTTGATATTGGTCATATTGGATATATCTCTATGATCACACTTGAATCTAATCTTCAAGTACCTCTGAAGACAGCGAAAGTCCATCTGAATGGTGAGGGACACCAGTCAAATGGTAAGCAGGCCTCATGCAAAAATGTCAAGCACAATACCAGGCGTCATGACTAACACCTGAATTCACAGCAGGTGAACTCAAAGAAGAAGAAAGAGGAGGTTATTCCGCTCTGAAATTTGTTGAAATTACGTATCTTTAAATTTAATACAATTTTTTTGTAAAATATTTATGCACAAACATTCATTATTAATTGTGTGTGGATGTATGCGCTTTCTTCACGCTGTCTGCAAACAAGTCTTGAAGATGTGAAAGTAATACGCCAAATTGAGAACAGTAAGGCACTAAGTGCATTCATGACCCTTCAGATGGTCTGGAAATTAGCACACTACATCATCAGAACCAAGATTAACATATATCATAGTGTGTGCTATCAACTTTACTGTATGGATTAGAGTGCTGGAGAATGACAGAACAGTATATGGCAAAACTTTCCATTCAACTTGTCTGCAAAAGATCTTACGCATGTTCTGGACACAATTTTCTCTAACCAAGAACTGCTCACACAATATCAACAAGAGAATATGAACACCATCATCCAAAAGAAACTTGTGATGGATCGAACATGTGATAAGCATGTAGATAAACTTTGTCATGAAACTACACTGAGATAGACACCAGAGGAAAAAAGAAAACATGGAAGACCCAAAACAACCTGGAGGAGAACAACAGAACAGAAACTTAAAAAAATGAACCACAGCTGGAGCACATTACATAGGCGTGTCTAGAAAGAAAGAGAGAGCTGTGAAATGTATGCTGATATGCAAATTACTTATCGACCGTTTGCATTTTCCATGGAAACTATGCTGTACAGAACACATGCAAACCTTGAATGTACCACGTCATTCATCAGGGCCACTGACCTCCTGATATACCCGGTGAAGAAAAGTGAAATAGGTTAGAGAGGTCAGAACCTCACGGATAGCCAAAGATTTGTTCTACCCTAAACCCAAGAGCATCACTGGCTAGATATATATATATATCGCCCGTGTGGTGCCAGGCACGCAAGGAAGCTAAGAATAGTACCACTGTGACCCACAAGGCATGTCGTAAGAGGTGACTGATGTAGGGGTCTAGTGAAGGTACCCTAATAAAAAAAAGCATAGCAGAAATCAGATTTGCTGTCCTACTTGTAGGCACACAATGTACAATTGTACTTAGGCTCAGACCACATACAAATCGCACAGAGCGGTTAACAAGTGGATGATATGGGGCTTTCAAAGAAGAAGAATAATGTGTTTATATTTGATTAAATGAGATAGCAGTTTGAGGGTAAGAATTTAAATATATTTTCTGAATCTGATGTACTATTCTTGGTGATCTGATCCTCTGTATAGTATATAGTTCCACTTTTAGTCCATTTGACACTTGTGGGTGTCAGCAACAATGATCAACCACTAAATGTGAGCTTGGGAAGTGCACCTCAAGATTGTACACCTGCAGGGAGAACTGGGTCACTTTTGTCTCGGAAAAGGTAATAGATTATGTTTTACGCTTCTCAATCTTAACAGGTCCTTATTATAGTTTCTTTTCAGTTAACAGTAGAGATGATTTTGCTTTAGGTAGATACCACTACTAATGAGTTTTAAAAATAACTTAAACCGCTTTGAGAGTATGGGGAGTGTACTCAATTGCCAGCATTTTCAGAATTTAAAAAGTAACTTTTTTACCGATGAATTTTTCTTGAAAGCATTTATGACCATGTGTATTTTAACTTTTCTACTTAACTATAATTTTGTTGCATGCTACTGTAATTAAGTGTAACACCAGTGTGTTTCCGAGGCTCGCAAGGGGAGTAAAGAAAAGTAACACTGCGACCTGTAAGGTATGTAAGAGGCGACTGAGGTTAGGGGCCTAGGGAAGCTACCCTAGTAAATAAAAAGTGCCGCAGAAATAGGATGTGCTGGCCTACTTGTAGGCGCATAACTGGCACAGCATACAATCACTCTTAGGCCCGGATCACATACAAATCACAAAGAGTGATTAACAACTGGTCAATATGGAACGTTCAAAGAAGAGGAAGAGCTTTTATGCAATACATTGAGTTGTTGATTTTCACAACATGATTCTTATTTTTCAGGAAAAGTAAAGATTCTTCTTTTACAGAAACAGTGAGCTTCAGAGTCTATACTGGCCTCATCAAAAAGATGAATGATATGACCACAGATAAGGTGACAGTTTTAGTTGTGAAATGTTTTTATAAAATAATGACACTAATAATCACCCAGAGGTTGTATATATTTGGAGAAGACACTCCTATTTCTGACATTTCTTATAACGCTGACATGGAGCAATATATGTCAACGATTCAATGACCAGTCCAGAAGTCGTATTCGCTCTCCGGGAGATGGTCTTGCTTAAAGTGTTTAATCAAGCTACTGAGTAGAATATGAGCGAGCATTTTGATAGTGATTAACAGGAGTGTTATTCCCATATCGTTATCACAGATTTTTGTGGTTTCCATTTTTCTTGTACAAATGGAAGAAACATGTAAAAATGAAGTCTGGTGTTTTTTACAAAGTTGTACTTCATTTTTATGTGTTTTACCTTTGGTAGATAGTTTTACTGCAGTCTTTCATTGTATCAATAATAATATACAGAGAGATGACAAATGTATCCTTCATCTGTGGGATCAATTTCTCTTCCAAGATTGAGTAAAAAAGCTCAGTCTCCGCAGCGATGCTCTCATTTTGTAAACTATGGCAAGAATGGTGTCTGAAACAGGGGCAATACCTCTAGAGAGTAGACAGATTAGTTTATAGACATATTCCACATTGGATAAGGTGCCAAGCACAGGGGGTTCATAAATTATGACTAGCATGTTATAACTTTAACACTGATAACTGAATGTTAAGGATAGTAATACAATATTTCGTCCAGCGCTTTAGTATCTGCACCTTTAGTTTAGTCCACAGTATCATCTGCATTAAGGATATTTGGTCCCAGCCCAGGGACAATGGACAGCTATTAGGGTATCATAAACCTGATTGAAGGGTGGCAGAACCCCATAACTTGTGTCCACTGGTAGTGAGATAACCATCAGAAATAGTGTTAGCTACAGTCTTTGCAATCCAGTCTCATATTGGACAAGGAGCTTTGGATCAAACAGCAATGTTTTCCTTGCAAGACAGGATGGTGTAACAGGTGGCACTTGTACCTGCAATGAAATACCTCATATTTTCAATGACAGAAGCATCAAGTGAGCAAGAATCACTATGTTCTAACCAGGGGACTGAAGCTTTGGTATATAAACCAACCACATGCCACCATCGGGAGGTAGAAAAGCTATGAGAGATAACTCAGACTTAAAACAGAACCCGATCTGATAAAGTTGAAGTGTGTCAGCTTCAGGGCAGAAAGTGGTATAAATCAGGACATATACAGGAATATAGAATTGCAACAATTAGATTCTTCGTCATTGTGTTGCTTTGGGTAGATCTGAAACAGGTCTTTGCTGCTGTTTTGATACATTGTTACATAAGTTTGACATACGTTTATTTTTTATTCATGTGGGAAACAAAAATTAAATGCCATATTAACATTCTATAACATAGTAATTAATTTTTCAGTGTTGAAGTAATTGAGGTTATACAGTAACTATCGCATGTGCTTCATACAGACTACAAAGATGTGTTTTGTTACTGAAATGTATTTGTTTTGAATACTAGTTGGAGCAGTAATTTTCCTTAGTGTATCATATATTCTTGTTCTGATGACTTCTACAAGGTTTAATCTATAATTTTTTCTTTGTAGAATACATTTTTTTAATGTGTTAATAATGACAAAAAAAAACCATGGATGTCCTTGAGAAACTTTCAACAAAAACACTTAAATATAGAAAGGATCTTAAAATAATAAATAAAACATACAAATGTTGGCAATACATTTTTTCTTGTTCATCTATAATATTGATGCATGCCAGTTTAGCCTGTAACTTTTATCCCAATATCAGCTTTACTGCTTTTATATCTTGTGTACAAAGTGGATAAACTATTTTATTGATGAAGCAAAGAATAAATGATGAAATCTTTATACTTAGGGTATCTGTGGCATCTTGAACTGTAATGCTTAGTGCAATTTTTATTTTTAATTATTACTTTCTAGATTAAACCTTGTTGTTGTTGTTGAAATACATTAATTAAAATTACTGTTGCTGTTTAATCTGATAGTTTGAGTACATGTTATCTCCTCAGCCTCCATCAAGTCAGAAACTTGAGTGCTTGTATATCATTCTTCGAGTAGCATCTGAGTGCTTGTTACATCTCTGTGGGAAAGGACAATTAAGGTATAGTAGTAAAACTAAATCTGGTATGATAAGATTACAAACGAGGAACTCAGAGAAAGAACTAAGCAGATACCAGTGGAGAAAGAGCTACAGAAGAGATGCTGGCGATGGGTAGGACATACATTGAGAAGACTGACCGGAAGCATTGCAAGACAGGCACTGTTTTGGAACCCGCAGGGAAAGAGAAGTTGGGGAAGGCCTAGACAGACCTGGAGAAGAGAACTGGAAGCTGATATTAAAAGGATAGGTAAAACATGGACAGAATTGAAAGGAATGGCAAGAGAGAGGAAGAGCCGAAAGAAGTAAGTATGTTGAAGACCTGTGCTCCATTCAGAGTTGAAAGGTGAAGAAGAAGTAGTAAAACTAAAGCACCTCTTTTCATACCATGTGGTATATCGGGAAATATGGTGTTGGATTTCTTATTTTTATTTGACCAGAGGCACACAATAAAAGTGTTTTCTCTGGCACCAAATTATGTCAGAAGTTTTTTGCAGAAGGAAAATTCTATTCATACTTTGGATCAAACAGATTGCCTGTCTAGAAAGCAGGTATATACACTAACCATTGTGATACTTAAGGTACAGTAGAACACTATCAGTCTACTTGCTCCTGGAAAACGTGCTACTATTTATACGCAGTAAAATAGAATGGTAATAGGAATCTCTCAGAAGTATGAGACACGGTGAATAAAATGACAGAATTCAGTGTCAGCCAACTAGATCTGATTAAGATCCTACTTCACCTGCAAGGTGTGACCCTGCTAACAGGCTTCATCATCATCACTGCAGTCTGGTGAAATGAACATAAATCGGAGAAGGTTGCCAAACCTGATACCAAATTTTCAGTGCTGAACATGAATATGTTGAACAGAGAGACACATATCATAATCACGTTGTAAACTGCCACACAATTGGGACAAACACTATTTTTGGTACAAACATTGAAGAAGAAAATGAAATCTATAATATAATGCTGTATGTGTTGTGAAGGAATAGAGATTTCTAACAGATAAACACATTTATAATATAATTTGTATGTTTGTGAAGGAATAGAGATTTCCTAACAGATAAACACATCTATAATATAATTATGTATGTGTTGTGAAGGAATAGAGATTTCCTAACAGATAAACACATCTATAATATAATTCTGTATGTGTTGTGAAGGAATAGAATTTCTAACAGATAAACACATTTATAATATAATTATGTATGTGTTGTGAAGGAATAGAGATTCTAACAGATAAACACATCTATTATATAATGTATGTATGTGTTGTGAAGGAATAGAATTTCTAACAGATAGACACATTTATTATATAATGCTGTATGTGTTGTGAAGGAATAGAGATTTCTAACAGATAGACACATTTATTATATAATGCATGTGTTGTAAGGAATAGATATTTCCTAACAGATAAACACATCTATAATATAATGCTGTATGTGTTGTGAAGGAATAGAGATTTCCTAACAGATAAACACATCTATAATATAATTATGTATGTGTTGTGAAGGAATAGAGATTTCCTAACAGATAGACACATCTATAATATAATTCTGTATGTGTTGTGAAGGAATAGAGATTTCCTAACAGACACATTTATAATATAATGCTGTATGTGTTGTGAAGGAATAGAGATTTCCTCAAAGACACATTTATAATATAATGCTGTATGTGTTGTGAAGGAATAGAGATTTCCTAACAGATAGACACATCTATAATATAATGCTGTATGTGTTGTGAAGGAATAGAGATTTCCTAACAGATAGACACATTTATTATATAATGCTGTATGTGTTGTGAAGGAATAGAGATTTCCTAACAGATAGACACATTTATTATATAATGCTGTATGTGTTGTGAAGGAATAGAGATTTCCTAACAGATAGACACATCATTTGGAGTGAAATTGCTTGTTGCTATCCTCAAAACTATTCCCTTGCCAGTGTGCTAGATATCATATCATAAGTACTCTCAGCTCTTCACTTTTCAAATAGAAAAGACTATTTGAAGATACATCAGTGTTTTTCAGTAGATATTTATGTGTGCTGAAAGAAAAGAAAACAATGATTTATAGACCCTACAGTCAATCTGAGTTGTTATCAGCAACTCATGTTTTGATATCTCAAGCACTGACATGTCGATCACCGAAAACACAATTTGAAAATTGTGTTTCTTGTGGAGCTAAGTTTATGCGTGCATTAGCAGCAACACCCTGTATGCGAAAGATATCCATTAGTGATACCGAAAAATTGTCTTTGAAACTTTTGTTTGAAAAAATAAAAACATGCAGACGAGGTCTTGGGGGAAAAATACAAGAAAATCTGATTGTAAAATTGTTCCAAGAAACTTGAAATTGGAGAGATTTAGTTGTATGATTAAGAAAGAACTACGGTTAATTCCTTCACCATCTGCTAAAAGAGACCCTTGGGGTGTAGTGACACTGTTTTTTTTTTTACTAATGTGAATAATTTAATTACAATTTATTAGGATTCTTGAGAAAGCACGGCTTAGCCTGTCAAAAATTTGCATATTCAATTTTTATATGATTTATCATGCTATTTTCTGTTTTAGCTGCAGATACCCCCTGTTTACAGAGTCTCTGATCAACACAGCTACAAATAGTTGGACTAGTTATCTGCGCAACATTATGGATACAGATATGGAGTTGTTTAAAGAGATGTACAGCACCATTCTGCACTCAATCGCAGCAATACTTGTAGTGCATGGTACTAGAATTTTTAAATCACGTTACACTTTAAATTACTTTAAGAAATATTTTTATCACACATATATTCTCGTTACATACACAGTTATATACAAGCACACACAAGATCACTACCTTTCCCCCCCCAACACTTCTATAAAGAAGTAAATGGTGGAAGAGAAGAAGAAGATATACACAGTTTAATGCCGGCTGATGTATCCAATCATGAACCTCTGCAACTTCTTATCCGTAATGCTGGAGATCATGTTTTCCATCAGCTTTCTTTAATATGTTAGTGTGTCCAATATTTTGGGTGCGATTTGCCTCTTTTCTCATTAATTTTGTCTATTGCCAACGTTCTCGAATACTTTTCAATGAATGTGCACAAAAATGATTTCTGACTGTTTTAGATCAACAAGATACATTTTTTTTTTCACTGGCTACTTAGTACGTCCACACTGGTCATTTTAGTTGTCTGTGGACTTTTTACAATTCATCTTTAAAACTACATCTCTATAGCCCATGACCGTTATTTTGTTTATTTATTGTCATAGCTATCAATCTATATGGATTACCTCTAATTGATTACCTCAAATTTGTACTAAATCAACAAGTCCTTATGTGATCACCAGTTGGGAAAAGAAAACTTGGAAGACCTAAGACCACTCTTCGAAGAACAATCCTTCAAGAAAGTAAACTATTGGGATGTAAAACCATACAAGATCTCCAACTGCTAGCAAAGAACCGCATTACCTGGAGATCTGAAACCTCTGCCCTATGTGCCGCCTTTGGCACAAAAGGAACAAACAAACAAACTAATTTGTAGAGTTTTTGTTGAAACATGTTAAAACAAAGTACTATAGTTTTACAAAGTACAAAAACAATATATAGCGACTTTTCTACCAAAACACCTTTACCAAGCAACGGATACACCAGAAGTTGTTGCATTTGTGCTAGTGCTCATCAAAACTGCTTAGTTCAGTTCTCACACAAAAATATAAAAATTTGCCAACTCTGGAATCAGAGCAGGTCCAGGTTTGTGATACGATAATTGAATGTTTTTTTAATGCATTTTCTCTTGTATCATGACAGATACTTGATATTCTAAATACTGCACGTTTGCTCTTAAATATAGTACTGTAGATATTAATCACCATATTTCTTCTTCTGTGTAAACTGTAAAGTGTTATTGATTGTATTAAATTTGATCTGAATTCAATGTAGAAGTGTTTGTGTATATAATTTTGTAATTGTCTTCCCTTCAGATATGTACCAGTTACCTACTTCAATCCTGCAAGAATTATCTTGGATAGTGACCCTTCCGTGGATTACGGTATATATACTTATATATATATATATATATATATATATATATATATATACATATAGTATTTAGTTATTCTTATGTGTGATGCTTTTGATGTATGAAAGTTAAGAAATGTTCTTACATGACGACATGTGTCTTATAAATCGCAATGACTAGTCTTCTATTTTTGCATATGTTCCCAAACATCTGTTTGAATGTATTCCGCCTGTACGGTGTTAGGGTCCGAAGGGAAAAAGAATAGCACCACTGCGACCTGCAAGGCATGGCGTAAAAGGCGACTGATGTAGGACCTAGGAAGCTACCCTAGTAAATGAAAAGCATCGCAGAAATCGGATGTGCTGGCCTACTTGTAGGCGCATAACTGGCACAACGGGCAATCGCTCTTGGGCTCAGATCACAAGCAAGTCACACAATGTTTAACAAGTGGTCGTTGTGGAGTGTTCGAAGAAGAAGAATGTATTCAAAGAAAACAAGGGTCAGCTTGAGGGTGTTAGTGTTTCCAAAATGTTTTCCCCATAATGATACCAATAGCACCCACATAGGTTTTCACCATTCATCATATCTTGAATACTTTTGTAAGAGATATTCAACTGCCATTTTCCGTGTTCTGCAATAACGCTGATCAAATATTATCTTTAGCTTCTTGAACGAAATCAACCACTAGTTATAGCTGTTATAAGGAAGAAAAGATGGGAGATATGTTGGTCATACTCTGAGAAGAAATTATCAAAGAATCACAAAGCAGGTCTTGAAGTGGAAGGCAAATGGTTAAAGAAAAGAAAAAAGTCCCTAGAGAAACTCTAAAATGAACTTTACTGAGAGAGAGGCAGGAAATATTGTACTAAATTTCGTAGAAATCGAACATGTTGGATAAATGGGTAAGGAGAAATGGCTTGCATGCTCTATGTACATAACATGTAATGGTACAAGAGGAATACACTAATAATATCGCCCGAGTGGTTACCGAGGTCCAAATTTGGGGTGTAAAGAATAGAACCACTGTTACCTGCTATGCATGTCGTAAGAGGCGACTAAGGAGGTTTGGCTGAAATCGGATGCGTGTGTCCTAAATGTGTAGAAGTCAACCTGCTGCCTTGCAGGACGACTGGGGACAGCCAAAGACTAACGGAGAGCGAACCCAGTAAACACTGGCTGAATCCAGACACATCGCCGAAGGATAAGCACCAGAGCTCCAAATGGCGCTGAAGATGTGACGAAACCCACCCATGCTAAGGCTGCATGAATCAGATTTCCACATGAATAAATTTATGGAGAGATCTGGTACATCAGTCTTTTAGGTGATCGCGAGAGAGATAATAATATAGATTTATCATAGTGCTAGCATCTTCATACAAAACTAAATACAGAAACATCACGCACATATTATGTCTGCTGACAAGTTAAAGCTAAAGAACAAGCCAAATTGTGTTCAATTTTCTCAATTAGATGTTCTTGTAAGTTTATGTTATTTAAAATGTTAAATACAATATTTTAGCTTCGCTAACTGTAATGGTTCATGATTACTTGGGATAAATAAAAGCACATCAAGTTTCGATTAATGAGGCTTAACACTTTCGCTGCCACCGACGACAAAAGTCGGTGATGTACCAACTCCTTTTACTGCCGTCGGCGGACATGTGCCGTCGCGATGTCTTTAAACGGGAGTATTGCTTGCAAAACGGGGTCCCGTGACGTACTACTTCAGTATTGTTCCGACGAGCTCTCCAAAATGGCGGATCTAACACACACACACGGTAAACGTCGGTATAAGTCCGATTTTCACGATTTTCCTAAGTAAACAAAAATTTTCAAAATGGATGACATAGCTGATGAATAGTGATGTCCAAAATGACTCTTTTCGGACTTTTTAGCCAGCGATAGTGTTAAAACGAACTCTGAATGGGATATGAATTTGAACTGTGATTCACGTGACGATGTTTATAGATCGATAGCAGACATTCCCAGGGGTACAGGAGTAGATGACAGACACCCAACGCGAAAATGACAGCATATCGTACTGTTGATAGGTATGGGGATATCAGTTACTACAATAGCTTGTGGATTATACAGAATATATTCCACATATAGACAGGTTAGTAGCTCATTAATATATGAACACTATTCCATAGTTTAAAAGTCCTAAGTTTATTAGTTTATTTTTACGATTTTTTGAAATTGTCACTGAAAACTGATCGTGCCTAAAAATAGCGTGGCAGTGGGCCAGACTTTGTTGAAAAATGGCTGGCAGTGAAAGTGTTAAGCACAGTATGCTTACCACTGCATTACCTTTACTTCATACATACAAAGCAGCAGGATTTTTAGACTTCTATTCTGGCAACCTCAAATTTCAAGATAATGTTAAATAGAAATAGAGACTTTTGACATTGGATTAATATTATGAAAGGTAGATTTTTTTTTTTTTTTTCTTTTGTCCGCTTTCAACTCAGACGAAGTTCCATCTCTGAAACTGATTTTGCGTGAAAATCTGTTTTCCAATTTCTTACAATGGCAGCAGCGTGCACATTGTAAATTACTTACACTGGCAGCCGTGTGCTCAATGTACTCGTAATTAGTATTCCTCGCCATACAGGCAGATTTTCTCCGACTTCAGAGGTACTCACGTTATCGTCCTGAGTAAGACCAGGGGACTCGAACAAATGCCGGACAGTAGGTTCGAACCCGAGCTATGAGGCGTCTCACAGCTAGCAGGCCGAGCTACTATCAACTACTCTAGGCAGTCCCCGAAAGGTAGATTAGGGTTTAATTTTGTAACAAAATTGTTCCTTCATACTCACATTATATATTATGTTGTTATTCTACCTCAGAGTGAGCCACCACTGGAGGATATGGCCCCACCTAAATCCAAAGGCATTGCAGTGATTGCATCACAGTTGGTCGATAGAATAGGTAATTTGTTATTTCATCTTTGTCTCTTAACAAGGATGTCCTAGGGACTTAGTACTCACTTCAGCCTTTTCTTTACTTAGTTTTGTAGATTAAGCTTCTATTTTATAACTTCAGACTTAGTTTTACAATTTTGTTTGTCATTCAGTTGTTTATTTATTAATTTTTCTAAGTATAGGACATACTGTCCATCCATTTTTTCCCATCTGGTATGTTCCATTTATGTTGTGCAGACTATATATATGTGTGTGTGTTTGTGTGCAGTCTAACACTTTGTGATTTATTTTTGTATATTTCGTTTATAAAATTTGACTTTTATCGCTTTTATCTGAAACCTTTTGATCAGTGTTTGATTTGGTATAACCAGAGCTGTTCATATTTTCTGTTCACATTCTGATCCAGATGTTGACTGCATGTGCCTATGCTTGAAAACAATGGTGTTGTTCCCAAAAGGTTCCCTCTCAGCATGGAAAACTCATGTCATTAAACAGATTGCAGTGAGTTATTACATTTATTTTAAGAGTCTGAATAATTTTGCACATGTGTTAGTAGTTCGTCCTGCTTGTTCTCTCCACACTCTCTTCCTTCTTTAATATTTCTTATGTACGCCGATGCAGTATTTTCTTTCCTTTATATATTTTCTGGTGCCTTGTGTTCATTTTTTAAATCTTTAATTGTAGTATAGTTATCTTCTATTTTGACTTCTAATGTTCACAATGTGATAATTATAGAAATTAATTGATTATTTTTATATTAAAATGATTTTTAGATTTTTCACAAGAAGTTGGTGCAAATATTGATTTAATCTAAATATCATATTATTATAAGTTACAAAATTAAGTAGAAGTAACAGTTTTGATTAAAGTAAAAGATGGCAAAAATAACATTTTTAATAGAATATAAAAAAAAGCATTTTAATTTCAAGAAAGCTGAAAAATATGATTTAAAAGCTAGATTACAAGTATAAACAATTGAATTTCCACCTGCTTGTCAGTCATTGTCCTGATTCTCCAGAATTCATTTTTTATGAACTATATGGTCCCAATTTTTATTCACACTTTCTCAATCTCTTATCACTAAGACTTCCAGTCTTCAATTTGATCATAGGTGTTCTTTGATTTTTTGCATTCTTTTTGTAACACATTCATATCTGTGCTTGCTACATTTTGCCAGTTTTCTCTTGTTCAATTCTGATATGAAAAACAAGAAAAGGGCTTATTGACGTGGGCGAGAAATAAAATAAAATCATCATAGAACAGAGTGGAGCATAAAGGACAGCAGCCTCCATCATGAGAATGGAAATCAATGCAGTCTTGACAAGAATATTTAGCTTCCCTTTAATCAATGTAGTTATTGTATCAAACTCTCAGCAGAAAGATTTTTAAAAAACGGGTCTAAGAATGGAAAAAATGCATCTATTCCTTATGCATTAAACCTTCATTCTGAAATAAATGTATTGTCCTGGGCATGTGTAATTGTATTGTAATGTACAATCTTGACATGTTGTTATAAACAATTTGTGGATGTATAAAAAGATGACGTTAGGTACCAATAACTGAATAAAGTTGGTCAATGATGCTTGCTATTAAAATGTTTCATTATAATGTCTGGAATTAAAGCCTATGTAGTTGTTATTGAGTCCATTAAAGAGAAAACAACTCTCCAAACCTCCAATAATTTGTGGGCAGCGGTAGGATGTGCAAGAACATGGACAGAAAGACAACTTACTTCACCGAAGATTTGCATGTCAGTTCTAACACATGTCGATGCCCCAAAAGGGACATGGGACATACATGTCTCGTACAATTAATAACTATGCACAGATATCTTGCACGGAATGGAGCTGCCACCTTCAATCTTCACTGGATTGATGTATGCAACTCATCTCTCTGCTCAAGACTTCTGAGCAGGAGAAACTGATCGTATAGAAGAAGGATCCTTTGCACTGCCAATTTCCTATACCAGCACCGTATTATTTCTAAGGGTATTGTGTTTTTATACAAATTTTATATGAAGTGTCTGTATGACTATTCTTAGTTTCAATTCACTTTTTTTTGCTGACAGAGTGACTCCGGAGAAGAGATGACAAGAACTTTAGTTCAATGCTTCCCCCTTCTTCTTTACAATTTGGGATCAGAAAGTCACTCTATAGTGGAACATGTATTTGTGTAAGTCATCTGTAGGTAACCATTGTTAGGTAAATTGAAAGTGTAATGGTTCTAAATGTAGTATGATCAAAAACATGTATTGCATGGATTACAAATGTAACAGTGCCAAAAATACAGCTAAAAAGTCTTTGTTGGCGCAGTTACATTATAGATCAAAACAGCAAACCAAGCAGAAGTCATAAGTAAATTTATTCTTCTTTAAGATAACGACATATCAATTTAATTTATACTTTTATTACCTTTAGCATTGAATTTTATTGTAGTTGCTCGTGATTTTATTTGTGATATTATGTCTATTGCTATAGAAACCTAAGCTAAATAGAAGATGTTATATTACTACTCTTTAATGAATACATACATGTTTAGTTAAAGGAAGATTATTATTTTACTACTTGAACTGAGGCATAATTGGCTGACAAATATATTTGGTCTTTTATTGGACTATGTCTGATGATTGTGAAGTAGAAAGACAGTCTAGTGTTGATAATGTTATCTTCTCTACAGCACACATAGAAATCCGAGGTAATAAAAGAAGACTGGCTGGCTCTGAAATTGTCAAAAGTGGTCAGTATAATTTGATGTGGCAAAGGGAGATATTTGTGATAGCAAATGCAGAATTGTGAAGCATAATAGATTGGAAGTAAATGTAACTGAGGTTAAGGAGAGAAATTGGCGATGTATTGAATACACCCTCATAAAGCTGCCAGATAACATAACCAGATCTGCTCTTGGCTGGAACCCACAATGCAAGAGAAAAGTGGGGAGACCAAAAGCTAAATGACTAAGAACTGTGAAATAGGAGGTTAGATCGATCAGGGTTTTGTGAGCAGGATTAAGAAGACCACCCAAAATAGTTCAGTGGAGAGTGACAGTTGCAGCCCTATGTTCTACTGAGAACAAGAAGGTTTAGTAGTAGTAAAGGGAGCATACTGATGTTATGCCACACCTTGTATTGGATGATGACACAGCATTGACTGATATAGCTACTCTGAGACACCATTAATTTAGAATTCCTGTATATTATGTGTAGGAATAGCCACTCGTGAGAACAGATGAGAAACAGGCATAACCTGGAAGTCTCAGGCACCATCCTATAGCTTGTCTATCATCATCTACCTGAACTCAGTTTTGATTACCATGATCAAGTGTTTTATGTGCATTATAACTATTATACCAGGAGTCACTGATTAGACACCACATGTGTTAATTTATTTAGTAGTGAAACATTTATTTGTATAAGGATTTCAGGTAAGAAAATAGTTACAAGCAACCTTCTATTACCTTCTACTGCAGCCCACTTCTTGATAACACAACAGTTTGTGAGGATATTGCTGAGAGATTTGGAGAAGTGATGCTCACTATCATTGGTGCAGGCCAAGTGGAAAGGTGATAATTGTATTATCTGCTACATTTTACTTTTGATTCAAAAATATGTGTCTAATGTGGACATGCACTGGTTCTTCCACATAAAATGTGTGGAGACTATCACAGCTAGGGAGAATGAACCCAAACAAAATGCATGCCGAATAAGGATGTGCTGGGGTGAAGGGCGCAGTTCTTACAGCTTCACTGTAAATAAGCAGCACATCATATTTACAATAAAATTAGGGAGTATTTTATATGTTGTTATACCGCCCGAGTGGTTACCGGGCCCAAATTGGGGTGTAAAGAATAGAACCACTGTTACCTGCCATGCATGTCGGAAGAGGCGACTAAGGAAGTTTGGCTGAAATCGGATGCATGTGTCCGCTAGGGAATGCTAACCCGAAACAAATGCTTGCAGAAAATGGATGCACCAGGCCGTAAGGCGCATAACATGGTGCAACGACCCTTCACAATGAGAAATGGGATAACGGATTCTATGGTCGCCAGTCTGCCTCTGAGATTTAGCCACGCAGTAAGAATGTCGGACCTACCATCACAAGGGTGACCAAAACTTACTGCGGGAAGAGGTCAGCACAAATGGGTAAGCAGAAATCATAGGAAATATATCCTACAGAACTGCCCCAGTATGCAGACTTGAGAAGAAAGAGGTGGTCCACTTACACTAGTGTCCAAGACAAACTCTATGGCGTGGCTGATAATCTGAGGCAGACGGCTGCCTTTATTAGAGAATTCGAAATCTCAATCTAGTGAAAATGCAGAAGAAGAAGATATGTTGTTATACAAGAAAAAATGGAAATATGGCTATACAGTATAACGTTATGAAAGAGCTGACCTGCTGTCTACAAAAGTGCATGATAGCGGGAACATTTGTTATGGATAAGGTGGTCATAATGTGAGAGTCTGACATTATAATTGTCTTAGCAAATGAAACCTCAAGAGCCATTGTGAGCAGCAGTAGTGGGCACAGCATCCATTCTCATACCGGAAATAGTTTTCTTGTATGCTTCATTTTTCTTGATGATGACACTCTCACATGTACTAGCCAGATTTCTCACTAGAATGTTTGCTTGTGTATACAGTATCATCTTCTACCGTGTCATATGTGATCAGTCGATTAGTTTTTAATCTCCGTTTTCCCTACAGACCAAATCTCCGCATTATCTTACAACAGCAATGATGATATGGAGGTTTGCCTGTTTCGCGATCATAATCTGTTTTGGTTTTTGATAGTGTTGCAACTGTCATTACCTGGCCTATAATCCTTCGTCTGTATCATCCATGAAATGCCACACTTTATTCTCGTATCTTTATATCATTCATGTTGTTGTAGGTGCATATAGTCTGCAGTTGAATATATATGTAACCCTAGTCTTTGACAAGAACATGACAAGAATGTAATGACAGAAGTTCAAGCATGTGTTTCATCTTCAGAATGGAAGTATTTGAATCATATCCCATTGTCATTCTCCACTGCAGACATCCGTGATTGTAGTGAGAGAGTTCAAGTGGTCTTCTTTAAACGTAATATATCATATAATAGAAGATGGTTTAGCTCTCCTATGAAGATTTTCCCTTGCCAAGGTAAACAATGCATTGCAAGTAATCACTTTCCTGAACCTCTAGAACTTTCCAGCATGCCAAGGGAGCATTAGCATTAAACATGAGTACCAGGTCTGTAATACTATTTGTGTCTCTGGATCTGGAAGCTAATCTTGTTGGGCGGCCATCATTCAAAATAGATATGTTGTACCTTAGTTGAGCCTAACTCAAAGAGATGTCATGTCTGTTTTAGAAAATATAATAGTTTTGGGGTAAGTACAAATTGTTTAATGTGTACATTTGTTGTGTATTTATTTTCAGACCCAGTCTTGATAAATTTGTACTAAATATCAGTGAGCTCCATATTACAGCTAGTAATGAATGTAAGCTTGTTTGTGTCTCTTGTTATTGTTATAAATAGTTTAAAATTAAGGGACAGGTAGTTAGTAACAGAAAGTGAAAGTAAGTTGAACAAACTCTGTCTATATAGTAAGAAAAGTGACTATTGGTTCTATCTTGTTCAGTGTTTTCTTTGTCATGTGTTCTTTAAACTTTTCAATTATCACATATGCTCATAATTTTTGTCTACACATATTTTATGACAATATTTTTAAATCATGAAAGTAGGTTCTTTATTTATTTGCTTTATTATTGTTTTTGTAATTTGTAAAACTACAGTACTTTGTTTTTACGTATTTCGCCTCCACTTTATAGCATTATTAATAAAAAAAACTGTAAAGAACAAAACATAAGAAAAAGCAAATTAAGATTAGAAAATTAAAGAAAAACATTTTTAAGTGTAGAATTTTTGGAATTATATTTCTTTCAGTTGATAAGAAAGAGCTGAAGGAAAAAGCAAAAGGTTTGGATCTAAAAAGTGTGACCACATTTGTGAATCTTCTTAAGCATTCCGAGGCAAAAGTGCGCGCAAGTAAGTCTGGGACATATTTAATAGTATTTTAAAAATTGGATTACAAATTTAAGTGTTTTAAGCCCATTTGCTTTTTAAATTTTTTATTTTTGTTTTAAATATTTGTACCTATGTAAAAGACAATATAAATATGGAAGAATCCATAATATTTACAGATTGACCCAACAATTATTGTTAAGTTAATTCAAGTTGTATTAATCGAACAAAAGGCATTATGTATTGATATTGTGTGGCAGCAAGTCTTACTTTCTGTTAAGTCTGCACCAAAAATCTATTGATTTCATAATAGTCGTAGATGATGTGGTATTTGTCTCCTGGTTTAACATAGGTTTTCAAATTAAAAGACCATTGTATGTTTGGAAAATACACTTTCTACATCGGAAGCAACTAGGTGTGCAACACCCAAAGCCGAACAGCCACGCTAGTTTCAGTGTTACCATAGTAGTAAGGTTTATGCTTGGAAGAAAACCATAATTATATTGAATGTTGTTGTTTACCTGCAATGTTGCACGCTTAAATGTTAATTTCAGAGCCCTTGAAGCCAACCTCCCCAAAGTAACATCTGTAATGGGTTTACATAGGGATCCTTCAAGACTAACCTTGTTTCCAAATCTATACCAACATATGTGACAGCAAAAAATTTACTGATGAAAGCTTTTTCATATGAAGTGACCTCATTTTGAGAAGGGTCTGTGACTTCAGATGAATTAAAAATTAGGGGAAATATATATTTTTGGTTAAAAAAAATTGTCATAATACACACCTCCTAAAACCTTTCTATTGATTACTCCTTTGTCAATGTAGATGTTGGTGCCAAGTTATCAATGCCAACATGACTTATTAAGGAGTAGCTAAATTATTATATTAGATATAAAGTAGATACAGTCTTAATCTTTATAACAGCAAGACATGTCATTATTGCATGTGTCTCCAAAAATTAAATTGTGATGTTGTTCCTTTTAACTTATTTTGATCATGTTCTTGCCTGTCACCAAGGTACATTACACAGTTTAGCTACAGTGTTCAGCCTTCTAGATCTGGATAATGCTCAAGTCAAAGACATGGTTATTTCCAGTCTAGATTTGTTACAGGATCCAGACAATGATGTCAGAATGGAATGTTGGTAAGAAAGTTTATACTTAAGAAATGTTTATATCAAAACAGTGAATCTAATTTCAAAACTTCAAAAATTAAGTTTGTATATTATGTTATAAACAATGTTTAGGGAGGCTCTGTGGCGAAGTGGTTATGACGTTTCTGATGGTTGTGGTTTGAATCTGGATCGCGCCGTTCAGTTCACATGTGCAATGTTTTCTGGAAATCCCTAGGATTATTGCTATAGCTACAGAATTCTTGCTTTATGCAACATTCTCGGCAGGTGGCTTGCCATTTCTGCAGAAAAAAAGATTGTCCTATGTTAGGCCCAGTTGTCACTTCTATTAGAGGACTCACTCTGCCAGAGGTTTTAGGGTTACCTCACTCATAGTCTAGAGCAGGGGTCAGATCCTCAAGAAAGTTTGAGTTTGCAATCTTATTAACCTGTGTCAGGCACTGGAGCTTGTACTTTGGCTCACTGCAGATATTTATTCTGCACACATTTGAACTTGGTTGGATTTCCAACAAAATTTGTCTTATTTCAGAGGGTTATTTTATTTCTTCTTCTTCGCGTTCGTTCTTTTACGACCAATTTTAATCACTCTTTGTGATATGTTTGATCTTTGCCAAGAATGTGTATACGTTGCACATTGGTTTGGTAGGCTCTAAACGCATAGACTTCAATACGTTTAGGACATGTGCATCCGATTTCAGCCAAGTTATTTTATTTAATATGATAGTGAGTGCAGTGCAATGGTCTTGGTAATTATGTTCTAGAGTTGACTATCAATGTTAGGTAGATCCATAAAAGTATTCAGAAGATACATTTATGCTATTGGACATGTTTTTGTAGACTGTAATATCATCATCAAATAGCTTGTCCTGAGCAGAACTTTGCCACCTTAACAGTCCTTCGGAATTTCTCCCTCTCATATGCCAGATGTCCTGCCTTTGCAGCGGTCATACTCAATCATCGTTACATCCTGAATCCATCTTCTCCATGGTCTTCCTCTTCTCTTTGCCCATATGCCTCATTCCATGATGGTCTTTTCCAGCCTTTCATGTCTTTTTATATGTCCAAAATATCTCAATTTTCTCTTTCTTATTTGTAGCACCCCGCCCGAGTGGTTACCGGGACCCAAATTTGAGGTTGAAAGAATATAACTACTGTTATCTGCCATGCATGTCGGAAGAGGCAACTAAGGAGGTTTGGCTGAAATCGGATGCACACGTCCGCTAGGGAATGCTAACCCGAAACAAATGCTTGCAGAAAATGGATGCACCAGGCCGAAAGGAGCATGACATGGTGCAACGACCTTCAATGAGGAATGGGATAACGAATTCTATGGTTGCCAATCTGCCTCAGATTTAGCCACGCAGTAAGAATGTCAGACCTATCATCACGAGGGTGGCCAAAACTTACTGCGGGAAGAGTTCAGCACAAACGGGGAAGAAGAAATCGTAGGAAGTATATCCTACAGAACTGCCCCCAGTATGCAGACTTGAGAAGAAAGAGGTGGCCCACTTACACTAGCGTCCAAGACAAACTCTATGGCGTGGCTGATAATCTGAGGCAGACAGCTGCCTTTATTAGAGAATCCAAAATCCCAATCTAGTGAGAACGCAGAAGAAGAATGTGTAGCATCAGCCAGTTTTCTTTGATTTTGAGTTCTTTCTGGATAGATCTTTTTGTTCTCTTCTGTGTCATGATATGGAGGACTCTTCTGTAACACTTATATTCAATAGCACATATATGTTATATATTCACGAGAAAAAAACTGTAGTAGCTTGAATAATTAAGGAATGATAAAAGCCTTTGTGAACTTAACTAAAATGTTCTTCACAAATAACATGAATTAAATGGATATACTTTACTGCCAACAATGTATCATTAGATACCCATTTATAAAGAATAAATTATAATGTTTAGAAGATGGCAAGAAAGTACACAAAATACAATGAGGATGATGGATATTACCAACATTCCAGAAGGGACCAGACTGCCATAGTTCACCGCTGGACAGGTCACAACAAAATGAGACTTCACCTGTCACTAAATTCAAGATATGTACCAACAGCATGTGCCACTGTGGCTTGGCGAGCATGACAACAGAGCATGCTCTACAGAACTGCCCTCAGTATGCAAATCTTAGAAGAAAGAAGGGGGCCCACTTACACCAGCATCCAAGACAAACTGTGTAGGGTGTGGCTGACAATCTGAGGCAGACAGAACCCTTTATTAGAGAATCCAGAATCCCAATCTGGTGAGAACGCAGTAGAAGAAGACGATAGCAATGAAAATTATAAGTTTGTTGTAACTCATGGGCTTGAGATTGTGTGGAACAAATAACTTTTTTAACTCTTGTGTCTGCCCAGTTCATTGATTCAACACCTTATAAGTAGAGAAGCAACTACGACAGACCATTTGATTTGGCAGAAGCTGGAGTCACTGTGTATGACTGGACATGATCAAAGCAGAGCAATCAGGGAGACTATTCTTATGGCTCTTGGCCAGTTTGGAAGGTAATCTAATGATTAATCTTCCTAATAAAATGAATCTAAAATATTTGAAAGTTACAGACAGTTCAGTATTATTTAGGATTTAACTTATTGTCTTACTGCAGATAGTGTCCTGAGCTAAAGTAGAATTCATTTGTAAAAACATTTATGTGTATAATATACTCTGAAATGTTCCTATCTCACTTTGTTGTCCTCATTATTTGAACAACTCTTCTTCTGCATTCGCCAGGCGTGAGTTCTTCTTTGAACGCTCCACATCGACCACTTGTTAACCACTCTGTGTGATTTGTATGTGATCTGAGCCTAAGAGCGATTGTACATTGTGCTAGTTATGTGCCTACAAGTAGGCCAGCACATCCGATTTCTGCAATGCTTTTTTTTACTAGGTAGCATTCTAGGTCCTACATCAGTCGCTCTACAGATGCCTTGTAGGTCGCAGTGTAACTTTTCTTTGATCCTTTGTGAGGCAACACAACAAACTGGTGAAGTTGTATTTTAATTATAGTTATATTTTAATGTTTAATTAAATGCAAATTTGCATTAGAATAATAAGTTCAGTGTGCGTTGTGTATGAAAAATGGTTTGTTTTTCTTGACAAAAAATGCTATGTTAGTGGGTAAAACACGGTTATTGAACAGACTACTATAGGTTATGATATTCTGTTTGTTTATGTTCTTGGTACTTTCCACTGTGATACTACTTTTACAGTTATTTTGTTTTATTGTTTGAATATATATTTTCTCTTACACCTTGTATAGTTTTGTGGAAGGTGAACTTCTGGAGTCTGTGATTATTCGTCTTCTTGAGAATCGTCTCAGTATACAGTCAGTAGTTGAGGCAGTGGCATTTGAAGAAGTAAGGTGTTTGTTTAAACGTTCACTATTCTAGTTGTATTATGTGACTAGGGTATTGTTATAATTCAAAATAAAATTTTGAGCATTTTGAACTGAACTTATATTCAGTAGAAAGTTATATGAAAATATGATTGCTTAGTAGTTTAACTATATTAATTTTGAAAGTGGTGGTTGAGCTATGTATGTGCAATCACAATAATACATACGACCTGCCTGCACCAGACTGGTAATATCCAATGTTCCAGACATTTTTGGTGCTGAATTTGTCTTCCGTCCTCAGTGTCTTCTTGCTTAGCCAGACTGCAGTGATGTAGCCTGTTTTCAGTACCATCACACGGAGGTGGAGTAGCGCCTTGGTTAGCTCTGATTTGCTGATTCTGTCGCTCACTTTTGTCATCTCATTCACTGTGTCTTCCCACACTTTGATGTCAGTTTGAGTAAATATTATCTATCTTTTACTATACGGTTTTGTAAACAAGTTATTACTAATTTGCATTTATGACTCATTCATCATTATTATATTTAACAAGCTTATATCAGCAGACAGGCAAGAGGCTCAGTGACCAATTCGCCCAACACTTGCACGACATACACCAATGCTCTGTGACCCCTGTAGCCACCCATTTCAATGATACTGGCCATTTAGGAGCTCACGATGTCCAGGTCACAGCCATCCGATCATGTTCCTTGGATGATCGCAGTTGATTTGCTCTGGAGAATCAGTTGATTTCATTGTATGGTACTTTGCGACCACATGGGCTCAACGTATAACATTCCTATGCTTCTTAGTACTTTCTCTTCCCATGCCTTGTAATCTATATGGGCATATGTTGCATGTATTCAAGTTATATATTTACTAGATTTTTCATTGTTTCTCTTCCTTTCTATTTCTAGTTTTTATGGGTTTTTTGTGTTACATTTATTTTGTTATTCTTTTCTATTCCCAGATTTTCATTAGAAACGTTTGTATGTAGTCGTCCATATGTTTTTTAAATTTGTCACTCCTGTTGTTCGCTTGCTTGATAAAGGTCTTGTTGGTCGAAACGTTGCTGTTTTTGTCATTGTTTTTGTAATTTGTAAAACTACAGTACTTTGTAATTATGTGTTTTACTATATTTAACAGTATTGAAGCATAGTCAATTTAAAGTAACACTACATGTCCACATTATCATTATTTCCATTATCACTTTCTCACTTGATTAGCTCCAGAACATAGCCAGTTTTAAAGGAGAGTCTCTGCACCAAATCTATGTGAGATTCAAACCAGGCATATTTAGGGTAAGTGGTAATATTCCTATAATGGTGAATCATCTATCACTTTCGTTTGTTTGGGAACAAGACAGGAATTATTCTTCATGAGCATTGTTATCTTCACCATTACTTCGGTTTGAAGTGGGTGCATTGAACTCACAGAATTCTCTCTGTGCTGTCCTTTCATTCACCTGCACCATATAAACTCATCCAGATCGGTCTTTAAATCACAGAAACATACGTATAGATGATGCCATAAGAATTCAATGCTGCAAATAGATGTGTTTGGTCAAAAAATGCTGATATTGCAGCCTTGCTGTAAACTGCAACCCAACTTCACAAATGCTCTGTTTAGTGCTAACGAAGATGATAACCTTTGTAGATTGCTTACTGAATTTGATAGACAAACTACTATACTATATCAACTGCTAACTTTAAGGTTCTCTAGTTAGTTTAGTTTACAACTAGTAGCTAAGTGCAAGTTGTGATTTGAAAACTATGTTGCAGCTTTGCTATGTTCTCAGATAAATGCCTTTCGGTTGAAACCTCGCTGGTATTGTTTTTGAAGTTTGTAAAATGACTACTTTTTTTTGCGTGTTTCACCTATGTTCTCAGACATCATCTGCTTCTCTGTGTTTATCGTTTCAGTTTCTAGTGGAGGCAATGTACACAGACCAAGTGAACTCTGATGGGATGTATGTTAAGAAAATTCTTATCAGTATAGCACACATGCTGGAATTTGAAGATTTGAAAACATTTTTGCAGGTAGTTACACAGACAGGCTCACATACATTCATATCAGTAATTTGGCTTCTAGTTGTGGCTCTTAAAAAAGTGTAATCTTAAAATAAAAACTTTCATAGAAAATTTGATTACATGAATTAATCAAAGGTGTTACAGAAAAGTTGTTAGAACATCCTGGACAGAAGAGAGAAAAAAACAAAGACATCTGACAAGACCTGCATATTGAGGAGCATTGGCTCATAAATAGCATCATGTCCCGGAAGATGAAATATTTTTGCTACTTTAAAAGTCACAGTGGTTTGGAGAGAGAGGTAATGGAAGGCATGGTTCCTGGAGTACTAGGTTGGGGACGACCAAGACGAAGGTGACAGCACAACATCAAAGAAACCTTGAACATGACACTGAAGGAGGCGGAGAACTATGCTAGAACAGAGTTTTTAGCTGGCTGTGATTAAAGCAATGTTCTGCAAGGGCATGCTACTACATTAATTAATTATTTAAAAAATGTTAAATTAACAAATGTTGCTTTGTGACACATAGTGAACTCTCATAGTTACTATATTTTACTGCTTTTGAAAAATACTGCTCTACATTTTAAGAATACTTCTATACATTTTGGTGTAACAACATGCGCAACAGATTATATACTGCTATATGTATTTACAGGTCTTACCTTCATAATATACAATTATATAGAGTTTGACTGTTCTTGTATGTTTTTGTGATAATCTAGGGTAGTGAGAAGTACATCCTACCTTTCTTAGTGAGCAAAGCATCTCCTGAAGCCACCAAGCTCATAAAATTCATTGCTAGTCTGCAGTTCACAAATAAAGTAAGTTTCTTGACCTTGTTATAAGTATTTTAGGTTTTCAACATTTTCCATATTATGAAAATGTTATGTTATGTTATGTTATGCGATCGACGTCATGGCACATTGGGCATTCCCATTCGTGCTCTGTCCTCCGTTGCAGCAGCCATCCCAAAGTCCATTTGCTCACAGTACCCATGAGAAGTTGATTACTATATCTTCTCTCTACCACGAAGACGACACTGTCTGGCATGTCCAAACTTAACACCTAATTCTCGAACTCGTTCCAGTGTCTGAGACCCGCCCATGTCACACAATTGAGAGCGTACCGCATTGATGATATCGGCTCTGTCCATGCTTCTGCCCACTTGAGTCGGGGCACTGTTTGCAGAGAGCAGCACTCTTACCCCGCACTCCAGCATGTCCAGGCGTGTACAGCCAAGTCATTTTCTTGAGATGTGATCTCCGAATGCTCCTCACCCATTCCACCCGCATACTTCCAGATGCAATCAGTTGAAGCATACTCATCGAGTCTGATATGATGATCGTATGGGTAACCTGTTGCTCAGCCACATTAGTAGTATTGATATGAATTCTATCTATATTATTGTTTTCCAGTATTTCTCAATGCTAGTCTACTAATTACCTCACATAGTCTGGTCAGTTGCACAATATACTTCACAAAAAGTCACCAGACAAAATAAACAACTACTGTAAAGGATTAAAAAAATGTAGTCTCCTGATTTGACCAAAATATGAGACTACAATAAATTTGACATAAAATATTAAAGGTATAATTGAAAGGAAAAGAAGAATTGGATGTCTAAGGACTAACTTCATTGTACAAGTATGTAGGCACATCAGGGTCCAGACTACAATGTTGATCTAAATAGAGCTGACATGTATATGGTAGAGTCTACACAGAATAAACCCCACACACCTACCACACTGCAGAAAGTGCAGTCATTCATGTGAGACAGTACATCATATCTTGCTTGAATGCCCTGGACTACATGAAGCTAGACAAGAGATCCTCCCACCACACCCATCTGTTCATAATACCCTTTACACTAGTCTTTCACAATTACAGAACACATGCAGATTCTACAAATTGTCATTGGCTGCCCAAGAGTGAAAACTCGCAGAACTGGTTAGAAGACGTATATGGTAGTGACATGATCAGATTGGATCATCAGTCCTTGAGCAATATCTAACCTAATGCTGGTGATGATGTTAATGGTACTTATGATTTAAACAAAAATACAGAAATATTTGTGGCAAAATGAAGTAATACTTTTATTTTGTAATTTTTTTCTTCAGAACCCGTCGATCTGTGCTTATGAACAATACCAAGTATATTTTTTCCTACCTCGTGAGGTCTTGTCAAAAAGATGATATGGAGAGAGCATTGTTGTATCTACAGGTATGTCTCAGTAAAATGAACCAGCCTGATATTTAAGAAAGAAATAGTGAGTATAGCGAAGTGATTACTAATGGTGGATGAACAAAAATAGCTGATTTACTTAAGTACAGTAGCAGATAAAATTGATATATGATCAAATTATGTATTTTATCTTTGTAATTCACTTTTATTACAATGCAGAATAGGACAAGCGAAAACATCGTTTCTGAAAATGAGAAGCATTATCTGCAACAAGTCCTTGTCAATCCCGATCAGAATGCGAGTTATTCAGTGCTACATAGAACCAATACTGACATACGGATGCGAGTCATGGACAATGAACACACAGATCGAAAATCTCTGAGGGCTACAGAAATGTGGTTTTACAGAAGAATGATGAGAATCCCATGGACTGCTAAAATGACTAATTTTGAAGTGTAGAATGAGATCAAGACACAGAGAAAGCTTATCAATATAAGAAAGAGGCAGTCATCATTTTTCGGGCATGTGATAAAGAGGGAGGTTTAGAACACATTGTGATAACTGGTAAAATCGAGGGTAGACGAGACAGAGAAAATTTTGGATAGCCTGACTTCATGTCATGGTAGAGCGTCAATATCTGAGTTCATAGCAAACACCAACGACAGAGATTTGTGGAGATTCATGATCACCTACGCCATCCGGCACAGCACCTGATGATGATGAATTCACTTTTGTTGCAGTTCACCAAATATATCTAGTTACTGGTAGTAGATTTAACCATTATTCCTAAGTTTAAAATACAATTTATGTTGCATGTTACATTGCTGTTTCATTTTAAAACAAAATTGTTACAATAAGTCGTGAATAAATATTGTAATGAAAGGTTTTACAGAATATTATCGGGACTGCCATTAGTAGTTGATAGTAGTTCGGCCTGCTAGCTGTGAGACGCCTCATAGCTCGGGTTCGAACCTACTGTCCGGCATTTGTTCGAGTCCCCTGGTCTTACTCAGGACGATAACGTGAGTACCTCTGAAGTCGGAGAAAATCTGCCTGTATGGCAAGGGAATACTAATTACGAGTACATTGAGCACACGGCTGCAGTGTAAAGTAATTTACAATGTGCACGCTGCTGCCATTGTAAGAAATTGGAAAACAGATTTTCACGCAAAAATCAGTTTCAGAGATGGAACTCGTCTGAGTTGAAAGCAGACGAAAGAAAAAAAAAAAAAAAAAAAAAACGAATATTATTAGGAATCCCATTTTTCTTATTATTATGTTGAAATTATTCTTTTTTCCTGGTATTTTGTGAAAAACTCAGTATGAAATATTTTATTTTCAGTCTGAAACAGACTTTAGTCTAGGTAACCTTCTGCGCCTTGACTTCCAGCGTGTTCACAATGAGCTTCTCTTACATTTGTCTACTCACTACCAACAGGTAAGTTATGATGCATTTTCCTCTATGCAAAGGGGGAGGTAGAGAGGAGGGAGGGAGAGAGAGAGAGAGAGAGAGAGAGAGAGAGAGAGAGAGAGAGAGGTGCCAACCAATATCTCTTAGCTACAGTCAGTGTTGAAACATTGAGATGGATGCTGCGTTGGAGAGTAGAACACTTATGGATTTGTCCAATATACAAGGATGTCAACCAGGACACCTGAATGAAAGTAATTTAGATGATTCTGTAGTAATAGAATGGTAATCTGTTGAGTTTAGTTTATGAGTTATTTACTCTGTATCTGTTTTGTTTGTTAGGTATTTATTGGACTGAAGATTCTGGCAGCTCATGATGAACTGTACAAGGGATCAAAGGATATAAATTCTGAGGAACAAATGGTGAGATTTTTATAATGAGTGCTTTATGTATATCAAGTTAAACAGTAATAACAACTACAGATTTTGAGATTGTGGAAGAGTTTGTGAATATAAATTTGCATCATCTATTCTATTGCCTCTGAAGTCGGAGTAAGGGTTTGGGGTCTGTCCTATTCTATACATCATTTAGCGTTTGTGTTCATGTGTGTCCTGTTGTAAACATCATCTGTTGTGTTTGTAGTCATGTATGTCTTGAATGTATGTATGTGTTGTTTATTGTTTGTGCTCATGTATGCCCTGGCACAGAAAGGGATTAGAGAAATCACCGTCATTTTCATCTTTGGGCATACAGTAGTGAGGGGTAATGAATGAGCTGATACATTAGCTGACACTGCTAAGATATCAGAATGAACTGCAGTGGACAGAATGACATTCTTCATGTTTCTCCGAACGGAGGAATTCAGCGTACGAATCCCAGTTGCGGACCAGATTGAGAGAGAAGGGTGTCGATAAAGGTACAGCCCGAAAAGAACTACATACCACATATGTCAAAAGATAATGTGCTAATGTATGTTGTATATATCATCTCTTCTAATGTTAGTATTCAAATGTGATATATACATCATTTTTAGTGTTTGTGCACATGTATATTGTATGCATCATTTCTTTTCATGTTTGTACTCATGTGTTTGCACTAATGTTCTTTTATACACATCATCTCAAAACTGATGTAATATACACAAACCATATTAACTGATGTCTTTGTAATATAGAAAGTAACTCTTATATGATTGCTTTGCTGTAACATAGCCAGTAGTCATCAAATAGTATCATCTTTGTTGTAATATACACAGTAACCCACCATAATTCATAGCTAATGAAATGTTATTTGGTTTTATAGGCTGAATATTTGAAACCCAGATTACTTGGTGTGTTGGCATTCTTTGATTCCCAGCTTATGAATTCCAATATCACTTTAGAAGATAAAGAATTGGTAAGTAGTTATTTTTATTTCAGTTTTTATGTCCACCTTTGCTGCTTGTGGTCATGTAAAACGTGAATTTTAAGATTGGAGTCAAGTGTGTTACATTATCTGTTGTGAGGCAGTGTAGTTGTAGTACATCAATGGGCAACCTCAGCTCTAAGTCATAACTGACTTGCCTAGCAAATTTTATTGAACTCCGAGGTTGAATGAAAATTTGTATGCGTTCCGACCTAGAGCTTTCAAAACAGAAATAACAAAACCCATTGAAAAAATAAAATAAACACCCACTGAAAAATATAAAAAAATGAGTTTCTAAACAGTGCTGGCATATTGATTATTAGTTCTTCTTTTTCTCTTCCACCATTTACTTCTTTATAGAGGTGGTCTGGTGGGGGATGTGATCTGTGTGTGCTTGTTCTAAGGCACTTTGTAAGCTGTTATTAATTTTGTTAGGCTGTTCTTGATGCCGTTGCTCCATCTTTTGTGTGGTCTTTCCCCTGTTCTGTACCCGTTATACTTTTTTTTAGTGTGGTTTTATGTTGTAGACGCTACCAGGACATTCTTGTCGGATGTCCAAACCATTTAATCTGTGGTTTTTTATGAATTGCATGAATGGTTTCACATCCAGTCTTCTTACGATTTCCTAATTTCTAATTTTGTCTCGTATTGTCACACCTGCAGCTCTTCTAAGGCACCTCATCTTTGTCCTTACGATTTTGCTTCTCATTATCCGCTGTTATTGGCCATGTTTGTCACTGGTAACATACTTACTAGTAGATTATTAGTTACTTTGCTGAAATCATAGAACTCCTGGCAGACCCATAGGTGCTCAGTCACTCCAACAAATGTTGAAGTGTATGCATACTGACGGTTCCTGTTGCTCTCTGGTTAAACTTACTCCTCACTGTACCTTGTCACCAAACTCTGCAGGATTTTCTGATCGTTTTTTGCCTCATTTATTAATGTTGAGCCATATGAATTAAGAAAAGTCTTCAGAATTTATTTAGTGACTCATCACCACATACATGGTTTATGAAAGCCTCCCATAACTCGTTCTTTGCTACACTGGCCAATATTTGAAATAATTGATGTCACAAAAAACACAAAGTAATGTTTATTGATAGCCCATTTCCATATTTATGACCTGTCAATTACTAGGAAGATTTTCATAACAGGATTCTAGCAAGAAGCCGGAGTACTATCAAATTTGTGTTGTAGTTCAGACTTAAGGAAGTCAACTCACAAAACCTTGTAAATTGTTTATGTAAACTTTTATTTCAGGCTCTGAAAAGTTTGATTTCAATCATCCGTCTGATGGGATCTAAGCACATTTGTTATATCCGTTATAAAGTGATGAACACTCTCAGGTATATTACTTAATTTTTAGAATAGTCCTTAAACTTGGTTTGTATTAATCTGTTCTGAAAAGTTACATATCAGTGTACAATTGAAACTTAAGGTTGACCATACTCTTGTTGCTGACAATCTAGTCACATTTTAATAGCAGAACAAGCAAATAAAAGACAATATGTGAAACCTTTGTGAAGTGAATCACAGAAGATTTGATCATATTTCATGGGCTCAGAAATAAAAGAAATGAAATTAAAAAGTCTTAACAAAATTAGAAATGAAAATGATAAAATATATAAAAATCAATTGTTTTGGACATTTGTTACAGCAGAAGACATGATTGTTAAAATTCATACTGGATGAAAAATGTTGAGAATAAATTGTCAAGAAGAAGACGACGATGATATAAGTAGGAAGGAAGTTTGACAGAGAGTGCCACCCTGGCAAAAGACATGAAGTGTGGAAGATTCATTATAACAGACTTTCATTATGGAAATGGTAGTTGATCTGATCTGACCTGAATAATAATTAAAATTAGTATATTATTCTATAAAGTACTTATGTCAAAACTTCAATAAGGAACCTTAATGTACAAGTCATAAATTTAAAAGAAAGTGTTGTTACTGACTGTAATACCACTTTTTAAAGCAGTGTAGGACAGGAGCCTGAGGAATTTATTGGCCGCATGGATTATGCAGTCACCGCAGAACTATTCAGGTTAGGATTTTTTATTCATGCCCCTGACAGAAAAAACCCCAACTCGTTGACCTTACCGGCGACTGAACCCAGATCTCCCGAGCCCACGCTCTAATCCATTTGGCCAGATGCTCTTCGTAGAAGTCAATAACATTCGGAATTGAGGTCAACAGTTCACATTCTTTGCTAACTTACATTTCCTAATTGCATGGTACACATCTGTTTATTCTGTCAACTGAACCATTTGACCATGTTAGTACTCGGTATTACCGTATCACTTCAAGAAAATAAATTTTCAAATCAAAATGTATTCTATTTGAGACATTTGTTTATTCTGACAGGTTAGGTTTACAATTCACTGAGCCAAGGTTTGCTGAAATATCATGCACAGCTTGGGACTGCTTTGTGAGGAGGTAGGTACTTTGCACTGAATGTTACGTTCATGGTTCGTTATTGCCTTCAGCCTCCTTGTGTATATACTTTATTTTTGCTTGTAGGAGAAACTTATAATTTGTCATTTGTGTAGTGTTTTCTAAGTATGGATATTTCTTGTTTTCATCCAAGAGAATCTTGTGTTGCTTGACAGAAATATTTTCACACCCAGAAATGGTGCATACACTGCATGAGAACTCTCAGTAACATTTGTAGTGTTGAATTCTTGTAAAGTAATGGGAACTCTCAGTAACATTTGTAATGTTGAATTCATGTACACCCATGTGTTTCGGGGCTCGAATGTAAGCAAGGAATAGTAACATTTCGACCTACAAGGCTTGTCGTAAGAGACGACTTAGGTAGGGGCCTAGGAAAGCTACCTAGTAAATAAAAGCATTGCAGAAATTGGATGTGCTGGCCTACTTGTACTTGCATAACTGGCACAACGCACACTCATTCTTAGGCTCAGATCACATACAGATTTCAAGGAGTGGTTTAACAAGTGGTCGATATGGAGTGTTCTATGAAGAATTCATGTAAAGTAATGAGAACTCACAGTACCATTTGTAGTTGTGTTAAATTCATGTAAAGAAATCAGAATAAAATTATTTTTTGTTTCAGTTACACAGACACAAAGACCTTTAATTTATTACATACCATCTTCAGTGTTTCACATTGTCAAGTGCAGTGTTGTAAGATATTTCAATTACATTTTCAACAGTGTTGAGCTACCACTGTTGGGGGCAGTGATGTCACAGATTATTGCTACACTTCTTCCGCTACTCAAGGTTTTACCAGATCAAGTGGCCAAGATTTTTAACTACATGATTGTTGAGAACAGGTAGCTTAGATCATTTCGCATGTCATAGACACTTGCACAGAAAAAGCTAGTCACTATAGTCTCTTGCAAGTCTATCCACTGTGTGGCATGAGTCAGATCTGATGGCCTTTCTATGACCAAATTAGATATGACACCATGCTACAGTATAACTCCAGATGTGGTACTTTAAAGTGGGGTTTTGTTTGTTTGTAGAATCTTACAATTACCAGGCTGTACAAATTTGTGCCTTGTATATGCATATGCTTTGACCAAAATAAGGATGGGCATCTTTTCATCAATATTATTGTAGAAAAAAATATGTTTTGATTTTATATTATATGTTACTTTTTTGAGGATCAACTTGCAGAACGTTTCATAAGAAGTCATTTTAAATTTGATTTGTTTTGGTATATCCAAGTTACATAACCTGCTATTTTTATTGTGCTTTTTCCTCCAGAGATCAACTAAGCTCGCATCTCCAAGAAATATACTTCCTCCCAGACATTCCTGAACTTGCAGATGCAAACAGAGTACTCAAACAGTTTGGAGAAAGTTATACCAGGTATGTAACATTTTAAAAGTGACCAGTGATCATTTTTATCCAATTTGGATATCAGAGAGATTTAAGTCGGTGGGAGATAAATGTATTGGAGATGATAGTTATATAAGATGCTGATGTTAAAGAAAACTGAACCAGCTTTTTGGCTAAGTTCAAAGTGTAATGCCCAATTTATAGCAGCCAAAGAGTGGTAGCCTTTATAAAATACCAAATGGCACTATTAAATACATTATAACAAAATCCAAGCAGCTCTCATTTAAAGGAAGAATGTTCAATCATACTGGGTCCACTCGTCATGGCACTTCAAGATAGGGCACAATTTTTAAAAAAAGAACTGAACCAGTTGGAGGTAAGGAGTTTGAGAGATTTTAATGATATCAGATATTGATGTTAGAGAGAGTTGAACCAGTTTATTGATCACAAAATTAAAATACAAACAAAAGTATTGTGGGGTAGAATATGTTAATAGTTTTAGTATTGTTGTATAAAAATATTATCGATATAAAGAAAGGCTTCAGTAAAATTATGTAGCAATTGTGAAACACGTAAAAATATATTTCGCCTATAGAAATATTACACAAAATGACTGAAATTTTTACAATTACAAATTCTTAGCTTTTTTTTTTATATAGGTGCTTATTTTCTTTCCACTAGCAGCAACTCAGATTTGAAAACTCTTCTGGCACATTTCATCAATGGCATCAATCATGAGAGCCTGGATGTCAGAGTTCATGCCTTGTCAAAACTAAGAACAATTATTAAAGACAGACGAGTATGTATGACATTTCCTTAGAACTTTTAAGTTATGATTCTTTCTTTTATAGTGTTCAATTTTTACAGTATATTTGTGTGTGAATCTTTTTAGAATTAAACCTATTATTTTCCCATTCTTTATTATGTAGACCAAATTTTTTAAATTTGTGATATCATTGTTTTTCTTTGACATTGCTGACAATTGCTGACAAATAGTTAAATCACATACACTTAAGTTTAAAATTCATTGTTATAAGGTAAGCTTAATATAACTTATACAGTCTCCTTCTTTGCGTTCGTTCTTTACGACCAATATTAATCACTCTTTGTGATTTGTTTGATCTTTACCGTATATGTATGAACGTGTATACATTGCACATTTGTTTGGTAGGCCCCTAAACGCATAGACTTCTACACGCTTAGGACACATGCATCCGATTTCAGCCAAACCTCCTTAGTCGCCTCTTATGACATGCATGGCAAGTTAACAGTGGTTCTATTCTTTATACCCCAAATTTGGGCCCAGGTAACCACTCGGGCAACTTATACAGTAATTCCCCAAGCTGAAGCACTTGGGGCTAGCTATTCTATCTAGTAGAAAATTTAAGCTACAGAATTCAGTCAATCCAGAAATCGCATGAGTTGGTTGGAGGGTCTATTCCCAGCCAGCGTTTGAAAGGCATGAGAGAAAGTATGTTAGTGTGAGTGTGTGCGTTCGCGTGCATGTGTTATTGAAAGGTGTGGGGGTGTATGTATATAAGTGTATATATACAGTAATTCTGTAGTTACTATGCAGTGATTATTGAAGATTTAAATTTTTACAATTTCACTTGCTGTATTAGTTTTATTGTTTTGATTCATTTAGATGGAGATCAGTGGCTATGTTCTGAACAGTGAACCAGCGGAACCCATTGTGTCCGAGTTGGTCACAGCAGTAAGTTTCTTGATTCACAGAGTTAATGAACTATAATTTAATAAAACGTGTTCACTAATCTTTGAGAAAATGAAGGGTTTAAAGCTGAAGAATTGACTTCATTGCACCGGATTTTACCCCTATGGCACAGTCCCTGTGCATTTGCCTCTGTATGTCTGTGTGTGTGTTTATACATGCCTGTCTGTGTCTATGTGTGAATGTGTGTGTGACCAGGTCATATGATGATGAAATCTTTCTTGAAGCTATAGAAAGTTACTGTTAACATTCTTCAACTAATTTATGGTTAAAAAAAGTAGTGTGAGAAGGCATCTCAGAAAAAATCTAGAAATTAGGAATCAAACTCACGGAACATGAAAAATGGTAAAAACATTATTACCAAAAAAAAAGGGTTTTGCATCGAGGAAAAACATTTTACAAACAATTATATTTAAAATGCTGTTAAAGTGCTAAGTAGCATTTACACAATTGTATACTTCATCATGTTGTGTGAATTATCAACATTTTACTGTATTGTCTTATAGAATGTGAGTAGTGTTATCAATTCATTTTGTTGAAGTTTCTTAGCAAGTTTACATATATAGTTTCATATCATTATGTTAGCGCTGTGTGTTGCCAGGGCTCGAAAGGAGCAAAGAATAGTAACACTGCGACCTACAAGGCATGTCATAAGAGGTGACTGAGATAGGGTCTAGGAAGCTACCCTAGTAAATAAAAAGCATCGCAGAAATCTGATGTGCTTACCTACTTGTAGGCGTATAATTGGCACAGTGTAAATTGCTCTTAGGCTCAGATCACATACAAATCACAGAATGGTTAACAAGTGGTCGATATGGAGCGTTCGAAGAAGATGAACAACATTGTGTTAGTGTTGCACATTTTTAATGGGCATCCCGCCCGAGTGGTTACCGGGCCCAAATTTGGGGTGTAAAGAATAGAACAACTGTTACCTACCACACATGTCGTAAGAGGCGACTGAGGAGGTTTGGCTGAAATCGGATGCACATGTCCTAAACGTGTAGAAGTCTATGCGTTTAGGGCCTACCGAACCAATGTGCAACATATACACGTTCTTGGCAAAGATCAAACATATCACAAATAGTGATCAAAATTGGTCGTAAAGAACGAACGCAAAGAAGAAGAAGAATGGGCATCCATGACTGAATTATATTATTATATAGTTGCATATTGAGAAATAAACACCCAAATATTTACAGTTTTGTGTTGCTATATTATTTCAAGCTTCTAAATGGATGTCGAGACGCAGACTACCGCACACAGATTCTCTGTGGTCAGTGCTTGGGAGAACTGGGTGCTATTGATATTGGCAGGTAGGATTATGCTGTCATTATTGTTTGGAAAACAAAAGTTGTAGATTATTGTTAATTACGTCATGACTGAGGTTTTTAGACTAAGAAAATAGAAAACACTTGCTAACACTTGCCTTCTTTAGCTCAGCAAGCCAGATGCACAGATATGGCTTAGTGGATTAGAGTGGTATCTCACCAGAAAATGATACTCTTATTTTTCTACTGTGCCTGTTCACTTCATTTACTTGACTACAGCATCAGTTTAAATAATAATAACAATTTGACTCCTTGTGTCAAACCATGCTGTGATTTATGATGTTGCTCATTATCTTATCTTATCTTAACCACATTTGCAGTGAAGCGTCGTGGGAGAGTTAGTTTCCTATCTTGTGCCAGGTGTGTTGCTCATTACAATGCTTCAAATTTCCTGTAGACTTCTTTGTTTTCTCTAATACTGCTTTGCCTCACAACATCAAGAAAAGAAGAGATTTCTAGAACAGGTTTTTTTGTGCACTTCATAAAGTTTTTTTTTCACCTCTTCTGTTAGTCCACCTTTTATGTGCTGTTAGTCCACCTTTTATGTGGACGCCATTTTGCTTTATATTCACTGTATCCCTTTGTATTCCCGTAGACAATATATCAAAACAATGCATTAGACACTTAGGTTTATAAAAAAAACACATATACATCAATCAGCAAATAAAACAGAATATAATAAGCACTCCAGCTTCATATTTGGTGCTTGTTTTATTGTATCATTTTCATTTCACTTACATAAATGTTCTCTATTGTCCCAACTTTGTGTTATGTTATTAGAAAAATGTGCTCAGATCAGAATGTTGTGTTCCCCTTCTAAAACATTCAAGCCCTCTTTTTTTATCTACAATACCAGTCTCCATGAGCATGTGTTATATATGGTGATCAGACAAATGTTTATATTACCAAAGCTGTCATGATAATTCAGCACATAAATTGGCCAAGATAGCAGACTAGTAAGGTTATTAAATCGGTCAATATAGCATGTTTTATGTATGTTTATAAGTTAATTAAATCCATGTGGACTTTTGCCATGTTGGTCTTTGTCTGAGAACCAGTAAATATAGCATAGTCTTAAATATGTAAGATTGTTGAGATGAGCATTATTATATATTTATTAGATTGATTCCCTATTGTTGAAATATGTTATTATATTTTTGTTCTTGTTAAGGCTGGAGCTGATATCTAAGAGTCCAGATGTCCTGTTAACCAATTTCCACCCATCAATCAATGATGAAAACTTTGCCTTTGGTCTCATAAATGTTGTTGTTAAGGCATTTCTTGCGGCCACAGAGCCACGAGTTCAGGTAACATTTTTATTTTTAACAAATATTTTAATGGCATGATGAGTCTTGATATCTGCGGTTTTACTCAGTTTTCCTTGAAGTAATCGGATCTAAAGGTTTGGCTATATGTACTGAAGACATTAACAAACTGGTAGGAACAATCAAAATGTAAAATGAGAATTAATCCCAGAACGTGGAAGAAGTTTTCTTAATGTTTCTCTGCTGATCATAGACAGGAGAAACCAGCCTAAAAACTAATCCACTTCAAAGGGGTAGAGAAGTATAAGACAACTTCATTATTGACTTGTGGTTTCGTGAATTAAGCAAACACATTTAATTTGAGTCGAACTTGGTTGGATCCATGTGTGCATCAGGCCCCTTATTGTACAAAAATAATCTGCTCAATGCACCATGTCAAGCATGTCTTTGAAAGCAGCCAAGTGTGGTATTTGGGTCACCACAAGACGCTATCTATCCATATATCTATATATATGTAATGACCCATCTTTCCCCAATAAAGAGAGTGAGTGCTATACCCTTGTAAATTTTTTTCCGATCCAGAAGCACTTGAGCTTTTCAGCTCTTTGGCTCGGTGCAATGGACATCGTAACCCTTCGATTCCGTGCCACGAACACCGTAAATCTGGGGAATTTGTGGCCTTTTCTACCATCACGCGGAATTGAACCCGCACACACAGAGAGATAGTCACCTGTAGTCCAACGCGCTACGAACACGCTGGGCAGACGGGCGTACCCTTGTAAATAAAAACCACCATGGACAAAGTTGCTGAATTGACCGATAGGTACCAGTTTACTCTCTCCACACTAACATTTTCTAGGACTCTTTGCTGGACTCGTCTTAGAGGCTCTTTTCAACTCAAGCACCATTTGATTACAAACTCCTGTGGTTGCAGTATGGCATCATCACCAAATAAGTTTTAATTAAGCAATGCATTATTTTCAGATTATCCATATCCAACAAGTTCACTGAAAGACATCATATTTTTGCTCTTAGTAAATTAATAAGAGATGCTTGAAGTGCAAGTGTTGCTAAAAATATACAACTGTTTGTGATGTAGAGACATTGTGTGCTCATAGAATTATCTTTTCATGACACAGGACAGTGCTGCATTTGCTCTTCAAGAATTGCTGCAAATTTACAAAATCAGTGAGCCGGGAGATGATCAAAATATGAAACCAAGGGGCAGACTTTGGGATCGCTTTTCAGATCAAACGCAAGAAATCCTTATACCACTTCTTAATTCAAAGTATGCATGTAGCCGATGTTTTATGTTCTGTTTTTCTCCTTTCTTCATATTGTACATTTTATCATTGTCATGACATTGACATCTTGTTAACATCATAGTATGGAAGAGATTTCTTCAAATAAAGGCATATCTTCGAGTCAGTGCAACCCACAACATCCATGCACATGAAAACAAAGAGAGTAAAGGGAAATAGGTTAAAAAAGAGGAAAACATTTGATGGGTCAGACTGAGGACTGTATTCAGGTGTGTTCACTTGAAGACATTGAGCCCAGTGTAGCAAATGCCAACAGGAATCAAAGAGAACCCGGTGATCATTCAGGCATAAGTTCAGACATTAATTTCTGAAAACTCATCTGAGGACCATGTAAGCATATACACAGATGGGTCAGTGATTCAACACATGTGGAGCTCATGGGCTTTTACTGCTCAAGTCAGAGGGGATATTGTGAAGGGAGCAGTGGTGGTTCTGTAGTGACTACAAGCAGTCTCGCTATGAAAATCATGAAATCCCAGACTGTTGAGTCCATGCATGTTTTCTCAGTGACAATGAGTATGCTCAAGGAGATTGAAACAGACTGGACTTGAAGATAATGGTTGGAGCTGTTGAAGAGGCAGTTTATTTTTCTCCCAGGGAATGCAGATGTAAGGGGAAATGAATGCGCAGATAGACTTGCAGGTATTGCTTCTGTAAAAAAAGCGGACGAGCAATGGACCAGGCTGAATTCCGTAAGGCAGAGAGAACGTGTAAATGATTCAAATAATAGTGGTGAATCTACAATCATAACCAGACTGCAAAAATATTATGTCAAATGGAGTGTAGCTAAACAGAAACACTATACTGGTAGCCAAAGAGGAATAGTAAGTCAACAAATAACTGGTGTTAGTAGTTGCCACACACTGAGAATTACTTTCTATAAAATTGCATCATCATGTGAATTTCTTCTGCACTGTTATGTAATACATGAAACCCAGTGCATCTGGTTTCAACATGCGCTTCTGTCTTGCCTTCCTTATCCTTTGGCTGTCCCAGCCTAACTGCAAGGCAGCATTCGTTTGTTCAGGGTCTTTATAGGGAAGGGTTAAGATGTTTGCCTGTCATTCTGAAGGTTGTGGGTTCGAATCCAGACCAAGTCACATGTGCAATTTGACATGCAGTTGACATGCTATTGCTGCTGAAGCTACGGAGTTCCACTCTTGGCAGTTGACATGCTATTTCTGCCAAAAGGGATGAAGTCATATGAGGAAACCGCCCGAGTGGTTACCGGGCCCAAATTTGGGGTGTAAAGAATAGAACCACTGTTACCTGCCACACATGTCAGAGGCGACTAAGGAGGTTTGGCTGAAATCGGATGCATGTGTCCTAAACGTGTAGAAAGTCTATGCGTTTAGGGCCTACCAAACCAATGTGCAGCGTATACACGTTCTTGGCAAAGATCAAACATCAAAAGAGTGATTAAAATTGGTCGTAAGAACGAAGCATAAGAAGAAGAAGATATGAGGAAACCCGGTGCAATGAAGTCAATCAATCCTCTACCATTAAACCCTTTTTTTAAAAAGTTGTTTATCGTTATTGTTGTCTCTCTTATGAATGCTGTATTTTAAGACCAACACATCTTCTGACAGAATGGATTAGATATTTACCTTCTCCTATGTGGATTGTCAGCCAAGACAATATAAAATAGCCAAGACAATATATAATATTCCTCTTGCATTGAGAAATATACTCCTCTGGAGAGTTCCCTCACACATAGACTAGTATTGTCCCATTGATCCAGGGACCAGTTAATTAACACAGTTTGTCATTTGCCAGAGCCATGTCTGTAACATCTTGTAGGTTATCTTAGCATTATTGACAGATTCATATATTTACACAGAGGTTGTCTATTTAGGAAGTGTCTAAATGTCACACCTTTTTTTCCTGCCAAGGTACAAGCTTACTCTAGAAATCAAATATGCCAACTATCCTCGACCTCTGTATATGACTGAGATGGGGAAGAACTTCAAAGATTGGGTTTCCAACTGGACAGGATACCTGATCTCAAAGGTAGTTTGACATTCATTTTATTAATTCTTTTAATTTAAAAGCTGCTATGACACTTTTTATGTTTTGTATGTGGTACTACTATATTTTCATGTTAACCCACAATCTATTTTGTGGCAATTAGTAGAACTCCAAAAGTTACTTAGATAACCATCACTGTGGTAATCAGCTTAAATCAATTTTAATTTCATCAGTAATGAGATACGGTAATGAGAGAGTGGACAGGCTTGCATTAACAGCATAAATTGTTGCATCAACAGCATCAATTGTTGGGGAGTTGAAGATGGATAAGGGGATGTTCTTCGGTCTCTTCGCGACTGTCTGTTGTATGAGGACACTAAAATAGATGTTGAATCGATCAAGCGATTTAGGAAGTTGGGAGTTACCCTTTGTACAAGTAGAACTGGATGCCTGATGGGCAGAGTGAGAAGTGTGTTTAATCAGTGAGCCAAGGGAAACATCAGTAGGCATATTTTTCGATATCTGTTGGGGAGACTGAGCACCTATGGGTCTGCCCAGAGTGCAGTGACGTCAGTTTAGTAACCAATAACAATAACCAATAATTTCATCACCATGTTCCTGCAGGCTGGCATAGACACTCTTCTCCACAAATGTCTGTCCTGAATACTGACTATAAGTTTTGACATATTTCCATGCCATGAAGTTAAGTCAAATATAGCTAGTAAGTTGGACTGAACATTAATCTCAAGAAATAAATAATGACGATAGATTTAAGTAATCCTGTGTAAGTGTACTAGTAAAAATATGGACCATGAACTGGCAACAACACATACATTCACTTATTTACACTTGAATACTTTTGGAGGATCAGAATACTGAAGGATAATGGAAAAGAAAAGCTATAGACTGTCAGCACTTTTTATACATTCTGACTGAGAAAGTGTTTCAGAATATTTTGGCTGGACAAAATCAGCAAAATCCAAATCTTCCAGTTGTCTGTTTTCCACCAAATCGATGCCACTTTTGCCCCTGCAACATTTTCTCATCACCCATTCAGTTGCCACTCGTGAACAATAGCATAGATAAAAATACAGATTTGCTTCACTCTGGCTTTAACCATAAAGCAGTTGCTTTGACACTAAACCATCATACAAGCTTAAAAGTACGAATTGTACCCAGTGAAAAAGATTGATGCTGGAATTGGATAGGACACATACTCAAAAGTGATTCAGAGACCATAACGAGAACTGCCATGCAGTGGACTTTGGCAGGAAGACAAAAGAGAAGCTGATCATAGACAACTTGCCTGAGAATAGTGGAGAAGTAGATACATTGTATGGTCTGTCATAGAGCTACCTGCAAATGCTGGTCATGGACGGTGCATGATAGAGAGATCTTGTTGGCCACTGACTGCTTTGTTGTTCCGTGTAGAAGGGATAGAAGAAGAAGAATAATAAATCAATAACAGAATGAATATGCAGGATTATGAGCAGAATTTGTGGATAGCTATTATTTCACTTGCAGAAAAATTGATGTAGTTGTGCACTGTGTTTGTATTTTTCAGGTAGAGCCTGGAATTGCATGTCAGGTGTTTACAGCATGCAGTGCTGCAAAACGGCACAACCAGCAAGTAGCACTTAATATTCTGCCTCACATTGTCCTTTATGTCCTTCAGAATGGAATTGCTGAACATATTACAGAGGTCAGTTAAATATAATTATTTTCTTCCAATTGCCTTGAATTGACTTTATTGTATTACCTGTCTTATTCTTCTGCATACACTAGACATTGACTTTAACAATATTTTTTTTAAATCAATCGTCACCCTGAGCCTGTGTTCTTTTTTGTTATTCTGCATTTGCTTTAGAATGACACTTATAAACCACTCTTTGTGATTGAGTTACAAAACTCATTATTATGGAAAACATTTTTTGTGTCTCTACTAGGAAATAGGAATTTTCACTCTGTTGCATTTTCCTGTTGGGAGTATGGAAATAACCACAGATAGAAATTTATAGAACCAAAAACTCTAGTAAGAGCCACTTTATCGAAACAGATCGGGTGATATTTAATTCTGGAGATAATGGAAATGTATACGGCAGCCACTGACTGAAGTCCTCAGGACCAAGAACTCTTGACAAGACAAACCACTTTGGCAAGACCAACCAGACTAACTGTCCAGACCATATTTCTTTGGTGGACCAGAGATGCTAGCTTCCTAAACATTGGCGAGACTTTAAACTAGGACACTTTGAAATATTGTGTCTTGTTTGCGAATAAACCTCATACTAGACACAGATTCCAATTACACAATTATCGCAGCTCATGGGTAGCTTACTTCCTTGATCTCCACTCACTTTGCCAGACTAAAGCAATGCACCATTTTTCTAGGATTACCACATAATGTTGTGGTAAAGTCTAGGTCAGTGCCATATCACTGAATCCGGTGTTGAGTTCTGACATCTTATTTAATGCATCTTTGATCCATCCTGTGCCTACAAGTATCTCTAAAGAGCTTTTCCTAGAAAGGAATTTATTGCTGTCCAAATTAGTTTAATATCTTTCTCATAACTGATACTTTTCTAATATGTATTTGTCTGTCATTTCTATACCATTTATAAACCAAACTGAAGTAACAAAAATTGGTTTTATAGCACTTATAAACTGAGGTTAAAAAAAATAGATTCTATACCACTTATAAATTTAAGTAAAGAATAGGTTGTATACCAAATATGAGGTCAAGAATAAGTAATTGTCTTCTCATGTATGTTGTTTTCATTAAGATTTTTCTAAAACATGCGTTTAGAATAAATCAGTTTGAAGAGTACTTGATTCAGTTTTTTGTTGTTACATTGCTACATTATCTTTGTAATGGTTTCCAGCAGTTATTCACATTTTCAGCTTACCTGATCTATTAAATATATTTGGTTAACTTCTTCAGCGATCTCTAGTTATGTACTTAATTTACTGTGGACCACAAACTGGACAGTCAGCTTCAGGTCTGTCAGGTTTCCCAAAAGCGTAATTCTTCTCAGCTCACCCGGGAGAGGACAGTCTTGCAGGACATGCTCCAGTGTTTGTTCCGCCTGCTGAGACTGGCAGAGAGCTGTTTGACTTATTCCTAGTTCATAAAAGTGTTCAGTCTGCAGTGTCCAGGTCGTAGTTGAAATATAATGACCTGGTCTGTTCTGCTTAGGTCTTTGAGGAAGTCTTTTCCATAATCATATTCAGTGTTTGTCTTCCAGTCTACTTCAGATTTTCTCTGTTTGAGGGTTTTGACCTCTTGAAAAGACGGGTTGGTAAATTTGCTCTTTAACACTGCCCTCCTTAGCTAAGACATCAGCACTCTCATTGCTGGCAATGCCACATTTGGTTAACGACTTTGTACATTTAAATATATTATTCAAACAAACAGAAATTATTTCAGCATCACTACTATTTTCTCAGATGTATACAGAAATAATGGAGGTTCTGCAGACTTTGCAGAAACCAGATATGCGGCATGAGAGCACCTCCAGCTTCCATCACATGAGTGCGCAGACCGTCTTCTCTGTCTTGGATTACCTGACTATGTGGCGGAGTCATCAGGTTCAAATATCAGCTACTAATAGCAGTACTAGTGGAACCTGTAAGCAAACATTATATAGATACATTTTATTGTATAGTTTATGTATCGGGAAATATTTATATTTTATCTTCAAGAAGAATAATATTAATAGTTCTCATTTTGAGTAAGGGTTACATTTTTAGGAGCTCACATGTAAGCACAAGTTTTAGCGAGCTAGATCATATAAGAATAAAAATATCGTATAAGTGGTGCCTAGAAAATCAATGACTCGTTTACTGTGGTTGATAGCTGCGTCATATAAAGGATATGCTACGATTTTCATTTCATTTCATAATCATCATATATGATCATGGATCTTGTCCAAAGTACTGACATATCAGCTTAGGTGCTGACATGTTCAGAATGTCAGCCCTATCTATTGTTTGATCCCCCTGATATGGTGGTGGAGCCAGCTTAGCATGTCTGTGCTCTATGTGCTCCTATATGTTCTGCTTTTTTCTTTTTGTTAATTACAGCTTCTTTATGGTCTCCTAACTATGCAATACCTAACTACTGTATTTTCAGCTACATCATATGATAAGGATCCTTGTTATTTATCAGTGGATACATTTTTGAAGAGAATCCCTCAGGATGTTATTGCTGATGCATGCTTCAACTGTAAGGCTTATACCCGAGCTCTTCGTCACTTTGAAATGTTTGTATCTTCTAGTGGTAACATCCAGCAACATCTTGACACCATGCAGGTAATTTGTGTAATAGCTTACATCTCCTTTCAGACAATTTTGAACTTGAGAAAATTGTTAGTAGATCATTGTCTATTGTCTATTCCCAGGTGGAAGATGTAGTTGGCTGTCCACTCTTGCCGTTAAGCATAGGGATGGGAGCTTTAATTTGCGTTCTAGGGCTAGATGAGGTGCCCTTGTTGTGTTGTATCCGTGTTTATGTAGTGTGGTCTTGATATTGTCTATCCATCTTTTTCTTGGTCTTCCCTTAGCTCTAGTACCCGATCTCTTTTATTGTATGCTGTTAATGGTGGTTGGTTGTATTTCATTCTCATTAAATGTCCAAACCACTGCATTTGTCTTTCGATGTATTTGATGCATGAAGTTATGCCCACTCTGCTTCTGATGTCCTCATTTCGTAGTCTGTCTTTCCTGGTGTCAAACAACGGAGACACGATGAAAGAAATAAACTCTCGTATTGCTATAGCAGCTAGTGCCTTCACTAAATTAACGAATATCTGGCAATCTCAAGACTTTAGTATATGCACAAAAGTTAAATTATTTAGGTCATGTGTGATTCCTGTACTGACCTACGGTTGTGAAAGTTGGAAATCAACAAAGAAAATTGATAAGAAACTGGACAGCTTTGAGAATAAATGTCTACGAAAATTATTAAAAGTAAAATGGAGTGATTTCGTTTCTAACAACACAGTGAGAGATAGAACACACCAACAACCCGTATCAAATATTATAAGGAAGCGAAGGTGGAAATATTTAGGTCATGTTCTTAGATCAGGCGAAAAGAGACTAAATCGACAAGTCCTTATGTGGTCACCAGTTGGGAAAAGAAACTGGAAGACCAAAGACCACTCTTCGAAGAACCATCCAACAAGAAAGTAAACTATTGGGATGTAAAACCATACAAGATCTGCAACTGCTAGCAAAGAACCGTATCACATGGAGATCTAAAACCTCTGCCCTATGTGCCGCCTTTAGCAGAAAGGAACAAACTAACTAACTAACTTTCCTGGTGCCTCCACTGCCTTCCTCAAGCATTTCATTTCACACATGGTGAGCTTTCTGTGGTGTGTTGCTGTAAGAGACCAAGTTTGGCACTGGTAACAAAGTGTTGGTAGGAACATACTTTTTATCATCTGTCTTTCACTTCCATCTTGATCTTTGGGTGTTGTAGTAATGGTGCCAGCTGGTAGGCCACTGCATTTGCTTTCTGACACCTTGTCTCTATTTCTCTATCTAGTTTTCCGTCCTCTGTGAAAATGCTGCCGAAATATTTGAATTCAGAAACTTGCTTTACTCTGGTGTTATCTATTTGTCGTTTGTTGGCTTGGTGTTCTGCTGATTTTCATGGTCTCGGTATTTTGTTTGTTGATTTTCATGTTGTACTTTCTACATGCTATTAGCAGTGTATTCATGTGATGTTGTAGCTGATCTTCATGTTCATAGACTAAACTTTGGTCATCCGAAAAAGCAATTCGTTGATTTATTTGTTTAATTGGTTCGTGATCATTGTCTATGTCAATAAGGTCTTTTCACTGTGCCTCTTTCACTATTCTGTCGATATATATGTTGAAGAGAAGAGGTGAGAGCACACAACCCTGTCTTACTCCTGATTTTGTTTCGAATGAGTGTCATTCCGTCTGTTGTTCTTACCACACTGTGTCTATTTGTGTATATTGCTCTGATATTGTCTAGCAGGTGTCCCTTGATTCCATAGTTTTCTAGTGTTTCCCATATAATACTTCTATCTATTCTGTCGAATGCCTTTCCTTGATCGATGAATAATAAGTGTAGCTCTTTATTATGTATATTCATTCAGTAGTTTAAAACAGATTAGAATGAGCCATACCAGCAGGCGTTAGAGATCATGGATCGTCGCAAATGTATCTCCTGAGTATTTACTATCATTTTCGATGTCAACATTTTTCTGTGTTCTAGGCTGTCCAGAATTGTCTTTACCTTAATTCTGTCTTTTCTACCATTTTATATTTCTTCTAGTCACAATCTGTTCTAGAATATGTCTCATATAGCATGTCAGAAAAATGGTGATTGCCTCTTTATGATGTTGATAATGTTTTACATGTTAAACTCTTTTACATATCAACAGTAGTAATTTTAGCAGTCTACTAGATATTCAGTGTTCTTCTGTAAAACCACATTTCTGTGGGCTTCAGCATCTTTCTATTTGTTTAATTATTGTCTTTGATTTGCTTGCATATCTTAGGACTGACTCAAGTACAGAACTCATTTGTTAAACATGTCTTTCATTTTTCTAAATGCTGTCTTTATCTGATATATTTATTCTATATTTCTGAGCTACATCTACTTTCTGATGTTATTAGATTCCCAAAGTGTTTTAAATTGATGAACATTAATATAGTGATGCCTATTTACTTTGATGGTGCATTTTGGTGAATCTTGATTTTTTTAAATGTCTATAACTTTGTGATGAAAAGAGATATGGCAACAACTTAATTGTGTGAGCATGTAAAGCTAATGTACTAATCCTTTCACAATTAACTCAAGAGTATAAACATATAAATAAAACTAAGAAAAATGTCCTAAGTGACCTATTTAAAAGAAAAAAAAACAGTATAGTTCAAAGCTTTGGTGTGTATCTTAACTGTTCTTGTGAGCCATGGACTGTGCTATGGTTTGTTTAATTGCCAAATGAGCTGAAAATTTATGTTAGCACATTTTGATCTTTACTATTTTAAAAATTTCTTCTTTTACATTATTTAACCTGGGTAAAAGTACATTAATATATTTAAAAATTAAACATTCATCAAATTGCGTTCGAAATAAAAAAACACCACTAAAACTTAATTTTATTACACATCTTGCAACTGAAAAAGGAAACAAAATTAATTCGGTCATGGCACATGTTTCAATATGTTAATTAATATATTGAAAAGTAAAACAAAAAGAACAATAAAACTGATAACAGATCGTATTATCTCTGACTACATTTTATAATATTGAAAAATTATGTTTACAGAGAATGTATGTAGCAATGGATGAACCTGATGGAGTTTTGGGTGCTGCAGCTGTCCGTTTGTCTCAGCCTACTCTTATGCAGCAGATTCTAACTCATGAAAGTTTGGGTAAGCAAGTATTGCTGCATTGAAAAACCATTGCTTGTCTTGTTTCTACTTTCATTGTCAATGATCTTCCTGGTAGTACTTTACAATTTGTTGCGTCTTATCTTTTTATGATATTTTTAACTTCCACTTCAGAAACCATGTTGTCGCTTGTGATGTGTGTGTTTATTCATTGTCCATGATTGATATCCTTTCATCTGTATTTTATGACATTATCAGTACAAAACTGCATTCCATCACTTTTACTGTTAAATTTATATGTACATATAAACTTTAAGATAATATGAGTATAGAAACACTATCTATCATGAACATATAAACTTAAGATATATGTAGTATAGAAACACTACCTATCATGTACATATAAACATTAAGATATATGTAGTAAAGAAACACTACCTATCATGTACATATAAACATTAAGATATATGTAGTATAGAAACACTACTATCATGAACATATAAACATTAAGATATATGTAGTAAAGAAACACTACCTATCATGTACATATAAAGCTGTTAAGATATATGTAGTATGAAACACTACCTATCATGTACATATAAACTTAAGATATATGTAGTAAGAAACACTACCTATCATGTACATATAAACATTAAGATATATGTAGTATAGAAACACTACCTATCATGAACATATAAGCTTATTTAAGATATATGTAGTAAGAAACACTACCTATCATGTACATATAACATTAAGATATATGTAGTATAGAAACACTACCTATCATGTACATATAAACATTTAAGATATATGTAGTATAGAAACACTACCTATCATGTACATATAAACTTAAGATATATGTAGTATAGAAACACTACCTATCATGTACATATAAACATTTAAGATATATGTAGTATAGAAACACTACCTATCATGTACATATAAAGCTTATTAAGATATATGTAGTATAGAAACACTACCTATCATGTACATATAAACATTAAGATATATGTAGTAAAGAAACACTACCTATCATGTACATATAAACATTAAGATATATATAGTAAAAACACTACCTATCATGTACATATAAACTTAAGATATATGTAGTATAGAAACACTACCTATCATGTACATATAAGCTTGTTAAGATATATGTAGTATAGAAACACTACCTATCATGTACATATAAACATTAAGATATAATGTAGTATAGAAACACTACCTATCATGTACATATAAAGCTTTAAGATATATGTAGTATAGAAACACTACCTATCATGTACATATAAACATTAAGATATATGTAGTAAAGAAACACTACCTATCATGTACATATAAGCATTGAAGATATGTAGTAAAAAACACTACCTATCATGTACATATAAACATTAAGATATATGTAGTATAGAACACTACCTATCATGTACATATAAACATTTAAGATATATGTAGTATAGAAACACTACCTATCATGTACATATAAAATTAAGAATATGTAGTATAGAAACACTACCTATCATGTACATATAAACATTTAAGATATATGTAGTATAAACACTACCCATCATGTACATATAACATTAAGATATTGTAGTAAGAAACACTACCTATCATGTACATATAAACATTTAAGATATATGTAGTATGAAACACTACCTATCATGTACATATAAACATTAAGATATATGTAGTAAAGAAACACTACCTATCATGTACATATAAGCTTGTTAAGATATATGTAGTAAAGAAACACTACCTATCATGTACATATAAACATTAAGATATATGTAGTATAGAAACACTACCTATCATGTACATATAAACATTAAGATATATGTAGATAGAAACACTACCTATCATGTACATATAAACATTTAAGATATATGTAGTATAGAAACACTACCTATCATGTACATATAAACATTAAGATATATAGTATAGAAACACTACCTATCATGTACATATAACATTAAAATATATGTAGTATAGAAACACTACCTATCATGTACATATAAACATTAAGATATATGTAGTATAGAAACACTACCTATCATGTACATATAAACTTTAAGATATATGTAGTAAAAACACTACCTATCATGTACATATAAACATTAAGATATATGTAGTATAGAAACACTACCTATCATGTACATATAAGCTTGTTAAGATATATGTAGTATAGAAACACTACCTATCATGTACATATAAGCTTGTTAAGATATATGTAGTATAAAACACTACCTATCATGTACATATAAGCTATTAAGATATATGTAGTATAGAAACACTACCTATCATGTACATATAAACATTGAGATATATGTAGTATAGAAAACTACCTATCATTTTACATATAAACTGTTAAGATATATGTAGTAAAGAAACACTACCTATCATGTACATATAAGCTTGTTAAGATATATGTAGTATAGAAACACTACCTATCATGTACATATAACATTAAGATATATGTAGTATAGAAACACTACCTATCATGTACATATAAGCTTGTTAAGATATATGTAGTAGAAACACTACCTATCATGTACATATAAACATTAAGATATATGTAGTATAGAAACACTACCTATCATGTACATATAAACGTTAAGATATATGTAGTATAGAAACACTACCTATCATGTACATATAACTTTAAGATATATGTAGTAAGAAACACTACCTATCATGTACATATAAACTGTTAAGATATATGTAGTATAGAAACACTACCTATCATGTACATATAAACTTTTAAGTATATTAGTATAGAAACACTACCTATCATGTACATATAAACATTAAGATATATGTAGTAAAGAAACACTACCTATCATGTACATATAAGCTTGTTAAGATATATGTAGTATAGAAACACTACCTATCATGTACATATAAGCATTTAAGATATATGTAGTATAGAAACACTACCTATCATGTACATATAAAGCATTAAGATATATGTAGTATAGAAACACTACCTATCATGTACATATAAACGTTAAGATATATGTAGTAGAAACACTACCTATAGTACATATAAGCTTTAAGATATATGTGTATGAAACACTACCTATCATGTACATATAAGCTTAAGATATATGAGTATGAAACACTACCTATCATGTACATATAGACATTAAGATATATGTAGTATAGAAACACTACCTATCATGTACATATAAACATTGAATATGTAGTAAGAAACACTACCTATCATGTACATATAAGCTTGTTAAGATATATGTAGTATAGAAACACTACCTATCATGTACATATAAACATTAAGATATATGTAGTAAAAACACTACCTATCATGTACATATAAACATTGAAGTATAGTAGTATAGAAACACTACTATCATGTACATATAAACATTAAGATATATGTAGTATAGAAACACTACCTATCATGTACATATAAGCTTGTTAAGATATATGTAGTAAGAAACACTACCTATCATGTACATATAAACATTAGATATAGTAGTATAGAAACACTACCTATCATGTACATATAACTATTAAGATATATGTAGTATAAACACTACCTATCATGTACATATAAACTTTAAGATATATAGTATAAAACACTACCTATCATGTACATATAAACATTAGATATATGTAGTAAAAAACACTACCTATCATGTACATATAACTATTAAGATATATGTAGTAAAGAAACACTACCTATCATGTACATATAAACTTATTAAGATATATGTAGTAAAGAAACACTACCTATCATGTACATATAAACTTAAGATATATGTAGTATAGAAACACTACCTATCATGTACATATAAGCTTGTTAAGATATATGTAGTAAAGAAACACTACCTATCATGAAAAAGAGAAAACTAATGGCATAGACAAAGGACCAGAAATAGTCTAGGTGCTGTTGATGTACGGTGCTTGCTTCTAAATTCAAATGTGTTTGGTTAGAATCTTGTACGTAGCTATTTTTCCAGTGATCAACAAAGGTGAGATTTAGTCTTGTCATAATAATAATATAGCCCATAACCCGTTAGGGTTGTTAGGGTGTCACTGTGGAAACATCAGCACAAAAAGCACGCCATGAGACCTGCTGGAGATGTATGAGTCCTGTGTTCAAGTTGAGCACCTAAAAGATATCTTGACCGTGAAAGTCAATAAAAGTAGACTGGAAAACTGCTGTAGTGGCAAAGATTGTTGATACCAATTGAAAATAATAATTCCTCAAATTTTCACCACCCTCAAAATTACATTGGGATTCTCACAGGTGCTACAAAGTATGGACACTTTCACTGAGATTTTCCTGTGTAAGAAAGAGATCCGAGCACATATTGTTATTCACCAAAGTGCATTGATGGTGGTCTTATCAGTCAGTAACTAAATCAATCAATCAAAAAATGACCGGATCTTCCAGTTTTGCTACTAACCTCACAGAACCATAGAAGGGTATAAAAGATACAGGTGAAATAAAAAATGACCAGACAACATAAGAGTAAAGAAATCTCAGCATAAGTTAGTCAAAAGAAAGTCAACAATTAGTTGAGAAACTGACAGAAGTTGACAAGATGTTCAGTCTCACCAATACCTCCATAACATCAGTTTTAGGACCAAGGGGGAATATTTGTTCAATTTTATAATAATATCTTTTCACATGATCTTGCATTTAATCAATGTGTATTTTGTTGTTATTGTGTTGTTTATTTCTGTTATATTGTTCTATTTGTTCTTCTCAATGGGGTCTCTGTGGCTGAGTGGTTAAGCCCTTTGCCTTGCGAGTCGAAGGTCATGGGTTCGATTCCGGACCACGGCCTTCTGTTCACGAGTGCAGTTTTTTCCAGAGATCCCTAGGATTGTTGCCGAGCTACGGAGTTCGTGCTTTGTGCAATACTCTCGGCAGGTGGCGTGCCATTTCTGCGGAGAGGGACCGAGCCATATGGTGTTAAAAACCGGTGCAATGAAGTCAATCCTTCAGCTTTTATTTGTTCTTCTAGCAATTAGTAGTCTTCATCTTCTCATTTACTGATGTTTAATTTCTACACAATGAGTCCGGTTCTCTGGATGTATGTTGTTGTGTTAGTTCATCAAGGCTTCCAAACAGCTTGTAATTAGTAGTAAACAATTCAGTACTTTACTAGTTGTAAATATATATTTCAGAATGTAAAAATATCACAAGATCTTTTTGTGTTCACTTTTAGTAACATCATTATTCATTGCTTTATTATCCTTTTCACTATTTTGAAATAAAGAATAACTGAATTTTTGTTGTTGTTAGGTCAACAACAAGATGCACAAGCATGTTATGAGAGAGCCATACAAATGGAGCCAAAAAAGATATCACATCATCATGGACTCTTAAGAAGTTTAATGGAACTCGCCCAACCTTACAAAGCTCTGGCTCACACAGCAGGCGTTCTTGCAGAAAAGTAAGATGTTTTGTACAATTTTGTTAAAGCTCTGTACTTAGTCACACTGTAGCTCTGCATTAATAGATTTGATTTGCCAGTTTGTATCTATCTATCTTTCTTGTCCGACACAACCCAGTTGTCCAAATGATTGCTACATTTGCTATGTAGATAGTGAACAACACAAGCGATGGAGGGGAACCATGTGGTAATTCTTGGCAAATACATGCGGGTTTTGATGTCTCATGTTTCTAAATGCAGTGCAACAGTCCTCTACATCAAAGCTCTCTCCATCAAAGAAGCAACTATCAAGTTCGCCAGTTAAGGACTGATTTCACATTTAGCAAAGTATCATTATTAACTGATTCTCTACCGGGTTTTATTCGCCTCTAGAGCGAATTATTTTTAGCTTCAAAAATATTGCACACATCTCGTACTTTGGCTAAACTAAAATATTGTTTCTAAATATTATTTAAAGTTGAACTTATTATATATCAAATTAAAGATAAATGAATGTACTTTCACAAAATATTTATTGTAAGTCTGCAATATGTGATATGTAATATTTATTGTAAGGCTGCATATGACTGCAAGGCTGTCAATGTTTCACATTGACAGCCATGTCCTCATGCTCCGCCGGACTGACTGTGAGGAAAAAAACATTTTAAACATGGACACTGGACTGCTGTATTCTGATATAAATTGGTTGCATTAATCATGGCGATGTCGAAATCATAAACCGGCTTCTGTAGGATTTGTGTTCATTGTATTGCACTTCGGCAGTTCCAGTAGCCAATGAGTATAGATACTTGAGGGCAAGTCTGTCTTTATTCTAATCCATTTCTTTCCAGCCTGTCTTTTACACTCATTTCTTTTTCCTACCTCATCTTCTGTATGCATATTTTCTTACTCGATCTGCTGGAGGACCAAACAACAATGCACAAACTAGGCATAGATTAGAGAAACATGTAATAACAAAGTACTGAAGTTTTACAAAAACAATGACAATACACAGCAACGTTGCGACCAAAAGGCCTTTATCAAGCAAACGAAACAACAGGAGTGATGAATTTCACAGCATACTACATATAGACTTTGACAAAGATATTACAACGGTCAAAAATATATTTGAGTGAGCATAGAGATCATTAGAGATATTAGACAAAATAAATCTGGAAAATTATGCAACACAAGAAGAAGATAAAGATGCTTAATACAGCAGTAGATTCTGTATTCATCATATAGCTTGTCTTGTGCAGACCTTTGCCACACTAAGACCTTTGGAATTTCTCTCTTTAATAGGCATGACGTCTCGCCTCTGCAGCTGTCATGCTCAAACCATCAGTTACATACTTAATCCATCTTCTCCGTGGTCTTCCTATTCTCCTCTTTTACCATGCCTCCTTCCTTTATGGTTTTATCCAACCCACTATGTCTTTTTATATGTCCAAAATACTTCTATTTTCTCATCATTATTTGTAGTGTCAACCGGTGTTCTTTGATTTTGAGTGCTTTCTGGATAGATTTATTTGCTCTCTCCTATGTCCATGATATACAGAGGACTAATCTGGAACACTTTTATTTACAAGTCCATATATGTTTTTCCACTGACTTATTAAGTGTACATGCTTGACACCCATGTTTTTATTACAGAGATGAAATCCACGTTATAATTTTTTAGGTGCTGATTATTATCATTTTTCAGGCGACAGTGGGCATCTCAGTTAAATTCTTACCGTATCGAAGCTGCATGGAAACTGGGAAGCTGGGATGAGTTAGAGGAGGGTCTGAGAGTTGTGAGTTTGCTATATGTAACCAGGAAGCAAAACATTTATGTTATTCTGTCATGGTTCTCTGATTGTGTTAATAATCTTCTCTTTTCTTTCTTTTGTCCTTCTCTGCTTTTTTGCAGATGTCTTTGTTAATGCACAATGTAAAATCTTTCTTGAACAAAACAGATAATTAATTAGTTAGTTTTTCTTCTCCAATATCATACATTTAAGACTCTCTGATGTACTTTGTTTCAAGATTTAAGTTCCAACATACAGTCTCTCCTTGTAAGTGGTTGGTGTGGGCTACCTTTTTATCCTCAAGTCCACATGCAGTGGACAGTTTAAGGGACATTCTGCCACCATATATGCCATTTCACAATGACAGAGGCTAATGTCTATCTTGTAGTATTTGGTGTAGAAGTGGTGTCTAATTTTCTTGTAGTCTGTTCTGATTTGAAGAATGTCTATCTGGTCTGAGTAGTTTGATCTTAATGCTCTTTTTTATACCCTGTCGAGGCCTTCTCCACGTTGACTCATAGTATGTGCTTCTTTTCTTGAAAACCAGTGATTTCCTAGACAGTGTAGGTGTCTTGATTTTCTGTTGGTATGTGTTGTTCAAGGCCACTGTCTTCTCATTTTCTGTTATTTTCCTTCCATATGCCACGAGTCTTCTATTGACAGATTATTTCCATTAATTTGTGCACGCAGCTCTGCATTCTATCTGGTCTGTGTCTACTCGTATCAATTCTATCTTTTCCTTTTTTAATCATAGGTACTATGATGTTTTCATCAGCAGGCACTGATTCTGCTCTCCAGCTGATGTTTACTACTTTGAATAACTTTTTGCTCGTTTTAGGTTCCAATTTTATGAGTATCTCATTGGTGGTTCCATCATTGCCAGATAATTTCTAAAGTTGGAATGAGTAACTTGATCTATGTAAATTTTAACATTAAATATTCTTCTACTGCTGTGAACATCCCCTTAATTCTGGGGATATTTTTCTGTTCATCTTCTGTCTTTCTTATGGTTTGTTTATTATTTAATTCTTGCATATTTTGTCTTAAATATAATTACTAACATTTTTCTGAATGCATTTCTTTATTGCGTTTTTAGAAATATTTTTATTTGTGGCCAGCTGCTGTTTTCATAATTCAAGATCTTTGTAAGTACTACCCAGAATACTTTTAAAGCCCTAACTGCTTTTGTTGCTAATGTTGTTACACAGACTATTCTTTTGTGTTTAGCCTTAACTAGTAAATTATTTAGTTTTTGTCTGATTTATCTCTCCTGTCCCTATCCAAATGAAATTTATGTTAATAATTTTTGCTGATTAAATTTGTTGTCCCATTTGTTATTCAAAGTTATAAATTTTGTATTTAAATTTCAGGAGCAAAGTTCAAATTTTAATTGGCCTGTTCTTGTAGGCAGAATCCTTTTGGCATACAAAGAAAGGGTGAGTCTTATTTAATCCTGATAATTTCTTCATCGATGGAGAGGTTGTTGCCGACGGTGTTGACTACTTCGAGCCTATGGCTTCCATTGTTAATAGGACTATCTACACAATATTTGTTTTCTTTAGGCTGAAGTTGTAGTGATCTTGTGTGTGCTTGGTATAAGGTACTCTGTAATCGGTTATTAATTTTATTAAGGCTTTTCTTGATGCTGTCACTCCACCTTTTGCATGGTCTTCCTCTTTCTCTGTACCGGCTCTACTTTTTCAATGTGGCTCTCCACCATATTATTTGTCATCAGTTACCTCTATGAATTGATTATTTTGCATCAATTTAATTTGTTGTATTCAAAAAGGAGATTTCCTTGTGAATGCTTCAGATAGTATTTTAATGATATTATAATATTAAAAATAAAATTGTGGTAATAAAATAATAAGACAAATTATGAAAATATGAAGTAAGGTAGTTTTACAAAGCAAGCAAAGGACATGAGTTAAAATAAAGTAAAATATAATGGCCCAGTTTGAAACTGCCACTAACAATTTTTTTAGAAAATTTTTAATTTTATAAATTATTGCCTATGTGATATATAAATGGGAGGCAAAAATTAATGAAAGTAACATGAAAACTGCAGAGAAAGAAGGAAAGATAAGATTTTTTAACAATGAGGAAGGAGAGGATAGTACTAAGTTTATTGAGCATAGACATGCATTGTGTTAAATCAAAGTGTTCTGGAAAGTACCATGTTTATAAATACAATGATTTTCTGTGTAAAATCAACTTCAATCATAAGTTTAACATGATTGTGGGGATGTCCTGAGCAATTAGATCATTAGTGCTATTAAAGTGAGTGTTGCAGGGGCCAGAGAGGAATGAGAGATAGCATGCAGATGTTGACTGAAACTGACATCAAGTATCCATGTTCATCTATGTAAGTCACATCGCAATATTTGCCAAGGATGTCATAAATAACATAGAAGGACTCACATCTAAATCATCCTCAATAACAAATATGGCTTTAGGAAAAGAATTAGTGAGTGTCTGTATCACATAAACAAACTATTTGCTACACTTCTGGCCGCTTCATATTGTGCGTAAGTTACTTTGGTTTTTAAGGGTTTAAGCACCAAATGGTCCTTAAGAATCTCATCTGTAAGCCATGAAAGTAACATTCTGGAAAATTGCACATCTCTCTGGATCAGATTGTGAATGAAAAGATGTTGAAACAAGTTTTATTTGACTAACTATGGGGATGAAAAATTAAGATGTTTTACCCTGACAGAAGTAGTCATTAAATTTGACAAAGGTTGCAAAGAGAGGAATCCGTGGCGCTGGATACAGGACGTTAAGGCTATCATTGATGAAAACTGCAATGAAGGTGCCGTTGTGATTTACATGGATGGATCGGTAGTTCATCACGAAAAGTCCACATCAGCCTTCTCTGCAAGCTCATGTGGCAGAATGGTCCATGAGGCCAGTGGTGCATTTCGTATGACAACAAGCAGCAGGACAATGGAGGTACTGGCGGTGACTAATGCTTTACGTTGGCTGGAGTCACAAAACTACACTCATGCGTGCATTCTGAGTGATTCATTGAGTATGATCCGCAAGGTAGAGGCTGGTTCGGTGCGCAGGCAATGGACTGAATCACTACAAGCATCAACAATTTGCAGAATCACACTTATCTTCGTTTCGGGCACATGGGTGTCGTTGGCAATGAGAGAGCAGACAGGCTGGCTGGCTCTGCCACCATATCGGACGGCCAGCCAATGGACAGAGCTGATATTTTGAACGCCCTTATAGAGTGTGGCCGCAAAGATTTTCATTTAAACCAATCCACGTCAACTACTAGATTGCAGGAGCTGGGTTTGAAGATTGGAGTAGCAAGAAAAGAACAGCATAACAGGTATGTGGAGTAGGCTCATAAATCAAAATCGAACTCGTACGGTCAGTTGCTGGACGCTGTTGGAGATATTGCGAAGGAGATCGAAGCACCTATGGACATGTCTGGAGGGCAATGAAGATATTCCAAACTGAAACTGAAACAGAAGAAGTATTGCAGTTATTAGTAAAGTTATGGTCAGAAATGTTGTGAACCCAGTGTAGAACAGAGTTAAGGACATGGTTGGGATATAAGTACCTGCATAACAAGTCCATGATCTCCTAAATCCTGTGAGAAATGCATTATCCTCTCTAGGTAAATGACAAAAACGATGTGTGGAGAGTGCCACGTATTGACAATCTTGGTGGTTGAAAGTAATATAAAGTGGAAAACTGCATTCTTCAGAAATTAAGTTTTTCAACTATAGAAAAACAGTGCAGCTGAAGTCAGAAAAATATTTCAACTGGATTATTGGGTTTTCAACTGAAAATTAGAGTCAATTTGTTGTAGAAAATTATTATGCTGGTCAAAATTGTGCTTTGCTTCCTTTTTATGATTAAACAGTATTAACTTTTCCTTTCACACTTATTTTTAAAATTTCTCTTCCAATTTTTATATTACTTTAATTTATGTTTTAGTCACATTTTTGTCCCAGATGAGCTTTATTTTTTGAGTTACAATTAAAAAATATATCATCATATTTTACTTATATTTTGTTTATCGATATAGGGTGAGACTGCATGAAAACTATGTAAAATGGCGAAACACATAACAAAGTACTTTAGTTTTAGAAAATACAAAAAACAAGGACAATACTTTATATTTTGTTTGTGTATCCTTTGATAAAGACATTTTGGTTGAAATGCCAGTTTAATCTGATTTACTTAGCAAAACTATCATTTTCATATTTTCATCTTTTGATTTACTTCTAGGCAGTCTACCATATTATCAATTTAATAAAATGATAGAGCACATTATCTCGTCTTCAGCGTGAAACAGATTTTATAGAACAACTACAGCTTGCCAGGAAAGAACAAATGGGACCATTGTCAGCAGCTAGTATGGAAATTGGATCATACCACAGAGGATATGAGAATATTTTGAGGTTGGTATATAGCATTAATATATTGGTTTGCAAATTGTGATAATCTCAAACTAGTAGCTACAAAATTTTTCTGGTGGTATTCATGTATCACATGTTTGTAAATGGTGTTAGTATGTACCAGCTGGCAGAAATTGCATCCGACTGAAGCCATTAGTGATGGACAGCTTTCAGACATGTGGTGTCAGATACCTGGTATCGACTACTATAAAGATCGACACTGAAAAAGTATAATGAGTACAGAGCAAGAGTTAGACAACACAAAAGATAGAGCGACTGCATCAAGAACAGCCTTAAGAAAATTAATAACATCTTACCCAGTGCATAAGAACAAGCACACACAAGATCACTACATTTCCTCCCAACACTTCTATAAATAAGAAAATGGCGGAAGAGAAGAAGAAGTTCAGATGCAATCCACATCAATTTCTTCTGCGGATAGTTTCCGTTATCAGAGATTGTGTACACTAAATTCTAGATAGGCACCAATGACGTGTGCTCCTGCGGATTTGCGAGTATGGCAACAGAGCATGTCTTACAGAACTGTCCCTAGTATGCATACCTGAGAAGAACGGTGGCCCACTTACACCAGCGGCTAAGACAAACTATTGAGCGTTGCTGACAATCTGAGCCAGATGGCGGCCTTTATTAGAGAATCCGAAATTCCAGTCTAGTGAGAATGCAAAAGAAGAAGAATTTATCAGAGGTCTAAACAGCTAGATGAGTTGCCTCCATGAATCCAGTTGCCAGTAGGAGGTCCTCTTGGGTGCCTCACAATTACTTCAGATAAAGTCTCATGTCCATTTTTAAACCTCAAGTCATTGAAGAGAGGGCACATTTTTAGAATGTGTTGAGAAGTCTGTCAACTCTTTTGGCTTGTGTATTGATCAGTTTGAGCAGCTTTTATTTTTCAGAAGAAATGCTTGTAATCTACAGTGTTCTGTCCAAAGGCTAAAGATGGCAGTTTGTTGGTTTCTTTCTAACTTTAGGATGGCGTAGAACCTTGGGGTTATTGCTGTCTGGTATTTATTACGTATATGGCTAATCACCATTGGAGTGGTTAGTGACATAATCCAGATAGAAAACACAACCCAATCTGCTAAATATGGAGTGTGTTTGGCATATAAAGCAGGGTAAACTAGACATGCATGCGAATACAGAAAAACAATCACGGGACAATCTGTGCTATGATCATGACATCTTATCAGCTGTGGAGAGTAGCAAAGAGGTTTTTTTTGCAAGACTTCTACCTAAATCCGGACTTTGTTCTAGTGACCTAATTTATCTAATTTGTAACACCTCCAATGAGCTCTAGCCTTTGCTACAGAGTTTGTGCACTGTTGACTGGTCCTGAAGCAGATCAAACAAGAAAAGATGCACACAGAAGAAGAGGCAGAGGAAAACAAAATCACAGAACGTCAGGAACCATCAGTATGGATACTCTTTGATATTTGTTGGGGGAGACTGAGCACCTATGGGGCTGCAGAGAATGCAATGATGTTCATTCAATAACCAATATAGTGACAGATTGATGATATATCATGAAAAATGAAAAAATTATTTGCAGAGGAAAAAATCAAAACGTTTCCATTTTGTGTTATTTATTTTTTTTGTTTTTATTATGTTTACAGACTGCATCAGATCTGTGAAATAGAAGAGTTTTTCCATGTTCTAGTTGACTTTCCAGCAACAATTGATAACACAAGTGACATCATTGTGCTTCCATCTTCCACTGATCTTCTTGCTGACTGGCAAGCTCGCATACAGATGGCTCAGGTAGGAACATAACTGCCAAAAAACGGTTGTCAGACATTTTGTACTTCCTGAAAATATTACCTCAAAACAATCTTCTGTACCATTTTTCTAATCTGTACCATTTTTCTAATCTGTACCATTTTTCTAATCTGTACCATTTTTCTAATCTGTACCATTTTTCTAATCTGTACCATTTTTCTAATCTGTACCATTTTTCTAATCTGTACCATTTTTCTAATCTGTACCATTTTTCTAATCTGTACCATTTTTCTAATCTGTACCATTTTTCTAATCTGTACCATTTTTCTAATCTGTACCATTTTTCTAATCTGTACCATTTTCTAATCTGTACCATTTTTCTAATTGTACCATTTTCTAATTGACTTTTCTAACTACCATTTTCTAATCTGTACCATTTTTCAATCTTCCATCTAATCTTACCATTTGCTAACTGTACCATTACTGCTCTAATCTGTACCATTTTTCTAATCTTCCACAATCTTCAATTTTTCTAATCTGTACCATTTTCTAATCTGTACCATTTTTCTAATCTGTACCATTTTTCTAATCTGTACCATTTTTCTAATCTGTACCATTTTTCTAATCTGTACCATTTTTCTAATCTGTACCATTTTTCTAATCTGTACCATTTTTCTAATCTGTACCATTTTCTAATCTGTACCATTTTTCTAATCTGTACCATTTTTCTAATCTGTACCATTTTTCTAATCTGTACCATTTTTCTAATCTGTACCATTTTTCTAATCTGTACCATTTTCTAATCTGTACCATTTTCTAATCTGTACACTTTTCTAATCTGTACCATTTTTCTAATCTGTACCATTTTTCTAATCTGTACCATTTTTCTAATCTGTACCACTTTTCTAATCTGTACCACTTTTCTAATCTGTACCACTTTTCTAATCTGTACCATATTTCTAATCTGTACCATTTTTCTAATCTGTACCATTTTCTAATCTGTACCATTTTTCTAATCATTCTAAGAGATTTGTCGAAAGCTTACAATTTTATTTAAAGTCATAATTCTCACACTTACCATATATATTGTTTGCAGTCTTCTTTCCGCGCACAAGAGCCAATCTTAACCCTACGACGAACACTGTTGTCCATGGTGCAAAGTAATAGACATCCTGGTTTGGAAACACAGATTGGGAAATGGTGGCTATGGAGTGCTAAAGTGGCAAGAAAGTAATTATTATATTTTATGTTTGGTTCAATTTTTTTATAATTATAACATGGTTCTGTTATGATGTCAACCACTGCATACAGTACTAAATAATGTACACATATGCAGTAGAAAATTGTTCATGTGCATGTACATATTTTTATAAAACAACTTTGTCGGTTTTGCGTTCACACACTCAAAGTAGCTGATCACTGAGCTGTATGGAAAGCAGCATTGCACAAGGGTGCAGAGTCTGTGAAAGAAAAACTTAAGAAAGAGAAACAAGTGTTTATTTAAAAGTCATTAGTTACATGCTTGCCTCATGACCATCTGCAAAGATGATAAAGGCCACATGTTTATAATATAATAAAAGTTAGTATAGTGTCACCAAAAAAGATTTATTTACAACTTGGTGAATCTTTTTAAATATGTGTAGCTGCCATATATAACTGTTATTGTAACAAACTTATTCCATCTAGCTATATTTTTTGAATGAATCATGAACTGTTATTTTTGTGAATAAACTAATTATTTCTTCAGTTCAGTTCTGTAGCATTCTGTTAGAATCTGACAGTTCAGTTCTGTAGCATTCTGTTGGAATCTGACATCATACAACATTTGTTCATTTTAGGGCAGGCTACTTACAATCAGCTTATGGATGTCTCATCCAGGCAAGCTCTTACAACTTGCCAGAGTTTTACGTTGAAAAGGCCAAATGGTTGTATGCAAAAGTAAGTATCTTATTTTTTTATTATTTTAATTTTAAAAACATGTCTTCTACGTATGTGTATGCTATTTTAATTATTTTTATTTTCATGCTTTTATAAGAAACAGGATATATATATATATATAAAATGATTGATGTTAGTTGGGTAGTTCTCCCGATCGACATTATCGCCCATTGATAAGCTCATGCATGCTTCATCCTTCTTCTTCTGCAGTCAAATCTGTTGTCACGGATTCATTGAGAGCTTTAGTGAGACAGATAGGACATTAGACCAGGTTACCCTAGTTACAACCTTACTAAAAAGGGAAGAATTGATCCCAATAGATAGAAATATTGCAACCCTACCATTACTCTGAAGTGTATGCAGAGGTTAGGGCAATGGGAAAGTGGACCTCGAAATTAAACAACAGATACTGCTGGGTATATTGATTGATTTGATAGAACCATCATCATCATTGCACTTCGATGAGTAACCATGTATGCTTCGATTTTCTTACGCAGAAAGATCTCAGTGATAGTGCATGAAGTCCATAGAACTGGCAATGGTCCCTATAGTGTAGGAAGTCCATAGAACTGGCAATGGTCCCTATAGTGTAGGAAGTCCATAGAACTGGCAATGGTCCCTATAGTGTAGGAAGTCCATAGAACTGGCAATGGTTCCTATAGTGTATGAAGTCCATAGAGGGACTGCCTAGAGTAGTTGATAGTAGCTCGGCCTGCTAGCTGTGAGACGCCTCATAGCTCGGGTTCGAACCTACTGTCCGGCATTTGTTCGAGTCCCTGGTCTTACTCAGGACGATAACGTGAGTGCCTCTGAAGTCGGAGAAAATCTGCCTGTATGCAGGAATACTAATTACCAGTACATTGAGCACACGGCTGCCAGTGTAAAGTAATTTACAATGTGCACGCTGCTGCCATTGTAAGAAATTGGAAAAACAGATTTTCACGCAAAATCAGTTTCAGAGATGAAACTTCGTCTGAGTTGAAAGGGGACGAAAGAAAAAAAAAAAAAAAAAAGACCATAAAACTGGCAATGGTCCCTATAGTGTATGAAGTCCATAGAACTGGCAATGGTCCCTATAGTGTAGGAAGTCCATAGAACTGGCAATGGTCCCTATAGTGTAGGAAGTCCATAGAACTGGCAATGGCCCCTATAGTGTATGAAGTCCATAGAACTGGCAATGGTTCCTATAGTGTATGAAGTCCATAGAACTGGCAATGGTTCCTATAGTGTAGGAAGTCCATAGAACTGGCAATGGTCCCTATAGTGTAGGAAGTCCATAGAACTGGCAATGGTCCCTATAGTGTATGAAGTCCATAGAACTGGCAATGGTCCCTATAGTGTAGGAAGTCCATAGAACTGGCAATGGTCCCTATAGTGTATGAAGTCCATAGAACTGGCAATGGTTCCTATAGTGTATGAAGTCCATAGAACTGGCAATGGTCCCTATAGTGTAGGAAGTCCATAGAACTGGCAATGGTCCCTATAGTGTAGGAAGTCCATAGAACTGGCAATGGTTCCTATAGTGTATGAAGTCCATAGAACTGGCAATGGTTCCTATAGTGTATGAAGTCCATAGAACTGGCAATGGTCCCTATAGTGTAGGAAGTCCATAGAACTGGCAATGGTTCCTATAGTGTATGAAGTCCATAGAACTGGCAATGGTCCCTATAGTGTAGGAAGTCCATAGAACTGGCAATGGTCCCTATAGTGTAGGAAGTCCATAGAACTGGCAATGGCCCCTATAGTGTATGAAGTCCATAGAACTGGCAATGGTCCCTGATGTAATTTAGAAGTTGGTGAAAGTATTTTGTGGGAATTTTATTTTTTAACTTTTCTGATGAATTTTGCCAGGGCAGCAAACTTTTCAGCCTGCTCTTCTCGATTTTGAGCCACCAAGGTTTATTTTACATGCTCAACATGAACACAGGACCTACGTTGTATCGTCCGTCTTCGATAGATCTAGGAATTTAATCTCACCTACACTGAGATCAGGGATCTTTGGAAAAATATCAGATGGCTCCACAAGGAAACAAACCGAGTACGAGAGCGAGCACCTAACCTCTACGTCACAGAGACTCCCACTGCTAGGTATAATTATGTTATTATATACACAAAAGTGTGCGTGCGTCATGATCATAAATCTGGTTGAGGTTGAGTTTGTGCATGTGATAAGATTGTCACCAAGTGAGTGGAACACACAGGACACCTACTTGCAGTATGAGAGTAGGTTGATACCAATACTATCACCCTTTAATGGCTTTCTGAGACTCACTTTACTGGAACATTTGCAGTGCTTTACTCTGTCATTGCTTCAGAGAATCCAGCCTTCAGAGTCTGAGTACTCACCAATTGTTGACATATCTATATTACATTTGAGGGAATCTGAAATAAAACATTCCATGAGCAGGGCTGGAATCCTGAGGGGCTGAGCGAGAAGTATATGTAACCAGTGGCCAAGGTAACCATCATCATTCATACACTTTGACATTTGCTTGGGGAGACATTACTTATGGGTCTGCCATAGTGCTGTGATTTAGGTTAATAACTAATATTTAAACCACAAATAAAAAAAAAAGAGTTGTAATTAAAAGTGTGAAAATAAAAACTTTTTGAAAGAAAGAACATATTCTTCCTCAGGGAGAGGCAGACAATGCAATCTCATGTTTAGACAAGGGAATCAGTGAACATTTTGGTGATATGTCTCAGCCAGGCAAGAAAGAACAATTGAATACCATCCTAAAACATGTTTATGCTCAGGTAAGATTTCACGGTTATCATTCTGTTTAAGAAAACTTTCGCCCATGTGTTCCTGGGTCGCAAGGGGAGAAAATAATAGTAACACTGCGACCTACGAGGCATGTTGTAAGAAACAACTGAGGTAGGGGACTAGGGAAGCTACCCAGTAAATAAAAATGTCACAGAAATCAAATGTACTGGCCTACTTATAGAAGCATAACTGGCACAATGTACAATCGTTGTTAGGCTCAGATCACATACAAATTACAAAGAGTGGTTTAACAAGTGATTGATATGGAGTATTCAAAGAAGAAGAATAAAACTGCTATTCCAGTCAATAAAATATTATCAGCTGCCATGACTTTCCACAAATTTTATGTCCTTGGTACTCTTGTCATCACTTTTTCATTCCGCAATGTTAAACTCTCAGAAATCCACTGTTTGCCTGTCTTCCACTCTTGTCTTTTGCCATCAATCTAACTTGTAACAATGCTTTCTAATGGGACTTGATTCTTTTAGATGTGATTTTACTTTTTTGTGTGCATAATTGTCTTTGTCTTAAGGGGGGATTCGATAGTATGGGGGTCAAGAAACTATTTTCGTTGTTTTTATATTAATGTAAAATTTGTATAACCATTTTGAAAGATTATAACTTAGAAGAGTAGAAAAAGGTTAGTTAAAAAAAATTTCAGTGTTGCCATGGAAACAATACAAAATGGCAGCCAAACACAAAATTTCAAATCCCTAAGGCTTTGAATCTAATGAATGTAAATTAATTATGTTTTCACTCTTAGGTGAGCAATTGTAATACCTAAAATATTACACATGCTTTTAAGGATATATTAAATATTACATTTTTGGCTAAAAATACCCCCAAAGTTAGTTTGTTCCTTTCGTGCCAAAGGCGGCACATAGGGCAGAGGTTTTAGATCTTCATGTGATGCGGTTCTTTTCTAGCAGTTGGAGATCTTGTATGGTTTTACATCTCAATAGTTTACTTTTATCCTAACCCCAAAAGTAGGGTCAAAAAGCTTTTTGGAGGGTGTGGGTCTGTGTACCCAAAAATTCATTAAAAATGTACTATTTAATACATCCTTTTTAGCATGTGTAATATTTTAGATATTACAATTGCTCACCTTAGAGTGAAAACAGAATTAATTAATATTAGTTAGATTCAGAGCCTTAGGGATTTGAAATTTTGTGTATGGCGGTTATTTTGTATTGTTTCCATGGCAACACGGGACATATTTTTGTAAACTAAACTTTTTCTACTCTTTTAACTAACGGACTGCAAAGCGATATATCGGTTCAGAGTAATGTTCATGATGTCGCAGAACCGATATATCGGCTTTTGGATGTCTGTTCACGAAAACGAATGTATCTTCAGAACCCCTTTACTGAAGTTAAAAAAATCTTCAAAACGGAAAGTACATATATGTAGGTACATTACTATCTCCATTTAACAAAGATTTGAAAGAGGGAAAGCAGTGTATTATTGCATTCAAGTCGAGACTTTTTTTTAAACGTTAATGTTTCCCACGATGTTTACAGTGTAATCTTGAGTACTGTTAGATCAAATTATAACTTGTGATAGTAATGAAGAATATTTAATTGGCGGTAATAATGACATTTGATTGTTTATGAAAAGCAGTATCGATAGTTGTAAGTCTAATGTAATAATTGCATCTAAAGAATGGGCGTTCCACATTCCATTTATTGACGTGTCCGCACTAAAAAGTGAATATTATAAAAACTACTGCACCTAGTTAGATGAAACTTATAGAATATGTTCCAACATGGTTTATCTTCATTTAAATACTACTTCTGCAAACATCTATAAATATTAAGATGTAATACAAATCGGAGAGTAAAATATTTTTTATGATTTTCGTTTTCAAAATAGTCATGCTACAATAACCTAATTCTCTCAAACGTATATCACCTGATGTAAAATATTATTATATTAATGTATTCCACATCTAATTAGCAACAATTTAATATATTATATGTCATACTTTAGAGAAACAGTACAAGAGTTATAAAGGATTAACCCTTTCGCCCTGTATTATTTTGACCTCTGGACGCATTTATTTTGCGATTCAAATTTAACATTCAATGTCAATTAGTTTAATCCTTTATAACTCTTGTACTGTTTCTCTAAAGTATGACATATTATATATTAAATTGTTGTTAATTGGATGTGGAATACATTAATATAATAATATTTTACATCAGGTGATATACGTTTGAGGAAATTAGATTATTGTAGCATGACTATTTTGAAAAAAACAAAAATGATAAAAATATTTTTACTCTCTGGTTTGTATTACATCCTAATATTCATAGATGTTTCCAGAAGTAGCAGGTAAAGGAAGATAATCCATGTGCGAACATATTCTATAAGTTTCATTTAACTTGGTGCAGTAGTTTTTATAATATTCACTTTTTAGTGCAGACATGTCAACAAATGGAATGTGGAACGCCCATTCTTTAGATGCAATTATTACATTAGACTTGCAACTATCGATACTGCATTTCATAAACAATCAAATATCATTATTACCATCAATTAAATATTCTTCATTACTATCACAAGTTATAATTTGATCTAACCGTAGTCAAGATTACACTGTAAACATCGTCAGAAACATTAACGTTTAAAAAAAAAAGTATCGACTTGAACACAATAGTACACTGCTTTCCCTCTTTCAAATCTTTGTTAAATGGAGATAGTAATGTACCTACATATATGTACTTTCCGTTTCTGAAGATTTTATTAACTTCAGTAAAGAGGTTCTGAAGATACATTCGTTTCCGTGAACAGATATCCAAAAGCCGATATATCGGTTCTGCGACATCATGAACATTACTCTGAACCGATATATCGGCTCTGCAGTCCCGATGGGTTAAGTCATAATCTTTCAAAATTGTTATACAAATTCTACATTAATATGAAAGCAACGAAAAAGTTTCCAGACCAGAGTCAAGATTGTTAAGGACATCAAGATTGTTCATTTAAAAAAAATAATTTTATTTTGTTTAGAAAGGTTCTATGTAGAAATTTTAACTGACCAAAACTAGCATTGGTTTTGTTTGCCAGTTTCATGTAAAAAATGTGGTTATTACATTGCTCTTGTAGATGTTGGATTATTAACCACTTTTTTAATAGGTTTTTGCATTTGAAATCTGAAAGACAACCCTGTTCATTCCCTGATGTTGATCTCCCATATTTTCTCCTGTCCGTCTTTCTTTCTCTTCCTTTGTGAAACAGTCTTTCAATAGAATCTAAGCATTTAATTACTATATAATTATGGGGTAAACCACTGGTAGCACTTTAAGTTTAGGTGATGCTAATTGCCCACAACACTTAATACATACTGTATATCATTATAATTCACTTATGGCATCTTTCTACAGTGTGATAATTATAATTGTCCTTCTCAGTCCCTCCTGTTGTATGGTAAATACAGTGAAGAAACATCTCATCTGGAAACAAACGTCATCGTCAAGCAGTACAAAGATGTTATTGAAATTTGCCCAGATTGGGAAGATGGCTACTTTCATGTTGCCAAATACTATGACAAGATTATGAATACCATACTAGATGAAAAGGACAGAATTGAAAAACAAGGGTAAATAGTTCTTCATATATCTTTACTGTCTGCAGTTTATGACAGTTTTCAATACTATTTCATAATTATGCAGATATATATATTTTGTTACAGTTTCTTTTTATGTTAGTATGTGTTTTTTTAGATTGGGGATAGTTGTTTCTTCTGCGTTCTCACTAGATTGGGATTTCGGATTCTCTAATGAAGGCAGTCGTCTGTCTCAGATTATCAGCCACGCCATAAAGTTTTTCTTGGACGCTAGTGTAAGTGGGCCACCTCTTTCTTCTCAAGTCTGCATACTGGGGACAGATCTGTAGGATATAATTCCTATGATTTCTGCTTCTCTGTTTGTGCCCTTCCACTCGTGATGGTAGGTCTGACATTCCTTCTGCGTGGCTAAATATCCGAGGCAAATTGCAGACCATAGAATCCGTTATCCCATTCCTCATTGTGAGGGGGTTGTTGCACCATATTATGCGCCTACGGCCTGGTGCATCCGTTTTCTACAAGCATTTGTTTCGGTTTAGCATTCCCTAGCGGACACATGCATCCGTTTTCATCCAAACCTCCTTAATCACCTCTGATGCATGGCAGGTAACAGCGGTTCTATTCTTTACACCCCAAATTTGGGCCCCGGTAACCACTCCGGTGGGGGATAGTTGTGAAGCCCACTGTGGCACTAATGAAAGAATTGATTTGGCAGCATGATGCAAGTAAGTCAATTGGGGCTCTATGGTCTTTAAATTAAAAAGTGATGTAAAAGAGCCACAGTACAGCATAAACAACAGAATATAGTAAAGATATATGAGAGATGCGTATTTTCACTGCATGTGTATGGTTTTGAATACCAGAGTACAGAATCATTTCAGCCGGAGGAAAAATATCAGAATATTTTGACCACGTAAAATCAACAACCAAGAACTTCTCAACAGGTGCAACCAGGATGAAATAAGCAGAGTTATAAAAGCAGACGCTTGAGCTAGATAACACACTTAGTCAGAAGGGATCCATAAGCCATCACATAAACTGTCATACAGTGTCCTATGAAGAGACGGGAAAAAGTGAGGCAGTCTGGGAAAGAAAAGTGGAGACAAGAGATGCACAGTACATCAGACTTCGGCACCTTGTAAAGGATGACCATGGACCTAGCAAGGTGGAGGAATTTTCTTAGTGCCTTACAAGATGTTATGAGACATGTTTACTACTGACCACTTTGTCTGTGGTTAAGAAAAAAAGAATATAAAGCAACAAGAAGAATGCACTTAATTTGACCTGTCTGTTCTTTGTGCCACTTTACATATGTGTATAGTCTTTGTGTCACTTTACACAGCTGTATAGTCTTTGTGTCACTTTACATATCTGTATAGTCTTTGTGTCACTTTAATATCTGTACAGTCTTTGTGCAACTTTACATACCTGTATAATCTTTGTGTAACTTTACATACCTGTATAGTCTTTGTGTCACTTTACATAACTGTATAGTCTTTGTGCCATTTTACATAACTGTATAGTCTTTGTGCCACTTTACATACCTGTATAGTCTTTGTGCCACTTTACATACCTGTATAGTCTTTGTGCTACTTTACATACCTGTATAGTTTTTGTGCCACTTTACATACCTGTATAGTCTTTGTACCACTTTACATAACTGTATAGTCTTTGTGCTACTTTACAATCTTCCCTTGGTCTTCTAATTTACTGAAGTGTACGAAATATATTTCTAAAGGGAATTTATTATCTATGTTGTGAAATTCTTTGGCAACTCACTCAAGTATGGAAACCAGCACATCTACCAGTCACTGCCTCGACTGTTGAGTCTGTGGTTGGATTATGGCACAGCAGTTGTGGAGGTAGAGAGACGGGAACGTGGAAAACAGGTGCAAAAGCTACTAATCCAGAAAGCAGTCCTCAAAAAGATAAATGGGGTAAATTGTTGCTATTTAATTTGATAAATTATTCGCCTGTGTGTTTCCGGTCCGCAAGGAAGCAAAGAATAGTAACAATGTGACCTACAAGGTATGTCATAAGAGGCGACTGAGGTAAGGGCGTAGGGAAGCTACCCTAGAAAGTAAAAAGTGTAGCAGAAATCAGATGTGTTGGCCTACTTCTAGGCGCATAACTGGCACAATGTACAATCACTCCTAAGCTCAGATCACATACAAATAACAAAGAGTGGTTTAACAAGTGGTCGACATGGAGCGTTTGAAGAAGAAGAAGATAAATTATTTCACTTTGTTATTGATAGGAACTATAACATCCCCTATGTGGTGCCGGGCCCAAGGAAGCAAAGAATAGCACCACTGCGACCTACAAGGCATGTCGTAAGATGCGACCGAGGTAGGGGCCTAGAGAAGCTACCCTAGTAAATAAAAATTGTTGCAGAAATCAGATGTGCTAGCCTACTTGTAGACGCACAAATGGCACAACGTACAATCGCTCTTAGATCACATGCAGAGCACACAGAGTGGTTAACAAGTGGTTGATATGGAGTGTTCGTAGAAAAATATATAACATTGCAACAGGATTGAACAGGAAGGTGGTTTGGACACCTGACAAGAATGCCCTATCGCCTACCACAGAAAAATTATAATGAGTACAAAGCAAGAGGAAGACCATGCAAAAGATGTAGCAACTGCATCAAGAACAGCCTTACGAAAATGAATATCAGCTTATAAAGTGCCTTAAAACAAGCACACACAAGATCACTTGTTTCCTCCCAACACTTCTATAAAGAAGTAAATGGTGGAAGAGAAGAAGAACAGGATTGATTGATTGATTGATAGATAGAACCATCCATCATCAATGCGCTTTGGTGAGTAACCATGTGTGCTACGATCTCTTTCCTACACAGGAAGATCTCAGCGACAGTGTACGCACTTCGTATCACCGATGACAGTATTGCAACAGGATGTAATCATATATTCCCATATGTATTGTTCTGGTAGTACTTGATTTTTCTCAGTATATGTGGTCCTAAAAATCCAATGCTAACCCAATTTATGTAAAATAGCTATGGGAAAAATGAAATTGATCTGAGGTGATACAATGTGAAATATGACATTACTATGCTGTTCAAACTAGCTGGCAAGAAGTTACTGTTATAGTATAGTGACTATTTTTGTTAATACATTTACTACAATTGTTCATGCGGCACAGAATGATCATTCTAAATGGTATCATTAAAGATATTTGGACAATGCAAATCTGAAACATCAATAAAATGAAGTGAAAGAGGCCATGAACATAGTACATAGTATTTAGAATTTTATAATACTGTAAATGAAAACATGTTTTCTCATTAATATAAATTAAACTGTTGTTCGTGATTTACAAAATGTGTTCAGTATGATATAGGATGGCTTATTTGACTCAAGTCACTATTGAGACAACCATATTTTATTAATACTAATTTTATTAATACTAATTTTATTTTGTACTTTAGGTTATTGAACAACTGAATAAACAGTTGGCACCATACCAGATGTTCACAGCATTTCCTCAACTTATTTCTCGGATTTGTCATGCACAAGCAGATGTTTTTCAACAGCTTGAGGTATTCATTCTTAAATGTTTATATGTACATTTTACTCTTGCTAATCATGGACATTAGAGTTCTATGTTTGTGCATGAATACCAACATAATAAAAGAACAATAAATCATAAATATGACAGTGGTAGCACAAGTATTGGATGTCAACAACTGGGAGAATGTTGCTCAAGACAGATCAGCCTGGCGCACACTTCTTCGACACGGTTCCTCGGCCTGCGAGGTAGGTAGAACAGCACGGATGGAATAAAAACGTCAAAATAGAAAGGCAGTAAAGCTTCCCACAAGTGCAAGTATACCTTGCCCACACTGTACAAGAACATTTCAAGCCCGTATTGGGCTGACTAGTCATCTATGCACGCACAGACAAACATAACGCAACTACATTCCCTTGGATGAAAATTTGTGTGGTCATCATCACCCGTGATGGACGAGCAGCATCATCATCATTGGATACTATCATTGTCTCTGGATTTTCTTAATTTTTCATTCTTCTTATTCTCTGAACCCTCCCACTTGAAGCATAATATTTCATTACTCATTCCTAAATTCTTATAATATAGTAGCACACTGTAGGAGAAAACCTGTCTACAGAAAATGTAAACCAGTGTTTGCTATTAATAAGTATTACAAAAGAAAATTCAGAAATAAGTCTGTGTGTTTGACTGAAAAAAGATCACTATTTGATGTGAATATTTAAAACCACTATTCACGGCATTCTATCTGTATCTAACTTTTATTGTGGGCATGGCACTTTGTCTATCATATTCTTCTTTTCGTCTTCTGTGAAAGCTCCATATCGACCACTTGTTAAACCACTCTTTATGATTTGTATCTGATCTGAGCCTAAGAGCGAGTGAGCCTAAGTGCATTGGCCAGTTATGCGCCTTCAAGTAGGCCAGCACATCCGATTTCTGCAATGTTTTTATTTACTAGGTAGCTTCCCAGGTCCTACATCAGTCACCTCTTACGACATGCCTTGTACATCACAGTGGTACTATTCTTTGCTTCCTTGCTATATCCCTTGCTGGCCCCGCCACCACACTGCGATCTATCATAATGTGAACTATTCACCTAACATATGACCAACATCTGCAACTATTTCTTCTTTTAGTTGCATTCTTTAGAATTGTATTGATCATAACATAATATATATACAAGCAAGACAAATTAACATGATTCTGTCTGCTTGTCTGTTCATACTTTTATTTTGCTTGATTTATTTTTACATTCTGCTAATGTTTTTATTGCACTGTTGCCCGCCTGCCCAGCGTGTTCGTAGCGCTTGAACTACAGGTGACTAGCCGTGGTGCGGGTTAATTCCGCGGCTAGCAGAAAAGCCACAGGTTCTCCAAATTCATGGTGTTCGTGGCACCGAACCGAAGGGTTACGATGTCCATGGCACCGAGCCAAGAGCTAAAAACTCAAGTACTTCTGGATCAGAAAAAAAAAATTAAAAAATTGCACTGTAAACTGAGAGAATCTGAATCCATGATAAGCACAGATAAAAATATTTTGTGTACCAATGGAAGCAATTTAATTATTTCAGAATGTCATATCCATATTTATTTACATGATTAATATGCACACAACACACACTAATTCTTTCTCTCACTATTTCTTTCTCTAACTCTCTCAATATTGTAAGAAATATGACTAAAAAAATGTGAACATATATTTGTATTGCTTACAGGAAATCATCGCTGGTCTTTTGGTCACATATCCTCACCAAGCTATGTGGATGCTGATGTCGGTGTCCAAGGTAGAAGATACAAATTTATTATGAAATTCTAGATTTGAATGGAGAGTAAATAAATGGTTTAATATACAGTAGTAAAATGAAAATCGTGGCATATCCTTTACATGACGTAGTCATCAACCACAGTAAGAGTCATTGATTTTCTAGGCACCGCTTATACGTCTCAGTTGCCCATATGCCCAGCGTGTTCGTAGCGTGTTGGGCTACGGGTGACTATCCCTCTGTGTGTGCGGGTTCAATTCGCGGGATGGCAGAAAAAGTCACAGATTCCCCAGATTTACGGTGTTCGTGGCATCGAACCGAAGGGTTACGATGTCCATGGCACCGAGCCAAGAGCTGAAAAGCTCAAGTGCTTCTGGATAGGAAAAATAAATAAAATATGTTCAGTAGTTTGCCATTGCATTCATATCACAGTAGTAAGCTTACCGTAAATTTCAACTAAAGAGATATGGAAAATATAGCAGTATTATAACAGGTTTAAAACTTAAAGGGATATAAAATGAAGTTAAACTAAGAATACCATCCAACATTGAGACTTGTTGCAGGACCTAGAATGCTGAAACTATGATATTTTACTCCAAGTTGACAACTGAAATGATCTTTTTCCATGACATTTTTTTTCTGCAACTGTCTGTCCAGCTCTTTCAGTATCATTTCTTTATTGTTTTTTCTTTAAATTAAATATATTTAAAATTGTCTTTGTTCTTTAATTGTATCTTTTTGTTTTCACTCTGCAGATCATAGTAACCTTATTATGACAAGTTTCCTTTTACTTCTTACTGCATGATTAATCAGAATTTAAGAAATGTCATATTTAATTGATAAATTCTCTTCCCCAGTCATCATATCAGATGAGAGTGACCAGGTGTACAAATATTTTTACCAAGGCCATGTAAGTCTTCTTCAGAACCAATTTAAACTGTCATTAAATATATTTCTGATATGGTGATTTGACCATTCACATTCTGCTTTCTTGTATATTTTATGTCAGCAAGTTGTCTTATTCTGGCTTCACCAGTTCTTAGATTTGTTTTCAGAACCTGTTTCCAATAACCTTGCTCATGAAATGAGACGCAAAAGTGAAGTAGGATTAATCATTGATGAAGAACGCCCAAAATTAATCAGAGGATTTTGTACAAAATAAGTAGAAAAACCAAATATTTGCTTCAGTTTGGAGTTGGCATATACACATTTGAAAATTTGTCATTTTGGCATGGAATGAAATAAATGTTGAACACAATTGATGGATGTCATCAAGATTTGTGAAGGAATGATGATGATTTTATGTGTATTAATTGAGATTTTCAGCTTTTTTATTCCCCATGGGTTCTATTTTTTCAATTTTCTATGTTCATTCCTATTTTTGGTATATTTCTATGCAGTTTTGCATATATTTTTTCACATGAAATTAGTACTTAAAACAAAGGGTCACCAACAGCAAAATTGATAAAACACTGCACTAGTGATCACATGCCATGAATTTCTGGGGTTCAAGTCCAGGTTGGCTAAAAAATTCTTGGTGTGCACACGATACATGGTTGGACTACAGAAGACCCTAATCCCTTACAGGGGGATCAAAATTGCAAGCACCTCTGAATTCTGAATAAGGATCATACAAACGACTTAAGGGCACTAGTTATAACGAAAGCAAGCCAGCATGCAAAAATTAGCGTCACTGTATTAGGCATAATGACTATGCCTGAATTCATAGCTGGTGAACGAAAGAATTTTTGTTTGTTTGCGTTTGTTCTAATCAACCAATTTAATCACTCTTTGTGATGTACTATCTATTGACAGTGAAAGAGATGGAAGTTTGACTAAGTTCATTCAGGTTAGTTCTGTTTAGAATGAGCACATAACACTTCAAGTTATTTAATTAACTTTAGTGTAAATTAAAGTCTTTTATAATTATACCTAAGGTAAGAAAATTTCATAAGGTACAATGCAGCAGCTTGAACGGTTGACACTACATTTCTGTACTTCTTTGTACACTTGGTACTTCATTCTCATGCTCACATTTATATTTTGTTTAATTTTTATTTCCTCTTCTATTTTTATTTTATTGCATTTTGTATTCTATAAAACAGATAGGATAATTTTACTATTATCTGTGGGATCATTTTCTTTATTGTATACCATTGTTTTTTACTTTAAATGTGTCTTGTGGCCTTTACTTATAAGGCTTTTTTGTATTGTTTATTTAGTCTGTTTTTGTAATTGTATTTAGTCTGTTTTTGTAATCTGTATACATAGCTTTTTTAATTTTAATTTCATTTTATTTCATTTTTAAATTAAGAATAGACAGATGCCTTTTTGGTCGAAACGCTGCTGTGTATTGTCATTGTTTTTGTATTTTGTAAAACTACAGTACTTTATTACGTGTTTCGCCATTCTACATAGTTTTATTGCAGTCTCCGTTTATATTGTAATTATTTTATGTCAATTTCTGATTTGTCACAAACGTACAGTGCTATAACTTCCAATCTATGTGAAGCAATATGTTGTACCATAACTATGTTTCACAATCAATGTCTTGTTATGTGAAGCGTTATGTTGTACCATAACCATGTCTTATAATTCACAAATTGTTGTATGAAGCATTATGTTGTACCGTAACATTGTTTCTCAAACCATGACTTATTAGATGAAACACTATACTATAACCGTGTCTTTCAATCTAGGACTGTAAGAAACTGACAGATCGTTTGCTGGAATTGTGTGAGAAAGATTTTGGTAACTGTGCCACTGTAAATCTCAGTCAGTCCTTCAAACCTTTAAAACGACTTCTGGAAGACAGGTTTGAATGTAGATTTTGCCAAGTTTTTGTATTTCCATCGACAAGCAAATACAAATTGCAAATAACATCAGTTTATATCACTTAAAAAAACATTGCTAGTGTTCATCATCATCAAATAGCTTGTCCTGAGCAGAACTTTGCCACCCCAAAAGTCCTCCGAATTTATCTCTCTCATAGGCCAGATGTCCTGCCTCTGCAGCAGCTGTCATGTTCAAACCATCGGTTACATCCTGAATCCATCTTCTCCGTGGTCTTCCTCTTCTTCTCTTTGCCGGTATGCCTCCTTCCATGATGGTCTTCTCAGCCCTTCATGTCTTTTTATCTTCTTCTTCACTTCCACCATTTACTTCTTTATAGAAGTCTTTTTATATGTCCAAAATATCTCAATTTTCTCTTTCTTATTTGTAGTATCAGCCAGTTTTCTTTGATTTTGAGTTCTTTCTGGATAGATCTATTTGTTCTCTTCTCTGTCCAAGATATACGAAGGACTCTTCTGTAACACTTGTATTCAAAAGCACTTATATGTTTTTCCACTGCTTTATTAAATGTCCATGCTTCACACCCATACGTTGCCACTGGGAATATGCATGCTCTTAGTATTCTGATCTTTGTTTTCTTATCAGTTCCGTTCCATACTGTTGTGAGTTAATTTTTTTTAAAGCCATGTTTGTTTATCTTTTAATTTCCTTCATCCATTTCCATCTGTTGTTAGCAGTGAACCAAGATATTCAAAACTGTTCACAATTTCTACTTTCTCTCCATTGATAAAAATATCATTTGTCATGTTCGTTTTATCTGTTGTCATTATTTTTGTTTTTGCCACATTGAGATATAGATTTTGTTTTCGCTTTTATCTTTCACTTCTAATAATTTCTCAATCTCTTTTTGTGATGTTGACAGTAGCACTGTATCATCAGCGTATCTTAGTTCAGGTATTTCTCTTCCTCCGATTATAAAAGGATCGTATTGTTCTTTTCCGCTACCTTCTGTAACATTCCTCATGATGTTTTCTGCATATATGTTAAACATATATAAATTGCTAGTGTTACTAAATGTAATGGTATCCTTCTTCTGTAGCGGTCTCTGGTCATGCACTTAATTTACTTTCTGTAGCGGTCTCTGGTCATGCACTTAATTTACTTTCTGTAGCGGTCTCTGGTCATGCACTTAATTTACTTTCTGTAGCGGTCTCTGGTCATGCACTTAATTTACTTTCTGTAGCGGTCTCTGGTCATGCACTTAATTTACTTTCTGTAGCGGTCTCTGGTCATGCACTTAATTTACTTTCTGTAGCGGTCTCTGGTCATGCACTTAATTTACTTTCTGTAGCGGTCTCTGGTCATGCACTTAATTTACTTTCTGTAGCGGTCTCTGGTCATGCACTTAATTTACTTTCTGTAGCGGTCTCTGGTCATGCACTTAATTTACTTTCTGTAGCGGTCTCTGGTCATGCACTTAATTTACTGTACATAAATAGACAGTAAACAAGTATTGTGGGTAACCCACAAGTGCAAGTATACCTTGCCCACACTGTACAAGAACATTTCAAGCCACTTTGGACTCACTAGTCATCTACGCACACACAGACAAACATAACGCAACTACATTACCTTGGATGAAAATTTGTGTGGTCATCATCACTCCTGATGGATGAACATCATCATCATCATCAAAGTATTAAGGGCCTCCGGAAAAAACAATTTTCCAAACATAGGATTCGAATCACAAACTTTTATTTCTTACGGTGCCTATTGACTATTGCCATGGCCTAGTAGTTTTTTAAGTTATTGTGTGTTGGGCGTAAATTACAAAAGGTGTTTGATTGTCATGGAGTTGGTACCACAGGTAACTGTACCAGGTTGATATTTAGAATGCTCTGGGAAAGAGAGGATGTTTAAACAATTCAAAGATTGTGGTGGGGAATATGCAACCCTAGCCAAACTGCAAGCAATCCAAATTAAATGTGATGTAGCTAGACAAGAGCTCTATACTGGAATTCAAAGAAGAATATTAAACCAACATAGAACTGATGTCATTAGTTACCACACACTGAGGGACATACTGAGGAAGAAATTGAATCAGTTATGGACTAATTGGTTGAATGTGTAATAATGATCTATTGCCTTAACTAAACTGAACGATATTGGTACCACAGGTACACCGATCTATTGTGCCAATATTGAATCTGTGGTATTATTATACTATTATATTCCTTTTGTACTGTTACATGCTACATATGACTTACAAGTAATTTCTATTTCTCGCCTCTCAGTAAAGTTAGTTTCAGGGTTTCTCTAGGGCTTATTCTGTGGTATAGATGATATCTATCTGTTGTGTCCTGCGTTAAGGTCAGAAAATTATGACCTAGTCCAGTCTGACAAGTTAAAGATAATCATAATTTGTTGTTATTCTTGGGTAGTCTCGTTCCCATTTTGATCTAAACTGAACTTTGATAGTTGTTTTGGGAAGAGGCAAGCAGCTCTAATTCTAAACATTACATTTTCATTCCATTCCACTGCAACTGTTTGTCTCGTCATTCAGCTATTAGTTTCCGTTATAATTTGTATATGTTCACCTGTTAGTACAGAATGTATGTTACAGTATCTTAATAATTTTGTTCTTTAACTCTTTGTGTCCTAGAAAATTTTGGGGGTAATCACGCTCTGCCAGAACACATTTCTAGCAAAATTTTCAAAATGGAATGATCTTGGAAATATGCCTATAACTTTAGTTTTATGTAAGCTAGATTTATACTGTTGGCATCCAAATATGCAGAATTAAATTCTGAACAATCTGAAAATAAATAGTTATATATGTAAATTAGTATTTATTTAGTAAATTATTGTTGTATTTCATGTTCAGAGTAACTTCTACGACTTACAAACTTGAATCAATGCTTAGTCATTGCTGAATTCTCCATCATTGTCGGTGAAATCATAAACATGAAACACTGTCTGTGTTTAATTGAACTTTGGAACAAATCCATGGCTTGTTCGGCACTTTAACGACGTGGAGGACAAATCAACATCTTGTAACTGAACTTTTCACACGAAAGTTCATTTTTTCACAACAGGAAAAATATATTTGCGAATAAAACTATTTTTAAAAATTCGAAAATAAATTCTGCCATACGGTATACGTATATGAATGAAATGGGAGTTATCTGCCCGTTGAATTCTGTAAACAAAAACAGTGTCGGACATATAGTAGCTGAACAGTGAAACAAAATGTGCATGGACCCAAATTATACATTGGCAGCATGTTTTGGCATAATGAGAGAACTGTTTTCTACACTGGGAGCGTCGACTGGACGCAATGAGTTAAATTGTGTTAATTAGCAACATTTCTTCTTGTGTCTGAAAGTAAATTGCTTGTTTGAAATCCTTATAATTTTCATTGACACATGTTCTGTTTTTTCAGCAACTTCAGTCAGATATTGCTGCCTTTGCAGTCACTTGTAACAGTCAAGCTTCCCTCAACAATCAGAAGTAGCATGCATCACAACCCATTTCCTGATACTCAGATATACATCAAAGGGTTTGAGGATGTGGTAAGTAGAATTGGATGATCTAAAGCACATGTAGAAGAATTGACTCAAATCACACACAAGTCACATGGAGTGGTTGGCAAGTGGTTGCTCTAGAACAAATACAAAAGTGCAGGGATGGTGCGATGAACCATTTCTACTAAGAACAGTTGGTATCCCATAGTCAGTGGTAGACCGTCACAGGCTAGAGCAGCATACGCTAATGAAAGAATGCACACATCAGATGTGCTGGTCTGAAAGGTAAGACATCGTATCCTGAACACTGTAATCTCCAGCGCAACGTAATTACGCTCTTTGGCACAAATCACATTAAGATCACCAAGCGGTTATTTAGAGCTGCACATTGAAATAAAAAGAGAATAGGGAAATATAAAAGAAGACAATCTTGAATATGTCAAGCCGAGGACTGTAATCAACAGGTGTGTTCACTTTAAGACATTGAACCTTGAGAAGTATGGATGCAAATGCCAACAGGAATCAATATTTCATTTTCAGTATGTATTAGACCGGATAAAGAATGCAGACAAGAGAACCCAGTGGACATGGAGACAGAAGTTCAGAAGTTAATTTCTGAGAACTTGTCTGAAGATGATGTAATCGTTTATACAGATGTGTCTGTCAGTGATTCGACACATGAAGAAGTCAGAGGGAATGTGGTGAAGGAAGGCAGTGGTGGTTTTGCAATGACTTTTAGCGGTTTCACTATGGAAATCTTGGCAGTAACTAAAGCGATGATCTGGATGGAGTTACAGACTTTATCCGCATGATTTCTCAGTTTCTCAATGAGTATGCTCAGGAATATTGAAACATGCAGGACTCTAAGACAATAGTTGGAGTTGGGTCTTCTTTATTTTGTTAACTTTAAATATTTTCTATATCTGTAATGTTATTACTTGTATAAACCTCACTTTTGTTTGTATATCACGCGGAGGTCAGTGTAGTTTTCTGTCCAGTGTTGCTTCACTGAGCCGTTGAATTTACCCTATTGTATCATATTCTGGACCATCTCTAAGTATGAGCTGTGCAGTCTGCGATACCTGTTGACATGCACACATTGCCGATTTTCCAATCTTGAATTTTATATACATCTGGTTGTGAAGTCAATTGTGCTGAGGAAAAATTTTTCTAATCTGTTCATAGCTTGGAAGTTATCTAATGGTGGTATGCGTGGCTTTCTGATTGTTTTTATCATTTCTTCTGATGACATGCAACTGATACATTTTGTTGCTCATCTGCAGCACTTTCCTTAGCTATGTTTTAAAGCTATTTTTAGGATGTGTAATTAAAGAATAAAATGGCAGTGCCTCTTTACATTACTTAACAAATCATTCTCTCTTATCAGATTGAAGTGTTACCATCTTTACAAAAACCAAAGAAGATCACCATGATTGGAAGTGATGGCAAACGTTATGTCATGATGTGCAAGCCAAAGGTAAAATTTTATCACATTTTACACATGCTCAAGATATGTAAGTTTAATAAGATTTAAATAGTAATACATTTTTATTGAAATTATGGTATTTAAAAATTAGTGAAAAATTAGTTTTGTACGCATTTAATTTGAAAATGAAAACGCAATGTGACTATTCACAATGTAACCCAATTTCATTTTATATATATATATTTTTGCTTAAAGTTGAAAGAACATTTTTGTATTTGCAATATTGCAATTAGTCATTTAGCCAGCATCATAGAACTAAGACAAACCCATAGGTGCTCAATCTTCCCCAACAGATGTTGAAGGACATCAGTCTGATGGTTCCAGTGTCTCACTTTGCAATATAATTATAGGTAGATAAATGGGGTGACTTTGTGACTAACAAGTTACATGACTTTCTTCCCATTCAGGATGATCTGCGTAAAGATTGTCGCCTGATGGAGTTCAACACAATTGTTAACAGATTCTTGCGCAGAGATGCCGAGTGTAGAAAGCGACAGTTACAGATTCGAACTTACGTGAGTTGCTACCTGGTGATCTTGTTACAGCTTTCTGTCTTGCCTATATTTGTTTGTTATTCAAGTACTTTTAACCTATATGTGACATTAGAAGTGGACATTTTGGGCCCACCTGTGTGTGAACAAATATATTATATATTCTCATTAAGGATATATCCAGAAGACCCACAATGCTAAAAGTAAAGTCAGGAGTTTAAAAAAAACTTGTGTTCACTTGCAGACCTTGAACCGGGTAAAGAATGGATATTTTACCATTCACCCTTATGAATTCAGTGGTAGCCATGGCACCTAATATTGCACCACTGACTGATTTTTATGTGAAGGCTTGCTTTCCTTACCACAAGTATCGTTCGCCATTCAGTCGAGCCTTACTCTGACTTCAGGGGTTTATTAAGATTCCTAAAGTAAAGGATCAGGGTCTCATATGGTCAAACCGCACATCATGTGTACACTGAGAATATTTGGCCAAGCTGGTCTCGAACCACGAAACTTCCAAGTCACATGGGTTCTAGGACAGAGTGTTATCAACTTTGCTATCAGTGACCCCAAAACGCATTATTGAATAAACATGTAGATACTGATCCATCTGAAAGAAGTAACATTTACTACACATTTTGTTTCCTACAACTTGAGTAGGAATGACTGACTAGGACAGCTTTATAGGACAGTCTTCTCTGATCAAGCAATTGCTCCTTTTAACGCCCATGTGGTGCTGGGGTCCAAGGAAGCAAAGAATAGTACCACTACAATCTACAAGGCATGTCGTAAGAGGCGAATGATTTAGAACCTAAGGAAGCTATCCTGGTAAATAAAAAGTATCACAGAAATCAGATGTGCTGGCCTACTTGTAGGCACAAAACTGGCACAGCGTACAATTGCTCTTAGGCTCAGATCACATACAAATCACACAGAGTGGTTAACAAGTGGTTGATATGGAATGTTCGAAGAAGTAGAAGCTCCTTTAAAGATTAGGGAGAACACATGACTAGTTAAGAAGCCCTCAGCAAATGCACGATGAAGATGGATAAACTAGTTAACTATATCAATTAACCCTTTCGCCCTGTATTATTTTGACCTCTGGACGATTTATTTTGGATTCAAATTTAACATTCAATGTCAATTAGTTTAAACCTTTATAACTCTTGTACTGTTTCTCTAAAGTATGACATATTATATATTAAATTGTTGTTAATTGGATGTGGAATACAGTAATATAATAATATTTTACATTAGGTGATATACATTTGAGAAAATTAGATTATTGTAGCATGACTATTTTGAAAAAACAAAAATTATAAAAATATTTTTACTCTCCGGTTTGTATTACATCTTAATATTCATAGATGTTTCCAGAAGTAGCAGTTAAATGAATATAATCCATATATGAACATATTCTATAATTGTCATCTGACTAGGTGCAGTAGTTTTTATAATATTCACTTTTAGTAGGACACGCAATAAACGGAATGTGGAACGACCTTTCTTTAGATGCAATTATTACATTAGACTTACAACTATCGATACTACATTTCATAAACAATCAAATGTTATTATTACCATCAATTAAATCTTCTTCATTACTATCACAAGTTATAATTTGATCTAACAGTACTCAAGATTACACTGTAAACATCGTCGGAAACATTAACGTTTAAAAAAAAGTCTCGACTTGAACACAATAATATACTGCTTTCCCTCTTTCAAATCTTTGTTAAATGGAGATAGTAATGTACCTACATATATGTACTTTCCGTTTCTGAAGATTTTTTAAACTTCAGTAAAGGGGTTCTGAAGATACATTTGTTTCCGTGAATAGACATACAAAAGCCGATATATCGGTTCTGCGACATCATAAACATTACTCTGAACCGATATATCGGCTCTGCAGTCCCGTTGGGTTAAGATGGTGCTATGTTAGCTAGTTATATTAAGAAAATGAAATGAAGAAATATTTTCTCAGTCACCATGTGTATTTCTATCCTTCATTACTGTCATAATCACCATTATTCTTAAGGGGATTGGGGTCTTGAAAATCAAGAATCTATTTTCGTTGTTTTCATATTAATATAAAATTTGTATAAGCATTTTGAAAGAGTATGACTTAGAATAGTAGAAAAAAATTAGTAAAAAAAATGTCAAAGTGTTGCCATGGAAACAATACAAAATGGCAAAACAAAATTTCAAATCCCTAAGGCTCTGAATCTAATGAATGTAAATGAATTCTGTTTTCACTCTAAGGTGTGCAATTGTAATATCTAAAATATTACACATGATTTTAGGATATATTAAATATTTAATTTTTATAAATTTTTTGGTAAAAATTACCTCAAAATGTGGTCAAAAAAAGCTGTTTTTGGAGGGTGTGTTTACACAAAATTCATAAAAAATGTAATATTTAATATATCCTAAAAAAGGATCAGTAATTTTGTAGATATTACAATTGCGCACCTTAGAGTGAAAACAGAATTCATTTATATTCATTAACTTCAGAGCCTTAGGGATTTGAAATTTTGTGCTTAGCGCCATTTTGTATTGTTTCCATGGCAACGTTGACTTTTTTTTTTTTCTAATTTTTTCTACTATTCTAAGTCATAATCTTTCAAAATTGTTATACAAATTCTACATTAATACCAAAGCAAAGAAAATAGTTTCCAGACCAGAGTCCCCCCTTAACAGGATACCTGCTATAGTGGTTTTTTATTTGCTCTTACTGTGGTGGATTGAGTAGCAACATGTTTTATATAGTAAGGTTCTTGAACATATGTGCCACTTTCCTTAGTCTTGTTCTGTAACAATCTTTGTAGAATGCAATGATTCTATTCTCAAGTAGGGACCACAAAGATCTTCATCAGATCATTTCTTTCTTAGTGCGATGCTCTTTGTGTTCTTTTTGTCTTTTTTTTCATTGATCATAAAAAATGTATGTTACATTTTTTTGCGATTTGCAGTGAAGTTGCAATATCTGCAACTTTAGGACCAGCAAATCCACTTTCAGCGACCTTTTTTGGTGGGACTGGGTTTGCCATCCCTCTTGATCTCTAATATTTTTTTTTTGGGAGACTGCAGTTGACGTAAAACATTACACTAGTCACATTGTATACTTTCTAAAATAATCAAGTCATTATGATTCATTTCTAGCATTTGAGATACAAATTAAATGCTGTCTTTCAAATGTGTCATAAAGTTTTAAAATTTTCCTACTGTAACATCAAGCAAAATCGTTACATCTTTTCACATCTCAGTTCAATGTTTTATATATTTTGCCCAGATTGTTACACCACTAAATGAGGAATGTGGTCTGATTGAGTGGGTCAACAACACTACAGGATTACGTAACGTACTTGTAAAGTTGTACAAGGAGAGAGGCTTGTACATGTCTAATAAAGAACTCAAGGCTGCCACGCCACAACTACATTCCAGTTTAGAGTGAGTACTTCTGCTATTATATGCAAAGAAACACAGACAACTTGTCATCTGTAGCATCAAAAGTTGGACTGCAGATAAGCTATGAACAGACAAATATAATGAAGGCACCTATGCAGATATCGCCCTGGAATCCAAAATGATAAAAATAACAACAGTTCACCTATTTGGGTAGCAGCTTTGATTGCACTGGAAATATTTAAAAAGAAATTATACTATAAATAGTAATAAAAAAGCAGCATCAGCTTTTAAAAGTTTTAATAAAATATAGAGCTGCAAGTTATATAGTTTTGAAAATAAATTACGAATTTTCAATTCCAATGTTGTATCAGTCCTAACATATGCCAGCAAGAGTTGGAAAATTACTAAAGATATAGAAAGTTGAATGCATTTAAAAATATATGTCTGCTAAAAATAATGGACGTAAAATGGACAAATTCCAAAGTGATGAAATCAGAAACGTCTTGTCAACCACTAGTAATAACTGTTATAAGAAAGAGAAGATTGATATCTATTGGGCATACTTTGAGAAGAAATGATCAAAGAGTAACAAAGTAGGCATTTGAAGTGGGAGGCTAAGTGTTCAAGAAAGAATGGACCCCTTAGGGAAACCCAGCAACAAACTTTACTGGGAGGGAAGAAATACTCAATTCCATAGAAGAGATTGAGCGAGTTGCCCAGGACAGAGCGGCATGGAGAAATTGCTTGCAGGCTCCTTGTAATATATAGCTGTATGAGAGGAATATAATTACTAAAAATAATTATTGGAAGACTAACAGTGGTATGTGTGACCCTATATTTAACATGAGAGCAACCATAGAAAAATCTAGAAAATAATGTAGATCTATACTTGTGGTTTTTGAACCACTTAAAGGCTTTTGACGCCGAGTGGTTACTGGGGCCCAAATTTGGGGTGTAAGAATAGAACCACTGTTATCTGCCACGCATGTCGTAAGAGGCGACTAAGGAGGTTTGACTGAAATCGGATGCATGTGTCCTAAGTGTGTAGAAGTCTATGCATTTAGGGGCCTACCAAACCAATGTTCAACGTATACACGTTCTTGGCAAAGATCAAACATATCACAAGGAGTGATTATCATTTGTCGTAAAGAACGAACGCAAAGAAGAAGAAAGGCATTTGATTGTGTAGAACATCAGGAATTGTGGAAAATAAAGGAAGAAATGGGATTTCCATTACATTTAATACAGATCATAGAACTTATGTTGCTATGTACATTAAGGAATGGCAACAATTGCACAGATTTAAGTTGAAGCTCAAGCCACTTTCACCATCCTGTATGTAAGTAAAGATATTTATCTCATTATAATAGACTACCTACAATACTTTCTTAAGATCTGCTTATGCTGACACTACCATCCAAAATGAATGTCGACAAATATTGGTCTGGATTTTAATTTGTATTTGTTTGTTTCAATCTATATTTATAGGTCAATATCTTTATGGTACTCAGTTAGATTATTGTTTCCAGAAAATACAATTCAGCTTTCTCTTTGTTTCTATAGAACCAAAATGAAAGTATTCAAAGAAAAATTATTGCCTCGACATCCACCTATCTTTCCTGAGTGGTTTCATAGAACATTTCCAGATCCAACCTCCTGGTAAGTAATGTTGAATTTGTAAATAATTATTTCAGTGTAAACTATGGCATAAAGTATTTTGAGTGGTAATACCGCACAGTATTAAACTACTGTAGAAATAATAAACTTGGAAGAATAATTTATTAGTTTAAGTGTTAGTAGGAAATTGTTGTAGTATGGTAATTGGTACATAAGATTCAATCACAAGTGTATAGGAGTTATTCTCAGTAATATAAATTCCCCAGTCTACCCAAACTGAAAATGACTCCATGGCTTTCTGAATTGGAGGATAAATCAGAAAAATTGTTGAAGCTACAGTGCAACTGCTGTAACTATGGGACTTTTAGCAAACTGAAAGGGACTAAGCACACTAAGCACTTATATGAAAGCTCTGGTTGATTCTAACCAGTGTGAAGTGTAACAGCAATAAATAAGTAAAGCACAAAGTATATAAATAAGCACAGCAATAAATAAGTGCAATTTGAAGTATAACATGAATAGATAAGGGCAGTTTGAAATATAACAGCAATATATAAGTGCATTGGGAAGTATAACATGAATATATAAGTGCATTGGGAAGTATAACAGCAGTATATAAATGAATTGTGAAGTATAACAGCAATAAATAAGAGCAGTTTGAAGTGTAAGAGCAATAAATAAGTACATTGTGAAATATAACAGCAATATGTAAGTGCATTGTGAAATATAACAGCAATATGTAAGTGCATTGTGAAGTTTAACAGTAATATATAAATGCAGTGCTATTTCTGGTCACAACTTGTTGAAACTAGATTGATATCGTTTGTGGACACTGAACAGATGGATACTAATAGATGGACACTAACATAGGGACAAGAAGAGATTCATGTCGATGATTTTGACACTGCAGAAATCTATTGTAAATTGGGTAGTATTCATTAAATGAATGTATACATTTTTCATTGCACATTGTTGTCAGGTACAATGCTCGAGTGTCATATGCAAGAACAGCTGCTGTCATGAGTATTGTTGGTTACATCCTTGGACTGGGGGACAGACATGGAGAGAATATATTGTTTGACTCCAATACTGGAGACTGCGTCCATGTAGATTTTAACTGTCTCTTCAACAAGGTAACAGACTCTGCTCTTTTCTCTTAAGATTGTATTTTACTTAACACTGAAACTATGAAAAAGGATAATACTGCTCATGACATTGTAGATAGTAGAGAAGCCGCCCGAGTGGTTACCGGGCCCAAATTTGGGGTGTCAAGAATAGAACCACTGTTACCTGCCACGCATGTCGTAAGAGGTAACTAAGGAGGTTTGGCTGAAATCGGATGCATGTGTCCTAAAGTGTAGAAGTCTATGCATTTAGGGGCCTACCAAACCAATGTGCAACGTATACACGTTCTTGGCAAAGATCAAACATATCACAAAGAGTGATTAAAATTGGTCGTAAAGAACGAACGCGAAGAAGATAAAGAAGCAAAAGATGAAACAAAGATATCCACATTTCACATGTGTGAATCAGAGTTTTTTTCTTGTTCGACCATCCAAACTGATGCAGACTAATCTGTTCATCTAATAGATAGATTACATCTAATAGTTAGATTACATCTAATAGATAGATTACATCTAATAGATAAGGTTGAGTCAACCTATATCATAGATGACTGATGAAATAGTGCATCTCTTGGACAGTGTTGGCATGAAATGTTTGTAAATTTTGGATGTTGTATTCCTCTTCTGGTCTGCCTCCTGTGTTCTGCAGTTATAAATGTCTCACAATGTAGTGAAGTAATGTACAACATGTGGTTCTGTCTGTGCAACCATGTTTCCCACATGTCAGGGTTAGACTACTATTAACCAAGACATTATAGTAACTTTGTGCTGTATATCCTGGAAGCATAACTAATTTAGATTTGCATTTTGAATGGCCAATGCTTAGGGATCGAGTACTGACAAAAGACTCAAACAATGTAATACTGCAACGTTTTTACGACCAGATTAGGAAATATGCACATATCCTGTATTAAGTGTCTAGAGGGAACGAGATGCAAGTGATCTGTCCCAAACAAATGGTGATCCTGTACATGGAACTCTTCCAGAGAAACCTCCTAGTTCTTGGTGACTGCACTACACTGATATCCTATCAATTATTGCCAAACTGACTATTGAACGAATTTGATCATTGTTATGGAGAATAGAGATAAGGTGGTTGCTTTTGCTGTAAAAGAGAAATGGTTCTCTATAAGCTAATTATGCTTTTTGAACAGAGGAGTTGTAGGTTGTGAGTACCAGTCATTGACCAAATTGAGAGAGATGGGTGTCGATATTGGTATAGCCCAAAAAGAATGACATACCAAATATGCAAAAAGATTAATTAATCAACATTGAACTGGTGTGTTGGGCCACTGCTAAATTTGCTGAGGTGAGGATTGAGGCACCTATGGACATGTCCTGAGTGTTATGATGTGATAGTCATCATATAACTAATATAACTGATATGCTTTTTGTGACTTAGAATTATATATTGTGTAAAGTATATCTGTACAAGTATATATGAGCTCATAGAATTAATAACAAAGCTCCTGTGACAATTTGTGTTTTAGGGGGAAACATTCGAGTGGCCAGAGCGAGTACCATTCAGATTGACACACAATATGACAGCTGCCTTTGTAAGTACACCCGATTTGATGATAATATGGGAACAAAGGGAAGCTGATGAATATCATCTTATTTTTAAATATTGGATATGGTCAGTAATTTAACCAGAATATGCAATTTATTATTTTGTACATATTTAGTGCTGCTGGAAAACAATAGAATTGTATAATTTAGATCACTGCGATGAGGGTGAAACCATACAGTGGAGAGAGTTGACTTTAATACTGTACTAGTTTTCTGACTGCTTAATCTAATGATAATGACAGGATAACTTGGAGAGCGTTTAATTTAATACTGTACAGGTCTTTAGACTGCTTAAGCTGATGATGATGAAACAATATAACTGCTTAATTCATTTGTTTTAATAAAAAATGTATTTGTTTTGTATGATTTATATGTAAGATTTGTTTTATGATTTTAGCTTTTTAAAACATGTATGTATTGCTCTTTGAACATTTGTTTTGTGAAATATGTTGTTTACTTTATTCTGTCAAGTATTTTAATAATAATTTTAAAGGACAAGAAACACTGTGACAAACTATATATTTTGGGAATGTTATTTTTACATTCTTGCTTCTTGGGTCCTATTTACTTTTCTAAAAGTGTTTAGATATATTGTGTAGAATCTATTTAGTTATTAACCGAATCAACTCTGATGGTGTCACATAATTACAGGGTCCATTGGGGTGTGAAGGTGTGTTCAGGCGCGCTTGTGAGATGACGCTGAAGGTGATAAGAGACCAAATGGATCCACTAATGAGGTGTGTAGTAACAACACATGGAGCTTGAATACCATTTTTTTCAAGTTACCTTATTTTTAACTGCAATTTCAAACAGTTTGCAAATTTAATCTTAAAAGTGAAAAACATTTATGTAGTTTATAGGATTGGAATGTAAGAAGATATCAGGGTTCCCACTATTGATTGAAAGAGAACAGCAGAGAATAGGGAAGAGTCAAGATCATGTGACTTTATCACTTACTTGAACTTTCTAACCTGATGATTTTTTGATTAGGCAAAAGAATATGCAATCTGGCTTTAAAACCATTTATATACAATCTTGATCTTTGATCATGCCTGTCTTACAATTATACTGAACATATAATACAATGGTGCAAGCGAGGTCTCACAGGGGATAAAGTTAGCTAGTCTTGTGGTTAGACTTGCTGCTGTCAACTATAAACAGATTAAACAATTGTTTTATCAGATAAATTTCACTGCAAGAAATATATAATAGCCAGGAAGCTTGCATGCTTTAACACTTTCAGTGCCACCGACGACAAAAGTCGGCGAAGGTTGAACTCCCTTTCAGTGCCACGGACGACTTTTGTCCTCGGGAGATACGACTTTTAAACGGGTAGTTTTGCTTACGACACCGTTATTACATTACGAACTAATTCCGTATTGTTCAGAGTAGCTTTCCAAAATGGCGGATCTAGCGAGCGCTGTTAAAATTACAGTAAGTCCAATTTTTATTGAATTTTCGCGATCTTTCATAAGTAAACAACGATCTTCAAAATGAGCGATGTAGCTGATGTTAGTAATGTCCAAAATGACTCCGATTCGGACATTTTAACCAGTGATAGTGACCAAACGGGATCTGAATGTGATACAGATTTGGACTTTGATTCACGTGACGATATTTATAGATCGATCGCGAATATTCCCAGTGGTGCAGGCGTAGGTGATGGACCCTCATCTCGAAAATGGGGGCGTGGCACTGTCACTGCTAGACCAAATCAAGCAGAAAACAAATGGAATTGGATCATTTTTGAGAGTGAACATGATGTTTTTGAACAGAAGTGGGTTCCACAATATGGTCTTGAACAGGGCAGTCAAGTAAACACCACCAATTTTTCAGTGAGAGATTATTTCAGACTGTACTTTACCGATGATGTAATCAGCCTAATTGTTCAAGAAACGAATCGTTATGCAGAACAACATGCTAACAGCAACAGCTATTCTGATAGATCCCGTAAGCAGAAGTGGAAGTCTACATCATTTGAGGAAGTTTTTATTGGTCTTCAAATTGCAATGGGATTGTGTAAAAAAAACCTGCATTATATGATTATTGGGAAACTACTCATTGGCTTACCCAGACGCCATTCACGAAAGTCATGAGCAGAAACCGATACCAAATTCTGTGCACGTTTGGAGCGACGCCAACAGCAGTTGCAGCAATAATTCTTGGATTATATTGTAAATATAATGTACATATATACAGGTCAGTAGTACTGAACATGTCAAGACATAACTACATGTATTATGCTTATAAATAACAATAACCAAAACTATCTTTTTTCACAATTTTTATTTTGTGCAAAAAAATCAGACAACTTGTAGGTACACAAATGACACTAAAAATACATGCTACATACCAGATAAGCATAAAATAATGTTTCATATCATGTCATCTAACATATTTGATAACTTTCTCTAGTTTTGAGATCAATTATCTATTTCTTAAGAATTATTTTTGATTGTACCCTTGTTTTTGGCAAAAATAGGTTAAATCCAAGATGGCCGCCAAGGTCACGTATTCCAAGGTCACACGATAATGTCCAAATCCTAAAGCCAATTCATATATGAACATTATACCAGAGTCTCAAAGTCCTATGATTATTAGTTTATTTTATATGTTTTTTGAAATTATCACCCTGAAAACTGATGATATCCAAAAAATAGTGTGGCACTGGGCCAGACTTGGTTGAAAATGGTGTGGCACTGAAAGTGTTAAAGAAGAATTTGAGAGGAATTTAATAGAACAATTTGGTTTGTGCCAGGATATTAAAAGGTTGTGACATTCTGTGATATTAAAAGATAATTAAATGATGATTTAAAAAAAATATTAATGTTTTGATTTCTCAGTGTTCTAAAGCCATTCGTCTATGATCCTTTGGTTGAATGGAGTAAGTCTAGCAAAGGTCAGAAGTCAAATTCAGCAGACTCTGGGGAGATTAACAATGAGCTTGTAAGTTACATTTTGAAAGTTCAAGAAATGTGTATGATTTAATTATGCCCATTGTATTGATATAACTTATTGGTTACAGAAGTAGGAGGTCAAATGTTTTCCATGTGTATGTGAAATATTGTAATACTCAAAAGAGATAGTTTTTAGGAAAGGTGGGTCTTTGTGGGGTATTGGTTAAGCAAACCTTGCATCCGGAACGTCACAGCTTCAAATCTTGACTGCTTTGTTTTGTTCACGAGTGCATTTTTTTTAATATCGGACATTACTTAGTATTGTTGTTGGAGCTATGGCGTTCATGCAATACTCTTGCAGGTGGTGTGCCATTTCTGCAGAGAGTAACAGTCATATGGGAAACCAGTGCAATGAAGTCAGTCCTTGGCAGTTAGTTGTGGAAGAAACTAATAAATTACATACGGCTTGACTTGATTATGATGGCTTTAATAGTATGTCAGTTTTGGCTTTGTGTAGAAGATGTAGTTTTCTTCCCCAGCAGAATCCTGATTATAAATTGTCAAGGATGAGTTTTCTCTCAGAATAAGTAAAAATAATATTGTCACTATTTTGGTTTTATTTTAATGTAATACTTCTGTACCAAGAGGATGGTTATTGAAAAAATAAAAGAAAAGCATACAAAAAGCTAAGTTTAAGAATGCTGGGTTTTTTCAAGTCCATAATGTAGTCTGATAATGAAGTATTAACCCTTTAGCTGCTGAATACTATTCGAATATGTGTTACTCTGTGCTGAATACTTTTACTCATATACTCCTCTCTGTGCTGAATACTTTTTCCCCTCCAAATACAAGAGATTTGTCAGGCGGTGTAGACTCTGTTTTACGCCGAAAATATAAAGTGTGCTGGCGTGTTTTTACCCAGTCAACTCTAAAAACAGGGTAGACAACTGACCGTGTAAACCATGATCTAGTTTTGAGTTGTGGATCTGACTAGATCTCTATACGAAATCCATTAATGTAACGACAGACATGAGTGTAAAAGTGAAACCAGTGGCTGTACAAGTATTTGTTGTATATCTATCTATTCTCTAATCCTGTTTTGTCAGGTCGAAAAAGAAGATACATAGAACGAGCCTCTCTATGTATCTTGTCTTTCTTTCTCCAATCCTAATTTGCCTCATAGCTTCAGGGTAAGAAGAGATTTCTAGCACAGACTTTTGTGTGTGCTTCATAAATAGTGTCTTTCATCACCTCTGTTATCTCTGAGGTCCCTGAGGTGAGAAGAATACGTGAAGAAGAAGGCTTCACTAAAAAAAAAAAAGAATATAAGAAAAAAATGGCAAGAATGTTTACATAAGATGCTGATAAGAGGGAATCATCATCAAGGTGCGTATCCTTTATATGACGTTGCTCTCTTTGCAGCGCATCTTAAATTCACACAGGCCATCGTGACGCTAGATGTGACCAAAGTATCAAATTTGTCTGTACAGTATGTTGTTTGTCAGCCAATTCTCTTTAACATTTTGTTCTTTCAGGACATCAGTGTTCTTTCTTTTTCTGTCCATGGTATTTGTAGGATTTTTCTGTAGCATTTAGTTTCGAAGGACTGGATTTTCGTTCTTGTTTTTAAGAGGGAATATGTTTGCATAAGAAAGCGATTAGAGGGAAGAACATGAGACATTGAGCAGATGAAGTGTGAGGGTAGGATGAGAGCAGAAGACGGAGAAAATAATGTGAAAATGAGAGAACAAGAGGTGGATAACATTGAAAGGTAGATTGAATGAGAGAACAAGAGGTGGATAACATTGAAAGGTAGATTGAATGAAAGAACAAGAGGTGGATAACATTGAAAGGTAGATTGAATAAAGAGGAAAAATACAATGAAAGAATAACAAACAAAGAAATAAATAAGATAGATGTGAAAGAGAAGAAAATAGTGGAACAAGACAATTAGTTATTGGCAAGGAAACTGATCATAGTGACAGGATAAGGAGAGATTTTTTTAACAGGCTTTTCTGTGCGCTTCATAAAGTGTTTTTCACTGCCTCTGTTATTTCTGAAGTCCACCTTTTGAATGGAAGGCTTTTTTTGCTTTGTATCCACTGTATTGGTATAACATTGCCCTTTGAAGGGCACTGTCTGTTGGTAATTTGCTTATGTGGCCGAACCATTTAATTTGTTGCTTCTTGATAAAGTTCAGTACTGATGTTGTGCCCACTTTTTCCTGATGTCTTCATTTCTAAACCGGTCTCTTCTTGATACTCCTAGCATTCTGCGTAGATACTTCATCTCTTTTGTGACTAGTTTTCTTCTGTCATTTCCACTAACTGCCTGCGAGTGAATATTGCATCTGTACAGCTCCTATTCCTCCAAAATCCCATTTATGTGTCGCTGAGCTGTGGCTCGACAGTATGGGCACAGCCTTTTTTTAAATGTCCAAAGTATTTGTTGTAAATGAGGTTAATGACAAACATTGTAAATAGATTAAAGATAATAACAAACTTGAGATATGGTCACACATTGAATTTTATTTTAATCATGGTTTTATTCATACAGCTTCCAAAAATTCACTGTAGAAGCTAACAGCACACATAACAATAAATTCATACAAATAATACTGCATGTTACAATATGTACATCTATTAGCATGCATACATAATAAATTCATACAAATAATACTGCATGTTACAATATGTACATCTATTAGCATACATAACAATAAATTCATACAAATAATACTGCATGTTACAATATGTACATCTATTAGCATACATAACAATAAATTCATACAAATAATACTGCATGTTACAATATGTACATCTATTAGCATACATAACAATAAATTATTATGGTACTGGTATCATACTGTGAATCCCACTCGCTGACCAGATTGAGAGAGATGGGTGTCAATATTGGTGCAGCCTGAAAAGAATGACATACTAAATATGCAAGGATATTGATTAATCAACATCGAACTGGCGTGTTGGGTCGCTGTCGCTGCTGGATTTGCTGAGGCGGAGATTGGAGCACCTATGGACATGTCCAGAGTGCTATGATAATAGTTCTCATATAACTGAAAACAATAAATTCATCACAACAATGGTTCATAATGATGCATGTTACAATATGGACATCAGTTACTATGTGAAAAAGTTGGACATTACAATAGAACTGTTAATTGTGCTTCTAATAAATTTTTTTAGTATGAAATATTTCAAAACATGGTGTAATACACAGTGCTACATCACAGTCTTTGCACAAGTATCTTGTTTCACGTCGCTTTTTGAGCACACCACACACTTTCTCACTGGAGCCTTCTTCTGGGATGTTTCTAGACTCTATGGTTGACGGAAATGCCCTCTCTGTACCAATCGTAGTGGCAGATCTGCACTCCTATGTCCTCCTCCGCACTTTCTCCTTTCTTTACAATATTTTTCCAGAATTTCCCATATTAGAGTTAGATGGAAATCAGCAACAGGGATGCTTTTACATGTGACAAGTTTATATAATGCATGAGAATTCAAAACAGAAAGATCTTGCACATGAAAAAAACATTTCTTATACCATTTCACAGTTTTTCTAATAGACTCCATGATAGAACTGAGAAGCATGTCAGTTTAATCTAGTGAACCCATACATTTATTATAGTCCACAACACACTTGGGCTTTCGAACACTTTCTCCAGTTTTATAATCCGTTTTGTCATTTTGAACTACTTCTGCATTATGACATGTAGTCATATTGTTAGTGACACCAGTATAAACTATAAAATCTAAAATGTAACCAGTTCTGCAGTCACACAAAACAAAAGTCTTCATTCTAAATCTGCTTCTTTTTGACGGAATGTACTGTTTGAAAGGCAATCTTCTTTGAAAAGAAGAAGAGACTCGTCAATAACAACATCTTGATTATGGTGAGAATGCACTTCGAAATGAAGTACGCAAACTGTCAATTACATTTCTAATTTTGTAAAGTCGATCACCACCTGCATCAATGCTGTTGTCTGAGAAGTGAAGCATTGATCACCACCGGCATCAATGCTGTTGTCTGAGAAGTGAAGCATTGATCACCACCTGCATCAATGCTGTTGTCTGAGAAGTGAAGCATTGATCACCACCGGCATCAATGCTGTTGTCTGAGAAGTGAAGCATTGATCACCACCTGCATCAATGCTGTTGTCTGAGAAGTGAAGCATCGATCACCACCCGCATCAATGCTGTTGTCTGAGAAGTGAAGCATCGATCACCACCTGCATCAATGCTGTTGTCTGAGAAGTGAAGCATCGATCACCACCGGCATCAATGCTGTTGTCTGAGAAGTGAAGCATCGATCACCACCAGTATCAATGCTGTTGACTGAGAAGTGAAGCATCGATCTCTACCTGCATCAATGCTGTTGACTGAGAAGTGAAGCATCGATCACCACCGGCATCACTGCTGTTGTCTGAGAAGTGAAGCATCGATCACCACCGGCATCAATGCTGTTGTCTGAGAAGTGAAGCATCGATCACCATCTGCATCAATGCTGTTGTCTGAGAAGTGAAGCATTCTCAGAAGTAATAGAAATCTATCCCGTGACATGATTTCACCAAACACAGTAGTCAGAAGCAAAGGGTGTTGCGACCAGTATTCAATTCATTAATTTTCAGCTTCTTAGTTCTAGACATTAGCAGGCACACAGAAAAATAAGAACATTCTTTAAAGTTAGTATTGGTCCAACCAGAGAGACGATTGCTTATGGTTGCAGAAGCATTGTGAAGAATGTCATTATAAAATCGGTTGCATTCATCAGATATAGACGTAACCAGTGGTGACAGAAAAATAGTAGAAGAAAATCAAGAACTGAACTGTTCTGATTTACATCAGCATTACATCCAGAGCTGGAGTTGTCAAAATTATTTACAATTGGATTCAGGTCATTGGAAGACCATTTAATTGAATCAAATTTATGCCTTTTTGATGGCATGTCATTTTCACTGCACTCCGATGACGACGAAGATGCCGGACATGCAAATAACATGTGCTCAGCCACGCCATTTTTGTTGTTGTCGATGTTGATGGCTGGGTCTGATCGTCTTGTTCAGTTTCAGAATCAGAGCTACACATTTCTTCTTCACTTATCACTTCTAGAAAAAAACTCCAACAATTCCTCATCTACTTTAACAAGTTTCCTTGCCATTTTATGAAATAAATATATAATAAATATACACAGACTAATACTCTCCAACACAAGAATTAACACGAGTAGAAAGTAGACTCAACACCGTCACGTCCGAAGTACAAAAATGACTTCCCAAACTTTTTCCAGCATATAAAAACCGGTTTTACCAGTAACACAGGTGTTCAAATTGGTCACAGATGTCTAAAAATAGCTGTTCTTTATCACTAGAATATACACCAGAATTTTCAAGGCGAAAACGAAAGTAGACAGATTTAGCAGCCAAATTAGAATTGTTGAACGGAAAATTACGTGTAGCCCACAGAGGACAGAAAATAAATTAGCATTTATACGGCTTTAGCAGTCTACGGGAACACCGGATATATACGTGCGTAGCAGCTAAAGGGTTAACTGATAATGAAGAATGAGATCTTGGGAAGTGACATGATTTATAAGCAAGCACACTGATTTGAAGCTGCGAGTTGTGGCGAGAAGTGAGACACAGACCAGTATAAAGTAATACTCTAGTAATATATTATAATTCCTGTGCAGTTCTAGTAATTTTAGTTAAATGAGGTCAAGCATAGCATCCATTATTTTGTTTTTCTGCTAGGCTATGATTCATGTGCAGAATATTGAAGACAGAATGAGAGGCATTCTGAAGACAAAGACTAAACCTCGATGTCTGCCTCTGTCTATTGAAGGCCATGTCAAATATCTTATCCAGGTAAGATAGCTATGTTATATTATTTTTAAAATGCAAGTTAAAAAACTCACCAAAAACTGGAAAGGACAAATATAAACCAACTTGACATGATCTGAGTATTTAGAATTGGTAACGGCCAACAGAGAAGAAACATCATGGACAGAGAAAACAAATAGATCTATCCAGAAAGAACTCATAATCAAAGAAAACTGGCTGATGCTGCAAATAAGAGTATGAAAATTGAAGTATTTTTTGGACATATAAAAAGACACAGGATTGGAGAAGACCATTCTCGAAGGAGGCATCCATGCAAAGAGGAGAAGAGAAAGACCACAGAGAAGATAGATTCAGCATGTAACTAATGACTTGAGCATGATCTAGCTTATGAGAGAAAAATTCGGAACAGTTAGGGTGGCAAAGGAATCTTGGTGAGATTAAACCCCTCTTAGTTGCCTGTTGTGACATGCACTTAGAGGAGACAGTGATTCTTTTCTTCTCTTCACCAGAAACTACAAAGGGTATATAACTGCTAGAGACAGATAATTGTTAAATGATTGTTGGAGCCAGTTAATAATTGATAACTGATTGAGTAATCAATCAATCAATCAAGTGCCGTGCCTGCCGGCGTAGGCGATCATGTCTCTACACAACTCTCTTTGCTTGGTGCATGTAATAAGTTCTGACGTCGATATTTTGTCAAACCATGATGTCAGGCCATCCAACATCTTCTCCCTCTGTCTTCCACGATCTCTCCTTCCCTGAATTTTACCTGTAGTCACCAAATGTTCTAAACCTTCTCTTCGCATTATATGCCCGAAGAACCTTGATTGTCGGATTCTTATTCTTTTGATAAGGTTTCTTTTGTGCAGGTCTGATTTAAAACCTCCACATTTGTTTTCTTTGCTGTCCATGGAATTTTCAACATTCTTCTGTAAAACCACATCTCTGTGGCTTCCAATGATCGTATTGATTGTTTGTTCATTGTCCATGATTCGCTGACATACATAAGTATTGGTTCAATATAGCACTGGAGTACTCATTTTCGCAATGTCATTGGTAGTGAGTTCACGCATAGTGTGTTCTTCATTTTCATAAAAGCTGCTTTCGTATGAGCTATTCTACTCATCTCTGTTGTACATCGTCTTTCTGATGTTAGGAATGTTCCCAGATACTTGAATCGATAGAAAAATGTCTGGTCAACCACTAGTAATAACTATTATAAGAAAGAGAAGATGGCGTTATGTTGGGCATACTATAAGAAGAAATTATAAAATCTCACAAAGCAGGCACTTAAGGAAACCCTGAAATGAACTTTATTGAAAGAGGTGAGAAATATCAAACTCCATTCCATAGAAGAGATTGATCATGTTGCCCAGGATAGATTGGTATAGATAAATTGCTTGCGGTACTTTGTAATGTATAACGGTCAGAGCAATATAATAATAATAATATATACAACTGTTGGGGCCAGTTAATTGATAACCGATTGTGCGTACAGCTATTGTAGTTAGTTAATAATTGATATCATCAAATAGCTTGTCCTGAGCAGAACTTTGCCACCTTAACAATCCTTTGAATTTCTCTCTCTCATAGGCCAGATGTCCTGCCTCTGTAGTGGTCATGCTCAAACCATCAGTTACAACCTGAATCAATCTTCTCCGTGGTCTTCCTCTTCTCCTCTTTGCCGGGATGCCTCCTTCCATGATGGTCTTCTGCAGCCCTTCGTGTCTATTTATATGTATCCCATATTACTGTTAAGGTTATCTAGGCATTTTCTTGGAGGGTAGTCTGCCATTGCTTTCCTTTCTGGCAGCGACCATATTGGACCATGACCGTAGCCAATGTCTCTATTACAGAGATCCTCTGCCTACCATTGTGAGTGTTGAGACCATAACCGTTGACACTCTGTCGGCTGCTCCCGCACTCATCCACCACCTGCCCCTATGGCAATAATTGATAACTGATTGAATATGCAATGTTCAAGTTAAGTGAATATTTTATCTCACTATTTCATTTTCTATTTTGATTTCAGGAAGCAACCAGTGATACCAATCTATGTCAGATGTACATTGGATGGGCAGCTTACATGTAATGTAGTCTTGTAAATACATATCTGGGGTTTAATAAAAGACATGAAGTGTCTACACAGAATGTAGGGAGTATCAAGAAGATACCAGTTTAGAAATGAAGACATCAGGAAAAAGTGGGTACAACATCAGTATTGAACTTCATCAAAAAACAACAAATTGAATGGTTCAGCCACATAGAACTGATAGCCAGGACTCGACATGTATAAAGAAATCCGTTCTCGCCAGTCTGGCTGCAGGGCACTTGATGATGAAACACAAGATTTATACTACTTCGCCATTGAAATTAAGTATAAAGGATCTGTAAGCTGGAAAACTGTCTTTGGAATTGTAACAACCGTACTTTCTCAATGTGGTACATTCATTGACAGAATCCGGTGGTCCTAGTCTATTCTTCCTTCTCTTCTAGTGGCACATCATTGTTCTATTCCCACTTCAAAACTCAACCAGTCGACATAGCTCTGATCTCTTCTCTCTCCTATCATGTTACTCTGTGCATGGTTAGACTTATTACTTGAACTATTCTCATTTCTTTATGGATTTCTAGATAAGTGCATTAACAAAAATTTCCTGTATGTCAAACTTTTTTTTTTAATGTGCCCGTGTGTGTGTGTGTCTGTAGATGAGTGAGAATGAAAAATGTCGTTTGATTGATTGTATTGCTAAGTAAAACTCCATTGTAAACCTATTTCAAGTAGTCATGTATTTGCAATTTTACAGTATCACCTCATATTTTCAGGCATCAGTTTTTCTACCTCTAAAGTAATCAACTTCTAATTCATCATCATCAGGTGCCATGCCGGCTGGCGTAGGCAATCATGGATCTCCACAAATCTGTCATTGGTGTTTGCTATCAACTCAGATGTTAACGATCTACCATGCCATAAAGTCAGGATATCCAAAATTTTCTCTCTCTGTCTTCCTATGTTTCGTCTACCCTCGATTTTACCGGTTGTCACAATGTGTTCTAAACCTTTCCTCCTCATCACATGCCCGAAAAATGATGACTGCCTCTTTCTTATATTGATAATAAGATTTCTCTGTGTCTTGATCTCATTCATCACCTCAACATTAGTCATTTTAGCAGTCCATGGGATTCTCATCATTCTTCTGTAAAACCACATTTCTGTGGCCCTCAGAGATTTTTCGATCTGTGTGTTCATTGTCCATGACTCGCATCCTTATGTCAGTATTGGTTCTATGTAGCACTGAGTAACTCACATTCTGATCAGAATTGACAAGGACTTGTCGCACAACTTCTAATTACAGATAAATAAACAGTATATTTAATTTTCATATTGGTTACAAGACATGTCTGGACTTCAGATCTTATGATAAACCTATATTTTACTTGTATCAATGCCATTCTTAATGTAAACATGTTATTGGCTCATTATTCATGTGACTTGCTGTTCCTTTTTTAATTCTATGCAGATTAAGAATTTCAATCTTTTGATTTCATTTCAGAAAGGGATTATTTCCGTTATGAAATAATGTATATTTTTGTGTTCTTTTCAAAATACTGGTTGTCTTCTAGTGAGGATTTCTCAGAATTTTGTTTTCTTTATTCTGTGTTTACTTAATGAGCTTAGAACAATTACACTATTTGAACTCTGCATATTTATACTGAAGCACCACATGTGCCCTTAAAGTAGTTGTTTCTGTAGCACTTTGTTTTCAGAATCAGGATGGCAACTTCATTTATAACCTTAATGGTATCCATAAATGAAACATATAGTAGTGGCTCTGTGATCCTGTCCTTTACACCTGAATATAAAAAATGGCACGATCGACGCAGAAGAAAGTTCAACATATTATGTTTTCTCATAATACTCATCTTTAATCCACATATTTTTCTTGTGCCTTGGAATTTTAAAAAATGTCAGTGTTTAGAAAAAAAAATTGAGCTGATATTATTTGACTAAACTTTGATGTAAATAACTGAATATTTGATACTGGAAGTACACATGCACTGTAGCATAATTATTTTACATTTTTTAATAAATAAATTTGTGTTCATAGTTCATTTGTGTTCTCTTAGTGATTTTGTCTTATTTTATTGACTTTATTGTTCCATATTGTTTTATGCAGTTTATAGTAAAATTTGTGCCAGTTTGTAATTGTGTGAAAGTTTGTAATTGTGTGAATAATAGGTAATGACAACAATGAAATGTCAGGAATGGATTTCAAAATGTGGCTGATATTTACAGTCTATATATTTTTTATATTTCTATAATATATATTTTAGGAAAACTAGGCATGAAGAAACAATTATTAAGAGAAATAAAATTCAGACAAGTAAAGTATTTTGGGGACATAAAAAGACATGACACCATGATAAAACATTTACTAGAGGGGAAAGTTGAGGGGAAGAGCAAGAGGAAGACCGAGAGATAAGTGGAGGAAACTTTAAGAAATGGACAGGTTACAGTCTGGCAGTGTAACGCCAGGCGAAAAACAGAGGATGCTGGAGATTCATTGCAGCCAACCTTCGATGTGGAGACGGCACCTGATGATGATGATGATAATCAGTATATGATAGTCACACATACTGCACACTTTTCACCAACAGTGTATTTTCATGTATCATTCATATAATATATTATATCAGATGGCCAGAAGTAATAAATAATAAAACAAAGATCTATTGTATCAGGTGCCGAAAGTAAAACTGCTGAATATATTTCAACAAAACCCAAATTCACAAAATGTTCGCAAAATTGTTAATATCACATTGCAAAGTTTGCATAAAATGAGAAGAAAGCACCAAATTTAAAGCATTCTTGGCAGACAATCAAATGACATTACAATACAACCTAACCATTCTTGTTTATCAATTTTGCTGTTTGTTTTTGTTCGTTCTTACCAACCAGTTTAATCACTCTTTGATTTATTTGTGTCGCAAGAACGACTAAAGCTTGCATAGGCTCTTATGCATGTAGGACAGGCGCATCCACAATTTTCAGCCAAATTTTATCAAGCAATGATCTGATGTAAAAAATTATTATTATTTATTTTATAATGCTTTCTCCTTATTTTCTCAACATGTTATAGCAAGAACATCAGGGGACACCTGTTCTTATCTACTGTAAGCGCCAATATGCCCAGCATGTTCATAGCGTGTTGACGACGGGTGACAAGCCCCCTGTGAGTGCAGTTCAATTCTGCAGGCTGACAGGAAAGCCACAGGTTCTCCAGATTTATGATGTTCGTGGTACCGAACCGGAGGGTTACGATGTCCATGGCACCGAGCCGAAGAGCTCATGTGCTTCTGGATCGGGGCAAAAAAAAGATCTACTTACTATAATCAATATCCCATCTGAATAAGAGTTTTCACAACTCATGAAATTACACACCATGCTGGGAGTTTTGAAGTCTTCTGTATATGAAAATAAAAGAACTCTAGAAACACACCATCTCCAGCGCTACATATGAAAAAAACTGAAAACTCCCTGGTGTTGACCACAAACTTCTTCGAACGCTGTATATCAACCACTTGTTAATCTACTCTTTGTGATCTGAGCCTAAGAGCGATTGTACGTTGTGCCAGTTATGCGCCTACAAGTAGGCCAGCACATCCAATTCCTGCAACACTTTTTATTTACTAGGGTAGCTTCCTTAGGCCCCTACCTCAGTCACCTCTTACAACATCCCTTGTAGGTCACAGTGGTACTATTCTTTGTTCCCCTTTCCTGGCCCCGGCAACACACGGCGGACCACAAACAATCGTTCATAATTATCTAACTGACCAGAATACTAGAAAAAAATAACCATAACTTCAAATTTGATGACATTATATATTCCCATAATCTGTCTGACCTCGTTCTTATAAAAGTAGTCACAGTTTTAAAAAACCCTAGATAAACAGTAACATTCCAGTTTCACCACAAGCTATCACACACATCCATGAAAGTAAAACTATCATGTATCATCTGCTTGATTTGGCTCCTGCTTGTAAGCTTGGATGCCCAGTCTCTTTAATGGCAGGTGTTGCTGTTCTGAAAAAAAAAGAATTGGTTGTCATCTATCATGTTTAATTACAGTTAGGTGCAAATAGTGTCCACAAGAGACAGACCTGGAGGAAATGAGCTGACATAATCATCATCAATGCTCACTGGCCTAACAGAATAAAACTACACGGACCTCTGTGTGAGCTACAGAAGACAACTTTGATTGTATTGACAATATTTCAAGTGAATGAAAGGAAGGAAGAAATGAACAGAATGCCAAAATGACATCTGTGTTAAGGAATGAAGAGATGTCAATACATCATTGTTAACAATATCATCACTGAATTTAACAATATTGTTTTTAAAACACACTAATCAATCAAGTGCCATGCCTGCCGGCATAGGCACTCATGTCTCTCTCCTTGGTGCAGTTAATCAGTTCTGTTGTTGATCTTTTGTTGAATCACAATGTCAGACCACTCAACATCTTCTCTCTCTGTCTTCCATGATATCTCCTTCCCTGAAATTTTACCCGTTGTCACCAAATGTTCAAAACCTCCTTTGCATTATATACCTGAAAAACCTAGATCGTCCGATTCTTATTCTTTTGAGATTTCTTATTTTTGCTGGCCTGTTTTTAAAACTTCATCATTTGTTTTCTTCACTATCCATGGAATTTTCAGCATTCTTCTGTAAAACCACATCTCTGAGGCTTGCAACGATCTTATCGATTGCTTGTTCATTGTCCATGATTCGCTGTCCGGTATTTTAAAAAACACACGCTGACACCAAATAAACTCAACCTCACAATGAACAGTTCAGTAATCTGAAAAAAAAGTATTATTAAAAACTATATAAGGAAGATAAATGAAAAACACAAAGGATAAAGCAAAACTTTTGATAAGGACTCTGTTAAGTAGTTGTAGAATGGTTAACACTTAGAGACATTATGGATCGAAGATGTAGTGTAGAAATGAGTGTACCTTGCTGATGACAAATAAGGTTTTGGCTTCTTTAATCCTATAGCTTTAGATGCATTTGTGGTATTTTGTGCAACGGTAGCTTTACTGGGGAACAAATATTACAGATTGTATTGAATGAATGTTGCAAAATTAAGAAACATTTTTTATAACAATACAACTATGAAATTAGAGTGAAAATTATTAATAACAGAATAGCGCTAAGAACAATTTGTTATGAACAAATGCTTTATAAAATAACACAAGGATAAATTGAAGTGACTTTAAAAAAACCACTAAAATTAAATTATTAGGAGAGCGATTCTGCATAAAAAACGGCTGCACAATAAGAATTCCATATTTTGTCCTTCCCTATGTTAATATGATCTCAGGATGAGAAAATAAAGGCGGCTAAACCATGCAATACAGTGGACCACGAGGGACAGTGAAAAAAGGCCTATGGTCACATGGAAGATGACTTTTGAAGTACAGCTCAAAGACATGATTAAGACTATGCTTGAGGTAGAAAGAGGCACAGAATTGAATTGAGTGGACATTTTTTGCCTCTGCTTTATGTGCTCCCAAATAGTCTGTCCCATTGAAATGAGTGGTTACAGGAGTCACAGAACAATATTTGATATGTTAAGTAAACTACCTACACATTGGAGTGCCTGAAAATAAAATGAGGAAGCACTCCAGGAAAGAAAGCAAAGTCAATGAATAAATAGAAGGTGAAGACAATCGAGGAGTAGGTATGCTAATAAAAAGGAAATAGAAAAATACATCAGTGGTTATTGGACGTATAACGACAGAATGATGCTTTTAAAGATCAGAGCAAAGCCATTCGATATAGCAATTATCCAAACATACGCTCCAACATCAGACCATACAGATGAAGAAATCGAAAAATATTATGAAGATTTACAACAAATTCTCAAACAAGTAAAGACAACTGACATACTAATTATAATGGGCGATATGAATTCAAAAATTGGCAAAGGCAAATACAAGAACATTGTAGGACAATAAGGACTAGGAACAAGGAATGAACGAGGAGATAGGCTTATCCAGTTCTGTGAAGAAAATAACATGGTTATATGCAACACATTTTACCAACAAGAATCTAAGAGATTATACACATGGAAAAGCCCAGGAGATAGAAAAAGGAACCAGATAGATTTCATCATGATTAGGAACAGATTTAAAAATAATGTAATGAACACCAAAACATATCCAGGAGCAGATATAAATTCTGATCATAATCCAGTGATGATCAAACTAAATATAAAACTAAAAAGATAGACCAACCAACAAGAAAAGAACCACATATAGATATATCAGCACTTAAACAATCAGAGATACAACAGAAATATTGTGTGGAAGTAAAGAACAAATATGAATGCCTAATGACAGAGTGATTAGAACAATACAGAAGAGAAAATCCTGAAGAGAAAGTAGCCAATAAATGGGATTGCTTAAAACAGAGTATACAAACTGCAAACAAAAACCTGCCTGTAAAAGAATCCATGAAAATCAAATGTGGATGACTGATGAAATCTTAGAAAAAATGACAGAACGAAAGAAAGCCAAGAACACCCCAAAGTATACAATTTTAGACAACGAAATACGCAACATGTGCAGAACCACAAAAGTAAACTGGTTAGAAAAAAAATGCAAGGAAATAGAAGATATGGCAGAAAACACAGGACTAGAGATATGCACAGAGAAATAAGACAAATGACAAGTAAGAAAAATACTGTAAAAAGTGGAGGATGTATCAAAACAACAACAACCAACTTTTGTTTGATAAAACAGAAATATTGACAAGATGGACAGAATATGTAACGGCTCTATTTGATGATCAAAGAAGCAGTAAACACAGTATAAAGTGCAATGACAGCCCAAGAATATTAAAATCTGAAGTTGTAAGAGCAATCGAAACAATGAAGCGAGGAAAGGCTGCAGGATTGGACAATATTACTGTGGAAATGTTAACCTCCTTAGAGGATTTTGGTATTTCAACCATTACAGATTTGTGCAATGATATATATAACACAGGATATATACCAAGAGACTTGAAGACATCAGTATTCATACCACTACCCACAAAGCCCAAAGCACAGGAGTGCACAGACTATAGGACAATTAGCCTGATGAGCCACATAACAAAATACTACTCAAGATCATACATGAAAGAATTAAAAACAAGATAGACATAGAAGTAGGAGAAGAACAGTTTGGCTTTAGAAAAAAACAGAGGAACAAGAGAGGCAATACTTTGTATAAGACTACTGACAAGTATATAGAAGTGCAAAAAGTATCTACTTGTGTTTCATCGATTATAGCAAAGCTTTTGACAGAGTCCAACATGAAAAGCTAATCATATGTCTACAAGAAATAGGCCTAGATGGGGATGATATCAGACTAATAAGTAACATATACTGGGAACAGACAGCAATAATAAAATATGAAAATAGCTACTCTCCATACATAGACATAAAGAGAGGAGGGAGACAAGGATGCATACTGTCACCAAGCCTATTTAACATCTACACAGAGAAAATCTTCAAACAACTAGAGGAATGCCAGGACTCAAGATCAATGGAAAATAATAAATAACTTAAGATATGCAGATGACACAGTATTGGTAGCAGAAAATGAACAAGATCTACAAGAATTAGTGGACCAATTGGACAGAACTAGCAAGGAATATGGATTAGACATTAACATACAGAAAACAAAAACTATGGTAATCAACAAGGAAATGGAAAAACCTAAAATGAATATAAAAATACAAGGAGAATTACTACATCAAGTAAAAAGCTACTCCTATCTCGGTCAGATGATAACAGATGATGGCAGATGTATAACTGAAATTAAAAAGAGAATAGGAATGGCCAAGGATAATTTCAATAGTATGAGAAAGTTACTGACATCCAAACAAATCACAAACAGGCTAAAAATTAGAATGATCAAATGCTATATATATCCTATATTAATGTATGGCTCGAAACATGGACAATGAACAAGCAGTTAGAAGACAGAATTGATGCATTTGAGATGTGGATATATAGAAGAATAAGCAGAGTTTCATGGACAGAAAAACAGACAAATAAACAAGTTTTAGGAAAACTAGGCATGAAGAAACAATTATTAAGAGAAATAAAATTCAGACAAGTAAAGTATTTTGGGCACATAAAAGGCATGACACCATGATAAAACATTTACTAGAGGGGAAAGTTGAGGAGAAGAGCAAGAGGAAGACCGAGAGATAAGTGGGAGGGAAACTTTAAGAAATGGACAGGTTACAGTCTGGCAGTGTGCAACACCAAGGCGAAAGACAGAGGATGCTGGAGATTCATTGCAGCCAACCTTCGATGTGGAGACGGCACCTGATGATGATGATGAAGACAATCAGTTCTTTGATCACATCATAAAAAGAAATAACTAAGTTGACCTGGTAGCAAATGCTCAATAAAAAAATAAGAAAACCGTGATAAACTAAACACTTGACAAAAAAAAAATCATAGCACTATTTTAAAACACCATAAATTATGGAAAACGAAGAGGCAATGTTGTCAATGTCTTTTTCAAATATGATAAATAAAGATTCATATAATCATTGCATAACGGATACCTGCGATCAATTTTTTCCTTGAAAACCTTTTTAGTGTCCAGTGGTGAAGTCAAAGCTTTGCCATCTATCTCATTCTGTGCAGTTACATGAATTATTCCCTCAGAATCCACCTCCAGTCTGATGGGTGCATACATATTGTACCACTGCTGCAGCAACAAATTAAAACAGATTATTCATACTGTACCGTAGATTCAGACCAAACAATTATACCAACAGGTTTACAAGTGGTTATGCAAGAGTAAATGGAGAAGAAATGATAAATGACCTCAATTCAGGTTACATTGGATTTTTTGTATTCAATGAAACTGCAAATTGTATGCTCAAAGATGATTTACACACATGCACTAGCTTTACTTTTTTGTGAAGACAAACTTTTATGTTAATTAAAATTATTTTAGTTAATTACCTTTTTATACCACATGGTATATAGGGTAATACTGTGGTAGTCCCATATTTTTCATTGACCATCGACACACGATCGATGATGTGGTCAACATCACGCCAGCCGCCTTTACTTCCCAGTGCTTTTCCTGGTATTCAATTGAGGATAGACGTTACGGTCGGAAAAAATTCCACACCCACTATAGAATTGAACCCTGACCACTAGCCTAAGAAGCGAGATCACTAACAACTACACTACTGCGGCTCTCTTAATTTAATATATATGTATAAACATATACACACACACATACTGTATATATCTGTACCTTTGCACATGGAGGCAGCCCAATGTCTGTGAAGGCAAACTGCCAATATGGTAAGCCTAAGTGCATGAGCATAAGGCGGTAATATGCCACAAAATTATCACACATGTAGTGCCATCGCAAGGAACGATCCAGAAACCATAATTTAGTTGTATAATCTGAAAGTTGAGCACAAACAAGTAAAGCTCATAATCACGATTATCAATTTTAGAGGTAGCTTAGATGTTGGTAAAATTAAATGTGAATGTACATGTCTAAATATCTAAAAAAAAATAATTTATTGATAGGATCATCATCAGTGCGAGAGCCGCTGTAGCGTAGTTGTTAGTGAACTCGCTTCGCAAGGCTGGTGGTCTGGGTTCAGCTCCCACAATGCGCATGGAATTTTCCCGACCACGACGGCTCTCAGGTCGACCCAGCCTCAACTGGGTAGCAGACATACTGGGAAAGTAAAGGCGGCCGGCTTGATGCTGACCACATCACCCATCGCGTGCCGACGGTCAATGAAAATACAGGCCTAACACTGTATTGACCTATATACCACGAGATATGAAAGGGTTCCTTTACTTTTTTTTTTACTTATCATCAGTGCACTTCGGTGAGTAACCATTTGTGCTACGATCTCTTTCTTACAGGAAGATCTCAGTGACAGTGCAAAAACTCTGTAGCACTGGGAAGTGTTCTCGACATAATTTAGAGATGGTGCAAATATTTTGTAGGAATATTAATTCAATAACAAATAAATTAGAGCAAAGCACTTGGCTGAAATCGGATGCATGTGTCCTAAACGTGTAGAAGTCTATGCGTTTAGGGGCCTACCAAATCAATGGGCAACGTATACACGTTCTTGGCAAAGATCAAACCTATCACAAAGAGTGATTAAAATTGGTCGTAAGAACGAACACAAAGAAGAAGAGCAAAGCACAAAGAAATAACTTCTATCTGTAGTGTAGGTTAAAGTTTGGAGCTGTATATTATACATACAAGATAGTTCATTACAGAGTATGTTGCTCCCATTACAGTTTTTTACTTATTTACTTTCAATTATATTATTAACCGCACAACTTTACCATCCATCTTTAGACTGTTTAACCTGATATTTTTGTTTGTTTGCCTGCTATGTAGAAGCGCTATAAACAAAGGTGAAGATGGATGCAAGATGTGATAGATGGCATGAACAGCAACTGATACAGGACATTCATAACCACTAAGTTTGTAAGCATTAGGGCACAAGCTAGTCATTACTATGTATTATTGTTGAATTTGGTATTAAATACTAGCTGTTAGTTAACATTAAGTCTTCACAGGCATAGTTGTAAAAAAAAAAACAACTACTAAAATTATAACAACAATATGGCTTGGTTACAGTATGGGACATGGATATTTGTTATAGACAATACAGGAAGACATAATTCATGGCAGCACACAGGGGAAATCGAAAGAAAAGGAACACCTACATTGCATAAGAATGCAGAGACACTTAATTTCAGACGAGAGCCCTAGATCAAGTGATTTTAACACCAGTCTTCAAGGATATAACTAAATAACTAAGAGACAAGATCAAACGATTTAACACGTCTTTAGACTGCCTACCCGCCCTATAGTGCTGGGGCCCACAAGGGAAGCAAAGAATAGTACCACTGTGACCTACAAGGCATGTCGTAAGAGGTGACTGATGTAGGACCTAGGAAGCTACCCTAGTAAATAAAAAGTGTTGCAGAAATCGGATGTGTTGGCCTAATTGTAGGTGTATAACTGGCACAACATACAATCGCTCTTAGGCTCGGATCACATACAAATCACATAGAGTGGTTAACAAGTGGTCGATATGGAGCTTTCAAAGAAGACTGCCTACCTAACGAATAAGAAATAAACAATCTAATAAAAAGACTAAAATGAAACATTTCCCAAATTTGTAATTCATTATAAAAGAAACAGCAAATTTATTAAATGTTTAAATATCTCCATAAATTACTCTTTTATGTAATTGAAAAAACAAAATAGAATTAGTGTTAATGCTGACATATATTCCCCCATTGTTGATGGTCTTTTTAATTAGCTGAAGGTGTCCACGGTCAAACACACAGTGAAGCGATTCGAATTTTTCCTGACTTGCACAATTGCTTATCTTTGGAGGTGGGTGGGTGGGGAAAGGGGGCTAAAGTAAACAATAAATGTAAAGGAACCCTTTCATACCTCGTGGTATATAAGGCAATACAGTGTTAGGCCTGTATTGTTCATTCAGGCCTGTATCAGCCGAGGGGCTAAAGAATCAATCACAAAGAATTGAACACTATCCACGCATGCTCGAATACAGTTACTACTAGACTGACTCTTTTATGTAATTGTTAGTAAAAGCAGGTGATGCAAAACAATCTATAGCTCTGCAGATAAGGTTGGATCTAAACATTTATACATCTGGGCAATAAAGCACAGAAAGTCTACAGCTTCATAACAAAGTTGAGAGAAACAGTGAGACTAGTCACTGGTGTCTTATAGTCTGTTATTTTGAGTAGATATGAGCTGTTGAACTTGGTTAGTAGCATATCTAGGTGAATACACTGATTTCAAATCTCTTCAGCCTTGCAGGATCACAAATTTCTGGAAATAAAACTCTAAGAAAAAACCCAAAGCAGGAGCTCTTAAGACAGCCTAAAGTTGTTTTCTTTTTCACTACAACCTTGCAACTTCTGCAATGTCACTTATAGCAAACTGTATCAATTACTGTTATTCATTTGGAAATATCAGCAATGTACAGCTAAGGATAGGCTGTATCTACAATAAGTTAATTTTGTTACACATCTAAGTGCTAGAAATTACAATAAATTCATTGCGTGACAACTGAAGGATACATATTGGTAATTCCAAGAGCGGCTCATTAGCATAAGTCAGTCATGACTGAAGAAAGCTATGACAATTGTTTGCTCTAGGCAGTATTGACAAATTTGAAGAAATCTTTGTTAGTTCAAAGCAAAACATTCAAAAGCCACAAATACCAACACAAGATGATTACTATAATATGAGCAGATTGGAACAAGTTGTCATTCTGCGTCTTAGAACAGGACACAATCGGCTCCGAGCCACATAAAACAAAATTCAAGATTGGCAATTCAGCCATGTGTACATGTGACAGGCACACCAGACTGCAGAGCACATACTTCTAGACTGCCCCGAATATGATACACTGAGGCCAACTCACTGGCCTAACGAAACAACACTGGACATAAAACTACACGGACCTCTGTGTGAGCTACAAAAGACAGTGAAGTTTATACAAAAGACAACATTGAATATATAGACATATTTCAAGCGAACGCAAGGAAGGAGGAAGGAAGGAAACATTCAAAAATTGTAGATTGTGACCTTTTCCAACTACACCATGCATGCTAAGTTTTGCTATAAAGGCATTCACACAACAGAAATTCTAACACTTATAACTTAGAAATAGGTTCAAAATGAAACTATCCAAAAAAATATGACAATCTAGGATTAGTTTTGTGAGTTATAAAAGATTTTAAAAAAAAAATATCATACCAAAGGGATAAGTAAATCCACTATCTGTGTCACTGTCACTTTCTGAACTGGAGTTATCTGGGTGTATCATTAGTTAGTGTATGATATATAACATTTTGTTAATGTATAATTAATTTGTTTTCGTGAGCAATAAGTTATCTTCATTATAAAACAAGCACTCAACAATTTTATTGGATCATATTATATTCCCGGTATCTGAAACTGCATTTCAACAAGGAAGGCAAAAAATAAATAATGAGAGGTTGAGCTTAACTTAAAATGTCATGAATTTTAAATACTCCATTAATGTAATGCAATAAACTAAGAAAAAAGTGAATTGCATATCCTTTACAGGACTTTGCGAATCAACGCCAACTTTTTAGTGCTGTTTGTGATTTTTCTAGGCATTATTATGTTCAGTAGTTTGTCATTGCTTTCTGAACAGGTGGTGCCATTGTCCTTTTATAAAAATCCATGCGAAACAATTTGCAACCAAATTGTCCCAGCGTGATTCAAACTCAGAACGTCAGGGTTAATAGACCGAGTCACTATCCCCTAAGCCACAGACGCCACCATGCAATAAACTACTGACTGCAAATTATTTTGTCTATCAACGCTGCAACAAATTTAAAAAGCTTAATTTTCTTCATTATAAGTCACAGTCTTAGAGTACTTCAGTTGTTTCATAATAAAGGGTGATACACAGAGCAAAACTCATGCATTTTGTATAAGTCAAAAACAAGTGGATACAGTGTGATTCAGGTGAGTTAAATTTGAAGCTGGTGGATAGAATACAATAATGTTGGATAAAAAGTGCTACAGGTGGATGATATGTGACAATGTTGAATGGGTATGTAGCATTTATGTCAAATGTCCCAACATAAAAACTCATTTGCTACTGGTGAACTCTTAATGAACTGCAGGGTAGAACTACAGAGTAGAACTACAGGCAGTCTTAGAAGTCACACAGATTTTGAAAGAACAAAGATTCAAAGTATCAAGTATAGGTCCAGTATGACTATATCTAAGGAGAATTTGTGTTGCCCCCAAAAGAACCTCCTGCTGGCTACTTGGTTCATGGAGAAAAACTCATCTCACTGTTTAGACTTCTAGGCATATGAAACTGATCACAGAAGAAAACGATGGGTATATGTGTGTGTGTGTGTGTGTATATATATATATGTAATTTATATAATTAATTTTTGTCTGTATAAATCTTATAATTAAAGTATCTAAAGTGAGACTGTATCTAATTAACAGAGAAGGAACAAAAACCGAGTCTAGTATCTCAAAGCCAGATACTTCAGGTAGATGAGACCCATTAGCAGTGGAAGGTAGATAATCAACAAGGATAACTATGAATTCAAACCTCTAATTTACTTATTCAAAAGCAAGGCTTTGGGAATAAACCCTGAAACCAAATGAAAAAAGGTGAAGTCCCAAAGGGAGTATTCACTGACATTCTAGCAACTTCTATGACGCTGATCTGTATCCACTTTTTGACATTCCTATTGGTTTATCAGCTGCATTGATAGGGGGTATCTGCTACATGTACAACAATTACCCCCATATCAACATACTAAGAGCAGATCACTAGGAAAATACTAATAAATGAATTCGTTGTAGCTGGGCCCATAGTCTTTCTCAAAGCAATGTATGGAAACCTACAGATCTGAGGTGGTCAGACTGGATCAGATCAGATCTGAAAAAAACCGTGGAGCTTTTGCGATAATACTGAGTAAATGTGCGATATGGACAAAGACAGGAATATTACAGTATTACATTAACAAGCAAAAATAAATGATTAAATATGAAAAAATGACAACACTCAACTTTTCTACAGTAGGTCTTTATTACGAAAACATTTATGACAGGATGTCATCATCCTCATGATGATCATCTGCTAATGATTTTAAAATGACAGAAACAAATATTTATTAAAGAAAGTTTGTCTAACATACCTTTAGGTGGTCCACTATAGACCAAACAAACTTTCCCATATCCATCACATGGATCCAGTTCAAAGATTCGACTCTCAACAAAACTTGGAACTTTCTTTTCTGAATTTATGTTGGGAGGAATATTAATAAGTTATTGTAGTTGTGGATACATCAGGAAAGGGCTACACTTAGAACACAAAGAAGAAAAAATTGAATCTTGAATCAAATCTCACCAAACAGTTCAATTCATTTTGATTATGTTAGATTTCTTTCATGAAAATCTTGTGCATCTGAGTAAGTACAACAAAGCAAAAATTGTACCATAAATAAAAAAAAACTTTCAAAATATTGCTGTAAATTTTGTTCAACCAATGATAATAGTGATATAATATTATCACTACTAACTTTTTGTTTTATTTTGGTTAGCTCATACTGAGAGTTATACTTAGTTGCTTTACAGCTGCTCTGTATTGTTACAAACATCCCTTAAATGTGAGGAACTGAGTTTGTATATGAGTAAGTCTATATATCTCTTCTTTATGTCACATTTCCTTTGTAGAACATCAATCTTTACACAGTCGGTCAAAACACTCAATCTCTAGTTAGTTTTCTTGCTGTTATGTTGAAGGGTTCCTTAATGTCTTATTTTGCTACTGTTATTCTAGGAGTTCCTTGCCCCAACTTGCAAGAATCATGCTCTCTGACTCATGCTGTCTATACTCATTCTTTATTACATTAGTATGCTTTATATACTTGTCTTCTTCTTCGTTCACCCGTTGTGAATTCAGATGTTAGCCATGACGCTTTGGACTGATTTTTGTGTGAAAGCCTGCATTACTAGTTGACTGTTGTCCCTTACCATGCAGGTGAACCTTCACCGACTTCAGAGGTATACACTTGTCTATACTTTTTGCTTCACTATTGTGTTGAAGTTTCAATAGTCTTGAAGCTTCCAATGTAGTTCTATATTTTATTCCTGTGCTATATCTGACTAATTTAACACTTACCATCCCTTTCTTCATCCATGTCCATGTCCCACAGTGATGGCTGTGAATGAATGCCATCACTGACCCCATTATCTAGTCTTGTTAACTGTCCAACATCATTAACATGCATTTTTCCAACCGAGACTGTTGTGTCTAAAAGTATAAAAAAAAGAAATATGTCCGATTAAATATCATCACCACACTGTGTCAAGCCCAATAGCATTGACAAACATATATTTCTTGACTACTATGCAATACATGCTTGGCATACCAGAAACGTTTAAAAGACATGAGACCAATGTCCAGGTGAAGGCATACTGCTGATAGACAGCATCCACTACACTACTGTCTAGTAGAAGGCAAAGATGGAAGACTAAAGAGAGGATGTTTCTTTGGGTAGCAGAAGTGGCATATACTTTCCCCCAGATTTGTCTACTTGGTGACGTCAGCAAAGACGATGAATGGACTGACATCGGTGAGGTTGCGTAAACATATGAAGATGAATTGTTACCTTGGGCAGGAAATGGCTCCAGACAGTTACAGAGATGAAGAACCTAATTGATAGGTACACCCACCCACATGACTTTGTCATTTATATGGATGGTTTGGGGATTCAGGGAATGCAATCCAGATGGGCTTATAAAGTGCAGGTGAATGGAGGAAATGTATGGGAGGAAAATCATGCATTCAATAGAACCATTTCAAGGGAGGTAGTTTCTGGCTCTAGGAGGATTTCATGGCTGGCAGAACAAAAAATGATGCATGCAATGATAGTAGCACGTTCAATGAGTATACTTGAAAGGACTTGCAAGGCATCTTTGCATTAAATGGGGGATCAGCATTCAGCAGACAGCTTCAAGAAAGTAAATGAAAGTGCATATAAGTTAGCTGAAACAGCATCCATTGCAAGTGGGAGAAGTATGGTCCTAGCAGAGATCATATTTGTCATTACTGTCTGCAATACCGCTTTTTAGGCGGTATAGGACAGAAAGGACATGAGCCTGTGGAATTTAATGTACGCATGGTTAGTGAAATTCCGAAAACTATTCAGGTTAGGATGTTTTCTTTGTGATGTTTTTTTCTTTGCCTGTGACAGAAAAAACTTCTTGGCCTTACCGTGGGTTGAACCCGGTCTCCTGCATGGGAACCGCGCTGTAATCCATTCGACCAGATGCTCCACAATTAATTTGGGACATAATATAACTTGTTTTCGTGTGCTCTGCTGTTTTAAATTGTCTTAATCTAACAATAGGGGTATGTAAGGGTCATGTGATGTGAAAAGGATGATTTGTGGGACTTTCCACTTGACCTGAACAACCATATGTTACAGGGTTTGTGGACAACACTGACATATTATAGTTTAGTAAATTTTTAAAAAATGAAACAAGAGAAATGACCACTGCATGTGCAGTTTATAAACTGTAACGACATTACAGTTTAGATAGAGCTGTATGGAGAAATTGTTTGCAGGCCCTTGTAACGTATAACGGTTCAAGAGGAATGTAATACTACTTATGTACAGTTTAAATTTAATTTAAAATATAATATATATTTTTATATAACATACTTTCCATTTTAACCGACCATGTCAGATGAAACCCATTGCTGGACAGAAAAAAGTTCTTCAAGTCCACAGGCAGTAACAGAGATTGTTTCTGGAAGAAACAATTTTAAATGACATACATTGTCAGGGTAAAACCAGGGTATATGAAAACAACTTAAATATCTTGCAAATATGTGACCTCTAGTGTAACTGCATCTTTTAGTGAAGTTTTTTCATCATCAATCATCAAATAGCTTGTCCCGAGCAGAACTTTGCCACCCAAACAGTCCTCTGGAATTTTTCTCTCTTATAGGCCAGACGTCCCACCTCTGCAGCCATCATGTTGTAACCATCAGCTACATCCTGAATCCATCTTCTCCATGAAGTTTTTTCAGCTGTCAATTTCAATGCATTGTCCACTTCTGTTTATAATTTCCACATGCACTCTCATTTTCTTTAGTATTATTACATTAAACTACCATTGTATACCCAAAGTTAAATATGTATATGCCCTATTAAGATGACTAAAACATTTAAAGAAGATATATGAGACAGCCATCAGATGGACAAATAGAGAATTGAGTTAACTGCACTGTAATGCAACAGGAAGCTTAAGCCAAAAAAATTATCTGCACTGCAGTAAACAAACATAAAAGAGCCAAGATAACCAGAATAGCACAAAATATGTTCCCATTATTAATGCAGCAATTATTGCTCATCTGTCTGTATAAGGCAATATGAATATTTATGAACTATCTTTATAGAATTAGGAACAGATATATTGTTAAAGTAAGGAGACTAAAGATTAAATGCAAAAATTTCAAGACAAAAATACAATAATTTTGAAACAAGCACACACAAAAATAGCATGATAAAGAAGTATGGCTACAAGAAAGAAATTTAAAAGAAACTGGATTAATACAAATAACAAATATGCGACAAAAAGCATAATGAAAGTAATATTGTATGATGCAAAGATATTCTCTCCTTCTTCGTTTTCTAATCCTGGGTTGCCTAACAGCGACAAGATAAGCAGAGATTTCTAGAACAGGCTCTTGTGTGCACTTCATACATAGTGTCTTTCACTGCCTTTATTATTTTTGTGGTCTACTTTTTGTGTGAATGAACTATTGCATTGCATCTATTGTATCTGAATTGCATTGTCTTTTAAGATGCACTGTCTGTTAAATCTGGTTATGTAGTAGAATCATTTAATTTGTTGTTTCTTTATGAAGTTCAGTACTGATGTTGTACTAGCTTTTGTTCCCAATGCCTTCATTCCTAAAATGGTCTTCTCTTGATACTGCCATTAATCTTTGTAGACACTTCATCTGTCATGACTAAAAACAAAGACATATAGTGTGTACAGTCAAAATAAGAGCAAAGTATGATATGGATAAGTATAATGGTATTCTAGGGCATATCAACTCTGATCATCAGCTAAATATAATCATATGGTGTGACCTTGATATTACAAGCACCTAATCCAAATTGAAAGCAGTAGTTTGTGTTTTAACCAAATAAATAATTCATTCTAAATTCATCCTTTCCTTTATGACTTTTGCCACACAGCAACGTTCTCATAAACTTTCTATGTTTTTAGCTCTTTCATTAGCAAATTTATTTAGGAGTCCCATTTTGTGATCTGTCTCCTTTCATATTTGTTTGATACTGAGTGGATTTAACATGTACAACATTATGTTATTGTATTGAATGTTGCTAGTAAGTCTTCACTATATTGTATTGTTGAATTTATAAACTTTCTACATTGTTATACACAAGTTTTCCACATTTCTTGCCTGTTCCCACATTAATACAGGGAGTCGTTCTGCAGGAGCCTTTACTTCATTCTTCACTTGGCAGATTCCAGGCTTTTCTCTGAAAAATATCAACGTTAATTATGACATTAGATTTTCCATATGTTAATCAGCATTGGTCTGAAAATTGAATTATGGATATTAGTATAAGCAGTGATAGCGCTAATAATTGGTCTAACATTAGAATAATTTGAATTAGTTATTTCCCAGAATTTATGTTACTGTAGTCCGGGTAAACTCACAGCTGCTCAGTATTTTTCAGAACATGGTGGATATGCATACTAATAGTTCCAATATTTTGCAGATTTTACACAAGTTAAATTCAACCTTTCAGGTAAATACCCCCCTTGATGCTAATTCCAACAGTCTCAGGATCACATCCATGTGATGAAAACACAGCAATGAAAACCTTCAAAAAAAATTGAACAACAACAATTGGTTCAAAGCAAATCATGCAATACTTACATCAGCTATTAAAAAAAATCAAGCAGCTCACCTGTAGTACAAACAATGTTCAAACCATAGGTCAGTACATGCACACCAGTCAACGAAGAGCAAAGTGCAAAAATTGGTTAAATAGTGTGTCAAAAAGTACTGGCTTCAACTCTATCAAAGCATAGCCATCAACTGACACTGAAAGAATCAAGGGAATGCATGATGGCATTAAGAAAACCATGTGTCCAACAAGAAGGTCACAACACTATTAAAGTCTGTATGAGGTGAAATCATCTAGAATACAAATTTGCATATGTAAAGAAGGGCAGAGCATTACTACAACTGTACTTCTGCAGAAATACACTTGCTGACAATGCTCTTAACTCAACAGACAGTCTACCTATCATGGCAAGCTGATAAACAAATCTGTGGAGGAGCTTATGAAAGTTATGAAAAGAATGCTGGTATGAAATGTTGCAGGAAAAGATGGTATCATCACATAAGTTATCATATGTGGAGGCAACATCCTGTTACAGCCCCTTCATGTTCTTCTTTGCTAGTGTTGGGATGAAGCGGCAGTACTTGAAGATATGAAGGATGCTAACATTGCTACTCTGTACAAGAATGATAGGAGAGATGCAGGGGAATGTCTCTTCCGAGTACTGGGGGGAAAGTATACACATCATTCTGAGCAGGTTGAAAAAAGCTGACTGACAAGGTGCACGTCGAGTTGCAGTGCAGTTTTGTGAAAAACAAGATGACTTTAGACATGATCATCTCCCTGAACCAGATATAAGACAAATGAAGAAAACAATACAAGTCAATCTTTACTGCATTTCCTTCATTGGCCCTCATCAAATCATTTAACATCATCAGATGGACTGTTAACTTCACTCACCCACAAAGAATCATATGCACAATTGACAATCAAAATCATATTTAATAGCGTACACAATAACGTTCATCGAACTTTAAATATATAGTATAATGTAAACAATGTACCGAAATGATATTTTTAACGCATTGAGAGTATTTCTGAATAAGGAATTTCGGGGTTGTGAATCCCAGACCAGATTGGCCCCGTCATTTGGGAGAGAGATGGGTGTCGATGTACACTTTACAGCCCGAAAAGAATGACATACCAAATATGGAAAAAGATTAATGAATCAACATTGAACTAGCATATTGGGCCGTTGGAAGCATCTTTATTTGTTGAGACGGAGGTAGGAGCACCAATTGACATATCCGAATTGCTATGATGTATAGTCATCATACTCATGATATAACTCGTTGATTATTGATGGTGGAATGTCAATTTTACATTTACCCAAAAATGACACATTGACTAATAAAGCTGCTTGCACTCACCAAGATAACTGACAATATTAATGGTCATCTGGTCCAGATAACTCATGATTCATGTGAGGGGAAGATTCGTATGTAATATTCCTTCACAAAAGTTGACCGGCACGAATTAGTTCAAGACTACAGCTTTGGTGCCATTTTGTATCAAGGGAAGCCAAGTGCACGTAACATAACAAAGCAGTACAGAATTGTCAGACCAAAACTTTGATTTAAAGCCAAATAAGAAAAAAAGCCAAATACACTTCCATACTATCCATGCAAGAAATGTTATAATTTTATTACTATCATCTTTATTGATACAAGTACACGATGTGGCATAACATTGTCGCTTATAAAAAACTTTCGCATGTTTTTAAAGATATTTTGATTTAAAAAATGCTCATTTTGATATTAAATAATATTGCTTCATCTGGACCTATTTAGTATGAGCATATGCATCGTCCACAACAAGAGACTTTATTTTTCCAATAGAATATAGAACGGCTCTCAAAGTTATGGTAGCCGCACACCTTGAGCAGAGACTACTTGTCCTTTTGTTCGATCGACTGGTTATGTCAGTGGTAGATTACGGACTCGGAATTTTTACGATATCAAGATCACAATGTGAACGACTCGAACGGGTTCAGAATGAAGGTATGCGTATAGTCCTGGGCTTCACTAGAGATACCCCCATTGTGAAGGTGAGATATATGCTTGGCCTTCTGTCACTACGCTCCCGTCATGCAATCGCCCAAACCAAGGCATATGTGCAGGTTACTGCGGATAAGAGACATCCACTACACAAGAACACTAATGATGCTAAGGGCACGAGAATCAAACGTGGCATGTCGTGGATGGCCCAGGTTGAGAGAACAATTGGCCAGGTGACTACGGTTGCGACCCTACCAAAAGGAGAAGAATGGATTCCAAAAGATGGTAGTATGACCAATTATCTCAACGTTATCATTACTCTTGGAAGAGAATGTAGAGATTGGGGCAACATGAAGGCTGATCTCGCAGTTAAGCAACTGATAGATGCAAGGGATGATGATGTTGTCGTATATACCGATGGGTCGGTTCAACGTGGTGAGAAATCCGGCTGGGGTTTCTTGGCTAATGCGCATGGTAGGGTTGTTGCAGAGCGAAGTGGGGCATACAGGGCAACTACTTCTAGTATGAGGATGGAGGTTGAGGCCGTTACTGCTGCCCTACATTGGATCTCTGGGACTTCATTTACTGGGGCAGTTGTGTGACTGACTCTCAATTGTTGTTTCACAAGATCCAGAAGGGCAGGTTTCGGTATGAGTGGATGTCGTCTATAGAAGTTTCTAACCTCCAGCGGCTTACGTGGATATACTGTCCTGGGCATGCGGGTGTTTACGGTAATGAGAGAGCGGACAGGCTTGCATCAACAGCATCGATTGTTGAAGATGGATAAGGGGATATTCTTCGGTCTCTTCGCGACTGTCTGTTGGATAAGGACACTAAATTCGATGTTGAAACGATCAAGCGATTTAGGCAGTTTGGAGTTACCCGTTGTTCAAGTAAACTGGATGCCTGAGAGGCAGAGTGAGATGTGTGTTTAATCAGCGAGCCACGGAACCATCAGTATACATACTCTTCGATATCTGTTGGGGGAGACTGAACACCTATGGGTCTGCCTGGAGTGCAATGACATCAGTTTAGTAACCAATAACTAATAGAGTGATTAGTCGACATACTGAGACCTAAATATAGACGCATACCCACTGCTGCAGGAAGAGGTTATAGTGAGAGAATATTGGATCATTTAAACTATTGTAGGAGTGACTTTCCCTCCACTGTCTTTGAGTAGCTTTCTTGAATGGTGTCTTGGATTCTTGATGTGAATATCCTATATTGATCGATCCGTAGACCCCACCTCCCCACGTTCTTGCCAGGCAGTCAGGTCTAGTCATTTTATGCTGTAGTCCTATTGCAACGTACTGGGAGCCATTATGAGCTCATTTGTTTACTCAACTGATCGAACTATTTGCTTAGTCTATTTTAGTTTGTATTTGTCAACTTTGTAGGCTACTGCTTATAACATGAATTAGCACCAGTAAGAATTAGGGGCCTACTGTTGGATGGCTATGGCAGTTTTGATCCAGCAGTATGAACACTGCCTTTTCCATTGCTGACATTTCTGCTTTAAAGTTTGAGGATTACTTTCCTGTGACGGGTGATGAAGACCATTCTGCTCATCAAAAAAATATGAAAGATTACTTGAACCTAAGTCTTAGGCTCCAACAGATGTCAAAGAGTGTAAATACTGATGATTCTTGTTTCTCGCTGGTTAAACACACTCTTCTCTCTGTCCATCATGCTTTCAGTTCAACTTGTACAACATGTAATTCCAAACTCCATAAATTGTTGGATAGATTCAACATTAATTTTAGTGTCCTCATTCAATAGTCGGTCTCCAAGAAGGAGAAAAACATCCCTTTATCCATCCTAAACTCCTGACAATCTATGCAGATCCAAGCATGTCCTCTCTCATTGCCGCAAACACTACCGCAAGGACGGTAGCTTAATTAAAGTGAGCCTTAGGAGGCTGGAATCCCCGACAGACGACATCCATTCATACTGTAACCAGAATTCTGAATCTTCAGATGAATCAACTGAGAGTCATTTACAACAATGACCCCAGAAATGGAGTCCCAGAGATCATCTGAAGGCTAGCTGTAACGATTTCAACCACCATCCTCATACCTGTATTCTCTGCAATGACTCAACCATGAATGCTAGTCAAGAATCCCCAGCCCTCTCACCGCAATGCACAGACCAATAGGAATAAACATCACCATCATTTCATTAATTCATTAACCAGCTGCTTCATTTCGAATTCAGCCTTCATATTGCCTAAATCTCTACATTCCTTGTCAAGAGTAATGATAACATTGCGAAAGTTGGCCAGGCTTCCCCTTTGATAGAGCCACATCAGTGGTCACCTGGCTAATTGTTCTCCGAGCTTAGGCCATCCATGACATTCCACTTTTGATTCTTGTACCCCTAACATCTGGGAATTTCAGACAGGAGATTGTTGAGATAAGTCATATTCTCTCAAACTCTGGCTTGCTTCCAGTCATGCAGTTGTGCAATATTGTGAAAAATTAATTTGTTCTCATTATTTCCTATGATCTTCCACAGACATTCTCCACTAACAGTGTTAAGTGTCTTGGTCAGGGCAATGAAAGTGGAGAATAGGTCACAATATTGTTTTTTTAAATATTTATTGCTGCTGCCTGACTGCCAATTCTTGTCTGTGATCCCAAATTCTTGTCAGAATCCACGTTCTGATTCATTAAATTTCGAAGAGTAAGGCCCTAATCCTCTGAATCCATTCCTGTGGAGGTCCGTATAGTTTGTGTCCTTACAGATCTGATACAAATTCTTCACATGTTCTTCCACCAAATGGAAAAGAGTAAAATCATCCCACAAGAGCTTAGAAGCACATCAATAATACATCTGTTAATTGATTGATATATAGAACCATTATCATTGCACTTTGGTGAATAACAATGTGTGCTCTGATCCCTTTATCACACAGGAAGATCTCAGTGGCAGTGCACAAACTCCATAGAACAGGTGAGGTTATGCAATGTAGTTTTCAAAACTTTTTGTAGTAATATTATCTTTTAATGACTTTTGTCAGGGCAGCAATTTCCAACCTACTCTTATCAATTTTCAAGGCAACTTGTTCACATGACCTATGTTTTATTGTCATCTCCAATAGGACTAGGAGCCTGACCTCACCTACATTGAGATCAGGGATCTCTGGAACGATAGGAAACAAACCGAGTATCTTTGTAGCAAGAGGTGAGCACCTTCACACTAAAGAGATCTCCCTGTCTGAATAAACATAGTCATAAAACTTGCAACAACCATTGATAATTTTTTTATACCAGCCACAGGGAAAATATTTGCTAAAATCATTTAGAATCGGCAGTTTCCACCAGAAAGCAAGTGTGGATTACAAATGAATGTAAAATTGCTTAAATGGCGTTGACTACAAGACATACACAAGAAAACTTTGAAGAACAACATTGTAACCTGTACACAGATTTAATTGATTTAACAAAGACATTCAACTTGTACAGAGAGTCTATGGAAGATTGTGGCAAATATCGCTATCCAAAGAAATTTAAAACAAAAGTATACCAACAGTATGATGAAATGCATGCTAGAGTTCTCTCTCTCTCTCTCTTGATCTCCCTGCATGGGTATGCTACGTCACAACTTTCAGTATAATTTTGAGCTCAAGTGCTTATCCTTCGGCCGTGTGTCAGATTTCAACCAGCGTTTACTGTGTTCGCTCTTTTTAGCCTTTGCTGTCCCCAGCCAAAACCCACAAGGCAGCAGGTTGCTATTTTCTTTCAGGGCAGTGACCTGTAGACAACCTGCCCTCCCGGGCTGATAAGCGTCATCTGCCCAGCATGATAGAGTTCAGTACAATGGTAATCAAATGAAGTTAAACAAGAGTGTATGCTTGCAGTGTACATGAACCCCGTAAAGATTACTTACCATTTCCACAAGTCTGTCCTCACAGAGGAGATAAACATCAACTTTATTTACTTACTTATATTTTTCATGTCTCGTGGCACATAAGGCTTCAGTAAGCACTTTCTATGTGCTGTTGCAACCTTCAGTGCCTTTATACCACATCTGAGACACTACAGACAGTTCATCTTCATTTTGATCTTCCATCATTCATCTCCAATTTGTTCTTGGCCATCCTTTCTTTCATTGTCCTCTCTTGTGTCCATATGAGGGCTGTTTTGACTAGTATAACTTAATTAATTTGCATATCATGGCTGAGCCATTTCCTTATTTTTTATTTTATGTTGTTATTCATTGTTTTCTACCTAGTTATTTGAATAAGCTTATTGCTAGATATTCTTTCTGACCAGAATATTCTCATCATTCTGCGCAGGCCTAAGTGGTGGAAGGAAGACAGTCTCCCCCGCATCTACTATTGTCATTTTCCAAAACTTAACTGTAAAGTAGGACTGGTAAAATGATGCTTTTATAAAGTGAATTTGGTTTCTTCACTATAGACCCTTGATTTCCAGGTTGATTTAATCCTGACAAAGGTGGCTCTAATCTTATTCAAACAAGATTTAATATCTGCATGTTCCACTTTATTGAGTTACTTCTTCTTCACCTTTCGCCTCTAAGGAGGCATATATCCTCAACCAAGGTCTTGCAAGCTGTTTTACGCTTGGTTGGGGTATTGGCAGCTGAGTATTTTTACAGGGTGGGGTAGTTATTTCCACGCCAAACCTCCGCGTTGCCGTATAAGCCATGTGGTAGGTAATAGTGGTTGTATTCTTTACACCAAATTAGGTCCCAATGACCACACAGGCATCACATTTGCATTGTCCGTCGTCTTTTACTCTTTATCGGACAGGAGAGATCTGTAGTTGCATTTACTGAGATTCTCACCGTCTATATTGCGGTAAAATCTCATATCAGATATAACCTGCTGCCTTGTAGGTTGGCTGGGGACAGTCAAAGGCTGACGGAGAGCGAACCCAGTAAATGCTGGTTGAAATCGGACACGTCGCTGAAGGACAAGCACTAGAGCTCCAAATGGTATTGACGATTGTGACGTAAAACAAATGTTCTTGGCTAAGGCTGTTTACATATCACAATAAGAATGATAAAAATGGCCAAAAAATAACAATAGAGAGAGAGAGAGATATCAGATATGTATGTACCTACACTTCTACTTCTACCAGAGTAGCTCTCCCTCGATCCCTACCCACTTAGCCAGACACTAGTCTGTTACCAGGGCCACCCAGTGGAGGTGAGGTAAGGTCTTGGTCAGTGCCAGCTCACTGACCCTGGAACCAGGTTATATCCTTACATTATTGTGCCTACAGCCCCTGTTGAGTCATAGCACTGTCAATATATGTTCTATAGTTTCCAATGTCTGATTATCTATAAGTACTGGCTGTTGATTTGTATTGTTGATCACACATGTTTTTCCTTTCTTTACCTCAACACCAATGGTTCCTGCTATGTTGTTCCATTTAGTGCTTTTCTCCTGCCTGTGCTGGTATTTGTGCACCAAGATCTTCTAGCATAGTGAACAGGGTCCATCTTATACCTGTAGGTTTTTGCTCAACAGTGTTTGTTTAGGATCCAGTCAGTAGTGAGGTTAAACAGAAAGAAAGTAATCAGATACACATCTAATGGTAAGACAAAATCCTGGATATTGCTGTCAATATTTGGCAGATCTAGTTTCTTTAGAATTGATACCATTCTGTTGCAGTCACACATTTACTAAGATGGTCATGTAATCAAACTGCAAAAAATCATTTTTATTTGTGATGAGCTGCAAAAGAATGAAAGCTCCCATGGTGGCAAAAAAAATGTCTTCAAAGAAGCACTTAAAACTTCATTAAAAATCTTTGTCATAACTCTGACACAGGGAAAGGTACTGGATGGATCTGATGAAACAAGATATATCTGATTGGCGCATGTATCTTAGTAAAAGTGCAGTACATGCAAGGCATCCAAAAAAGATGCAGCAGAACAGCTGACACAGGTTAGAAAGCCTTTGAATCTTTCATCTGAATCAGCAATATCTTTTCAGCTCCACATCAGGTTTATCAGTTACCTAGACAAATTGAATACTATTTGTAATAAATAGATAAACATTGTGGTCTTCATCATCTGTATTGAAGAAACAGCGTTGGAAGTAACAACACATATGATGTTAGCATACCGGATATAAAAAATGTGATATGAAACAAAACTGAAATCAACACATTTCATCCTGTATTGAAACAAAGTTTATTTCCTGTAACTGAATTTAATAAATTTAACCGAACATATTAGGAAGGAATCAATTTATTTGTGGTTATAACTAATTCATAAAACTAGAGACTTTAAAATAAGTTCTCTGTTGTCTTAAACCATGACATTGAGGTTTTATTACTCACTATTTCAAAGTATTATCATCTTCACATTGAAGATTAGCTATACTTTACCTCCACATTAGTTCCTGTATCTTGATATGATGGTACACTCTGACAGACTTCTATTTGTCTATCTTTTGATGTTTCTCTTCTCATTTTATAGTGCAGACTCTTTCTTATCCATTTACCTATGTATGTCTTTAAACAAATTCCTTCTAGTATGGCTTTAAACAAATTTTCAACCAGTCACCAAATATGTAGGAGTTCAAATCCTAGGACATATAATTTCCCATTTCAAAAAGATAAAATGACTGTCTAACTTTCAGAGTTAGAAAACAATTTAGATTCATGGTTGGAACTACTGTAAAAGTACTCTAAAGCTGGCATTGAAGGGAATGAGCACTTATAGGAGCATTCAAAGTGTAGAGACACTAATTATAATCCATTTTCCAGGTTTTTCTTGCTAAACATTAAAAACATTTTTCGAAACATAGAAAATTTTCAAAAATATTTATCTTTTATGAGCAATTTTCCAGGATTACTTTATTTGTTTTCAGTAGTCATTTTAGTGCATTATAATAAAAACGATGTTATTTGTTAAGAAGTGTATGCTAATGGCAAAAAAGACATTAAGTCTGCAAGACTATAAAGCTTTTGTTTTATTTATAACAATAATTTATATTTGCTACTTTGGAATTTGTTTCACCTTAATTTAGTTGTTCTCAACCTTGACTATAAAACTTAGTCCTTCCAGTATTTTTTTTTTTTTAATTCATATTGCCATCATTATATAAAACCTCCTCATTTATATAATTATATATATATATATAATTTAATTAGTTCAACAGTTTTGCAAAATTGTATAAATATTTTTAGGTTTAGTTGTCTGCAACTGAAAATAGGTAGATGACTTAACAGAAAGAGTTTAAAGTTTCTATTTTGATGAAGAAATGTTAAAAACAACTGTTTTACTAATCAATGATTTAATCAATCAAGTGTCATGTATGCCTGCATAGGCAATCATGTCTTTCCACAATTCTCTCCCTCTGGTGCAGTTAATCAGTTCTGATGTCAATCTTTTGTCAAACCATGATGTCCGACCATCCAACATATTCTCCCTCTGCCTTCACTAATCTTACCTTTCCTGTTTTTTACCCATTGTCAAGAAATGTTTCAAACCTCCTCTTTACATTATATCAATGATTACATTCTCATAAAAACGGTAGTGTAAGTTATTAATAGAGGATAAAACACACAAATTGGAAATAATTCAGAGAATATTAGTATAGTTCCTATTCAATGATTAAATGCAAATTTGGAACATTCAATTTTGTGAAAATCAGTGCCTGATGACAAGGATAAAAAAAAGTAAGGCATCTTCTATCAAGCTTGTTTTAAATGTGACTATGTAGGACTGTTAACCAAGCTAGCAACCCAATTCTGCTCAACAGTTTTCAACAGAAATAGCTGAAAGACCATGTGATGTGTATTGTCACAGGTTTTACTGTAACATTTTATTCTTGTTTCTTCTTTTTCTAATTATGTTTTTCCTCACAGTAAGGATAAGAAGAAATGTAAAAAACGTGCGCATTATACTGCCTCTGTTATTTCTGTGGTCCATTTTTTGGGTGGACAACTTATTGCCTTTTATCTATATCTGAGTAGCATTGCCCTTTGAGGTGCACTGTTTGTTGGTAATTTGCTTATGTGGTCAAATCATTTAATATGTTGTTTCTTGATGAAGTTCAGTAGCCTACTGATGTTGTCCCCACTTTTTTCAGTTTATTAATTTCTAAACTAGTCTTTCTGAATACTCCTAGAACTCTGTGGAGACATTTAATCTATGTCATGACTTCTTCTGTGAATGCTCCATATCAACTACTTGTTAACCAATCTGTGTGATTTGTATGTGATCTGAGCCTAAGAGCGATTGCACGTTGTGCCAGTTATGCACCTACAAATAGGTCAGCACATCCAATTTCTGCGATGCTTTTATTTACTAGGGTAGCTTCCTAGGTCCTACATCAGTCACCTCTTACGACATGCCTTGTAGGTAGCAGTGGTACTATTCTTTGCTTTCCTTGCGGGCCCCGGCATCACACGGGCATATGTCATCACTAGTTTTCTTCTGCCATTTTATGTCAACGTCCAGTTTTGGCACTGATAGCATAATATTGGTAATACCATTACCCCAAAATGTTTCTGGCAGAGCTGGGAACTTCATTTGTACTATTATTGTTCTTAAAGTAAGAAAACTGATTAGCAAGAATTAATGAAGTAATTTTGTTGAAAGTGAGTAATAAAGTACTTAATGAAGAAGTATGATATTTTATATTTCCTTTTTGTTTATCCATAAAAAAACATCATTATTTTGATCTCACTTGCAAATAGTAACTTTCAAATACACATTGACCATTGATTTAAAAAAACAGTGTTATTGTTGAGGAAGAAAAACTATGACAATTTCTATATAACAAGTAATTTGTATAACAGAAATAAGAAGGATTTATCAATTGGATGGTAACTTTATCAGGTTAAATTTTCACAACAGCCATCACTATCATAATTCGTAATGCTTTGATGCAAAATTCCTGCATAGGACCAAATTCAATTGTGGCCCTACGCTTCTATTGAATGTAAGAAAGAAGAATGATTGATTTTATTACCTACTTTTTCTCAATTGCTTCTGTGCCATCCAGTGATTGAAAGTTTGTTCAGAGCTGGAGAGAACTGTGCATTATTTAATAAATTGCTGCTCTTCTGGTCAGATTCCAGACTAGTTTTTTGTCCATTACAAACTGTCTAAAATAATCTTAACAGCAAACATTGGATCTTTCTTAAGTATAATTCACTTGTTCTTTTCTTACAATTCTTGCAACAAACGTTAGTCTACTCCGCGATATTTTAATACATTTATAACATAAGAAAAACTAATATAATATACTTATCTTAACATTTGTAAAGATTTTTTAAAAAAGGAAACCAAAATAAGTTCTAAAAGAAAATTAAACAAATCACATATGGCTTCTGGTATCTGTAAATTAAAAATAATAAATAAATAATTAAAGTATACACAGTAGCAGGGGTAAAGTAGTACAGGGTACATTATTGAACACAAAGACAAAACAACATTACATATATTGATGATAGATTGAACAAACTCACAAATGAATATCAAGTTACTGATGGAGTTACATATTTTAAACAAATGTAATATTAAAGAAATGTGATTTTTGAAAAATAAATAAATGTTGGTTGGACTATTGCACATCTTCGGCTTGCTTGTTTGAATGTAACATACATTTTATTTGTTATATCTAGATATAGGACCTTTCATCCCATTATTTTTCTAATTAACCCACCAGATGAACATGTAATCCAATGTACACTGCATTAGCTAGTAGACTGGTTTTGTATCATCTTAAAACATACCATTAGATAGTAGACTGGCTTTGTTTGATCTTAAAACATACCATTAGCTAGTAAACTGGTTTTGTTTTATCTTAAAACATACCATTAGCTAGTAGACTGGTTTTGTATCATCTTAAAACATACCATTAGCTAGTAGACTGGTTTTGTATCATCTTAAAACATACCATTAGCTAGTAGACTGGTTTTGTATGATCTTAAAACACACCAAGAGCCAGTGTATTGGCTCAGAAGGGTGGAAAGGTTTATAAAGTTAATGAATGAAACATTTTTTCTGTATATAATGTGAGAGTAGCATTAAGTACAAAGATAGATTGACAGTACGGTGGGGGATATGAACCTCTAAAACCACAAAATCCTATTTCTACGACCTTCTACCCAGTTATCTTTTGGTTAGAAGTGTTCAGTGTTAGGGACTAGAAACCTATAATGGTAAAGCTATACTATTAGAGGCTTTGCATGGGCATTATTGTTTATTATACTCATATATTATATGGAACCCTTTTTCATACCTTGAGGTATTTGAGGAACATGATGTTAGGCCCATATCTTGTTTGACTGTCGGTGAATGATAGGTGATGTGGTCAAAATCACGCTGGTGCCCTTTAATTACGAATGTTTTTTCCTGGTACCCAATTGAGGATGGGCTGACCTGAGAGATGCTATGATCAGAAAATTATTCCATGCCTACTGTGGAATTGAAATTGGACCACATGACTAACTCAAGTTCACCAATAGCTAAGCTACTCTGACTTTCATATTTTGTACTCATAATAAAATAAGTAACCTGGTACACACTCTTTTAACCCAAAAGCAAGTCTCTTATTGGTTATATCAAAGTGTGTTGGCCACAATTATAGATTACCACTTGATTTGGACTGTATAGGTAACTATTTAGTTTACAGTTTTACCACTAAGCTTACCATTGAAACCATTTATTCTGTACCTCTCTACATGTAGTTATATTATTTTACATTAAAAAGACTTATGTCATTCTCCATATTATATTATTAAATTTAGATTCTATATAGTAACTGTAACCTATATCACTCTTCTTCGTAGTGTTGCACAAGGAGATTAGTATTCTGTCTTATGGATATATTATTATTTTCATAAAATTATTAACATAAATATCATTTTTATGTACAAAAGCACAGCCATTATGATGAGATAATTCACAATAATGCTTACATACATGTTTATGATATTATACGCAATCATTTTTCAAATAAGTGCTGGCAAAACTGTGCAGGAAAGAGAATTGTAGTTGCTAATGTAAATAAAAGAATTGCAACATTTCAGAAAAAAATAGTTAATTTCGAAAAATGACGGAAAAACAAAATCATTTGAAATAATGGTTACATACACAATATATGATTAATACACTTACAATACAAGATCATTTATTAATGTACATATTTAATTTGTGTAATGTGCATTGCCGACAGAATCTCAGTACAGTAACATCCTCAATTTAATAGACCCAGATGAAACAGATTTATTTTTAGTAGACCGAATAAATGGTAAAGTATAACAACATTTTCTTAACCCTTTTCAGACCTTAGGGTATGAAGTGCTTGTCGCTTCATATTTCTTGGCCATAGTGTGCAGGAGGTACGTATACCAATTCCTTCCCTCACATGTGGAAAATAGAATGTGGGAAAACTGTATTCCCCAATATACGAAAACAGGATCTTCACACTCATTTTTTTAACTGAGAAGATTTACAAACCTTATTAATTAAGCTTATTGAAGTTGATCATGATTGTTTAAATCTACAACTGTTAATCTTGGTGGTATCCCCTGTATATGGTTACTATGTGAATGCTTTACTGAAATAAAAGTTTAATCTTCTATTGGTGTGGCATGTCCTTTTCAAACATAGATGGCTTGCAGTCCAGATCTTTTGTCTAGAGCTTAAAGGTTCCTTAATGCTATGTGAGAGGTAATGTTTTATTGAAGAAGATAGTAAGTTAAATTTTGTAATTGGCTACTTTATAGCATAAAAGCATCTTTTCATCATCTAGTGCCATGCCAACTGGCCTAGAAGACCATATATCTCCTCAAAAACCTATTCTGAGCACTGACTATCAGTTAAAATGTTGATTTCTCTCTCTCTCTCTCTCTCTCGATCAACGCTTAGACTGATTTACCAGATTTCTTCATAAATTCTGCTGTTGTTTTTAGGGACTCTGTTCCTCCGTACAGCTTCTCATTTAGCTCGGTATTTTCCGGCCAGGTTTCTTTTCTCAGGCCTGCTAGCAGTGGGCAGTCTTGCAGTAGGTGCTCTGCTGCCATGCCTGCCTTTTTGCAGTGGCACAGGCTAGTTGTGCCAATTTTAAATTTGTTGTAAAGGTGGGACCAGAGTCTGTTATGGCCGGTACAGAGGCGGAATATGACAACCTGTTTGCTACAGGACAGACCATAGTACCCATCTTTGGCACTGTGTTGAGGGTGGTCAATGTTGATTTTTTAGGCTGTCTAGAATTTTCTCTCTGATGTCCTCAGCTAGTCTCTCTGATGTCCTCAGCTAGTCACTCTGATGTCCTCAGCTAGTCTCTCTGATGTCCTCAGCTGATTGAGGATAATAATAGAAACTAATTTAAACAAATTTGTATCCACAAAAATGTAAAACAAAATGATAAAAAGATGCTAGAAGCCTACTTCAAACATGATAAAAAATCAATTGTTACTTCTTCTGTTCCTCTAACCCTGTTTTGCCTCACAGTCAGGATAAGAAGAGATTTATAGCACAGGCTCTTGTGTGCACTTCATACATGGTGTCTTTCACTGCCTCTGTTATTTCTGTTCCACTTTTTGCATGGACAACATTTTGCTTGTATCACTGTATCTGAGAAGCATTGCCTTTTTAGGCTGTCTGTTGGTAATCTCTTTATGTGGTTGAAATATTTAATTTGTTATTTCATGATAAAATTAAGTATTGATATTGTACCTACTTTTTCCTGATGTCTTCATTTCTAAACTGGTCTCTTTAATGTCTCTAAAATAATTTATACTGTTACATTTTAATAAAAATAAGTAAGACTCTACCTGAGTAAGAGTTTCTGCAACTCTAGGCATAACAACACACGCCTAAAGTTGTTGGAATTTTCTGGGTCGAAAGCTCAGGTTTCCTGCTCTTAACAGGAAAAATAGAGTAAAAACTCATAATTCCTTAAAATTCGAAGAAGATCGAAATAAGTTGCCATGATAATATATGAAGTCAGTGTGAGCTTACGTTAAAAAAAACTTATTAAAAATTATAACACCTGTTTTACAATAAAATGATACAGAAGAAAATAGCAATGATTCACTTCATCTTCAAGTAATGTAATTTATCATAAATATATGTTTACATAAAAACATGTTCAGACACTTTGACTATGCATCGGTGGGAGATCGCTCTGAACAGCAAAGATATACTGTAGGTTTTAGAAATAGACATTAAACTGAATGGTGAAAATAATAACAAAGAACAAACAATGTATTATATTTCACATAAGTAATATATGACTTCATATTTCTAAAACATTATTGCACAAAACTGTAGCTAGTACATAAACATTTTGGTGGCATTTATTTGAAAACTTCAACGTATATTTTTCAGTCAATATGAACACTTAAGTAGTAGAAGAGGTGTGAGTAACATTAGAGCTGGCTAATATCCTACCTACTCACAAAATAAATCTTGTCTGTTTGTCAAATTTTAATAATGTCGTTGATAATGTGGTAGATTAGTATTAAAACTATATTGCAAGATTGAGCCAACAAAACACAAAGGAAGAGAGTTTTATAAAATACAAGAGTGAGTTTTTGTCTGTTGTGCGTTATAAAACTACATTACTTTGTGTTATGATCTCTAACTCTAGAAAATCATAACAACTTTCATGTATTCTTCTTCTTCTGAGTTCTCATTAGATTGGGATTTCGGATTCTCTAATAAAGGCAGCCGTCTGCCTCAGATTATCAGCCACACCATACAGTTTGTCTTGGACGCTAGTGTAAGTGGGCCACCTCTTTTTCTCAAGTCTGCATACTGGGGGCAGTTCTGTAGGATATAATTCCTATGATTTCTGCTTCCCGTTTGTGCCGACCTCTTCCAGCAGTAAGTTTTGGCCACCCTCGTGATGGTAGGTCTGACATTCTTACTGCGTGGCTAAATCTCCGAGGCAAATTTTTCGACCATAAAATCTGTTATCCCATTCCTCATTGTGAGGGGTCGTTGCACCATGTTATGCACCTTATGGCCTGGTGCATCCGTTTTCTGCAAGCATTTGTTTCTGGTTAGCATTCCCTAACTTTCATGTATTCAAAGATCTCTATTTTAAGATACATGTCAACAAGGAAAAAAAAAATCTAGTATTGAAAATAATAAAGTAAGTATTTTCTTCAGGAGATGAGCATGAATACAAAAGCTGGTATATTTGAAGAACAGGTAACTACAATGATAATATTTATACTTTACAAAACAAAACAAATATTTGTCAGGATTACCTTAGTTTAGTATTTTTCATTCCTCATATGTGCTACTCCTTGATGTGATGAAACGACTTACATATTTTAATTATCCACTGAGCTATATTATTCTGGGCCTTGTGCATCTGGTTGGACCAAACAGGTCAGGGATGAAAGATCAGACAAAGTGAGAATACCTTCCTCTAGATTTAGTGGGTTTGGTTAGTATTAACATCCCAGACTTGAACAAATAATATTGTTACAGAAACTACAACACCAATTGATCCAAATCCAGAAGAATCTTTTGCAGCTGAAACCCATGATGCGCATGAGGAAAGCCAGCTAATGGAAGCCAGGTTGTCAACATATTTTCTTTTGATGAAGACTAGTCCAAGAATTGCAACATGGAATGTGGAGACACTCTATGAAATAGGCAGATCAGTAAAAGTGATCAGAGAAATATGATGAGAGAATATAAATCTCGTAGAACTTGAAGCAACTCGATAGAATGGAACAGGGCAAAACATACTTGGCACCAGAGTAAAGAATCAAGTTCAAGATATGAAGGCAAAGAAAATGCACATATAGAGCCTTTATGATGAATTCAGAAACAATTAAGACACTTATTGAAACAAACATCATCTAGAATTTGAATGAATTCATTCAAAGGGTAGATTTGCAACCATTATTCAATGCCATGTCCCAGCAAATAATGTAGATGAAGCTACAAAACTAGACTCAAAAGAATGCTGAACAGTGCACAAAGATCAGACAGTAAGATAGTCATAGGAGATGTAAATGCACAGATCAGAACAGAAAAATGCAACTATGAATTGATTATTGAATAAAATAGAAATGGAAACATGTACTGATAACAAAAACAGGAATGAGGAATGAAACAGGACAGAAATCAACAGAGCTGGAGGTTATAGAGAGAAAATGATAGTAGATTGAACACACCCTCAGGAAACAGCTGCAAAATATAATCATTAATCCACTTTGCTTAAATCCACCATAGTAAAAGAGTAATGGGTAGGCCAAAGAATACCTGGTGAAGAACAGTAGACATTATAGTCAGAGAAGTTGAAGCCTCATAGGTAGCGTTTAACAAGGTGGTTAGAATATAATTTAGTGATAAGTGACAGTTGTAGCCATATGTTTCCCTGGAAAAGGAAGGTTTCAAAGTAGTAATCTTATTCATTAGAAACATTCTTATTTTTTTTAAATACCTAAAAAAAACTTCTCTAAATCATACACCCTGAAGTGGAAAATAATTTGCAACAGAAATGTCAATAAAAAATTGGAGCTATTTATTTTATTTTCTCATTTAGTGCTGACAAACACTGAACAATTTATGTTGCTTCTTTTGTACGGAGGATGTCCCTACAGACTGAACTATCAACATGCTTCTCTGTAACAGATTACACAAGAATACTCAATTTACGACAGTGTTATAAACTATCAGGTTTTTAAAAATGAGGAAATAGATTTTGTCTTTTACAAAAATGAAGACAGAAATCTCAGTCGTGTCATATTAAATTTGATGATTGCAAGTTATCCTGAAACCATCAACTTGAATTGTTTACAACAAATTTTCAACACAAATGTATATCATATGCAGGATACAATATTTTATGGCTCTTTGATAGAAGTTTGATGCCCTAAAAGATTAGAAGACATTGTTTTATTGTGGCATCAAATTACTCCATTGTCTAGTCTTGGAGTTTGTGCCACTCTGCTATTTGTTTTCTTGGACAGTTGATGACCTCACTCCAATGACTAGCCTCCTGTCCTTCACATTTGGTGCCAATCTCTAGGCGTCCAACCACTTCATTCTTTGTCATACGATCCCAGTCCAATACAAGCAGCTCAAGGGAAATATTCTGCAATGAAAAATAAAAGTGAATAACCCAACAAGCAAAACATATCTACATACTTCTTAAAATGAGAAATCACATTAACCAAATTGATAACCATATTTTGATGAGGTGATGATACATAAGCATGGCAAAGAGTATTATTTTTATCAAGGTAGAGAAAATAGAAAATGTGATATGAACAGTTTTTAATAGTTCGGTTCGTTGCTAACAAGAGATAGAAATAGAATGAAGGAAACGAAAAGAAGTACAAACATAGCCTTTAAAAATTGAAACAACTAAAAACAGCACAGGGTGGAATTGATAGGAAAGCAATGATCAGAATACTAAGAGCATGTATGCTCCCAGAGGCAACGTATAGGTTTGAAACATGGACATGTAAAAAGACAGTGAAAAAGCATAGATGTGATTTTTTATATAAGTGTTACAGAAGAGTAAGCAGTATGTGATGTAAAGAAGAGAACAAAAAAATATATATCCAGAAGAAACTCAAGATGAAAGAAAACTGGCTGATGCTAAAAATAAAAACATTGACGAATTTTGAACATATAAAAAAGACACGAAGGGTTGGAGAAGACCATTATGGGAAAACAAAGGTGAGCAGAGGAAGACCAGAGAGATGATAAATTTAGGATGTAACCAATGATTTGTGCATGACGGCTGCAGAGGCGGAATAGCTGGCATATGAGGGAGAGAAATTCTTATCAACTTCATGACAAACTATTGGATGATGATGATTACATATCTAAAGGTGTAGGCACCTCCTTCTGTATCAGTCTCTCCCACAATTGTTACACTTATGTCCATACGTTTATGTCTATCGGCTGAAGACTAAAAGTCTATCTCCTACACATGATAAAAACGAATTTATTTAACTGCAGCATTGATATATTCATATGTCTCTCTGTTTTAGCACATATCAATAGAACAAACTCATTTGCACAGACCTGAAGTCCCTCATTGTAAGGAACATCAAATAAAAATGACTCGTTGAAAACTGGGTTCAGAGTTCTTTTTTTGACATGCGTTTTCTTCTTGGCAATCCTTTGTCCATTGTACAGCAGATAGATCTTCACATAGGGATCTGTAATGTAAAGAGTTCATGTATTTTGTAGCGAAACACGTAAGAACAAAGTACTTTGTACATAATTAAATTAACTAAGGTTTCCTGTTGGTTCTAAGATCCTGTTTTCAATTGAACAATTTGTACTTATAATATATTATGTAGAAGACAGTGTGCAGAACTTAGCATCGCTACTGGCAACCTAATATGAGTGTAATTATGTCTTAGCTATAGGCCTTCTTATTGAAAAAAAATCGTGACATATCCTTTACAGGTCGTAGCCATCAGCGACAGTAAACGAGTCGTTGATTTTCTAGGCACCACATATACGTTCAGTAGTTTGCTGTTGCTTTCTGAACGGTGAGGTCTATTTTTACCTTTCGTAAAAATCCCATGGAAACGAATTTTGAACCGGGGTTTGAACCAGGTAAGCTTAATGATCGAGCTCACTATCGCGCTACATACGCTCACCAGGCCTTCTTATTACTATATCAAATTATTGTACTGTCTTCAGTTTTTTTTATTAACACCATCCTCCTCACTTTACCAAGCATCCCGTTCTGTTATATTAGTTTCTCCGCTAACCAACTTTATATACCTAGTTATGTATAAGAAGCAGACATGTTATCCCCCCTTCTTGTTGTCTGGTGTTCTCAGCATGTGAACCATTGTTCCATCTCACCGAATTGAATGAACTTGTAGGGATTTGCTTTACTACGTCGCAATATTTTATGAGAGTGAAATATGCCAATCCCTTTAAAAACTGGATATTTGTATGAGGTAGTTATGTATATTTGCTTTACCGCAGTCATCGGAGATACTAGGGCAACTCCTGCGACGCTGTTGCTTAGTTTCAGGCTTTGATGATGTATACTGTATCGACATTGCTATTCTCTAGCGCTAATCTGAGTGGGGGGAAAATGTTTGGGTGGGTTATATCAGCTCCTGCTATATGAAACCCAACAATCCTAAATATCATCAACATCCCTTACTGCCAATGCACATGAAGCTGTCATTCCAGCCTCAAGCAACCTCACCCCCACCACACTTCCCAAGGATCAAGACTACTTGAGACTAACACAATGTTATCATTCCATTATCGATATTTTTTAAGTACTATTTCATCTCCAGTAATAAACACATTAACCTTTAAGTTGATAAATATCGTGACACATCTCAAATGACGTAAACTCTGACCTGAAAGTCCGGTGACATCCATTTTAGGTAGATTTCTGGCCTTGAGAATAACCACACCTAATCTGTTGGCAGCTGGTTGGTAGCAAAGGGAGACAAGTAGCTCTCCGCGTCCTTGGTTACGAAACTGTTAGGACACAAATATCGAATTCAGTATATTCACATAATGTGGTACGGTCGATTTATATCTGTTTTTAATTGCACATATGCCGTTAGAGTTTATTTTTATTGTGGCATGTTCGACAGTTTTGGGAAGTTTTTGTTTTGTAATTATTCCAGAATATATCGATATCTGTGTGCTCTAAGATTGGTTGATTGATTGATTGATTGGACCATCATCATTGCACTTCGGTGAGTAAACATGTGTGATACGATCTCTTTCTTAAACAGGAAGATCTCAGCTGCAGCGCACGAACTCCGTAGCATCGGCGTGGGTCCCAGATGTAATTTTGAAGATGGTGAAGATATTTTTGTATGAATTTTATTTTAGATATTTTCTAATGAATTTTACTCGGGCTTTTTCCAGCATGCTCTTCTCGATTTTGAACTGCATGGGGTTCTTTTACGTGCAGAAATTGAACACGGTAGCTAAGTTTTCTCGTCTGTCTCCGATAGGACTAGGAACTCGATCTCACCTACACTGAGATCAGGATCTCTGGAAAAATATCCAGATGGCTCCACGAGGGAGAGAACCTGGTACCTTTGGCACTAGACGAGCACTTAACCTCTAGATGTCACATAGACACCTAACATACTGAAAGGTAATCAACCTGCTATACCACGAGTCTGGATCAGTTCAAATATGCACTATACTGTTATCAAGCCGACTTATTTCATTTTAGGGTGGTTATACCACAACTTGTATTGTCCCAAACTCTAGAAACAATAATAGTAGGAAAGGTTGTGACTTAAAAGTTGGTAATGCTTACTGCCTAATCGGGTCTTATCAAGATTACTTCACGTTTTTTTCAATAATTATATCTTGCATGTGAACCACGTGAAAAAGAACAATTGTTTCGTTGAACATGTGTTGCGAACCAGTTATACGAAGATACGTGGTATAGTGTTGTTTTACATATATTAAGGACAATAGCATTTGTTCGACAATAGTAATTGAAAAGATGGAATAATTTTGAATATCATTGATAACATTCAGGAAAGAAGTTATCGAAACACGTAAAAACAAAAGTACTGTAGCTTTACAAAATACAAAAATAATAACGATACACAGCAGCGTTTCGACCAAAAGACCTTTATCGAGCAAATGATACAACAGAAGTGAATTTCTTCACTTCTTACACTGCACAGAACATACAGAATTAGACAATAATTCCTAACGGCCAAAAAAATGAAAATCTGTGACTAAAATATATGATTATGCAAGAAGTTATTGATCAAGACGAATATTGATAAAATATATGAAAGATGGCTTGAACTTGGTAGTATAGTAGTGGCAGAATATTATTAACTAATAATACTGTAAGATTTAAAGAAAAACTCAAGTATATTCTACATTTCGTGTCTTGTTATTATTGTGAAAACTGTATTATGTACTTGATTATATTATCAATCATCTTTAGTGATGAATGTCATTACTCGTTATTTAACAATGCATATGTAATGGAAACAAACAGCAACATTATCAACTTAACAACTTAAAACACTAGTAACATTTGTAAAGCACGTAACAAGGAGAGGTCGCGTACAAACTCGACCTGAACGTACACTTGACGTCCAAGTTTAAGGGAGAAACTATAACGAGAAAACGACTTGACTTCTGTGTCATTATTGGCAGGGCTTCTCAACCAGGAACCCCTAAAGTGAACCCGCGTGTAATCGATATTGGCTTCACGAGAGATCACCTAATCATATGTAATTTTAACGGGTGTAAAGACGATGAATTGCCTTCATTGCACTGGGTTTTACCACATATGGCTCGGTCATACTTCTCTCAGAAATGATACATCTCCGGCCAAGAGTATTGCACAAAGCACGAAATCCGTAGCTCCGACAAGAATTATAGGTTTCTCCGAAAAAATGCACAAGTGAACAGAACGGTGCGGTCCGGATTCGAACTCAGGACCTTCGGAACGCAAGGCAACGGTCACTTAACCACAGCGACTCCCAGATAAATAATGGCGTATATTCAGTGTCTGATCTCTGTTCAACGTTTTCTTTGTTCGCTAGATTTATGCTTTCATTTTTGATAAGAAACACAGAAAACACACACAAACACGTACACATATACACACAAAGTAACGGAACAAGCTCATTACACATTTTCAGCCTTTGACTGACAAGGTGCTTCATTTCAATATATTCAAATTGGCATTAGAAAGTTTTCGTAGAACATAAAGGCCTCTCATTGACCGACACATTCAAATAACTTTAGTCTTAATAAAACATGATTCCCTAGGGAAACTACCCTAGTAAATAAAAATCGTTGCAGAAATCGGATGTGCTGGCATACTTATAGGCGCATAACTGGCACAACGTACAATCGCTCTAAGGCTTGGATCACATGCAAATCACAAAGAGTGGTTAAATGTGGTCGATATGGAGTGTTCGAAGGAGGAAAAGAATAAACCTGGTCCGTAATGGCGGTATTTTAAAAAAAAATGGGATTGGTTAGGGAAGTGGGACGACATTTATTGGCTTGTGTTACAACATACAATTAATCAGTCACAGTCAAAACAATACAGATCTTTTGATTTATGCAATATGTTTTTTAACATGCAAATGATGCTATTGTTCAAGTTTAGCTTTATACAAGAGTTTTGACCACTTTAATAGTACTCACATTTTAATTGGACGCGGAAGACAAATTTCAGTAACTAAAATATTTTTGTTACATTATGCGGCACAATTGATTTTATCTATCTATTCTCTAATCCTGTTTGCCTCTCAGCGTCAGGTCGAAAAATGAGACACCTGGAGCGAACCTCTCTATGCACATTGTCTTTCTTTCTCTTCTCCAATCCTGATTTGCTTCACAGCTTCAGGGTAAGAAGAGTTTTCTAGCACGGGTTTTTGTGTGTGCTTCATAAATAGTGTTTTTCGTCGCCTCTGTTATCTTTGAGGTCTACCTTTTGCGTGTCCGACCTTTTGCTTTGCATCCACTGTATCGGAACAACATTGCTCTCTGTGGTATACTGTCTATTCGTAATCTGTTTTTGTGGCCCAACCAATTTAATTTGTTGCTTCTTGATAAAATTCAGTACTGATGTTGTACCCACTTTTTTTCCTGATGTTTTCATTTCTAAGCCGGTCTCTTCTTGTTACTCCCAGCATTCTTCGTAGACACTTCATCTATGTTGTGACTAGTTTTCTCCTGTCATTGTCCAGGTTTGGCACTGGTAGCATAATGTTAGGAGAAATATTGTGTTGAACAATGCTCTTTTTGTGTTCATGGTGTCCTGTTTGTATTTTAAAATTGGCGCCATTTGTCCTAGTGTTTGATTTGCTTAATTACATCTATGTTGAATTTCGTCAGTTATTCTTCGGTTTGTTGTAAAGATGCTTCCTAGGTGTGTAAAGTCTTTGACTTGTTTTAATGGGCGTTTGTCGATGGAGATATTGGTGGTGTTTTCCTCTCTAGCGAATGTCATTACTTCATGATTGGTTAAACACGTAAAAACAAAGTACTGTATTTTTACAAAGTAAAAAACAATATACAGCAGTGACAAAGTAGCAATAACTATATAGAAACAATATATGTAGCTTTGTAAAACTACAGAACTGTGTACGTGTTTCGCCATTGCTACATAGTTTTGCTACAGTCTTCCCGTATATCGATCCACATGGTAGTTCCTGGTAGATGAGCTAGGTGACGGCTAAAACGAAGGTGACAATACGGCATTAGAAAGTCGTTAACACGACCACAAAGGAAGGAGGAGAACTGGCCAGTGATAGAGAGTTCTTGAAACCAGCTGTGATAAGAGCGACATTCTACAAAGTCAATATGGCAACATGAAGAGAGGGATAACATACTACAGTCATTCTATGACAGTTTCTCTCATGATGTTGACTTCGTCATCGGGATACTGCACTGAGACAGAAAACTGTAACATGAGCCAGTAGGGACCGGAAGTCTGGAAAAAATGCGATGTACAAATAACCAGCGTGCTAACTGAACTATCAGCATGCTTATCTCTTGCAATCTTCTAAAGTAAGACTTAGCATTTATGAAGTTTTTCTGTAGTACGATGACCTCTGTTTTATTAACTCTTAATATACGCATACTGAAATCATGTTGTAACGTTCTGTTTTTTAGAAGCAAATTTGTAATGGAGGGACCTCTAACAAAATATATGATACTGTTCTAAATGTCTGTGGAACGGATTAGCGAGTTGCATACGTGTTCGCCTGTCGACTCCGGAACAACAGGGTTGTGGATTCAATCCCTCACTTGATGTTCCACAAAGTGTGGAAAGGAATTGGCTCTCATAATCCTGCACAATAGGGCATAGAAATGTGAAGTGAATTAATATCCTGGTGTCTGAAAAGGGCTACGAGAAATAATATTTTTAATGCATTTCTGTTTAATGTTAACAAAAGAGCCTTTTCTTCATATATATCAGAATGTGCAGAGGTGGAAGATATATTTTATAAAGTCACTTTCTACATTCAACAAAGAATTATACACAAGTGGATGTTATGAATAACTGAGAAAAATATTTCATATTGTAGTACATGAGGTGGCTTGTCGGAAAAATACTACTGCCAGATAGGTTTGTCTGGTGTCTTGCCGTATTGTAGGAATTAACTAACTAAATGACCAACCGACCGACCGACTAACTAACTAACTGACCGACAGACCGACTAACTAACTAACTGACCGACATACCCACTAACTAACTAACTAACTAACTAACTACTAACTAACTAACTAACTAACTAACTAACTAACTGACCAACCGACCAACCGACCGACTAACTAACTAACTGACCGACAGACCGACTAACTAACTAACGAACTGACCGACAAACTAACTAACCGACCGACAAACCGACTAACTAACCGACAGACAGACCGACTAACTAACTAACTGACTGACCGACCGACCGACTAACTAACTAAGTGACCGACAGACCGACTAACTAACTAACCGACCGACCGACCGACAGACCGACTAACTAACTAACTGACCAACCAACCGACCGACCGACTAACTGTGTTCATACAACCCGTTGCAAAACCATAAGGATTAATGAATCACGGTCTGCGGTTAAATCCGACGTGTCTCATCAAAATGAGGTTTTACTGGATATGAAAAAGAAATAAGTGAAACGAACTGGCACCGACGGATTACACTTGTCTCGTGTGAGATCATTCAGGAAGTGACAACCAATTAGATGTTCTGAAGTAAAAAGCACTGTCTGCTTGTACGGGTTAATCAGTCTGATAGGCTAGACGCGCTATGAGTAAATAAAACTGTGTTAGTATGACGACAGCTCGCTACATCTACTAAAAAACTTCGTTACTTATTTTCTGATGGTCAGGAAGGAGATGTTTTGAGAAAGTATAGTGCTTCTGCGTGCAAATCCATTAGGTCACGATATCTTGCAGCCTAATGACATTTTGTTAAAGCCTTTTCTCTGTTTTATTTCTCATACACTCTCGTTTTGTTTTAACTCTCATACACTCTCGTTTTGTTTTAACTCTCATACACTCTCGTTTTGTTTTAACTCTCATAGGCTATCGCTTTGTTTTAGCTATCATACACTCTCACTTTGTTTTAACTCTCATAAACTCTCACTTTGTTTTAACTCTCTTAACTCTCGCTTTGTTTTAACTCGCATATACTCTCGCTTTGTTTTAACTTTCATACACTCTCGTTTTGTTATAACTCTCACACACTCCCACTATGTTTTTACTCACATACTCTCACTATGTTTTATCTTTCACACACTCTCACTATGTTTTTTCTCACACACTCTCATTATGTTTTATCTTTCACACTATTGTTTCATTTAAACGCTTAATACACAGCATGTGTTTAAACTTTATCTTTCTCCAATTTGCTTCAATTCTCACAATTCTTCTTTTTCTAACGTTCCCTCATTGTTTCAGCGCAAGCTATCCTTTTCTTTAGTTCTCGCATTTTATTGATAACACAAGAAGAGCTCGCTTAGCTGAGAATCGTCGTGCCGTTGAGGTGCAGAGAAAGCGAGCTGCGTGAAAAGACAAAACACACAACTCTCACATGTCTAACCTTGAGCATGTATACCTCACCTGTGGTAGGGGATTGTTTTCGAGGACTGGATTCTACAATCACCTCCACACACACCAGAGAGGTGCATCAACACACGTCTGTGACTGTTGTCATCATCGTTTGCGGTGAACGACTGTTATTATGTGTAGTAAAAACCATTACGTTTTAATTTGTTTGTATCTAGCCCTTTCACTGCTACATACTTTCCGAAGATGGAGCTAAAAATAGCTACTCTTTGTTTCTAAGTCACAAACGTGATTGTACGTCTATATCAGTGACAATAGAAATGTATAACGTGTTAACACATCTTTAGCCCACAGAGAAGAGATAATAACAGACGTGTTAATGCGTCTCTAGCAGTGAATGGGAAAAACGTCCATACACGTCCTTAACAGCTAAAGGGCTAGACACATTTTTTCTGCAAGCAATGCAACTTTGCATCGATCACACACGAAGAATCCCATTGGTAAAATAAACGATGGTGCAAGTGGCTGCCATATTTTACATATAATATGAGGTTATAGAATGATATCATTATGTCAAGTTTCAGACAGACATATACACTTATTATTGTCTGGCCTACTATTTTTGAACCAGTCAGGGTACTTGGAGAAATCAATTTACCCGCTTGACTCTGAAAGAGATTCATCAAGACTAATTGAAGTAGCCCGGCTAGACCTCAGTGCAACTACTATAATCAAGATTACCAGCAATTACAAAATTAAGAAAATTGACGGGTTTTAATAAATTATATAGAATTAATAATGCGGAATAAATATACGTCTGTGGAGCAGAACTAAATCCAGTATGAGAGAAGAAGACAAAATTATATATATATATATATATATATATATATATATATATATAGAGAGAGAGAGAGAGAGAGAAAGAACAGCGCGAGAGAAAGATAATACATATAGAGAGGAAGAGGAGGAGAGAGAAAGGTAATATATGTATATATATATAAGAGAGAGAGAGAGAGAGAAAGAGAAAATATAAAATATATATCTGGAGAGAGAGAGTGAAAGAGGAAGAGCGAAAAAGATAATATATATATATATATATATAGAGAGAGAGAGACAGAAAGAGAAAGAAAGAGAGAGAAAGAGAGGGAGAAAGCCAGATAGAGTAGTGTAGTGAGTGTGAAAGGGAAAGACAGATTGATTGGACCATTATCATTGCACTTCGGCAAATAACCATGTGTGCTCTGATCGCTTTCTTACACATGAAGATCTCAGCGGCAATGCACAAACTCCATAGCAATAACGAGGGATCTCCAGGGACCAGAGACATATAGTGTGAGAGAGAAGAAAGACACAGAGAGAAAAGGGGATATAGAGAAAAAAAAGAGAATTATTAAAAGATCAAGAGATAAAGAGAGAGAGAGATATATAAAATGTTTGTATTTGCTATGACTGATACTGTGGCAACTTAAAGAAATTCTACAATTCAGGATCATCCATTTTCTTTCTCTTTCTTTCTTTCTTTCTCGAATCCTGTATGCCTCACAGCGTCAGGTCAGGAAGAGATTTCTAAAACGGGCCCTAGTATGCGCTTCGTAGATAGTCTCTTTCGTCGCCTCTGTTATCTCTGAGGTCCATCTTTTGCGTGGCCGGCCTTTTGCTTTGTACCCATTGTATCGGAGCAGCATTGCTCTTTGGGGTGCACTGTCTGATGGTAATCTGCTTACGTGACCGAACCATTTAATTTGTTGTTTCTTGATGAAGTCTAGTACTGATGTTGTACCCACTTTTTCCTGATGTCTTCATTTCTCAACCGGTCTCTTCTTGTTACACCCAGCATTCTGCGTAGACACTTCATCTCTGTTGTGACTAGTTTTCTTCTATCGTTTGTTGTCAGCGTCCAGGTTTGGCACTGGTAACATAATGTGGGAGAAAGATTGTGTTGAACATTGCTCTTTTGTGTTCATGGTGACGTGTTTGCATCTTAAAATTGGCGCCATTTGCCCTATCATTTGATTTGCTTTGTTGCATCTGTGTTGAATTTCATTAGTTATTCTTCCATTTGCTGAAAAATGCTCCCCAGGTATGTGAAATCTTTTACTTGATTTAGTAGATGATTATCGATGGAGATGTTGGTAGTGTTTTCCTCTCTGGCGAATGTCATTACTTCTGTTTTGTCGATGTTAATTCTCATGTTGTATTCGTTACATGCTAACTGGAGTCTGTTGATGTGTTGCTGTAGCTGTTCTTCTGTTGTTGATATGATTGCCTGATCGTCTGCAAAAGAAATTCATTTAAGAGTTCTCCGAGGTTGTTTCCTTCGCTGGTGTTAGCTATTTTACAAATGTGGTCAATGTACGTGATGAATAGCAGCGGGGATAGTACGCAACCTTGTCTTACTCCTGACCCTACGTAAAACTTTTCTGATAATCCTATATTTGTTCTAATCGTACATTGGCTGTCAGTATAAAATCATCCATTGAACCATTGAAAGAATGTGTTTTGGTCCCTTAGCAAATAACGGTGGAGAAAACATAGCAATTTAAAATCACAGGAAAAACTTCAAGGCTAGGTTGTTGTAAAATTGTTCAAATATGAAGTGTCTAGTGCTTGATAATGGAGCTTTTACTGAAACGGCGATCTTGTACAACTTTTACACCTTTTATTGTGTTTTTTTTCACATACCGTATTTGTGTTTCGAAAAAAAAGTATTTATTGCACCGGTTTTCCCATATGGCTCCGTCCCTTGCGACAGAAATGGCAAAGCATCTGCCGAGAGTGTTTCACAAAGTACAAACTGCGTAGCTCCAGCAGGAACCCTAGGGATCTCCTGAATCAATTTCACACGTGATTCGGTCCTGAAATGAACCTTCAACTTTCAGAACGACCAATCACACGTCAATCATCATCAAGGTGCGTATCCTTTATAAAACGTTGCTCTCTTTGCAGCGCATCTGAAATTCACACTCTCTCTCTCTAGCCAGTTCACCCAGTTCGCCGAAGGTCATATTCATGGTTTGCCACTGCCTCTGTCTCCTGGAACCCGGCACTCTAATATTGTTCTCTACAGGCCATCATGACGCTTGATGTGACCAAAGTATCTAATTTTTCTGTATAGTATATTGTTTATCAGTCAATTGTCTGTAACATTCGGTTCTATCAGGACATCAGTGTTCTTTCTTTTTCTGTTTATGGTATTCGTAGGATACTTTGCCATAATACCCTCCCCCACTATTTGTGTTTCGAATGAGTGTAATGTGGTTTGCTTGGTTAAACTGAAAAAAAGTAGAACAATTTTCTTGAATTATGAAATTATTAACTCATCTAATATGGACGTAAGTAGATGGTTGGACCAGCAACAAATGTCAAGTCTTGAATTATGAAATTATTAACTCATCTAATATGGACGTAAGTAGATGGTTGGACCAGCAACAAATGTCAAGTCTTGAATTATGAAATTATTAACTCATCTAATATGGACGTAAGTAGATGGTTGGACCAGCAACAAATGTCAAGTCTTGAATTATGAAATTATTAACTCATCTAATATGGACGTAAGTAGATGGTTGGACCAGCAACAAATGTCAAGTCTTGAATTATGAAATTATTAACTCATCTAATATGGACGTAAGTAGATGGTTGGACCAGCAACAAATGTCAAGTCTTGAATTATGAAATTATTAACTCATCTAATATGGACGTAAGTAGATGGTTGGACCAGCAACAAATGTCAAGTCTTGAATTATGAAATTATTAACTCATCTAATATGGACGTAAGTAGATGGTTAGACCAGCAACAAATGTCAAGTCTTGAATTATGAAATTATTAACTCATCTAATATGGACGTAAGTAGATGGTTGGACCAGCAACAAATGTCAAGTCTTGAATTATGAAATTATTAACTCATCTAATATGGACGTAAGTAGATGGTTGGACCAGCAACAAATGTCAAGTCTTGAATTATGAAATTATTAACTCATCTAATATGGACGTAAGTAGATGGTTAGACCAGCAACAAATGTCAAGTCTTGAATTATGAAATTATTAATCATCATATGACATAAGTAGATGGTTGGACTAGCAACAAATGCAAGTTGAATTATGAATTTAAAATCATCGAATAGACTTCAAGAGTGGTTGTTGTAAAAGCAATAAATGTCAAGTGCTTGAAATTATGAAAGGATTTTAACTTCACTATATGGACGTACGTATTGTGTTGGATTAGCAATCAAATGTCAAGTCTTGAAGAATGAAACATTAGTGTTTCACATACAAATGCGTAAGCTAGCAGGAATCCGGACCACAATCAAATTCAACGTGTCTTGAAATGAACTTATTAACACTAAATCTAATATGGACGTACAGTAGAAGTTGCTTGACCATTGCAACAAATTCAAGTTCTCGGTCATATTATGTTAAATTATTTTAACCATCTAATATTGATCTACAGTGCCATATTGACCAGTGACAAATGTCAAGTCTTGAATATGATATGTTTATCATCAATATGGCTGTAACATTCGGTTCTATCAAGGAAATGTCAAGTCTTGATTATGTAAGGATCTATTAACTCACTAATATGTGTTCGATGAGTGAATGGTTGGAAACAAAAATGAATCAATTTCTTGAATTATGAAATTATTAACCCATCTAATATGGACGTAAGTAGATGGTTGGACCAGCAACAAATGTCAAGTCTTGAATTATGAAATTATTAACTCATCTAATATGGACGTAAGTAGATGGTTAGACCAGCAACAAATGTCAAGTCTTGAATTATGAAATTATTAACTCATCTAATATGGACGTAAGTAGATGGTTGGACCAGCAAAAAATGTCAAGTCTTGAATTATGAAATTATTAACTCATCTAATATGGACGTAAGTAGATGGTTGGACCAGCAACAAATGTCAAGTCTTGAATTATGAAATTATTAACTCATCTAATATGGACGTAAGTAGATGGTTGGACCAGCAACAAATGTCAAGTCTTGAATTATGAAATTATTAACTCATCTAATATGGACGTAAGTAGATGGTTGGACCAGCAACAAATGTCAAGTCTTGAATTATGAAATTATTAACTCATCTAATATGGACGTAAGTAGATGGTTAGACCAGCAACAAATGTCAAGTCTTGAATTATGAAATTATTAACTCATCTAATATGGACGTAAGTAGATGTTTAGACCAGCAACAAATGTCAAGTCTTGAATTATGAAATTATTAACTCATCTAATATGGACGTAAGTAGATGGTTAGACCAGCAACAAATGTCAATGTAGCCGATCTTTATAGCTTTCATCATCGTCCTATACCTTGCTTTGATCAAAACTTTGTAATCTTTACAGACCTTCGGAAGTTCTTTCTCTCATAATAGGTCAAATGTTCCACCTCGGCTGCCGTCATGTTCAAATCATCAGTCACACCCTGAATCCATCTTCTTTGTGGTCTTCCGCTTCTCCTCTTTGCCGGGATGCCACCTTTTTATAATGGTCTTCTCCAACCCATTGTGCCTTTTTATATGTTCAAAATACTTAAAATTTTCTTATTTGTAGCATCAGACAGTTTCTTTTTACATTTTTGAGTTCCTTCTGGATAGATCTATTTGTTTTCTTTTCTGTCCATGGTATAACGAAGAACTGTTCTGTAAGACTTTTATTCATAAGCATAACTATATGTTTTTCAACTGCCTTGTTAAATGTACATGTTCCACATCCATAAGTTTCCACTGGGAATATGCATGCTCTGTTAGTTCTCTATTTTCCTATCAGTTTCATTCTATACTTCTTTCAGTCGTTTAATTTTTGGTAAGGCTATGTTTCCTCGTCTTTTAATTTCCTTCATCCCATTTTCATCTCTTGTTAGCAGTGAACCAAGATATTAAAAAACTGTACACGCGTTCTAGTTCTTCTCGCTTGATAAAATATTCTTTGTTATCCATATTCTATCAGATGTCCTTATTTTAGGGCCACACTGATATATAGATTTTCTAACATTAGAACTTTAAATAATATTGAAAGCTTTGGGGTATACATTTTATTCACGGAGGACGCAAACGGTTCTAGCTAGCAGCGTTCTCATTCTATATTCCAAAAATGTCAACGTTCAATGGTTCAGCCTAGATTAAAGATAACCTTTTTAGAACAGTGGTTCTCAACCGTTTTCAGCATGCGCCCCCCTAGATAATGAAGCAAGATTTCAACGCCCACCTCTTTTTTCAAACCTCCCCCTTCTTCCCCGAATTAACTGTAATTTTCAAAGAGCAAACCAAAAAAATGTTCTCTTTGACTCTTGTAACAGAATTGTCATCTAAACACAGCAACACTGGTTGTGAGAAATGTAAACATTAAAAAAAGCACGAATTTTTTGGCAAGAAATTTGAGAAAATGTCGACATGAGTCAAAATCGATGATGTTCGTGGTTATTTTAAACGATTTTTGCACTTTACAATTTTATTTAAAAAAAAACAACAAAACGAACATATTTTAACTGGAAAAAATTATTATGAAAACATATTAAATGACAAAATCCACTAAATTGTCATAACGTTTAACCTTTTTTTTTTTTATATTCAGAACTTTAGCTCCAGCTCTTCGGCTCGATGCCATAGACATCGTAACCCTTCGGTTCGCTGCAACGAGCACTGCAACGAAATCTGGAGAACCTGTGGCTTTTCTGCCAGTCCACGGAATTGAACCGCACTCACAAAGAGGGCTTGTCACCCGTCGTCCAACGCGTACGAACACGCCGGGTGTGCATCTTTCTTGATACAGCCTTCCCAATCCCTGGGGACGCGGGCCTCCCAGGTTGAAAACCATTGCTTTTAAAGATCACGTCCTCCTTTTAGGATCGGAAATATGCCTACTGTGGTGTGAACACATTGCAAATTCACATCAAAGACAGTCCGGTGAAACTAGTCTTATAACAGGAAAGTAAGAGAGTAAACAATACCAAAAATCAGTGCCGAACGAGTAGGATAGTCTTGTTCGATAATATCATCATTATATGACGTGACTGTTGGCATAGGATATCATTTATCTCCAGAACTTTCCCTGTTTGATGCATCGTATCTGTTCTTACGCCGATCTATTGTTGAATCACCGCATATTCTTTCTCTCTCTCTCTTTGCCTTCTTCGATCTCAATCGATACGATACCAGAAACATAACACATACAAGAACACTAGTTCAAATAACCAATATAGAACGTAAAGCAGCTTACAAATGAGTCAATTATTGACAAACAACTTTTCTTCCTGAAAATCAAAGAAAAAACACTGTACTATGACATGATCTAACAAATATACATGAAGATATGCAATATATATATTCTCGCTGAAAAATCAAAGAAAAAAAACACTGCGGCTATGAAAGCATGATCGAACAAATATACACTGAAGATATGCATATATATATGGACACAAAGAATAAAGCATGATGGTTAGCGACTTGAAATGTGAAAAGTGAAAGACAAAAAGAATTCTCTTTGAAAAAATAAAATAAACAAAAACAGGACCAGAACACTGCCATTATTATATTTGTAATCACACAAAAACTCTGAACTATTTGTGTTTTGGTTATGTGCACGGAGTGGAGGGTGCACGTAGTGGAGTGGGGTAAGGGAGTGTGCATTTGTGGGGTGGACGGAGCTATTATTTAGTCATGCCTTTTTCAACCATATATCTGAGTCGTTTTGGTTATATTAGGAAGTAGAAAATTGGAAAGAAAAAGTATGCAGGAATCCCATTTATCTAATCTTTCTTTGTGAGAAACCCTCCTCAAATAGGATACGGTATGATTGATAACATATTTTGTACAGAATACTCGTGTTACACAGAATCAATAAGTTAGTGAGATAGCGTGCTACAATACTATCAGATATTGGCAAGACAACGTTGATATAACAAGATCGTCAATTGAATTCTCCTATTTGAAATAACAAGGCACAAAATTGAAAATCGTTGAAAATAATTACAGCCGCAGATGGCAATTCTGTCGTACGTGTTTATTATCTCCCCCTAACAGAAAAGTGCACTTGTGTCAAGACTAAATTTAAACATCCTGGAAATTGGGCTGTGTTCTTGTTTGGTTTCATATTTCTGGTACTTTTGGTTTCATATTTTTTGTGTGTTTGGCTTTTTTATTTCTGGTACTTTTGGTTTCATATTTTTTGTGTGTTTGGCTTTATATTCCTTGTATGTTCGGCTTCAAATTTCTTGTGTTTGGCTTCATATTTCTTATATATTTGGCTTCTCATTTCTTGTATGTTTGGCAATACATTTCTTGTATGTTCAGCTTCATATTTCTTGCATGTTTTGCTTCCTATTTCTTGTATGTTTTGCTTTCTATTTCTTGTATGTTTCGTTTCATATTTCTTGTATCTTTGGCTTCATATTTCTTGCATGTTTTTTTGGCTTCATATTTATTGAATGTTTGGCTTGTCATGTTTCTTGTATGTTTGACTTGTCATATTTCATGTATGTTTGGTTTCATATTTCTTGTATGTTCAGCTTCATATTTCTGGAATGTTTAGCTTCATGTTTCTTGTATCTTTGGCTTTATATTTCTTCTATGTTCGGCTTCAAATTTTTTGTATGTTTGGCTTCATATTTTTTATATCTTTGGCTTCCTATTTCTTGTATGTTTTGCTTCATATTTCTTGTATGTTTGTTCCATAGAAATGTTTATATTGATGTTTGTCATAATATTTGCTTTATGTTTCTTCAATGGCTATGAGTGTTTTGCTGTTTATGTTCCAATTTGTTTTGTGTTGTTCAGTAGATATGTTTTTAGAAGAGACTGAACGAGTTGCCAAGGATAGAGCGATATGAATAAATTGTTTGCAGGCCCTATGTAACTTATACCGGTACAAGAAGAAAACAATAGAATAAATATGTTTGTTCTGTCATGTAAATAAGCAACCTAGGAAATACTTGCTAGGGAATGATTTAAACGAAGGTGGAAATATTTAGGTCATGTTCTTAGATCAGACGAAAAGAGACTAAATCGACAAGTCCTTATGTGGTCACCAGTTGGGAAAAGAAAACGTGGAAGACCAAAGACCACTCTTCGAAGAACCATCCAACAAGAAAGTAAACTATTGGGATGTAAAACCATACAAGATCTCCAACTGCTAGCAAAGAACCGTATCACATGGAGATCTAAAACCTCTGCTCTATGTGCCGCCTTTGGCACGAAAGGAACTAACTAACTAACTAATGATTTAATGCTACAAAATATTGTTAACCCAAAACCTAGTAGGCATGGATGACTCTGCAGTTATAGCTCACCACATTTGCTCGGTTCATTTTTTTATCATTCTAAAATCGTCAGCGCCAGAGCATAAAAACAATACCTACAGCTTCGATTAAAAACTTTCATCAGAAAGGCATCAATTTTTAGTTAGGTAAACTAGAGATGAACTAAAGCGGGAGTTGAGTTCTATACAAGTTGCTGATTAAATTCAATGACGAAACACGTAAAACAAAGTACTGTAGTTTTACAAAGTACAAAAACAATATACAGTGACGTTTCGACCAAAATGTCTTTATCAGGCTTTTAAATATATACACTAAAGTACTTTGTTTTTACTTGTTTCGTCGTTGCTACATAGTTTTATTGCTGTTTTCCCCTTATATGCGATTCAATTCAATACAGTGTCACCATTATATTCTGAAGTTATAGAGAATATAACACTATGGATATACGGGTGTTCGCATCAATCAGAACGCAGACATGCTTGAATCGAAAGCATATATATATATATATATATATATATATAATGTAGATTGTCCTGTATATTTTAGCACTCTGGGAAAGAGAGAGAGAGAAGAGAGAGAGAGAGAGATAAGACAAGCTTTTATCCAAAGTAAGATGTATTACTGAATTCTCCGTAGGGAGTTAATTTTAATGTTTTTATGTTTGTTGGCCTACACCTCTAGTATAGCAAAAACAACCAAAAACAAATTTGTTCTTAAGTTGAAAATGCACTCGACAGACAAGGACAGACCATCATTTTATGTCTCAGGATGGAGCATAACAGACTGAATAAACACTTATCTATACTTATTTGCATTCAAATCTAAATGTCACTAGAGATGAGCTCTAGACAGCAGTCGACTTCATGATAAGAACTCGTCTGGAGGTATAATCATCAACATAGCGATCACAAGAAGAAGAAAAAAAATGTTGAAAAGACGTGACTAGACCTAAAGAGGCTTTCATTCACTATATAACAAATAAACAATTTCTTGAATCCTATCTAATGTAAGCTATCCTGTACATGCTTGAATTCATGGTAATAAGAGAGAAGACGGATAGACTACTTCCAAAGAAAACACCTATGGTAGCTTACAGTGGCGGCTCGTCATTAATGGCCAGAGGGCCAGGCCCCACTAAAAATAATGCGTAATGTGTATTTATTATATAATAAATTAAAATATAACCTAACCCAAAACCAAGATTTCCCCGAAAATCTGTGTCTGGCCCCACCAACAAAATCGATCACGAGCCGCCACTGGTACATCATCGGGATGTTGACGATTGGTAAATGATACATAATTCGATTGCTCAGTGGTCGTGTTTTTTTAATGAGGACATGTCAATTAATGATAAATCTAAACAGCCATGTAAGACAATAAGAATCAAAAGTTGCTTTAGTAGGACTGAACACATATGGAGCAGAATGAGAAAACATCTGCGCTCATATCACTTCGACAGCTGCTCGGAAACACTATGCACGTATTGGTAATGCTATTAAAAGTTAATTGCATATCCTTTACAGGACTTTGCGAATCAACCCCAGATTTGTAACGCTGTTTGTGATTTTTCTAGGCATTATTACGTTCAGTAGTTTGCCATTGCTTTCTGCACCGGTGGTGCCATCGTCCTTTGTTAAAATCCACGCGAAACAATTTGCAACCAAACTGTTCGCAGCGTGATTCGAACTCAGAACGTCGAGGTTAATAGACCGAGTCACTAACCCCTAGACGCCACCAGTAATGCTATTACTTCAGTTTATTAACCAATAATGTGAGTATGACAACAACGTATATACATATATTAACTGTTAACGGTCATGGAGTATAATGTAACATATTTTACAAGATATATATGTTCCACATCCCTGTGGTCTTTCTTGCTTGTCTTGTGAACAAAGTACAATTAAGGTAAGCTTTTATATCTGTACCTAATGCTCAATACATCATCATCATCATCATCAAATAGCTTGTCCTGAGCAGAGCTTTACCACCCAACAATCCTCCGGAAATTCTCTCTCATAGGCCAGATGTCCTGCCTCTGCAGCCGTCATGTTCAAACCATCAGTTACATCCGAATCCATCTTCTCCGTGGTTTTCCCTCTTCTTCTTTTTGCCGGTATGTCTCCTTCTATGGTGGTCTTCTTATCTTTCCCTTCATATCTTTTTATATGTCCAACATATCTCAATTTTATCTTTCTTATTTGTAGCATCAGCTCAATACAGAAATATGAAATAAGCTAGTTTTACAAAGGACAAAAACAAGATATCTTTACCATCAGATCTGTTTAAAAATGGGCGGAAAATAATCCCAATGCAAAAGTGTGCAAGAAAGCAAGTCAAACTTTCGTCAGGCAAAAATATATGGAAAAGCAAAGGATTAACCATTAAAACAAAACTTTAAATTTCCATAAGCAGTGTTATGAGAGTGTTATTATAAAATAGTGATTGCTTGCTTAAAAATGGCTCACAATGATATACACAAGACATTTCAAAAGTCATTTTAAAAAGGGAATCATTTTCTGACCAAATACAAGAGCAAATGAAAAGATTTTAAAACGAACAAAATGTGAATCATTAGAAACCAGCATTAAAATCGAAGATGGTGGTGGATTAGGACAGGCATGTCATATGTCAGTAAGTAAGGATATTGACTTATGAGAAAGGAAAACATGGACGTTTAAAGGAAACATGGATAAAAACTGTAGAAACAGTTAAAAGATTGCTGCCTGACGTTATAAAGAATTGGTAGAAAGGCGACAGAACGGCAACAATGACAATTTCTTGTGAAAGTCCTATGTGTCAAACGGGGCACAAAAGAAGATATAGATAGATAAGATGTGGCAGAGACGTTAGCTTCTAGAGACCGTATCTCACTTGGTCTTATAATTGAGGTGAGGTGACACCTTCTCTTCATCGTTACTCTCCTTTCCCTATGAGCCAAGCAACATAATGTCGGCCTGGTGACTTGAGCTTTGATATATCGAGAGAAAATCCGAGTCTGATTTAGTTGTAATGTCGTGACTGTCTCAACGTACAGGTATTTATATACTATTTTTTAAATTTCCAAGTAGCTACTCAATGATGGCTAAGTACCCGCTCCACTTTCCTCAACATTTAGTGCTTATTGTGTATTTAGTGCTTATTTGTATGTATTTAGTGCTTATTGTGTATTTAGTGCTTATTGTGTATTTAGTGCTTATTGTGTATTTAGTGCTTATTGTGTATTTAGTGCTTATTGTGTATTTAGTGCTTTTGTGTATTTAGTGCTATGTATTTTGTTGTATTTAGTGCTTATTGTGTATTTAGTGCTTATTGTGTATTTAGTGCTTATTGTGTATTTAGTGCTTATTGTGTATTTAGTGCTTATTGTGTATTTAGTGCTTATTGTGTATTTTTCCGAACTCTTACATCCCCTGCAATTTCAATTATGCCAATCTTTCTTAATTAAGCTTGATTTCCGTTAGACTCCATCTTGGAACAACAGCAATACTTGATCGATCAATGTGTCTTTGTTAGAGTGTACCAAACTGACCTTAACGGAGAGGTCAGACTAGGAAAGTGAATAAAATGTCCTTAGTTTCGATGGTAAGATTAGGGTCAACTCAATATAGAAACATGGCTGCTATAGAAACACGAACAAAAGGAACAATCATCAGGCCAGAGAATCCTGACATAAAAAACTCATTACCGTTCAATAATGATGTATTACAGGATGCCAGGTTGTCGATAGTATCTTGTATCGACATGTATGTAACGTAAAAATGTAACTAGAAATGTGTCTGACTGAATATAACAGAGGAGAAAATGCGTAGTTGACACGAGCTGAAGAAGATATGGACAAATTGTATCAAGATGGTTACATCTAAAGGGACCTCGATAAAAAAACTGGATGCATTTTGTGCAAAATATGAAAGTGAGGCAAAATATTGCTACCAGACGATGTTTCTCTTGTAGGAAACAATCATGATGAAAATGATGATTCTGCTAAAGTGGAAAAGAACAAAAACTGCGAAGAAACAATTTCTACGGATTGCTGTCAATCTTCTAATACTTAACCAACAAACTTTGGTGTGCACACCCGATAGCAAAGTTGATAACAAACTGCGCTATTGACTAAGAGGTCGTAAAAATTCCGTAGTCCGAGGCCAACTTTAAACAACAAACTTTGGTGTGCACACCCGATAACAAAGTAAATAACAAGCTGCGCTATTGACAACGGCCGTAAAAATTCCGTAGTCCGAGGCCAACTTTAACCAACAAACTTTGGTGTGCACACCCGATAACAAAGTTGATAACAAGCTGCGATAATGACAAATGGGCTGTAAAAATTCCGTAGTCCGAGGCCAACTTTAATGAACAAACTTTGGTGTGCACACTGTACTCGGTTTGACTACATGAAACTCTGATCTTTTACTGTCGGATCTAAATTACAAGTACATTTGAAGTCAGAAATACGGCTCGCCTCAATTCTGAGTTACACTAATGAAAAGGAAAGCAAGTCTTCACGCAAAGATTAAGTCATAATGTCATATTAAACGTCATGACTATGCCGGGATTCATAGCGGGCGAACAAAAAAAAATATTAGAAAAATATTTCACTTTCATTGCCCTATGTTTGCAATAGATAACCATCTTCAACGTTTTATTCTTGTATTATGTATTAAGTTGTTGGTGTATGTTTCCATGATGTTCTTATGATTCTTCTATAACATACAAATACTAAAGAAGAAGAACAATATAGAAGAATAATAAGAGACAAGGCACACAAATACATCAAATATTGTGACATTTCAACACACAGTTACTGAACCACCGATCTGCAATCTAAACCCAAAGTTAGCCATCTAGTCATTTATATTGAATTATAAATATCGAACCATTCCTGGAAAAAAAATGGACAAACAAGTAAGGAGAGAGAGAGAGAGAGAGAGAGAAGGGGGGCTGAATGAGAGACACGATAAACATACAACGCAATTTGAAATATCACGTTACGGCGAAACGCGACCCAAATGTTTACAAGAAATCTATAAAACTCACGATGCTGAAATCTACAATTATTATTAAACAAAGTTGAAAGAGAGAGTGAGATAGAGGCAGAGAGAGAGACAGAGAACAGAAGCAGAGTATAAAGATGTAGATAAGGAGAGAGCGAGTAAGAAATGGAGAAATTCCTGATTAAACAACAGAGATAGATTGACGCGTGGGAGGTAGGCAGCTGAATCGATTCAAGTTCCAGAAATGGAAGATTTCCAGGCTGGATCTAATTTAGAAGATACTGTTTGCGCGGAATAGCACGAGCAGCTGCGGTATAATGAAACTTAAAGAACTGAATTATTAAAATAAAGTGGACACAAATTTAAAGGATTGAACTTGCATCTCTTAGTAAAATCAAATATGACACTTTGAAACCGCATGCAGTAAAAACAATCGATTTTCTGGAGACTCGTGTATAACGTAAAAAAAAAAGAAGATACAGCAAACAGGCTTGGACAAAATTATGATATGGTGGTACAAAAGAAAAAATATTAAGTAATTACTCTACATAAGGTAAGAAAAAGAAAATCAGTCTGGGCTGTTATTTTACAATAGTTCATTAACAACACAGGCTACTTGTGTACAATTCCTTGCTTGTTTATTTGTTATGTAGGAGGATTAAATCCTCTTTAAGCTGAGACACGCCTCTTTGAACTTAATAACGATCATTTTTTAAAATCATTATCAGGATATGTAGGTGAACAAACATAAAAATATGAATGAACTCCCTTGTGGAGAATCCAGTCAACTATATATTCCTTAATTAATTAGTTAAAAACCTTTTATATGAACTTAGTGTTACGTCTGATTTCATATTTAGTTCATTATTAAAGTTCTCGAACAATCTGTTTATCTTCACGCGTCAGACTTACTAATAATAATGTTAATTTCTCTCAACATATTCGAATATATAGTTAACCTACTAGCGATTGATCCATAGTGACTACATCGTTAGTTATTATAAATGTCCCCGGTCTCTAGCCTATAACTGCTTATACAGCGTCAACAAGAGAATATAAGCACCATGATCTAAAATAGGCGATGGATCGGACACGTGATACGCATGGAGACTAACTCTGTCGCGAAAACTGCACTGAGATTGACACCAGAGGGTAAACGAAAACGTGAAAAACCCAAACTGGCCCTGAGGAGACAAGAAGAACAAGAATTAAAAGAAACGAATCACAGCTGTAACATATTACGGAGGATGACCAAGAGAAGAGAAGAATGGTATGCATTTTCTGCTGCCGTAAGCGCCAAGGACTTCACAAGCTAGGGAGATATATATATATATAAACATAGATACAAAAATATAGACACACAGCTGCAGGTAGTCACATTTTTCAGCACTAACAGAAAAGTGAAAGAAACAGCAGTAAAAACTAACTAAAAGTAATAAACTATGCAAGTAGTAGTATAATCTTATACATTTGAATCTTCATCTCTTCTGACTTACTTGTGCTTGCTTCTCGTTTTTGCTGCGTCATTAAGTTCTGATTTCTAACAATTATGATAAACAGTTTCGAGTTTTTATTGTGAATTTAATAATTCAAATATCAGTTTCTGTTTTCTAGTTTAGATAATGAGCAATGTTCGGGAAATTCGTTTAAGTGATGAATGTCGTTATGTATCTATTAGGGAACCTATTTGAGTACAATCTACTGCCGATAGACAAATTATGCACACAAATTGCTATCTCACCTTAATTGCACAAGAATTCATTCCAAGATTCTAGACAGGTATGACCAATTTTTGATGCGGAATTGTTTAAAATGGGGACGATTCTGTTTTTTTTTTTAACTTTTTCATTTTTTACCTTGAATATTTAGCTTAGATTTCCCTCAGAAAAATATGTTTAGCCATAATTGCAAGATAATGGGAGGAACATATTGAGAAGCAACAACCACTTATACTAAATTACTTGCAGGCCCTATGTAACGTATAACTAACTGTACGAGAGGAATTATTATTTATTATAATTGCAAGAGATTGTCTTCTGAGTGCATGTAAGTGAATCACGTTAAAATATAAAAGATGATATCTATTTGACTAGATGTACCAGCGGTACTATTTGTACCAGTATTACTATTATTATTCTGCATTAACATGTTGAAAATTACCAATGTGTAAGTCTCGATTTAGAAATGTGACTTTCTTCTTTAATTCTTTTCTTCAATCCTGTTTTTCGTCACATCGTCAGTATAAGATTTATAGAACGGGCTTTTGTGTGCGCTTCATAAACAGTGTTCTTAGCAGCATCTGTTATCAATGAGGTCCATCGCCCGAGTGGTTACCGGAGCCCAAATTTGGGGTGTAAAGAATAGAACCACTGTTACCTGCCATGCATGTTGTAAGAGGCGGCTAAGGAGGTTTGGCTGAAATCGGATGCACGTGTCCTAAACGTGTAGAAGTCTATCTGTTTAAGGGCCTACCAAACCAATGTGCAACGTATACAGGTTCTTGGCAAAGATCAAACATATCACAAAGAGTGATTAAAACTGGTCGTAAAGAACGAACGCAAAGAGGAAGAAGAAGAATGAGGCCCATCTTTTGCGAAGCCGGCGTTTTGCTTTGTATCCACTGTTTCGCAGTAATATTGCTCTTTGAACTGTCTGTTGGTAATCTACTTATGTTGCCCAACCATTTAATTTGTTGTTTTTTGAACAAATTCAGAAAACTGGTCATTTCTAAGCCGGTCTCTTCTTGCTACACCCATAATTCTGCGTAGACACTTCATCTCTGTCTGACTAGTTTTCTTCTATTATTTGATGTCAGCGTCCAGGTTTGACACTGATATCATAATGTTTGAAGAAATATTGTGTTAAATAATGCTCTTTTTGTGTTCATAATGATGTTTGCACTTTAAAATTGGCGCCAGTTGTCTTATTATTTGTTTCACTTTGTTGTATCTACGTTAGATTTCGTTAGTTATTCTTCCGTTTGTTGAAAAAAATGCTTACCTATGTATTTCTCTCTCTCTCAGTCGATACCCGCCTAAACTGATGAAACAACTTTTATCATGAATTTTACTGTTGCTTTGAGGGACTCCGTCCCTCCGTACAGCTTCTCACGAAACTCTTTGTTAACGTGCCAAGTTTCTTTTCACGGGGTATGTATTTTAACCCTTTCGCTGCTACATACTTTCCGAAGGCTGAGCTAAAAATAGCTACTCTTTGTTTCTAGGTCACAAACGTGAATGTACGCCTATAGCAGTGGCAGTATCAATGTATAACGTGTTAACACGTCTTTAGCCCACAGATGAGAGATAATAACAGACGTGTTAATGCGTCTTTAGAAGTGAATGGGTAAAACGTATATATACGTCCTTAGCAGCTAAAGGGTTAAGTCCTTGACTTGTTTTAATGAGTGTTAATCGATGCAGATATTGGTAGTGCGTTTCTATCTTATGTGACTTTAGAATTGCTTAACATCCCAGACATAACTCTTTCGTCATTTTGATCAGATATACTGGCTCGCAGTATTTGTTACGATAACGCAAAACCACTCTACCGGCTAATTCAGTACATATTACAAAGTAAATTCTTTCTGATGTAAAATAACAAAACAAAACACGGAATGAAAGGGTTAAAAATGTAACATTAGAACTGCTTAATAGTCCACAAGGACTAGCTTCTGGAACGAAAATGAGATACTAAACACGGCGTGTCTCAGCTAGACAAGTTCTTGAAGTTCTTTCCACTCGGAGCAGAACGAAGCAGACTTAAATACGGTGGTTTTATTGGTCACAACTATAAAATCGAAGCAGAGTATTGATGACAATAAACATTGTAAGACAAGAGACTAGGATCTAGAGATTCAGGAAGACTTAAAGTTTGACGAGTACACACAATCAGAAAGTATCTAAATAATTGAGACTTGGAAACTGAAGCATGGGTTCCTATGTGAATTAGTTCAATATTTTATAGACGACTTTTTAGACGAATAAACCTTCGTGTATCCAACGCAACAATGGACTAAAACTGTCGCTGGACACCAAAGGTTATTTTATAAATCTTCTTCACCGTCGTTTATGATCATTCAATCGCTTAAACCTCCTCCTGTTCAGCTCTTCGCCATGAATGTTTGACTTTATCATTCCTCTTTTCCCCTGTAGGTTTTAGTCAAGTCCGTGATAATAGCCAATGTAGCCATTATATTTCTGTGCGTCAAGTAAGTTTCAAACCACAAAATAAATTTATGAAATTTTCAGAATCGCTATATGGGGGGAATAAATTGTTCAATTGCTACAGTTTAAGCTGGTGCTATCACGTGGCTGAAAATTTCAATCATACTTTAGCTCTTACGCAGGACTGACACTTCGCGGGGACAAGAGATCTTAATGTCACCGGAAAGCCGCCGTCCATATAAGGGATGTAACAAATTCGGTGTGTAATAAACACGAATGAGAGGAAAAGAGACAGGGAATAAGAGAGGTGTGGGGAAGGAAAGAGAAATTGCTAGAGTTGGTGACAAATTGTCTGTTTTTATGAATACCGGAAGAGGAAGTAAAATGTGTCTGCTTTTAGACTGAAATAGCATTGTCACAACAGGTGGTTGACGATAAATGTAATGACTGATAACTAATCTTATAAGACAAAGATCAATGAAATTGTATGTCTGTCCCAATTGTTTGGAGATATCTGGACATCCAACGGACTAGAAATTTGACAAGAAGGTGGTTTTCATGGAAACGAAGAGGGAAAAATTATCAAACTAGACTTTTTTTTACGTTTCTTTAACCATATTCCTAACTTAACTCACATGGTCTTTCTGCATATACATCACCGAAAGCGTATATCCATGATTTCACGACGTTGTCGGTCACGTGATCATGTTGTTACTTTCGGCGAAATCCCTCAATTACAAAGTACGGTAGTATTTCAAAATACAAAAGCAATGACAATACACAGCAACGTTTCGACCAACAAGGTCTTTATCAAGCAAACAATACAACAAAGTGACAAATGTCACAGCACACTACATACGGGCTTTGAATAAGATTATTACTTTCCGCTCAAGTCCTGTGGTCATATAATGCTATGATAACGGCACTATTATTATAACAACGTATTTTAAACACATTTGTTTATAACTTTCTCTAGGGTAGTTGATAGCGTGCTTGCTAAGACCACTTCCGTTTACATTGTGCAAGAACACATTTTCCGTATTTGAAAAACATTATTTAGATCTCTTTTGCTTCATTCTTTGTCGACATTTTTCGGTTCCATACAGTTAGATAAGAAATATGAGATTAGCCATATAGTATGAACGGATTCATCCCTAATATGATAATAACAGAGATAATATACTTATTTCGGTGATAAGAAAAATTCGGTACGACAGGGTGAATGCACCCTATTTTTCTCCAAAGTATTGTGCGTAATCTGTTATCTTCCATAGATAACTCAGTGTTTCAACTGTTGATCGACAACAATTTATAACTTAAGAAGTCTTCTCACCAGGTTCCATTTATCGCAGTCTTTCAAGCTCCATGTGAGTGTGGTTCAATTCCACGGGTCAACAGAAAAGCCACAGGTTCTCCAGATTACGGTGTTCGTGGCACCGAACCGAAGGGTTACGATGTCCATGGCACCGAGCCGAAGAGCTGAAAGCTCAAGTGCTTCTGGATCGTAAAAAACAAAAACAAAAAATCGTTGTCTTCCGCTGTTTTAATGTTCCTGCAGTTCTCTCTTTCTTTAAATCTCAATTCGAAGAGAGTAACTGAATATAGTGTTGGGTTCTTAATTATATTTATTATTTGTATAGAAAGAAGCGGTTTCTCTCTCCATCTGCGGACTTGATAGTCCGTCGCAGGGTAGATTTAAAAATCCATCAATGAAGTTATTCGAAAAACACAAGACAAATAGAGAAATTAACGACAGTAGATTACACCTTGATGTAACGACGAAAGAAAGAAGTGTTAGCTTAGTAGTGTATGAAAATGCCCTATCAGGTAAACCCATGACGCATACTAATCTCTTTGTCTACTGGACAACTTTGGGAAAGAAGAGCCCATCTATCAAATGTAGGTGAAGACAAAGAAGAAGGTGATTAACGGAATAAGAAAATTGCTGACAAAATATTGCTGGTTATGGTTTTCGTTCTGTGAAGGTAGACACATGATTTCAACTATAGAAACAATGAATACGGTCATTGACTAGCGTAGCCATTGTCTGGAAAGAAAACTATGGTAAGATATAATCTGACCAGATACAAAGAAACATTGACGGATTAACATTGCGAATGATTGGGGTGTTTCCAGGAGAGCTGTCACGGAAGCAAACCTCCACAATGAACATGTTACTGAATGATGATGTGAATTGTTTACTGGAGATTTGTCTGAGATATTTCTACTTTCTTTTCCTCCTTTTCAACTGTATTTGTTACAGTTTGGAGCTCCCCAATAAAAGTATTATTACCGTACGAGTGAAACAAATTATTTTCTTTACATAATGATATCGTAATTGTCATTAATATTTATCTATGAAGGTTCAATAGAATGGTTTTCTATATTGTTGTTAGTGTTGCTACCTATTAGCATAGCCACATGAATAAAAGTCGATACTAGAGGAGAAAATCAATAACAACACGAATGTTTGGCTTTTGCTTGATATCAGTAGGGATTGTGTGGACAAGCAGAGTGGCATTTATGTGTTTATAAAAGTAGCATTAGCGAAGCTAGTATACATACCCCACTTGTTCAAGAGAAAATGTCATCCACATTATCAGTGGCGGCTCGTGATAATTTTTGTTGGTGGGACGAGATAGAAATTTTCGGAAAAATCATGGTTTCGGTTAGGATATATTTTAATGTATAAAATAATAAATACACGTTACACATTATTTTTGGTGAGGCCCGGCCCCACTAGCCCTTAATGACGAGCCGCCACTGCACATGCACATTATACAACAACCCAAAGTGCAACTCTCTTTATAAAAATGAACATGACTCAACCCAAATGGTCTCCCATATGACAAATCAGATCTGACTCAGTACTACAGTATAACATAATAGATAGATATGGTACTGTAAAGTGGAGTATTATGTTTGTAAAACTATAAATTCAAATATGAGAAGAATGAACAATTGCGCATATCACAACAAGTGTTGTTCTGTATTCAGAAGAAGAGGCACCAAGGCAGACCACTTCAGATATAAGATGTGTTGTTATGTGTACTGTCAGAAGGAAGAGGCACCAAGGCAGACCACTTCAGATAAGGATGATGTTGTTATGTACTGTCAGAAGGAAGAGGCACAAGGCAGACCACTTCTCAGATATAAGGATGATTGTTTTGTACTGTCAGAAGGAAAGGCACAGGCAGACCACTCTCAGATATAAGATATGTTGTTATGTACTGTCAGAGGGAAGAGGCACCAAGGCAGACCACTTTCAGATAAGGAGAGTTATGTACTGTCAGAGGAAGAGGCACCAAGGCAGACCCTTCAGATATAAGGATGTCTGCAAAACCTCAATAAAGAACTTTTCTATCGGTCCCAACAAATGGAAAACTAGTGATGACGAGTTATGTAAAAAGCAACATTGTGTAAAGGTGTAGCATCTTTTGAAAAAAAGGGATGAACTGAAAGACAAGAGAGACAAGCGCAAACTCAGAAGTTGTTACTGTAAAACACTTGGGAATTGACCGCCTGTAACGATGAAAAGGGCTATATACAGCAAACAATCTGTGCAAATTTGGTTTCGGTTGGAAAATATGCGTGCATCACGTGTAGCTGAAGAGCAACCAAAACTATAGTGCACAACAATGAGTGTTACAGTATGGGTGCCATAAAGGATAAGTAGAGTTCAGTGAACTCAGCAAGTAATATTAAAAGTGTCTTAACCCGAAGTATTGGCTTCATTGCACCGGGTTTTACCCCATATGGCTCGGTCCATTTCTAGAGAAATTTCGAAATATTTTATTTAATCGAATATGTTAATGGTCTTGTAATCTAGTGGATACGAAGTCTAGAAACTACCAACTGTTAAATCTTAACAAAAGACATATGAATCTGAACAAGCTCGGACACTGCTACAAATATATCCAACGACTGAGTGAACATTTCTATGACGTGTGAGCTGAGCAGGATAAGCGGTTGATTTAGAATGATGACGGACGAATTTTACTAGCTCAAGAATGATCATAAATAACACTAAGATAATGATATTTAACTTAAATGACAAGCTGTCATTCTATATGGAGCGGAGACATGGAGAACAACTAAGGAGAACACCAAAAATGTATATTCCATCTACGATGGTATGACATGAACACAAACAGGGAACTGCGGGATAGAGCGGGACATCGGCAAGGGAAACAAGAGATAAGGGGCAGAGGGTGGCGATGGATAGGATACACACCAAGGAGAAACTCAGACAGCATCACGAGACAGGGCCTCCGATGGAACTCCCAGGGTAGTAGAGGTAAGGGAAGACACAGGAACACCTGGAGACGGAATGCAAGAAAATGGGGAGAGTGGTAAATTCTGGAAAATATGGCATTGGATAGGAGGACTTTAAAGGCTTTAGTTGCAGACCTATGCTTCCCTAGGGAGCGAAGGGTAAATAAGAAATCGTTAATTACGCTGTTAATTTATGGACTGTATCAACATTTCAAGGGAACAAACTTTCCAAAGATAAGTTTTAGCCAACTGTTTATTACAAGAGGTTAGAGAAAAATGATATTAATAGTTAGGACTTTCACATACATCCATGGGTCAATCAAGAATAAGCACAGTTAGCATTCCATCTAAGAATTCTTTGTCTTTAATCCCTTAGAAAGAACGCTAACTGGACTTTAGAGTAAATTACGTAACTTTGAAAATAATATATAATAATATATGTAACTTTGACATAATATGCAACTACGCTCAAGTAAAACATTGACATAAGTATCACTGTCCAATAGAGATCGATAAGAAATAGAACTAGCAGAACTACTCAGCCAAGATTATCAACTCTACGCAAACATACGTAGCAGAACTACACAATAGAGCTAACAGAACTACACAATAGATATAACAGAACTACACAATAGAGCTAACAGTACTTTACAACAGAGCTAATAGAACTGTATAACAGAAATAACATATTTAAACAATCATCATCATCAGGTGCCGTCTCCATATCGAAGGTTGGCTGCAATGAATCTCCAGCATCCTCTGTCTTTCTTCTTGGTGTTGCACTCTGTCAGACTGTAACTTGTCCATTTCTTAAAGTTTCCCGCCCACTTATCTCTCGGTCTTCCTCTTGCTCTTCCCCCTCAACTTTCCCTCTTGTAAAGATTTTATCAAGGTGTCGTGCCTTTTTATGTGTCCAAAATACTTTAATTGTCTGAATTTTATTTCTGTTAATAATTGTTTCTTCATGCCTAGTTTTCCTAAAACGTGTTAATTTGTTTGTTTTTCTGTCCATGAATCACAATGAGCTAACATAATTTGGAAACGTAGCTAACAGAACTACACAACAGAGTTAACATAATTTGGAAACGTAGCTAACAGAACTACACAACAGAGCTAACATAATTGCACTAAAGAGTTAACAGAATTACACAATAGAGCTAACATAATTTTGCAACGTAGCTAACAGAACTAGGCAACAGAGATAACGGTACTTCCAGATTTAACCAACATTAATCAGAACTATCATTTGAACTACCAGCACTGTCAAGCAGAAACTATCGAAATTACTCAGAGCTGTTATTTGAACTATCAGACTGACAGACAGAGCTGAAGCTGTTTGCGAGTTTGGTAACCAGAGAGGTCAAACGACACAATTAGCTATTAAACGTAAGAGGTGTGCGTGTGTTTTGTGTTTGCAAATGTTTTTCTATTGCTTTTAGTGCCTGAACATATTTAAATTTTCAAAGAAAATAACTATATTGATTTTAAAACCAGCGTTTCCCGTGTCTAATAGATTATATATATATTTTTTATGTGGTTGTATAAAAAATAAAAGGAACCCCTTTTTCATACCTCGAGGTAAATTTTGGGAATACAGTGTCCAGCCTCTATTTTCAGTGATTTGTTTTTCGATCCAGAAGCACTTGAGCTTTTCAGCTCTTCGGCTCGGTGCTATGGACATCGTAACCCTTCGGTTACGAACACTAACACTCAAATCTGGGGAATCTGTGGCTTTTTCTGTCATCCCGCGGAATTGAACCCGCACACACAGAGGGATAGTCACCGTAGTCCAACGCGCTACGAACACGCTGGGCAGACGGGCATTTTTTTCAATGATAGAGACCAACCTAATAGTCACTGTAACATTAGTGAATAGTTATCTAACCTAAACAAAGGTAGAATTCTTCTTTCTTTTGTCTGCACACTGTTACCGGGTTGTTAACCTAGTGTCGTGGTTTTATGTATTTGTCTTGTGCTTCTCTGGTTACTTGTGTGATGTTTTTCTTAGTCCCCTGGCAGAATTCAACTATGTTGTCTATCCACCTTTTTCTCGGTCTTCCTCTCGTCTTCCTTCCTGATATTATGTTGTAGAAAGCATCATAGGCAGTTTGGTCTGTTCGCATTCTTACTAAGTGGCCAAACCACTTCATTCTCTGTTTTGCTATATAATTCAAGCACGATCTTGTCCCAACCTTTTCTCTGATGCTGGTATTCGTTACTCTGTCGATTCCTGTGTTGCTGGTGACTTTGCGATCTGATCTCCCAATCAATCTCTTTACCATCATATGACGAATGATCACATCTTTCATGTGATGATTAAACAAAAAGCTACTGCCATTAACAAAGTTATGTTATGTTATGCAATCGACGTGAAGACACATTCGGCACTTCCATTCGTGCTCTGTCCTCCGCTGTAGCAGCCATCCTAAGGTCCATTTGCTCACCGTACTTATGAGAAGTTGATTAGTATACCTTTTCTCTCTACCAAGAAGACGACACTGTCTGACATGTCCAAACTTAACTCCTAATTCTCGCACTCGTTCAAGTGTCTAAGACTCGCCCATATCACATATATGAGAGCACTAACAAAGTGTTCATGTCTGGAAGCTAGCAGTTTCAATATCCTTTCCTCTGGGCATGGATGCAGATTCATAAATGTTTTCAAAGTAACATAGTTCATAAGTACGGTTCCAACTTCACTGCAACGGGTCACCCCATAATTGCTCCGTTCCTGTGCCAATGAATATCACACGAAATGCTAACAACTGTGAAACGTTTCCTGTGTGAACTAATTCCAGAATGAAATAGCCGCGTAACGCCACAAAAAGAAACCTGCTCCAAATAAAATTCATTTGGCCGTCGTTAATGTAGCAACACAAAACTGTTCATCACTTGAATTGCAATTCTTGTCGAAGGAACATCAATCACGACAAAATCCAGCTTTCTGCACTCGCAATATAACTGCATACGGCAGTTTGAGCTTGTTCGTCATAACCGCTGTCCGCCATTTTCTGAATACACACAACAAACGCACGGTTGACACAGCAAAAGCATTCCATGTAATATTCATAGCTCACAGCGTTGCTCAAGCACTAACTCAGTAGCTCACTAACATATTATCTCTGACGATCTTATGGTATTGATGGTATCTGCACTAACTTTTGTCTGTCCTTCCCCGACCACTGATGTATCAGCCTAGTAATTTGTTCGCTCACTGCCTGAAACTCCCGCATACATCGATGCAAAAATAACGTTTAAATTGGCCACCGGGATGTGCTTAGCGTTTCGAGCCATTCCTGCTTTATTTATATTTTTGACCTAAGCAGAACAGACCAGTTCATTATATTTTGCCTACGTACCGGACACTAAAGACTCAACAAACACTTACATAGACTAGGAATAAGTCAAACAGCTCTATGCCAGTGTCAACAGGCGGAACAGACACTAGATTATAGAGCATGTCACGGAAGACTGTCCTCTTCTGTGTGAGCTGAGAAGCATCATGTGGTCACACCCAATTGACCTAAAAATTAAGTTTTGGGGAAACCTGACAGATTTGAAGCTAACTGTCCAGTTTGTGATCCACAGTAAACTAAGCGCATGACCAGAGATCGATGAAAAAGAATATAGCAGCTATGCATTTTCTTGAGCATCTTCATTGAATCACTTAGTATACACGCATGTGTAAATGCATCACTAAAATCGATAGGTAGAACTAACCAGCAAAATGGGAACTACCAAAATTAGGAGTGAGCTCTGAGGCTGGTAATTGTATAACAACAAAAACAATATTAGACAAGTATGTAAAGATTGGTTGATTGATAGATTGATTGATAGGACCATTATCATTGCACTTCAGTGAGTAACCATGTGTGCACCGATGTTTTTCTTATACAGGAAGATCTCAGCTGCAGTGCACGAACTCCGTAGAACCGGCGAGGATACCCGATGTAATTTTGAAGATGGTGAAGATATTTATGTAGGGATTTTATTTTTAATCTTTTCTAATTAATTTTGCCCGGGAAGCGGCTTACCAGCCTACTCTTCTCGGTTTTGTACTGTGCCCGGTCAGCGGCTTACCAGCCTACTCTTCTCGGTTTTGTACTGTGCCCGTCAGCGGCTACCAGCCTACTCTTCTCGGTTTTGTACTGTGCCCGGTCAGCGACTTTCCAGCCTACTCTTCTCGGTTTTGAACTACCATGGGTTCTTTTACGTGCTCAAAACAAACACGGGAACCACGTTTTATCGTTCGTTTCCGATAGGACTAGGAACTCGATCTCACCTACACTGAGATCAGGTAACACTGGAAAAATATCCAGATGGCTCCACGAGGGAGCGAACTGGGTGGGACCTTTGACACGAGAAACGAGCACTGAACATCTACGCCACAGATTATTACCACGGAATTCAATTCTCATACACACTTAAACCAGCACTCTGATACTCCAACAACAACTAAACCCCAACATAAAATCATTGGCCTCTAAATACGGAACCAGGATGCATATTAGAACCGTTAGCAATTTGTTCTTTTCTTAGTAATCCTCTCTCACTTTGCCCACGATAACAAACTTTTTGTTGTTATTGGAACATTAGCTTCAAGTTTCTCAATTATCACATTCTTCTAAAGTAGTCTTTTTCTTCTTTGTGTTCGTTATTTACGACCAATTTTAATCACTCTTTGTAATATGTTTGATCTTTGACAAGAATATGTATACGTTGCACATTGGTTTGGTAGGCCCCTAAACGCATAGACTTCTACACGTTTAGGACACGTGTATCCGATTTCAGCCAATTCTAAAGTAGTAATTTTCGGTATTTCATTCACTCTGATACTTTAAACTTTTTTTCTTTTAAAGTACAATAAAATTAAAAGCAGTACTTTGAACTTCGTCGCTTATGATAATAAACTAAACTATCTTCTTTCAAAAGTTACTCCGCAAATTATTTCTGCTTAACAAACTTCCGACCTATAGATTCTTCTTAACGTTATTTCCATCGTTTGTATGCCCTAGGTATTGTGTTGATAATATCTAGCTGCAAATGCTATTCTGGTAGCTACCCGTTATAGCAGTCAATATAAGATAGTTAGTGCTCCTCGGCTCTATTGATTTGTTCTGAAAGCGTAAACACTCACTGAGTATCGATTAAATTCTAGTCGATACAGAGCTGATGGGCTTCTTTTAAGGCAGTGGTTCTCATCCTGTGGGTTGCGACCCCTTTTGGGGTCGAACGAGCATTAAACAGGGGTCGCTTAAGACCATCGGAAAACACATATTTTCGATGCTCTTAGGAATCCAGACACCGCTCCTCTATCCGTCTCCATGTAGGTCCGCCCACATGCAATTAAGCCCACAACCTGACGTGTGTGATTAATCCCTATACGTTAATTATGTGCAATTTATAACAATGAAAACATATCCTGCATATCATATATTTACATTACGATTCATAACAGCAGCAATTTGCCTTTTACGAAGTAGCAACGAAAATAATTAAATGGTTGGGGATCACCACAACCATAAGGAACTGTATTACATGGTCGCGGCATTAGAAAGGTTGAGAACCACTGTTTTAAGGATATTGAGAAGTGGTGTTTATGCACTCCGTGCGTCTCAGGACGTGCTCCGTCCCACTCAGCTTAACAACAGTATTAGCTGCAGATAACATACACAATAGGTGCAACAACGATTGCGATAAACAGAAAATATATTAAAACAAATCGAAACACATAGGCTTACTTATTTAAAATTGTCTAGGCAAGCGGAACCTTCTAAAGCTTCACGTAATAATCGTCTTTATAACGTAATTCATGACTTTGTGATATAGAGAAGGGGCTAGTTTTTGTAAAATTCTGACGTTCACTGTAATACAATTGTTTTACTCATGAAAAGGTAGCTTCTCCATTTTGATCAGCATCACATTTTCACTCAGTATTTGTCCAGTAACAGAAGGATACCTGATTTGTACATTTCTGTCTGTCTCAGTTACTCCAAAAAGATTTTAGCAAGTACACCGAACTATACAATAAAAGTACTCTCTTACCAAGATTATCAAGGCTTTCAATCATGGGTGAGGAAGTCTGGCCGCATGGGAGCCACGCTCTAATCCCTTCGAATGGATTCGTGTGTTTTTGCAATAGTTCTTTTATTATTGTTGACAATAGTACCGTTAATAGCGAAGTTTGAACTGAACTACTTAAATCAAGTCCCACCTACGACTGAAGAAAAAAACCCTATCGTTACTGTCTGTAATACCGCTTTTAGGGCGGTGTAGGACAGGAGGGAGCAGTTGTTAGTGAACTCGCTCCGCAAGGGTGGTGGTCTGGGTTCAGCTCCAGCAATGCGCGTGGAATTTTCCCGATCACGACGGCTCTCAGGTCGACCCAGCCTCAAATGTGTACCAGACATGCTCTGGGAAAGTAAAGGCGGCCGGCGTGATGCTGACCACATCCCCATCGTGTGCCGACGGTCAATGAAATATACAGGCCTAACACTGTATTGACCTATATACCACGAGGTATGAAAGGGTTCCTTTACTTTTACTTTTTTTACTTAGGACAGGAGGAACATGAGCCTGTGAAATGTAATGCCCTCATGGCTAGTGCAGTCGCCGTGAAGCTGTTCAGATTATGATTTTTTATTGATGTCCACAACAGAAAACAATCCTTGACCTTATCGTGTATTGAACCCTGATCTCCCGCATGGTAGCCGCGTATTGATCCATTCGACTAGTCGCCCCATGTTAACTAATCTGATCATATCAAATTATTATGTTTTCTGTATATAGAAAAAGTGATTGTTTTTTTATTGTTCGCTATATATCATGAAACTCCGGACAGATCAATGGCTTCTCACTCTCCCACAGGAGATATCGACGGTTATCTATGCTTATGTTTTTTCCTATCAAAGAGCAGACACAGTGTTTACTTCAACAAACATGTCGCAATACTAAATTATCACCATATTTGTTTACTTGAGGTGGCACATCATGTGAGATACAGCCGATAACTCGTTTCTGGTTGATCCACTTTTCATTAAACTGATTTACCGTATTCATGGAAAGCTAAACTTGGAAGCCAGGTAGTGATCCTTGTCGTATCCTTTGTTGACAATGCTGTCCCTATTGAAGCCAGGGTAGTGATCCTTTGTCGTGATCCTTTGTTGACAATGCTGTCCCTATTGGAAGCCAGGGGTAGTGATCCTTTGTCGTGATCCTTTGTTGACAATGCTGTCCCTATTGGAAGCCAGGGGTAGTGATCCTTTGTCGTGATCCTTTGTTGACAATGCTGTCCCTATTGGAAGCCAGGGCAAAGTGTCGATCCTTGTTCACAATGCTGTCTGTCCTAAGTTAAATATAACTCTGATTTAATAGTTTAACTTCCGCAAGAGTTAATTCTTATTTTTTAATCTTAGATGGTCAACACGCTCTGATATTACTAAAAAAAATTACTAGTTATTAGGTTGAAATATGTGTGTCTCGATTTAAAGTTGTTTATTCAATTTCCAGCTGGGTCTATATTTATAACAAAATCGCATAGGTTATTTCTATCCTAACAAAGCACATTGCAAAATTTATAACCGTGAACATTGTCAGCAACTACTAATAATAGCAGCATCTATTAGTACTTTGATTGAACTAGAACGAAATGTTAGCTGTCTAATAGATGAGACATGTTAAATCGGTGATGACCTAACCGACAGCTAAATACTTAAAATGCAGACAATTCAAAATAAGCTCTTGAACATTTAACAGAGCATGTTTACAAATTTTCTGGTTTACAAGCTGTCATGAAATAATAAGACTTGCTCTAGGAATAGAAAACAACTGTGAATCTACATTAAAAATTAGTCCGTTGTTTAAACTTTGTCACGTGTGTGTTTTGCAATAGTTTTTGTTTGCTGACTAAAGAGAAGTTCATTGAACTGTTGAACTTAAGTCACACCCATTATTGAGAACTTTGATTATGTTGGTAAGAGTGTACTTCTTTTACTGTATACTTCTGTGTACTAGATAACATCCTTTTGGAGTAACTAAGACAGACAGAAATGTACAAACCAGGTATCCTACTGTTCAGTGGCGGCTCGTCATTAAGGGCCAGTGAGCCGGGCCCCACCAAAAATAATGTATAACGTGTATTTATTAGTTAATAAATTAAAATATAACCTAACCTAAAACCATGATTTTCCCCGAAAATTTGAGTTTGGCCCAACCAGCAACAAGGATCACGAGCCGCCACTGCTACTGTTACTGGACACATACTGAGTAAATAAGATGCTGATCAAAATGCAGAAGCTAACTTTTCTTAAGCACTAAAAATAACCCACGAAAATTCAGTTGAAAATGGCTAAGATTAGACTGCAAAGCCGCTTCTCTGACAAAATTCGTTGAAAAAATTAAATAAAACTTCTGTACATATTGTCACCATCTTCAACATTTTATTGGGGCCCTTTTGCCGGTGCTACTGAGTTCACGCGCTGCCACTGAGATATTCATGTGTAGGAAAGAGATCGGAGAACAACACATGGTTATTCACAAAAGTGCAATGACGATAGTCCAACCAGCAATAAATAAATCAATGAATTAAAAAAAAAAAATATTGGTTAGATGGCAAGAAAAAAAAAAGATGAAATGATCTGAAGATATTAATTATAATAAAATGAAATATTTTGGTTGTCTGATGAAGATCTGAAAATGGACTAATCACAATTGTACACGTCACTTGTTCCACTCCATACAAGGAGAAATATCGTTGGGAAGAAATGGAAACTGGAGTGCGAATGAAGATCTCATGAGATGAGAAACTTTCATGAGGATTACATTAAGCACACAGAGACTCGCAGGAGATTTAAGCCATGCTGAACATTACAATTAGAGATATTTAGAAAAGGACAGAAAAAAACCCGAAAGTAATTTATGACGAAAAATACCACAATACTTGCATTCAACTGGTTCTCTCTCGCCTGAAGAAACTTGAAGCCGATGATATCAGTGAAAATCTAAGTTTTTAATGAAAATGATTTTCATTACAATCTCCCTCTCCCTTCTTTCTCACTCTTTCTTGCACTCTCCTTCTTTCAATTACTTCCCATTTTTCTGCTGCAGAGTTAGATTTGCTAAATTTAGATGATATTTTTCGTTTTTTTAAATTCAAGTAACGGCACAATTGATTCTCATTGATCTCTTCCGGTATATGAAACCTGCTCCACATAATGGAAGCGTTCAATCAATCTAGGACAACGGTTCTCAACGTTTTCTTGGTTGTGGCCTCTTAAAGTTAATGATATGTCTACAATGTTTCAACCATTTTATCCTCTCTCCCACCACCTTTCAAACACACACAATTCAACCAGCAACAATACTCAGTCATAAATATATTCAATATTATGGTAGGATTCCTAGCTGCCATAGCAACAGTGGCCACAACGATAGAAAGCGCAGATTGTAGGAAATATCGTTAAAATATTAAACTATCATGCTCTATTTTAATAATTAACTTGCGATGTGTTTAGAATTTATATGTTTCATAAGTTTATATATATATATAAACACATATATGCAATGGACGATCTAAAATGATAACTTGGAAATCTTCCAAAGTCATCAACAAGCCCACCCGACCAACGCCCAAATTTGGGGTGTAAAGAATAGAACCACTGCTACCTGCCATGCATGTCGTAAGAGGCGACTAAGTAGGTTTGGATGAAATCGGATGCACATGTCCTAAACGTGTAGAAGTCTATGTGTTTAGGGGTTTACCAAACAAATGTGCAACGTATACACGTTCTTGGCAAAGATCAAACATATCACAAAGAGTGATTAAAATTGGTCGTAAAGAACGAACGCAAAGAAGAAGAAGAAGATCAACAAGCCAACTTTTACGTGCGTCATCAAGTAGCATGTCATTTATCTGCAGAAAATCGCTCTTATCACAGACCGGATGAATAACTCTCAATCTCTAGAAAATACTATCATCTCCTCCATCCTATGTTCAAATTTTCTTGAATGTTTTTTTGCCACCATCGTCTTGTTCATTCCCTCTCTCGTCTTCCAGGAATTACGTCCATAATTATTTCCCTTTCTAAATCGTTCTGATGTTTAATGTGACCAAACTATGTTAGTTTTAAGACATGTTGTTGTTTATCAACCAATAGTTCTGGTTGTTCAGGTCTATTCGGATGTCTATATTAATCCTCTTCTATATTCAGGGTGTTTTAAGTATTTCTCTGCAGCACGGTTTCAAAAAATTCAGTTTTGTTTGTTTTTGTATTATGTTTCATTATTTTTCTATGTTGCCAAAGGGAAAATGCATGTCATCAGAAGTTTAAATTTTGTTTCCTTGCTCGTGCTTATATATTTTTTAAATGTAAATATTTACTGTAAATCTCCGGATTGTTGCAAGACAGAAATAAATAGTGATTGATTGATAGGACTATCATCATTGCATTTCGGTGAGTAACCATGTGTGCTCTGATCTCTTTCTTACACATGAAGATCTCAGTGGCATCACACAAACTCCGAACACCAGTGAGGGTCTCTGATGTAATTTAGAATATAGTGAAAATACTTGCAAGAATTTGTTTTGTATTGTTTCAAATAAGTTTTGCACAGGCAGCGATTTTCCAGTCTGCTACTCTCGATTTTGAAATGCCATAGATTGTTTTACGTGCTTAACATGAACACGGCATCTACGTTCTATCATCCGTCTCCGATATGACTAGGAACTCGATCTCCCTACACTGAGCGAACCGAGTACCTTTGAAACGAGAGGCGAGCACCGAACCTCTACGTCACAGAGACCCACCTGATCAGTTTTAAAACACATTTTTACTCGTTTTAAGGAAAAAGTCATATATTATTGTAGGACATCAGCAAAAAATAATTTATAGTTGAATATTCTAACAGATTGTCAGTTGTACTGAAATTATCAGATGTCTAGGAAGTTACGTCTTAATCGATCTTCTGTCAACGTCTGCGTCTGGTTTAGTAATCTCTTTCTTGTCTTGATGATTCTTGTGAGATAAAATACAATCGATGTGTCTGCTTTCCCAGGGCATGTATGCCGGATGACGTAAAAATAGACACACGTTTTGTATTTGAAAATAGTATCAGTTACCTTTATCTTTATCACAATTACCTATTTCGTACCCACTCATAGGCGTCCCTAAGTTAAGGTAAGAGAGGAAAGTGCCACCACTGGAAAATAGCTTTTTGATTAAAATTTCATGAGAATCTGGTCTTCTCCATTTCCAAGTAGTAAACTATCAACTAAATTTAAAAAAAATTTTTTTTTCCCCTCCTGTAAAAATATATGTGGACGCCCATGTGCCCACTATCTTTACTATATTACTATAAACGATGTGCAGAAACCTACAAATCTAGTCTGGTCAGAGCGGATCAGATCAGATCGGGAGGAAACCGAGGGAGGCTGCGGTGATACGTAATAAATTGGCGTTTAAGGACAATGACACGTATGTATGGTATCACATAAGTAAGCAAAATGAATAGCAAAATGATAAAACTAATAAAAAAGCCAACTAGGACCGCTAAGGTTATTAAGGCTCTCCCAGTTTCCACTATTGTAATTCATTCTTTCTAAAATCTTACTAACTTAGTCGCACTAGTTATATCCATCTTTAAGTGAAGATGTCAACTAGAGAGAACGTCACACAATCATATCAGCTGTCTCCCCTCTGGCATCGTTCTAGTCGATGTCTTGGTTCTTCAGGGACTGTTTGATAGTCTTTTTCTATAATATTCAAAGTCTATTTGAAGATATAAATCTCTGACCTTTGGCCTGATAAGCTCTTTTCTAATTTTGCAGAGGCGATTGAGCCATCTTGATAATCTGTCTCATCCACTCTGAAATGCAGAGCTGTCTTCAAAATACTGATCAAAATCGATACAATCATCAAAGCATGTTTGTATATCCATCATCCAAGCGCACTAGTACTAATGGAAACATTTATAATAAACACTAATCTCTACAAGAGGAGAATAAAAACATTGTATTTCTTAACTCTTTCTATACCATGAGTGCTACTGAGTTCAGACCATATTTGTTCTATGACACCAGCATTTTATTACAAAAAGGTTTTGTGTTTATACCGTTTGCAGTAGGTATTGCATTAATATACGAGTATGTATATTCAAATATACTTCTTATTCTTCACCTTTCACCTCTAGTGATACATAGGTCATCAAAAAAGGTTTTCCAAACCCTCATATAAAAGACAATCTATTGCAGACATGTCCACTCGCTCCTCAATCTCTTGCTCTTGCGGGGTTCTTCTTTTTCTTCCTCGCGTGGCGAGATATGAATTTCATTGCTTGTAGTTTCTGTAGATATTTAATGTTCTTTTTTGTACGGGGAGAGGTAGCTAGCCCCACGACCAACATCATTAGCTGCTTCTTACAACATGCGTGGTAGATAACAGTGGTTCTATTCTTTACACCCTGATTTGGGCCCGTAAACACTCGGGTGGATCAAATATACTATTGCCAGAATAAAAACGTTGAATGATTTGTACACAGAGAAATAATGTGCTCTATGGGAAAAGTCACTATAGTGGTTTGCGGTGTAATGGATACAAATTCGTTTATTCGTAAGTGGTCCATGGTATAGATTGAATTAAGATTGATTATATAAGATTATGTTGGTAAATAGCGATTGTTGTGGTAATGGTTGTAGTGGAGAGGATGATGGTGTGTCTATATAGAGAATAACAACATAGAGAATGAGAAAAGTAAGTAGAACAGAACACATAACAACATTCATGGTGATTATTCATGTATTAAAATAATGTTTAACACGGTGGCAGGAACCCACGATGACTTAAATCATGAAGAAGAAATGGCTATGGTTCGGGCATGCCATGCGGAAGACACTGTCGGGTGTCACTAGGAAAGTACTTATGTGCAACCCGTAATAAAAATAGAAACGGGAACATCCTAAACAGACATGGAAACATACATTATCAACCTTGATCATGTATGCGTCACCCGTGACATGGGATTTGTCCCAGGATTGCATCAGAGAGGTGCAACAACACACGTCTGAGGCTGTTACCATCATATCTTGCGATGAACGTCCATTAACCTAACTTAATAGAATCAACGTTTGATGATAAATACAAAAGGACGATGACTACATTAGCATAACATAACTTATTTGAAACAACGTTAGATCACATATATGGAAGAAAACTGACCCCATGATATGACTCACCTTCAAATGTCGAGGGGTTATGTCTCTTGTAATTGCAACTTCTTTTTTCTCGACATCTGGGACTGATAGAGGATAGATTACCTCTCCTATTATTTCGTCACGTGAGAACCTGTCAAAGCTGAGTACAACGAAGTGGAGAGTAGTCGTTTGAATTTGATTACAGGTCACGCCATAAAATGTGAATGTCTCATCATAGGTCGGGGATAGAGTCTTGCGTAGAACTCGCGTCTTGCACTTGTGTTTCTTCTCAGGTAGAAGTTGAAGCTTGATATACGGGTCACATCCTCCGAGACTGGGATCTCTTGGTGGCAGTTCATCAGCTTTGATGATGGTTACCATTAGAGCACATTTCTGTTCGTCGTGAGCTACAGAGAAAGTTAGATTTCCTAATTTGGTAGGGCGATCTGGAGACGTGGCATTTCTTTCTCTTATGGCATCCTCTTTCTCAGGAGTGGCACCATCCTTTTCATGCTCAACATGCATTTCTGCCTTGCCACAGTGAGGTTGATCTGGCGAGTGACTAGAAGATGAGAACCCCGTCATTGGAATTCTGTCTTGTCCGGACTCTGCACCAGGCGGGGTGATGGGACTGGTACCTTTAGATTTCATTACCTTAGTGGTGTTGCGCACAGACATGCTCTTCTTGAAACTTCCAGAGTTGCTCTCCTGAAGACCTTTCTTAATAGCGGATGATAGTCGGTTCTGTGTGCTCTGCATGGCGCGACGCTGATAGCATTTATAAGCCATAGCAGTCATTCCTGCAAGAAACACGAAGCAGCCAACAACGATACCAGAGACAGCAACAGCCGAAACTGAAATAGAAAATACAAGATCTTAGACAGGGCATGACATAACGTTTTTAGCCAAAAAATAATGTTTTACTATAATTTATGTTACTAATATCTTATTTCATATATTTTGCCCTTAATGAAGATACATATCTAAATATAAACGGGCAATACCAAACTAAAAATATAAACTACATACTCTCTGTCATCTTTTACAAATAAACTTAAGATGACAAATTAACATTAAATTTAGAAAGTTTAGACCTGAATGAAACAAAACATTTTAAAGGGTAATTCGGTACTTCAGATCAACCCTTCCCTCCCGAGAAATACAGCTAGAGAGAAATGATCGTAAAGGAAGACTAGAGATGGCTATCGTGATAATATAACTAGCACGAACAATATGAGGATACGATGAGAGCGATGTAAGAAAGATATATACTGGACAAGCAAAGTCATAACTTTAAATGTCTTTGTAAGCAGAAAACATAAAAAAGGTCCAAATTCTAACAGATAAATGCTACAAATCAGACCTTGAGAATCATAACAAGAGTCACCACGACACTACCATAAAAAAATCTAAACAGAAATAGACGTCCCTCAAATCGATGTAAAAGATAAAAGAAAAATCTCTTATCAAAGAACAGAATAATTTACAGTTTTTACATGTAATCCAATGCACTTGAGAATTCATGTTCTTAGAAGAGGAATACTTAAACAGATCAACTTTATTGCAATGAAAGAAAAAAAGATAAAAGCGAATCATAAACATGCTGCATTTCCCAGTAAATTTACATAGCACGTCAACTTCATGATCAGAGTGGACAACAATTCGCTGACGTTTTAAAACGCTTTTGAGGTATCGATAAAAACAAGAATAAGGATTCAGCCACAGTAAGCCACAAAGTAGATCGTTAGGCAAATATAAATAGAAAATACTTGGACCTATCTGTATACATTGATTGATCAACAACAGAAACAATACAATATGGAAAAGGTTGAGGTGGTGAGAAATCATTTTAACCGAATATTGTTCCCCATTGTAAGTGTTGGTAGAAAAGTGAAAACACTAAAATAAATTCGTAACACAAGCATATGGTATTCGGTATAGATTGCACATTTTGTATGTTTACATATGAAAATTCATACAACTTTTAATGGATAAACTGTCAGAAATTGCAACACAGAGAAGTCATACATATGCACAATAAAAAAAAAAATATATCTGGACAGCAGCACTCCAAAAGTTATCCCAGCAATACAAAAGAGGTGTGTCATAGCGAATCAATTTTTGTTCTTAATCACGCAAACGTAATCTCGAAATGACCTAATTAAAAATTCAGACCAGTAGCTTCTAGTCTATTTTAGAATTCATAGAGTTATGAAAAGCATAAATTGAGTGAAACACACCCATAGCGGAAATAAATGAGTTTGTGAATCCTGTAGTGCAAACTTGAATGTGTCAGTAGTCTAAACAAGGTAAGTTTATTTCGCGTCCTTGGTGAAGACTGTTGCAATATTGTCCATTAGACACGTAGAAGAATTATATTTAGACATACACAAGATAGATTAGAGAAAATATTACCAGAATGTCGCAAAATGAAAAGAGGATATCAATTACAGCCGACCTTCGCTGTGGAGATGATACCTGATATGATCTGATTCATTGGAGCTGGTAAAATATACATTCTAGAATTGCTGGTGAGCAAATCACTGTTAATCAGCCGTGACAAATAACGTTGTTGTATTATTCATGTTTATGCTGGTCTGCAGCGAAATAACACCCGAGTGTAGAATATCATATCTTTTATTGTTGTGGAATGTCATATCAATATTGGGGCTCAATATAGTATCGTCAATGAAACTCAATATAGCTTCGGGATTTGAGATAAATACAAAAACATGATCAAGGCTGAATATTACATCGGGATTTGAGACTGAATATAACATTATGGCTGGGGCTGAGACTGAATATAACATTATGGCTGGGGCTGAGACTGAATATAACATTGTGGCTGGGGCTGAATATAATATTGTTGCTAGGGTTGAACATAACGCTAGGGATGGGGTTGAACATAACGCTAGGGATGGGGTTGAACATAACGCTAGGGATGGGGTTGAATATAACGCTAGGGATGGGGTTGAATATAACCTGAGGATTGGGGTTGAATATAACATTGTGGCTGAGGTTGAATATAACATTGTGGCTGAGGTTGAATATAACATTGTTGCTGGGGTTGAATATAACATTGTTGCTGGTGTTGAATATAACATTGTGGCTGGGTTGAATATAACATTGTTGCAGGGGTGAACCTAAATATAACATTGTGACTGGGACTAGTGATAACATTGTGGCTAGGCTGAGGCTGAATATAACATTGTGGCTGAGGCTGAATATAACATTGTGGCTGAGGCTGAATATAACATTGTGGCTGAGGCTGAGGCTGAATATAACATTGTGGCTAAGGCTGAATATAACATTGTGACTGAGGCTGAATATAACATTGTGGCTGAGGCTGAATATAACATTGTGGCTGAGGCTGAATATAACATTGTGGCTGAGGCAGAATATAACATTGTGGCTGGGTTGAATATGCTGAGATCGGGCTGATTGAGCATTACGCTGGGCTGAGGCTGAATATAACATTGTGGCTGGAGTTGAATATGCTGAGATCGGGCTGACTGGAGCATTACGGCTAGGGCTGAGGCTGAATATAACATTGTGGCTGAGGCTGAATATAACATCTAGATTGGAGCTGAATATGACATTGTGGATGATACTGATTATAAAATTAGGGCTGGAGCTCAATGAACAATTTTTCAACTTTTGCAAACATACTACACGAATTGAACTATCATTTTTGTGTATACTAAATCCCAGAGTATAATACATTGCAGAAGTCAATGTAATAATTGGGAGAAGGGCTATAGAAGATGTTGCAGAATTTGTATACATTAGCAGTGAGATCGTCAATAAGGATATGATGAGATCCGTGTCAGGATTATGAAATCTCGACAAGTCTTTTATCTCCTGCAGACAGTGGGGAAATCTGCTGTCATCTTCACTTAAACAAAGCTCAGAGTTTCAGCTCAAATGGGAAATGTGTGTTGCTGCATGGCCCAGAAACATGGCGAACCACCAATTTAAATACAAATAATATTAAAATATGTGTCACCTGGATATCTTCGGGTATTCTTCACAATATAGCACTCAATCACAGACCCGTGGACAAGAACAGAACAGGAAACCATGATGGCCCAGGATAAGAAGAGAAAATGGTAATGGGTTGGACATACCTTGCGAAAGACACAGTCGAGTGTTACTAGATAAGCATTCGAGTGGACCCACAAAGAAAGGTAAAAGGGAACGTCCTAAACATACATGGAGACAGAGTTTTCTTGAGGAACTGAAGGGTGCTGGATTATTCAAAGAAATCATAAAGAAAACCGCTAGAAACGGGAAAAGGAGAACAACCTCTGTGGTCTTATGCTCTCTGAGAAACGGAAAAGAATAATTGAACTATAGCCTATCGTCTGAGTGGTTACCGGGACCCAAATTCTGGGATGCAAAGAATAGAACCACTGTTACCTGCCACGCATATCGTAAGAGGCGGCTAAGGAGATGTGGCTGAAATCGGATGCACGTGTCCTAAATGTGTAGAAGTCTATGCGTTTAGGGGCCACCAAACCAATGTGCAACGTATACACGTTCTTGACAAAGATCAAACATATCACAAAGTGTGATTAAGATTGGTCGTAAAGAACGAACGCAAAGAAGAAGAAGACTATAGCCTATGAAAAAAAACTCCATCTTGAATGACTTCAAAAATTATTAAATATTTTTGTTAATTGAAGATTTTTTGTTAGTCTCTGTGAAAAACATGTTATTCTGTCGCATTGTAGTTTGTACATTGTGGAGATAAATTATTGTTTGTATTTGACGATGCCAATTATTAAGCCGTGTTTCAGTTAGTCCAGTCAACAGTGATAACAGTTGCAGTGTGACTAGCCCAACAGAACCAAAATAAGATTCAATATGTTAAACCTTAACATAACACAGACGTATTTGTTGAAAGATTTGTTATGTACACAACATAGTGGATAACAAAACACCTTCATCAGAATTACTTAAATATTAGAAAAAATGAACAAACGTTTAGTGGCAAAAAATCACGTGTTTGTTTCTAGGAAGAACATCAAGAATTCTTCGTTACCATGGAGATATTTCTTCACTAGTAGAGAAATGAGGTCCAGAAGTTCAACAGGGCAACAAAAAGGGTTCTGTGAGGAATCGATTTTCGATGCGAAGTCAGTTATACACGTCATCTATTACGTCATTTCGCTAGCTTGAATCGATTTTATGTGGACCTACTTGGAATGGCTGTGCAGCTTAGTGAGAAGATTTAATGCATTGTCAGCAATGTGGTCTGGATGTTTTAGAAACGTGTAATAAATAGTCCCTTTTCTGTCCAGACGCCATGGAGTCTCTGACTAATAAATGTACATTTGTTTATTCATGCTCATGTGATTTCTTCCGACTACCATTAAATGTAGTTTATAGCATGCACCTGTTGACATTCGATTTTGTTTTCTTAGTGTTTAGTTAGAGTTTATTTAGAAGAGACTAGTTTAGAAATAGCGACCGGCCATGTGTTGTCAGGGCCACAGGAGCGAGCAAAGAATAGTAACACTGCAACCTACACAGGCATGTCGTAAGAGGCGACTGAGGTAGGAGCCTAGGAAGCTACTCTAGTAAACAAAAGCAGGTTGTGCTTGGCCTCTTGAGGCGCATAACTGACACAACGCACAATCGCTCTTAGGCTCATATCACATACACATCACAAAGAGTGGTTAACAAGTAGTTGATATGGGACGTTCGAAGAAGAAGAAGAAGAAATAACGACGTCAGGAAAACAGTGAGTATAACATCAGAACTCAACATCAAGGATTAAGTGGTTTCAGCCGCATAAGCAGATTACAACAGACAATTCATCTCAAAGAGCAATGTTACTACGATACAGTGGATACAAAGCAAAAGACCGTCCAAGCAAAGGTAGACTTCAGAGATAACAGAGGCCCGAAAAAACACTGTTTATGAAGCACACACAAAACCTGTTCTAGAAATCTCTTCTTATCCTGACGCTGTGAGACAAAACAGAATTAGTGAAAAGAAGAAATATTTAGTCCGAGTACTACTTCGTGTATCACGCTCATTACAATTTAAAGTTTGTTCAAATGAACAAACCTTCTTTTCGTTGTTGTTCTATCAGTCGTACATCAACACCAATAACTTTAATTTTAGGGGTCTCTGTGGTTAGATGGACCCTTGCCTCGAGTCAGGAAGGTCGTGAGTTCGAATCTGGACCGCATCGTTCAATTCACTAGTGCATTTTTTCCAGAGAACCGTATGATTGTTGTGAAGCTACGGATTCGTACTTTGTACCATACTCTCGGCATATAGCGTACCATTTCTGCTGAGGGGGACCGAGCCATATGAAGTAAACACCGGTGCAATGTCGTCAATCCTTCGGTTTTAGACCCTTTAGCTTAAGTGAACTGCGATTTACTTCAGGTCACTAAAACTTAATTTACTTCGGTCACCAACAACTGTAATTCACTTCAGGACACCAATAACAAAGTCTATCAAATTATGGAAAAGTGCTTTAACCATAGATCATATTTCTTTACGTTTTGTTATTAGAGCCGATATTCTTGAAGGTTGTGTTTGGTCGTTTCTATTCTCAGTTCTTAAATTCTTACTATATTAAATATGGAGGTAGAGACCGCAGTTCACAATATCTTACTATATTAAATATGGAGGTAGAGACCTCAGTTCATAAATTCTTACTATATTAAATATGGAGGTAGAGACCTCAGTTCATAAGTTCTTACTATATTAAATATGGAGGTAGAGACCTCAGTTCATAAGTTCTTACTATATTAAATATGGAGGTAGAGACTCAGTTATAAATTCTTACTATATTAAATATGGAGGTAGAGACCTCAGTTCATAAATTCTTACTATATTAAATATGGAGGTAGAGACCGCAGTTCACAATATCTTACTATATTAAATATGGAGGTAGAGACCTCAGTTCATAAATTCTTACTATATTAAATATGGAGGTAGAGACCGCAGTTCATAAATTCTTACTATATTAAATATGGAGGTAGAGACCTCAGTTCATAAATTCTTACTATATTAAATATGGAGGTAGAGACCGCAGTTCATAAGTTCTTACTATATTAAATATGGAGGTAGAGACCTCAGTTCATAAATTCTTACTATATTAAATATGGAGGTAGAGACCTCAGTTCATAAATTCTTACTATATTAAATATGGAGGTAGAGACCTCAGTTCATAAATTCTTACTATATTAAATATGGAGGTAGAGACCCATGTTCATAAATTCTTACTATATTAAATATGGAGGTAGAGACCTCAGTTCATAAATTCTTACTATATTAAATATGGAGTAGAGACCCAGTTCATAAATTCTTACTATATTAAATATGGAGGTAGAGACCAGTTCATAAGTTCTTACTATATTAAATATGGAGGTAGAGACCTCAGTTCATAAATTCTTACTATATTAAATATGGAGGTAGAGACCTCAGTTCATAAGTTCTTACTATATTAAATATGGAGGTAGAGACCTCAGTTCATAAGTTCTTACTATATTAAATATGGAGGTAGAGACCTCAGTTCTTAAATTCTTACTATATTAAATATGGAGGTAGAGACCTCAGTTCATAAATTCTTACTATATTAAATATGGAGGTAGAGACCAGTTCATAAGTTCTTACTATATTAAATATGGAGGTAGAGACCTCAGTTCATAAATTCTTACTATATTAAATATGGAGGTAGAGACCTCAGTTCATAAATTCTTACTATATTAAATATGGAGGTAGAGACCAGTTCATAAGTTCTTACTATATTAAATATGGAGGTAGAGACCTCAGTTCATAAATTCTTACTATATTAAATATGGAGGTAGAGACCTCAGTTCATAAGTTCTTACTATATTAAATATGGAGGTAGAGACCTCAGTTCATAAATTCTTACTATATTAAATATGGAGGTAGAGACCTCAGTTCATAAGTTCTTACTATATTAAATATGGAGGTAGAGACCTCAGTTCATAAATTCTTACTATATTAAATATGGAGGTAGAGACCTCAGTTCATAAGTTCTTACTATATTAAATATGGAGGTAGAGACCTCAGTTCATAAGTTCTTACTATATTAAATATGGAGGTAGAGACCTCAGTTCATAAATTCTTACTATATTAAATATGGAGGTAGAGACCGCAGTTCATAAATTCTTACTATATTAAATATGAGGTAGAGACCTGCAGTTCATAAGTTCTTACTATATTAAATATGGAGGTAGAGACCGAGTTCTATAAATTCTTACTATATTAAATATGGAGGTAGAGACCTCAGTTCATAAGTTCTTACTATATTAAATATGGAGGTAGAGACCTCAGTTCATAAGTTCTTACTATATTAAATATGGAGGTAGAGACCGCAGTTCATAAGTTCTTACTATATTAAATATGGAGGTAGAGACCTCAGTTCATAAATTCTTACTATATTAAATATGGAGGTAGAGACCTCAGTTCATAAATTCTTACTATATTAAATATGGAGTAGAGACGCAGTTCATAAGTTCTTACTATATTAAATATGGAGGTAGAGACCTCAGTTCATAAGTTCTTACTATATTAAATATGGAGGTAGAGACCGCAGTTCATAAGTTCTTACTATATTAAATATGGAGGTAGAGACCTCAGTTCATAAATTCTTACTATATTAAATATGGAGGTAGAGACCGCAGTTCATAAATTCTTACTATATTAAATATGGAGGTAGAGACCGCAGTTCATAAGTTCTTACTATATTAAATATGGAGGTAGAGACCGCAGTTCATAAATTCTTACTATATTAAATATGGAGGTAGAGACCTCAGTTCATAAGTTCTTACTATATTAAATATGGAGGTAGAGACCTCAGTTCATAAGTTCTTACTATATTAAATATGGAGGTAGAGACCGCAGTTCATAAGTTCTTACTATATTAAATATGGAGGTAGAGACCTCAGTTCATAAATTCTTACTATATTAAATATGGAGGTAGAGACCTCAGTTCATAAATTCTTACTATATTAAATATGGAGGTAGAGACCGCAGTTCATAAGTTCTTACTATATTAAATATGGAGGTAGAGACCTCAGTTCATAAGTTCTTACTATATTAAATATGGAGGTAGAGACCGCAGTTCATAACTTCTTACTATATTAGATATGGAGGTAGAGACCTCAGTTCATAAATTCTTACTATATTAAATATGGAGGTAGAGACCTCAGTTCATAAGTTCTTACTATATTAAATATGGAGGTAGAGACCTCAGTTCATAAATTCTTACTATATTAAATATGGAGGTAGAGACCTCCAGTTCATAAGTTCTTACTATATTAAATATGGAGGTAGAGACCTCAGTTCATAAATTCTTACTATATTAAATATGGAGGTAGAGACCTCAGTTCATAAGTTCTTACTATATTAAATATGGAGGTAGAGACCTCAGTTCATAAATTCTTACTATATTAAATATGGAGGTAGAGACCTCAGTTCATAAGTTCTTACTATATTAAATATGGAGTAGAGACCTGAGTTCATAAGTTCTTACTATATTAAATATGGAGGTAGAGACCTCAGTTCATAAATTCTTACTATATTAAATATGGAGGTAGAGACCTCAGTTCATAAGTTCTTACTATATTAAATATGGAGGTAGAGACCTCAGTTCATAAGTTCTACTATATTAAATATGGAGGTAGAGACCTCAGTTCATAAATTCTTACTATATTAAATATGGAGGTAGAGACCTCAGTTCATAAATTCTTACTATATTAAATATGGAGGTAGAGACCGCAGTTCACAATATCTTACTATATTAAATATGGAGGTAGAGACCTCAGTTCATAAATTCTTACTATATTAAATATGGAGGTAGAGACATGATTCATAAATTCTTACTATATTAAATATGGAGGTAGAGACCTCAGTTCATAAATTCTTACTATATTAAATATGGAGGTAGAGACCTCAGTTCATAAGTTCTTACTATATTAAATATGGAGGTAGAGACCTCAGTTCATAAATTCTTACTATATTAAATATGGAGGTAGAGACCTCAGTTCATAAATTCTTACTATATTAAATATGGAGGTAGAGACCTCAGTTCATAAATTCTTACTATATTAAATATGGAGGTAGAGACCTCAGTTCATAAATTCTTACTATATTAAATATGGAGGTAGAGACCTCAGTTCATAAATTCTTACTATATTAAATATGGAGGTAGAGACCGCAGTTCACAATATCTTACTATATTAAATATGGAGGTAGAGACCTCAGTTCATAAATTCTTACTATATTAAATATGGAGGTAGAGACCTCAGTTCATAAATTCTTACTATATTAAATATGGAGGTAGAGACCTCAGTTCATAAATTCTTACTATATTAAATATGGAGGTAGAGACCAGTTCATAAGTTCTTACTATATTAAATATGGAGGTAGAGACCTCAGTTCATAAATTCTTACTATATTAAATATGGAGGTAGAGACCTCAGTTCATAAATTCTTACTATATTAAATATGGAGGTAGAGACCTCAGTTCATAAATTCTTACTATATTAAATATGGAGGTAGAGACCGCAGTTCATAAATTCTTACTATATTAAATATGGAGGTAGAGACCTCAGTTCATAAATTCTTACTATATTAAATATGGAGGTAGAGACCGCAGTTCATAAATTCTTACTATATTAAATATGGAGGTAGAGACCCAGTTCATAAGTTCTTACTATATTAAATATGGAGGTAGAGACCTCAGTTCATAAATTCTTACTATATTAAATATGGAGGTAGAGACCTCAGTTCATAAGTTCTTACTATATTAAATATGGAGGTAGAGACCTCAGTTCATAAGTTCTTACTATATTAAATATGGAGGTAGAGACCTCAGTTCTTAAATTCTTACTATATTAAATATGGAGGTAGAGACCTCAGTTCATAAATTCTTACTATATTAAATATGGAGGTAGAGACCGCAGTTCATAAGTTCTTACTATATTAAATATGGAGGTAGAGACCTCAGTTCATAAATTCTTACTATATTAAATATGGAGGTAGAGACCTCAGTTCATAAATTCTTACTATATTAAATATGGAGGTAGAGACCGCAGTTCATAAGTTCTTACTATATTAAATATGGAGGTAGAGACCTCAGTTCATAAATTCTTACTATATTAAATATGGAGGTAGAGACCTCAGTTCATAAGTTCTTACTATATTAAATATGGAGGTAGAGACCTCAGTTCATAAATTCTTACTATATTAAATATGGAGGTAGAGACCTCAGTTCATAAGTTCTTACTATATTAAATATGGAGGTAGAGACCGCAGTTCATAAATTCTTACTATATTAAATATGGAGGTAGAGACCTCAGTTCATAAGTTCTTACTATATTAAATATGGAGGTAGAGACCTCAGTTCATAAGTTCTTACTATATTAAATATGGAGGTAGAGACCTCAGTTCATAAATTCTTACTATATTAAATATGAGGTAGAGACGCAGTTCATAAATTCTTACTATATTAAATATGAGGTAGAGACGCAGTTCATAAGTTCTTACTATATTAAATATGGAGGTAGAGACCGCAGTTCATAAATTCTTACTATATTAAATATGGAGGTAGAGACCTCAGTTCATAAGTTCTTACTATATTAAATATGGAGGTAGAGACCTCAGTTCATAAGTTCTTACTATATTAAATATGGAGGTAGAGACCGCAGTTCATAAGTTCTTACTATATTAAATATGGAGGTAGAGACCTCAGTTCATAAATTCTTACTATATTAAATATGGAGGTAGAGACCTCAGTTCATAAATTCTTACTATATTAAATATGGAGGTAGAGACCGCAGTTCATAAGTTCTTACTATATTAAATATGGAGGTAGAGACCTCAGTTCATAAGTTCTTACTATATTAAATATGGAGGTAGAGACCGCAGTTCATAAGTTCTTACTATATTAAATATGGAGGTAGAGACCTCAGTTCATAAATTCTACTATATTAAATATGGAGGTAGAGACGCAGTTCATAATTCTTACTATATTAAATATGGAGGTAGAGACCGCAGTTCATAAGTTCTTACTATATTAAATATGGAGGTAGAGACCGCAGTTCATAAATTCTTACTATATTAAATATGGAGGTAGAGACCTCAGTTCATAAGTTCTTACTATATTAAATATGGAGGTAGAGACCTCAGTTCATAAGTTCTTACTATATTAAATATGGAGGTAGAGACCGCAGTTCATAAGTTCTTACTATATTAAATATGGAGGTAGAGACCTCAGTTCATAAATTCTTACTATATTAAATATGGAGGTAGAGACCTCAGTTCATAAATTCTTACTATATTAAATATGGAGGTAGAGACCGCAGTTCATAAGTTCTTACTATATTAAATATGGAGGTAGAGACCTCAGTTCATAAGTTCTTACTATATTAAATATGGAGGTAGAGACATGAGTTCATAACTTCTTACTATATTAGATATGGAGGTAGAGACCTCAGTTCATAAATTCTTACTATATTAAATATGGAGGTAGAGACCTCAGTTCATAAGTTCTTACTATATTAAATATGGAGGTAGAGACCTCAGTTCATAAATTCTTACTATATTAAATATGGAGGTAGAGACCTCAGTTCATAAGTTCTTACTATATTAAATATGGAGGTAGAGACCTCAGTTCATAAATTCTTACTATATTAAATATGGAGGTAGAGACCTCAGTTCATAAGTTCTTACTATATTAAATATGGAGGTAGAGACCTCAGTTCATAAATTCTTACTATATTAAATATGGAGGTAGAGACCTCAGTTCATAAGTTCTTACTATATTAAATATGGAGGTAGAGACCGCAGTTCATAAGTTCTTACTATATTAAATATGGAGGTAGAGACCTCAGTTCATAAATTCTTACTATATTAAATATGGAGGTAGAGACCTCAGTTCATAAGTTCTTACTATATTAAATATGGAGGTAGAGACCTCAGTTCATAAGTTCTTACTATATTAAATATGGAGGTAGAGACCTCAGTTCATAAATTCTTACTATATTAAATATGGAGGTAGAGACCTCAGTTCATAAATTCTTACTATATTAAATATGGAGGTAGAGACCTGATTCACAATATCTTACTATATTAAATATGAGTAGAGACCTCAGTTCATAAATTCTTACTATATTAAATATGGAGGTAGAGACCGCAGTTCATAAATTCTTACTATATTAAATATGGAGGTAGAGACCTCAGTTCATAAATTCTTACTATATTAAATATGGAGTAGGACGCAGTTCATAAGTTCTTACTATATTAAATATGGAGGTAGAGACCTCAGTTCATAAATTCTTACTATATTAAATATGGAGGTAGAGACCTCAGTTCATAAATTCTTACTATATTAAATATGGAGGTAGAGACCTCAGTTCATAAATTCTTACTATATTAAATATGGAGGTAGAGACCGCAGTTCATAAATTCTTACTATATTAAATATGGAGGTAGAGACCTCAGTTCATAAATTCTTACTATATTAAATATGGAGGTAGAGACCGCAGTTCATAAATTCTTACTATATTAAATATGGAGGTAGAGACCGCAGTTCATAAGTTCTTACTATATTAAATATGGAGGTAGAGACCTCAGTTCATAAATTCTTACTATATTAAATATGGAGGTAGAGACCTCAGTTCATAAGTTCTTACTATATTAAATATGGAGGTAGAGACCTCAGTTCATAAGTTCTTACTATATTAAATATGGAGGTAGAGACCTCAGTTCTTAAATTCTTACTATATTAAATATGGAGGTAGAGACCGCAGTTCATAAATTCTTACTATATTAAATATGGAGGTAGAGACCATGAGTTCATAAGTTCTTACTATATTAAATATGGAGGTAGAGACCTCAGATCATAAATTCTTACTATATTAAATATGGAGGTAGAGACCTCAGTTCATAAATTCTTACTATATTAAATATGGAGGTAGAGACCGCAGTTCATAAGTTCTTACTATATTAAATATGGAGGTAGAGACCTCAGTTCATAAATTCTTACTATATTAAATATGGAGGTAGAGACCTCAGTTCATAAGTTCTTACTATATTAAATATGGAGGTAGAGACCTCAGTTCATAAATTCTTACTATATTAAATATGGAGGTAGAGACCTCAGTTCATAAGTTCTTACTATATTAAATATGGAGGTAGAGACCGCAGTTCATAAATTCTTACTATATTAAATATGGAGGTAGAGACCGCAGTTCATAAATTCTTACTATATTAAATATGGAGGTAGAGACCTCAGTTCATAAATTCTTACTATATTAAATATGGAGGTAGAGACCTCAGTTCATAAATTCTTACTATATTAAATATGGAGGTAGAGACCTCAGTTCATAAATTCTTACTATATTAAATATGGAGGTAGAGACCTCAGTTCATAAGTTCTTACTATATTAAATATGGAGTTAGAGACCGCAGTTCATAAGTTCTTACTATATTAAATATGGAGGTAGAGACCGCAGTTCATAAGTTCTTACTATATTAAATATGGAGGTAGAGACCTCAGTTCATAAGTTCTTACTATATTAAATATGGAGGTAGAGACCTCAGTTCATAAATTCTTACTATATTAAATATGGAGGTAGAGACCGCAGTTCATAAGTTCTTACTATATTAAATATGGAGGTAGAGACCGCAGTTCATAAATTCTTACTATATTAAATATGGAGGTAGAGACCGCAGTTCATAAGTTCTTACTATATTAAATATGGAGGTAGAGACCGCAGTTCATAAGTTCTTACTATATTAAATATGGAGGTAGAGACCAGTTCATAAGTTCTTACTATATTAAATATGGAGGTAGAGACCTCAGTTCATAAATTCTTACTATATTAAATATGGAGGTAGAGACCTCAGTTCATAAGTTCTTACTATATTAAATATGAGTAGAGACCTCAGTTCATAAGTTCTTACTATATTAAATATGGAGGTAGAGACCTCAGTTCATAAATTCTTACTATATTAAATATGGAGGTAGAGACCGCAGTTCATAAGTTCTTACTATATTAAATATGGAGGTAGAGACCTCAGTTCATAAATTCTTACTATATTAAATATGGAGGTAGAGACCTCAGTTCATAAGTTCTTACTATATTAAATATGGAGGTAGAGACCTCAGTTCATAAATTCTTACTATATTAAATATGGAGGTAGAGACCTCAGTTCATAAGTTCTTACTATATTAAATATGGAGGTAGAGACCTCAGTTCATAAATTCTTACTATATTAAATATGGAGGTAGAGACCTCAGTTCATAAGTTCTTACTATATTAAATATGGAGGTAGAGACCGCAGTTCATAAGTTCTTACTATATTAAATATGGAGGTAGAGACCTCAGTTCACAAGTTCTTACTATATTAAATATGGAGGTAGAGACCTCAGTTCATAAATTCTTACTATATTAAATATGGAGGTAGAGACCGCAGTTCATAAATTCTTACTATATTAAATATGGAGGTAGAGACCTCAGTTCATAAATTCTTACTATATTAAATATGGAGGTAGAGACCTCAGTTCATAAATTCTTACTATATTAAATATGGAGGTAGAGACCTCAGTTCATAAGTTCTTACTATATTAAATATGGAGGTATAGACCGCAGTTCATAAGTTCTTACTATATTAAATATGGAGGTAGAGACCGCAGTTCATAAGTTCTTACTATATTAAATATGGAGGTAGAGACCTCAGTTCATAAGTTCTTACTATATTAAATATGGAGGTAGAGACCTCAGTTCATAAATTCTTACTATATTAAATATGGAGGTAGAGACCGCAGTTCATAAATTCTTACTATATTAAATATGGAGGTAGAGACCTCAGTTCATAAATTCTTACTATATTAAATATGGAGGTAGAGACCTCAGTTCATAAATTCTTACTATATTAAATATGGAGGTAGAGACCGCAGTTCATAAGTTCTTACTATATTAAATATGGAGGTAGAGACCGCAGTTCATAAGTTCTTACTATATTAAATATGGAGGTAGAGACCTCAGTTCATAAGTTCTTACTATATTAAATATGGAGGTAGAGACCTCAGTTCATAAATTCTTACTATATTAAATATGGAGGTAGAGACCGCAGTTCACAATATCTTACTATATTAAATATGGAGGTAGAGACCTCAGTTCATAAGTTCTTACTATATTAAATATGGAGGTAGAGACCTCAGTTCATAAATTCTTACTATATTAAATATGGAGGTAGAGACCTCAGTTCATAAATTCTTACTATATTAAATATGGAGGTAGAGACCTCAGTTCATAAATTCTTACTATATTAAATATGGAGGTAGAGACCGCAGTGGATGCATATACACGGTATTATGAAGCTGTGGTATACACTGTTAGGTCAATGATTCAAGGCAAGCGATGACCATGGACATTTACTGCTAGCTCTAATTTCAAAACGGAGGGCAGTGGTGCATTTGCTGTCACTCTGTTGCATCCTCATAGCTGAGATCAAAGCGGTAACCATTGTTATGAAGTGGTTGTGTACACAGGAATTCACACACGTGTGTATACTTTGCGACACAATGAATAATATGCTCAAGTAAATTGAGACTGACTGTATGAGGAATGAATGACGTGTCACACCCAAAATGACTCATTTAACCTTTATTCTTGTACCTGGGCATGCGGAAGTGCAAGACAATGAGCTTGCAGATCCTCTGACTGATATAACAGTGGTCAAGGGAGGGTATTCAATAGATAGTGCAGATATCATCAATGCCATAATAGAAGCATGTCGTATATTTTATTTAAACACATTTATAAATCTACATTCATATCAAAGATTGAAGGAGATGGGACGGTAAATGGAAACTGCCAGACACAGAATCCGTGTTAGTGGCGCGAGATATTTAATTAATCAAGACAGAGCGGGTTTGATTAGGCGTTACACGCTGGTAGAGATATTGGGTAGGAGATGGAAGCACCTATGGACCTTCTCGGAGTGCTGCTAAGATGATCCTCACTAATCACTAGTTCATAAGTGCACATGTCTGTCTCACTAATATCGATCGTTTGATATACGGGACTTAGCAACTGATTGATTGATTTCTAGAACCATCATTATTGAACTTCAATTAATGACACTGTGTTCTCTGTGCTCTGATTTGGTTTGTTGAATGCATACAATGGAAACAAAAAAGTTGAACGTCAACAGAATCGATATCTACGTACTCGGCGTACACACATATACGATCAGTCTCTTTCAGCTAGCTGCAGATGCCATCGTTACACTACTTACAAAGTAGCTTCTATAACAATTCAGCCGAGTTCGACTCTACTGGATAGCGCCCACTCGTGCGCCTATCCAGCGTATTTCGCATTCAGCTAGGCTGACTCCTCAAGTTAATGTGTATGAAACACATAACCAAACTAGCTTGTCACTTCTAAAGTTGTGAATTTCGCGGTTTGTCATTTTCCCTTAATCTATCTTCTCTCACCTCTTGTGTATTTTAATACTCCAGTTGGGCATAAGACCTCAACCAACTCATACTAGTTCTTGATTGGTTATATTTTGTAGCTAAAGTTTTTTTACCGGATGGGGTAGCCTACCCCAAGTGGAACACTATCTTACTCTCCTCATGACATGTCTTGTAGGTCGCAGTGTGACTATTCTTTGCTTCCCTTGTGGGCCCAGGAAACACACAGGATTTTCCATACGAAGTCCTAATTTGAACACTAGATATTATTTATAAGAGTAATGCATATGTGTTTTATGCTGTAGCCATGTTATAATTGAACCGATATAAGCTGTGAGCATCCTTGATACGCCTTTTATGTTGTCATCGGAACCGGCAACAGTCAACCCTGGTATTCCCCAGAGATCTTCCCTGTGACTAGTCCTCTTCAGTATTTACACAATTAATCAAATACACAGAGAATAAAATGAGTGGCAACGAAATAAACGCAATCATTTCGTATCTAGAAGACATCCTGGTGTCTTCTTCTTCTCTTCCACCATTTACTTCTTTATAGAAGTGTTGGGGTGAAACGTAGTGATCTTGTGTGTGCTTCTTCTTCTCTTCCACCATTTACCTCTTTATAGAAGTGTTGGGGTGAAACGTAGTGATCTTGTGTGTGCTTTTTTAAGGCACTTTGTAAGCTGATATTCATGTTCGTAAGGCTGTTCTTGATACCGTCGCTCCATCTTTTGCGTGGTCTTCCTCTTGCTTTGTACTCATTATACTTTTTATGTGTGGCTCTCTGTGGTAGACGATACCAGGGCATTCTGGTCAGGTGTCCAAACCATTTAATCTGTTGTTCTTTTATGAATTGCATAACTGGTTTCACACCCAGTCTCCTTCTGATTTCTTCATTTCTAATGTTGTCTCTTATTGTCACACCTGCAGCTCTTCTAAGACACCTCATCTCTGTCGTTATGATTTTTCCCTCATTAGCTGCTGTTATTGGCCATGTTTGACACTGGTAACATAGTGTTGGCCAGAAAATCGTTCTTATGAGATTTGCTTTAGTTGTTAGCGGTATCTCTTTACGTGACAACAGTGGTGTTAACTGTCCCAGTACTTGGTTAGCTTTTGTGCAATGATTGGTGTACAAACAGGAACAAAAAGACAGAACAGTTATCGTTCAAAAACTATAACAAAATATTGGAGTCTCTGTGGCGTAGAGGCTAGGTGTTCGTCTCTCGTACCAAATGTACCTGGTTCGCTCCCTCGTGGAACCATCTGGATATTTTTCCAGAGATTCTTGATCTCAGTGTAGGTGAAATCGAGATTCTAGTCCTATCGGAGACGGGCGATACAACGTAGGTCCCGTGTTCAATTTGAGCACGTAAAAAACCCGTGGCAGTTCAAAGTTGAGAAGAGCAGGCTGGAAAACTGCAGCACGGGCAAAATTCATTGGAAAAGATTGAAAATAAAATAACTACAAAAACATTTTCACCATCTTCAAAATTATATCAGTGAGCCTCGCCGGTGCTAAGGAGTTCGTACACTGCAACTGGGAACTTCCTGTGTAAGAAAGAGATCGTAGCACACATGGTTACTTCCCGAAGTGCAATGATGATTGTCCTATCAATCAATCAATCAATCAAAGCTACCATAACTTAGTTCTCACTGAATATTGGAAGTGTTTATACTTCTATGCCAGTAGTCAAACTCTGGGCACAAACCAATGGGATGACCAGCTCTATGAAATATCTGGATGTGAAATTTGACTGAAATCTAGCATCCAAAGATCTCATAGACCATATTATGACCATAGCCATTGGCGAAACACGTAATCCAGAAGTACTGTAGTTTTACAAATTACAAAACAATGACAATATACAGCAACGTTTCGACCAACAAGGCCTGTATCAAGCAAACGAACAACAGGAGTGACGAATTAAAAAAAACAATAATATATGGACGACTACGTACGGAGACGACTACATACTTTGTGATTATGTGTTTCGCCAATCACATAGTTTTACTACAGTCTCAACTATATTGTGATTATTTGACCATATCCATTAGGATTCTGTTGAAATTAAGGGTTATAATTTCACGAACTTGAAATAACGGTAACGTCTGATATTATACCAGGAGATGGTGTACACGGATGGCTCAGTGATTCGGGACAAACGAAGTGCATGGGTCTTCACAGCAGGTTCTTAAGACAAAGCTCAATGAGATAAAGGGTGCCTTTTCAGTGACGAGTAGCTTTACAATATAAACTATGTCACTGTCCAGGGAAACTGAGATGGGCTATCACACATTGCATAATTCTAGTGTAAATATGAATGGAACATCATACAGCCACACTGAGTAGCCATGTCTAGAACATCATTTAGTTAGTTAGATAGTCAAGGTAGCAATTTTCCACCAACTACCTGCCTAAAAATTGCTCCGTCTCAGTTCCAACAAAAGTAATTTAAACTCATTTGTTCAGAAAGACTCTCTCAATGCGTTAAGAATGTAATTTCGGTCCATTACAGTTCCCCCCTGATATCATAGCCATGCCAACCAATCTATAAGCTTGTTCATTACCCCTGGCTCCTGCATTCCAAGGGACACATATTATCTTTTTTTGTTATCACCATTATGTTGTTATCACATAACGTTCTCACTCTCACTCCCTTTTTTGCTAGTTCTGACGGGTTGATCGGCAAAGATTACATCAGAAGTTAGAGCACTGGATGTCATGCAATTAAATTTGTTGCTGACAACAGAAACGACTCACCTACACTTTTGACCGCATTAAAACAGATAGACTACAAACACACCTACACGTTTGACCGCATTACAAATAGATAAGTTAATGTTCTGAACACCGCAATTTCCATCCTTCTAAACTTTGTTACTAAGTACACGTAGTCTTTTGGGTGATAGTTGTTACATGCACAGTTGTTATAAGACCATTAGTAATTGGAACTAAGGATGAAGTTGATCAGTGAAGCCAAAACATTAGGGATGCATGACAGATTATTTGTGACTGTTATATCTCTCGCCAATCTGACTTCATTCATGCTCATCACAACCATGAGGATTTATTTCAAGACATGTGTTAGTGAGTTCTTCAATGTTACATACAAATGTTTCTTTTCCACAACAGCTTGATATTAAAGAGAGTAAGCTATTAATTAAAGAACATAACGTCAAGTAAAATCAAATATTTAAGACATATCATAAGTGCCTAGAGAAGATAATTTTGGAGGCAATGGTGCCTGGAAGAAGAATAAGAGAAAGACCTAGTGGATGATGGGTGCAAGATGTCATTGACGATCTGAGAATGACTGGTTCTCTTTCTCTCTCTCTCTCTCTCTCTCTCTCTCTCTCTCGAGATCACATAAAAGACCGATGTACCAGATCTCTCCATAACTTCATTCATGTGGAAATCTGATTCATGCAGCCTTAGCATGGGTGGGTTTCATCACATCTTCAGCGCCATTTGGAGCTCTGGTGCTTATCCTTAGGACACATGCATCCGATTTAAGCCAAACCTCCTTAGTCGCCTCTTACGACACGCATGGCAGGTAACAGTGGTTCTATTCTTTATACCCCAAATTTGGGCCTCGGTAACCACTCGGGCGATGACTGGTTCTGACACCGGTCAACTAGCACAGAACAGGGAGTTTTTCAGAACTGCTGTCATAGGAGCCAAGTTCCGAAAGTTATAAGCTACCTGATGATGATGAATGTTACATAAATTTAACACTGACAAAATGGAAGCAAATATTAGACAATCTCCTTCTTCTTCTTCATCTTCTTCTTCAAACGCTCCATATCGACCACTTGTTAAACCCTTCTTTGTGATTTGTATGTGATCCGAACCTAAGAGCAAGGCGGGGTGCCACTTATGTTAAAACAAGTAGACTATCACATTTCAGCGACGCTTTTTATTTACTAGGTAACTTCCTAGACTCCTACCTCAATCGCATCTTACGACATGCCTAGCAGGTCGCAGTGTTAATATTTTTGCTCCTTCCGAGCCCAGAAACACTTGAACACTCAGTAAATAAACAAGAACAATTCTTGAGGTCATGAATTTATACTTTACAGAAGAGCATTAAGAATCCCATGAACTGTCAAAACAGATTATATATATGTGCTGAGAAAGATCAATGAAATAGGAGCCTTTTGGCAAACATAAGAAAGTAGCAATAATCGTTTTTTAGGGCATTTATTCCGAAGAAAGATGACATCAAGAAAATGTATTGAACGAGAGACAGAGGAGACCAGAGAGAGAGAGAAAGATTGAGAGATAATTTTGAACATGCTAGATTTCTGACATGGAAGAGCTAAAACAATTGATTTGATCGTCAAAGCTTGAGATAGAGAGCATTGGAGAACAATGATCACCAACAACAGCAGGCCCGACATCTGATGATGATGAGGAACGGTGAAAAGGTTTACCAGGATGTTAAGCTTTCTCCTGTCAGTTATAAAAGTGTTAGTTATCTTAACTAGAATACCAACAGTTCACCTTTCGATGCGAAGATCTAGTCACAACTGATCTAAATTATACACATCAATAATATTCTAAATTTTGATGCGAAGACGGCGACACATCTGATCTGATTGATAAACTACACAGTAACATTAATATAATACTTACGATGCACAGACTGTTCGATATGATTTATCGCAACCATTGTGAGATCAGGGATGTGTTGATATAAATTTAAAGTTGTCCAAAGCTATTTATGAGCACAGATTGTTATTCAGTAGAAGTAGGTAAAAAAAATGTTAATATTCAGAAATCAAATCTACATGTCTGATACAGGCAACATTTTCAGTCTTAGAAATGGCGTCCCCACACATGAATGAAGCTAGGCAGGAAACAACAATGTTATGCGTGACGCAGAGTAGCGAAAGAGCTAAGCAGACTCTGGACGAGGTTCCATGGAACCAATCGATATCTTGTGGATGGAAATAAAGGGAATATTGAAGAGTTTTTCTCTCGGTAGCGTTCAGTTACACAACATGTTTGCTGGCTTCACAAGCGGAAGCGGTGGACGGAAGGTACGGGTAACTAGAACATTCAGAATAGAAAAAAAATGAAGTTGTTATCCATTTACGATCGTGCTACAGGGACTCAAGAGCACATGCAGGTTAGTGAGCATGTGTCTCATTTGAAAACGCTTGAAATATCCCACTTCAAATAATAATTATATTAACATATTAAATTTAGTTTTCTCGAAGCTGAAATATAATATTGGTTGGATATAAGAATATTAAATCAGAAGTTTTTCGCCCGTGTGGTGCCGGGACCCACAAGGGAAGCAAAGAATAGTACCACTGTAACCTACAATGTATGTCGTCAGAGGGGATTGATGTATGCCCTAGGGATGCTACCCTAGTAAATAACAAGCATCGCAGAAATCGGATGTGCTGGCCTACTTGTAGGCGCATAACTTGCACAGCGTAACTCGCTCTTAGACTCAGATCACATACAAATCACACAGAGTGGTTAACAAGTGGTCGATATGGAGCGTTCGATGAAGAAGAAGTATTTAAAAAACTCATGAAACGAATAAATGATACAAACAATTTATGTGTGGGTACGGCATGAAAGAAAAACCAACACGTACTGACAGAGAGAGAGAGAGAGAGAGAGAATGAAAGATGAGAAGAAGAGAGATGTAAAAACTATTACCTGTAAACGATGACAGTAACAACAGGACTGTTTCGAAAAATTTCAGGCAGACGTTTAAGGGGCATGATTGCACAGTCAGTTTTTACGAAGTTATCACCACTTGTCACAATTAATTTTTGGATGAATGGAGATATCATAGTGGTTAGTGTACTTACGTTTTCCGATCCAGAAGCACTTGAGCTTTTCAGCTCTTCGGCTCGTGCCATGGACATCGTAACCCTTCGGTAACCCTGGGGAATCTGTGGCTTTTTCTGCCATTCCGCGGAATTGAACCCTCACACACAGAGGGATAGTTACCCGTAGTCCAACGTGCTACGAACACCCTGGGCAGACGGGCTTTGCAATGTTTTAAAGACCCTAGTTTGAACTGGATTTTGTTCCGGCTGCAACGGTTTTTAGGTCGATCCAGTTTCCCTTTAGTGCAAGAGAAGAGAAGCATACTTTACGGGTCTCTGGGACGTAGAGGTTAGGCGAGGTTAGGCTGGCGTTACAAAGGTACTCAGTTCGTTCCCTCGTGGAGCCATCAAGATATTTTCCCGGAGATCCATGATCTCAGTGTAGGTGAGGTCGAGTTCCTAGTCTTATCGGAAACGGACAATAAAACGTAGGCTCCGTGTTCAAATTGAGCACTAAAATAACCATTGGCAGTTTAAAATCGAGAAGAGCAGGCTGGAAAGCCGCAACCTGAGCAAAATTCATTAGAAAAATTGAAAAATAACATTCTTACAAATATTTTTCACTATCATCTAAATTACATCGGGGACCCTAGCCGCTGCTAAAGCGTTCGTGCGCTGCCGCTGGGATCTTTCAGTGTAAGAAAAAGATCGGAGCACCCATGGCTACTCACCGATGTTCAGTGATGATGATACTATCAATAAGTATATCAAACAAGAGAAGGGTAACACTTCACGTTCAAAATACACAGTTTGAGTTTGATGTTCTTCTTATAGCAACGTCTCACAAGGCGAGTCACCTCAACTGTGTATCAGATAAACATTGAGAAGTACAAGCTATTGACATGATGTTGACCGACCACATCACACATCTTGTACTATTGGTAACACAAGAAATACTGTCTTAGCACAGTGTTCTCAAATAAACCACAGTGTATGAAAACGGGTTCTTTTCTTACTTACACTTCTTGCAACTATCTGTCTATCTAGATCTTCTTCGCGTTCCGTTTGACACATAAAACTTCCACAAAAGATTTCTACTGAATTGTTTTCATTTCTAAAAACTGTTACCCATGTCAGACCAAAACCTTTCTGTTCTCTTTCAAGTTCTTCTCAATGTTTCCTATGGACTATCAGGCCTATTTTCTCTTCATATGTCTACTGTAGAGCTGTTCTAGCTAATGTTCCTATGGAAAACTACATACATGATTAATCCACTTCTATCTTAGCCTCTTTAATGATAGTCTTTAGTGAAGCACAGTTTGTTCGTTCTAAAAGCGCTTCATTTGCGATTGTATTTGGCTAGACCAGCGTTTCCCAAAGTGGGCGTACCGCCCACAGTGGGCGCTGAAGCGTTCTAGGGGGCGATAGTGGGTTCAGAAGAATTTGGGGGTGTTCATGCGATTAGGGGTCGGTGGCTCCTTAAAGAAGAAATTAATAATAAAAATTTTAAAACAAATGATTTTCGTGATTTTACGATTGAATAATCATTTAAAATTTGAATTCTGCATTTAAATTCATTTTTCCTATCTTACACAATCCATTTTTCATCAATTTTCTATTTCATGTATATAATCATTTGAAAATTGACCATGTATGACAGAAATATATATATGTATCAATTTTCTATGTCAAAGAGAAAATTGAGCATGTATATATGTGGGGGCGGACGTTGGCAAACTGTTATAATGTGTAGGAGGGCGTTACAAAGTTTATGTTGTACAAAGTGGGCGGTGGGCCGAAAAAGTTTGGGAATCTAGGGGCTAGACTATTTGCATGATTCGACTATAATATTTATTTTGAAATGTCTCTAGCTGTGCATCAGTAGTGAGGGAGACAGATGTCATTAAAGACATAACACTAGACAGCGTAATCTGATGGCAAGGTCAGCATTGGAACTGTCAGTAATCTGGACAGACGTTTGAGGAGAACTATGATCATCCACGACGGCAGACATGAAACGGGACGATGGTGATGACAACTTTTGAATAGAGTAACTAATACCGGTGGTAGTCAAAGTAACAGTTTGCTGTGCCCCTCCATTCTCCCCTCCTTCTCTCACTCTCTCTCTCTCGGTCTCTCTCTATCTATCTAGTCTTTACGTCACAGTCAAAGCAAAGTTAGTCTAGAGAAGTAAAGTATTCCGTTTGTCACATCAACTGCTAATGCCATCTAAAGGTCCCTTATGTGTCCAGTACTGTTTGTATTAAAGTGGTTAGCTCTTGCTACTCGCACTGAGAAGTTGAAAATCTATTTGCCATTGCTTTCTGAACGGGTGCTGCCATCGTCCTTATGTAAAAATCGACGTGAAACAATTTGCAACCAAATTGTTCGGGGCGTGATTCGAACTCAGAACGTCGGGGTTAATAGACATAGTCACTATCCCCTAAGCCACAGATACCACCCAGAACACATTACATGATGCAAATCCTGCTGTCTCCTGTGATTGAAATTAACATGCATATTGTATTTTGTGCTTCATATCAAGGGACATAAGTCTTGAAAATACAAATCCACAATTTAACATTCGATTACAAACCCTTACCTTCATATGTAAGTCTATTGCTTGATAACGAAATGAGTTGGATTACCAACATAAGCAAAACCTAGACTCATTTAACCAACAATCAATACCACACTTTCCTGGAGACACACACACTTCCAGAACTCAAAGAAAGGTTTGAAAAAGTAGAGATAAAATTAATTCACTTTTGAACAGATTTGAAAAAAAGTGTTAATTAGACACAGGTACGATATATGTATATCATCCAGCTGACCTTCGGACACATGAATATGACTATGAATTAGAAGATATGACTGCAGAAAATATCCTTAAAAACTGTCCACTGTAGGCATACCTCAGGAAAAGAATGAGACACATACAGACCACCATCAAAGATCATTTATATGTTAGAGCTGAAATCAGTGGCGGCCCCATGATCCTTTCTGTTTGTGGGGTTAGACACACATTTTCGTAAAAATCATGGTTTTCCATTAGGTTATATTTTAATTTATTAAATAATAAATGCACGTTACACATTATTTTGATAGGGCCTGGCCCACTGGCCCTAATAACGAACCGCCACTGGCTGAAATCCAGAAACAGATAGTAAACTATTCAACAAAATCGGAAATCTCCGTACCGTGTTCATCTCTTGCTCTAAAATGACTAAGTTCACTTCTCGCGTAAAGCGATCGAGATATTTTCCCAGTGATCCGTGATCTCGATGTAGGTGAATCCGACTATCTACCTTACTCCGACTTCTGTAGCATTTATAATTTAGATCATTAAAGTAAAGGTTCAGAAAATCCGTTGTCCAACGTGTGCTCACCGACACGTTTTTTGTGACGAAGTTGGCCTCAAACCCAGGATATAGCACGGTATGTATGTGGCTACTAGCAAAACGGGTTATCGACTTCACTATCGGCGCCCTCTCTGTTCTATAATTCAATGCATTTGTTTCTCATCATTAAATAGCGTGTCCTGAGCAGAGTTTTGCGATCCCAACAGTCCTTCAGAATTTCTTTCATACGTCAAATGTCCCACCTCTGCAACCGTCATACTCAGGGGCGGCTCGTCATTAAGGGCCAGTGGGGCTCGGCCCACTAAAACCGAAAGGGAATAATTTCCCGGAATAGACAAATAATAGTAAATACTAAAAAAACATGATTTTCCCGAAAATTTGTGTCTGGCCCCACCAAGAAAAATGACCACGAGCCGCCACTGATCATACTGAAATCATCAGATACATCCTTAATCTATCTTTTCTGTGATCTCCCTCTTACTATTTGCCGGGATGCCTTCGTCTATAATGGTCTTTTCCAACCATTCATCTATATTTATATGTCCAAAATTCTTCAATGTTCGCATACCTATTTAGCATCAATCAGTTTTGTTTGATTTTGAATTCTTTCTATAAATCTATTTATTTTCTTCTCTGTCCATGACATACCGAGGACTCTTCTGTAACACGTATATTCAAAAGCACATATAATTTTTTCCACTGCTTTATTAAATGTCCATGCTTCACACCCATACGTCGCCACTGGAATATGCATGCTATTAGGATTCTAATTTTTGTTTTCCTATCACTTCCATTCCATAATGTTTTTGGTAGTTTAATTTTGTGTAAAGCCATGTTTGTTCTTTTTTAAATGTCCTTCATTCTATTTTCATCTTTTATTAGCAGTGAACCGAGATATTCAAAACTATTCCCATTTTCTATTTTCTCTCCGTTGATAAATATATCTTTATTTAAAAAAAATTGTTTTTACTTGATCTAATTCAGTGTACGTTTCATGTCGTAATAATTCATTAGTGTTGTTGATATTTGCCTGATTAATATTCAGATTAATGTTGTGTGCCATTGACCGATATATAGTAGAGATCTAGTGATATCTTGCAAATACTGCCCAACTGCTCACGGAAATTAGAAGTTAGAAATAGATAATACATTCTTCATATTATTAGACATATTATGAAACTGTTTTGGATACTCCGCAAGGGAGTTAATTCTTATTTTTCATGTTTGTTGGCCTTGTAGCTCTGATGTAAATAAAAAGACTCGTTCTGAGATTGAAAGGGGCGGGCCTCAACTTAAATAGGCTTTAGTTCCCTACATAACAAGCAAAGAAATATTATTACAATATTTACATACATTTAATTGAAACGCTGAGAGGGTTTTAGGCCCGTCATTCCGTTACACATTTTATGTTATTAGTATATTTACAGACATTTAATGAGAGGAAACTCTAAAAGAGCATTAGACATTTTGTAATCTTCAAAATTATTAGAGACATTGCAGACATTTAATAGAAGTGTTAAGATAGCTGTTGACTCTTCGTAATGGTGTCGTCTTCATACTTTAGACTATGTACAGAAGTTGAACCTCAGAAATAACAGAGGCGGTGAAAAAAACCTATTTATCAAAGCTTTCTCAAAGCCGTTCTAGTAGCAAAACAGGATTAGAGAAAGATGAAAAGAAAGACAGATGTTGAATATAAACTTTAGAGAGATTTGGACATGCCAGTTTGACAGTTGAGGTGAAGGAAACAAAACAGGTGAAGAAAGTCATGCTACTAGACATTCTAATATCAAGATGTGTAAATACTGCTCGCAACATAAATACTATACATAACTACGGACATAATATAATGTTGTTCTTTATGATGACGCTAGTCGATGTAATAATAATAATAATTCCTCTCGTACCGTTATACGTTACATAGAGCCTGCAAGTAATTTCTCCATACCGTTCTATCCTGGGCAACTCGCTCAATCTTCTCCATGGAACTGAGACCGATATTTCCTGCCTCTCTCAGCAAAGTTCGTTTCAGGGTATCTTTAGGTCGACCTCTCTTTCTTGAACCCTTTGCATCCCACTTCAATGCCTGCTTTGATATTCGTTGATCATTTCTCCTCAAGGTGTGTCCAACATATCTCCATCTTCTCTTTCTTATAACAGTTGTTACTAGTGGTTGACCAGACATATGCTAGTCGATGTACACAGCGTTTATTACAGTACGTTGTTGGTCTCCATGATCGCTCCAGCAACTGTGCACAACTTTTATAACAAAATGTTGTTAGTATTCATGATCGCGCTAGCCTATGTAATCATAATTTCTGTCAGAACGTTGTTAGTCTCCAAGATCATGATAGATCTAGTCACTGTGTACAACATTTGTAAATGAATCATTGTTAGTCTCCAATATTGCTCCAGCAATTGTGCACAAATTTCGTAAAAAACGTTGTTGGTACTATGATCAAACTAGTGACTGGACATAACATTTGTAACAGAACGAAACTGGTTTTCTTGATTGCTCTATCAACTGTGTACAACATTTGTAACAAAATGTAACTGGTTTTCTTGAGCGCTCTATCAACTGTGTACAGCATTTGTAACAGACGAGCAGTATAAACGTGTCCAAGGTCGCATATAAATGACATCAGAATTATCGACAGCTCAAAGTATTCGAAACCTTCATTCTGAATACAAAAATAGCAGATTAATTTATCCCCTTACACAACCGTCAACCATACATTTTGTATCAATTTTATGCTGTCGATAAAAGTATTTTATTTTCTGAGCCGGGGAAACAGAATTGAAGTATATTGGGAAGAACGGTACATTAGAATTAGGAACGGTGTCAGTGCTCGGAAAAAAGTAATCAATTTTATAATATATTCTTCGTCCCCTAGTAAGGATTTGTCAGGATTACGGAGGAGGATTTTACTTATGTCAGTGTCGACCAGGTCGGTCTTATGTGGACATTATTCTGAATGTAATTTACACAGACGTCTGTCTACTACATAAAATGTTGCAGATTTCTTTTTCTGTCTGCTCCTTGAATTTTTCTCTTCCACTGTTATTAAAAGAACATCTTGAGCAAGATTGGAATATTTTGTGACTTGATATACCACTGCATTCTTTTTCTTGGTCACAAAAGAAATACATACATTTCTCGTACTGTCAATGTTTCTCAACAATGAGCTCATTGAGTTCTTGGTTTAAACACAAGTAAACATTTCTTTAAATTAAGAACGAAAATCCAGTCCTTCGAAACTAAATGCTATAGAAAGATCCTACGAATACCATGGACAGAGAAAAGAAACAACACTGATGTCCTGAAAGAACTAAATGTTAAAGAGAATTGGCTGATAAACAACATACTATTCAGAAAAATTACATAGTTTGGTCACATCAAGCGTCACGATGGCCTGGAAAGAACAATACTAGAGGGCAGGGTACCAGGACGCAGAGGAGAGGCAGACAAAGAAGAAGATGGCTACAAGATATTAAAGAAACCATGAACATGACCATCGACGAAGTGGGTGAACTGGCAAGAGACAGAGTGAATTTCAGATGTGCTGCAAAGAAAGCAACGTCCTATAAAGGATACGCACCTTGATGATGATACATTTCTTGCATGAAACACATAATACTATATACACCACTATACTTCATGAAAACAAAAAGTAAAAATTAATGTTTTCAGACTCATACAATTATTCGCATCATCATCATCATCATCAGGTAGCTTGTCGATTCCGTAACTTGGCTCCCATGACAGCAGTCCTGAACAACTCTATTCTGTGCAAGTTGACCGGCGTCAACAGCAGTCATTCTCGGATTGTCAATGCCATCTTGCACTCATCGTCTTCTAGGTCTTCCTCTCATTTCTTTCAAGGCACCATTCTCTACAACACTATCTTCTCTAGGCTTTCATGTCGTTTAATGTGCCCGAAATATTTAATTTTCCTTGATGTTATTCTCTTTAATAGCCAATTCTCTTTAATACGAGTATTAAGCTGTTGCAGAACCCATGACAAATATTCTAGGAGATGACAAATTAAGAGAGGAAAGATGGATAAAGTAAGGTTATATACAAAAGAAATAGTACAGAAACAAGAAGTAAAATAATTTTAAAAACCACAGAAACAAGAGACATCAACTTCTCGACCAAAAGACCTTTATCAAGGAAAGGATATAAGAACAACAAGGGAACCTACTTACCTTATTTCTTGGTGTGTCGGAGATTCGCCTGTGGTATATAGTTTTACTACAATCTTCTCTTAAATCGATAATAGTATACACAATGAATGATATTATATCGTTGATGCATGTCATGATACCTTCATTCAGATATTACACATACAATGATGTGGGCGTTTCTATGAGAAAGTAATCAAGATGTTTGCACGTCATTCGGAAAATTATGGGTTCGAATCCAGAAAAAAGTTACATGTTAAATTTTTCATGAGATCCTTCAGGGGTCTCTGTGGCGTAGAGGCTAGGTGTTCGCCTCTTGTTCCATTGGTAATCGGTTCGTTCCGTCGTGAAGTCACCGAGATATTTTCCAGATATCCTGATCTCAAGGTAGGTGAGATCAAGTTCCTAGTAATATCGGAGACGGATGATGAAACGTAATTTCCTTGTTCAAATTAATTAAACATGAAAAAGAACCCTTGACATTTCACAAGTAGAGAAGAGAATGCTGAAAAGTTGATCCCCAGGTAAAATTCTTTAGAAATATAAGAAAATGATGATACTTCAATCAATCAATCAATCAATCAATCAATATATCACTTAATCAATCAATCAAGCAAACAAGCAAGAAAGCAGCATAATTGATTAAAGAATTGACACATTCATCAATCAATAATTCAATCAATTAATTAATGAATCAATCAACCAATGAATTAAGCATACACTAAAAAAGTAACAAGCAAGCAACATAAATAATGAAAGAATCAACACATCCATCTCTTAAACCAACTTCTAAATGTGAGCTTTCCTGATAGCGTTCATATTCCTAGTTTAAGATTAATTTGCTTAAAAGACACGGTAATGGAATCTAGAAGCTTTTCAATTATTTGAAAACGCAGAAACAAAGTGACATTGGTAAATTGAGAATGATTCACGTATCTAAATCCCCTCTCAGAAGCTGGTCGTATCGCTACTCTTATTAAATATATTATTGACTTTGTGTCATTGCTACTGATTAATTATGACATTGAAGAAGAAACAACTGATAGAATTGTGAAAGTCTGATTAATCGAGTGTGCGTATGCAATGTGTGTTTAAAAAAAAAATTATTATACGTTTATGCGATCGTGTGTGTATGTGTAAAATGTAATTGTCTATAACAAGGTTTCCCAAACTGTGGTTCGTGGACCCCCGTGTGTCCGCGAGGTACTCACAGGAAGTCCTCAAGCGCTTGAAGAAATATTATGATTTTTGACATTTCAAACAGAAAAATAAAATTGTAATACATGTATGCAAACAGTATAAATTAGTTTCGCTGCGAAATCAAAGGACCCGGCCCAGACTGGAGTCTAAATGTCTGACAAGACAAATTGACAAATCATTTGAAGTTTTCAGCAGTCTGAGAAATTTGAGCAAGCTTGACTGTTGGTGAGGTGTAATAATAACTCAATCGCAAGAAGAATTATATTAAGTAAGTAATTAGCTGAAACGATCTTGGGAAAGATAGGATAAATAACTTTGGCGTGCATTGGATTTTGCTGCAATACACTTTGGCTGAGCTTCAGGATGGATCGCTGGCTGAAAGTGAAACGCAAATGTACTGATGATGCTAATGGTGACGTGTCTTGGTCAAGGCAAAAGGAAACCTCTTCCTGTTGATTAAAATGTTAAATTGCAGACATTGTTTACTATTTTAACACATAGATAATTTATTCCTGTCTATTTTCGTATATAGAAACGTTTGGGTGTCCGGGCTGCAAAATGTATTTAAAAGGTGTCAGCGGTAATGCAAAGTTTGAGAACCGCTGGTCTATAAGCATTCATTGTTTATTTGTATGTATTAAGAATTTCACAATTGTCTACCAAAATCTTCATCGATAAACATTAATTAAAGTAAGTTAACGGCTTTACTTGCATAGGGAGCATTTTTACAACAAATGGAAGAATAACTAACGAAATCCAACATAGATGCAATAAAACAGGTCAAATCATAAGAAAATGGTACAAAAATTTCAAATGCAAGCACGTCACAATGAACACTAAAAGAGCATTGTACATCATAAACTTTCTTCCAACATTAAACTATCATTGCAACATCTGAACTCTGACATCAAACGAAAGAAGAAAACTAGTCACGACAGAGATGAAGTGTTTACGCAGAATGATGGGAGAATCAAGATAAGACAGGGTTAGAAATGAAGACAAGGAAAAAAGTGGGGCAACATAGTACTGAACTTCATCAAGAAACAATACATTAAATTGTTCGGCCACACTAGCAGATGTCAACAGACAATGCGACAAAGAGCAATATTATTGCAATACAGTGTATACAAAACTAAAGGTCATCAACGCAAAAGGTGGGCCGCAGAAGTAACAGACAGTGAATGACACTATTTATGAAGAGCACACAAAAACCCGCTCTATAAATCTCTATTTATCCTGTCGCTGTCAGACAAAACCGGATTAAAGAAAAGATGAAGAATTCCCCATGTGTTCAACTTTGGAAGCTATAACACAAATGCCATACAACAGTAATTTGCGTATTGCTATTTTCATTCTTTTTTTTTGCGTTGACGTAAATCCTCGAAACAATCCGAGGGAATTATGTCTAATGACGTTCTGAATAACAGAACGAAGCACTTTCCAACCCACTTAGTCTGCAACCGTTCTTTACAGGGTGCCCTATATTGTGGTTATTATTGAAGTTCTCGCTGTTTTCTACGACTGATCGATCTTTCTTTCGTCTTCATGCTGGATTTCATGAGTGTTAGTTCTGATGGTGGTACTGGTGTTCTTTCTGAGGATATGACAGATTCAATTAAATTCTAACGACTGTTGACTGTTATGTGACAACTGCAATCATTGTTGGTGTTTGATTGATTACTGGTTAATAACATCATGATTGATTAATTGATTGTTAGGGTCATCTGTACTATAGGCAAAATTCCCTCATAACTTAACTTGCGGTTTTGTATCTTCCAAAGCATCTTTTAAAATCGAACACAAAAACCGTCCCAGTAATAGGTGTACCAGAAAACAACCGGAGGACATCAGTAACGACCTCAACCTCCATAGTGTCACTACCGACTCTATTATAACTCGATAACAGAGTCAGTCGTGATAGTGTATGGCAAGCAGATACATGTTATTAAAGAAAGAATAGACAGATGAAAAAGGGAAAATATTAAACACATTGTTATGGAGAGTGATATTTATTATAGCTGATTATTTATTATACTGTCATTTGTAGAGAAACAGGCAATTCGTTTATCCCTAAGGCAAATTTTATAGCCTTCCCCTTTCCTCAGATAAAACATCATAGCAATTAATCCATATATTATAAACATATATACACCATATATCAATCATGAACTGGTTTGGAATTAAGTTCACTTGTGTCAAAGGTGTATGCTAGTCGGAAAAAATGACATGTACATCATATTTGTGATTTAAGAGATTTTCTGACTTGATATAAGTCGCTGTTGCTGCCAGTTAATTAATGAATTAATGTAGGTCACGAATTAGTATGATTGTTGTTACAAAGTACAGTAACCCTGTGATGTAGTTTCGAATTGTTCAGATTCTAGAACATTAGTTTCGCCTGAGTGGTTACCGGGGCCCACATTTGGGGTGTAAAGAATATAAACACTGTTACTTGTCATGCATGTCGTAAGAGGCGAGTAAGGAGGTTTGGCTGAAATCTGATGCACATGTCCTAAACGTGTAGAAGTCTATGCGTTTAGGGGCCTACCAAACCAATGTGCAACGTATACACGTTCTTGGTAAAGATCACACATATCACAGAGAGTGATTAAAATTGGTCGTAAAGAACGAACGCAAAGAAGAAGAAGAAGCAGAACATTAGTTTGACAGTCTATTTTTATAAGTTCTAAAGATGCAGTCAACATAACTAGCGTGACACACGGACATAAGTGATATTGTGAGCCTGGTAGCGGAAACTTGGAGAATTTTGTGACGACCTTTGTTAACCTGTCCGCTAGACTGGTAGAATTTAGAAAACTACAGCTGGCAAATTACAAATAAAATAAAAGTGTAGACGAATGAGCTAATTAAAATAATAATCATGTTGCTATTGGTGGTCATGAACAAAAAAAAAAACCCGATTAAATTGTAAATAATAGTGAAATGGATATACAAATATATGCCCCGGCATATTCCTCTAACTTCGCCACCCTCTCCCTCCATCAATACTCTTTGCAGTAAGATTTTTAAATGACTATATCTATGTGCTCCATGATAATAATAGAATCGGAAACGGTCTTTTTCGAGTACTTGAGAAATACTTATACCATAGTATCGGACATTGACATTTGAAATCAATAACAGGAGTGTCAAGGTCAGTCAGGTCGCCAGCATTCTCTTGTTGTTGTTGATCGAAACATAAGATCGGTATATGTCAATCTCATTTGTGTTTCAGAGATCACTTGGTTCATTTGTTAGTTAGACAACATGTCATTATTTTCTTAGTTTTGTTTATGTGAATCAAACATATTCTGGTAATTTCTAATTATTTCTGCTCATTGGTCTTCTTTTTCTCGAATCCTGTATGCCTCACAGCGTCAGGTCAGGAAAGATTTCAAAACGGGCCTAGTATGCGGTTCAGAATGTCTCTTTCGTCGCCTCTGTTATCTCTGAGGTCCATCTTTTGCGTGGCCGGCCTGCTAAATTTGATTCTTTCAAGTTGAGTTAATATAACTAATACAATGTTGTGTTTTATCGCTTTATTGATATGGCCATCGTCACTGAACTTTCATGAATGTCTCTTGTGTGCTTTGATCTCCATTTTCACTGCTCGGTGGATAAAACATATTTTGTTAAACAATTATGTGCTACTATTATGTTGTGTTGTATATTACGTTACATTTATTCACTTATATACCAGACTAGCAGTTTTACCCGTTCTTCGCACGGGGAATTTAGTATAAATTTATTTGTAAAGTTGTTTTCGGAATCGGAATGAAATACGGTCAGATACGGTTAGAATAAAATATCAAGTTTTACTGGCAATCGGAATGAGATATGGTCAGATACGGTTAGAATGAAATATCAAGTTTTACTGGCAATCGGAATGAAATACGGTCAGATACGGTTAGAATAAAATATCAAGTTTTACTGGCAATCGGAATGAGATATGGTCAGATACGGTTAGAATGAAATAGCAAGTTTTACTGCCAATCGGAATGAGATATGGTCAGATACGGTTAGAATAAAATATCAAGTTTTACTGCCAATCGGAATGAGATATGGTCAGATACGGTTAGAATGAAATATCAAGTTTTACTGCCAATCGGAATGAAATACGGTCATATACGGTTAGAATAAAATATCAAGTTTTACTGCCAATCGGAATGAAATATGGTCAGATACGGTTAGAATAAAATATCAAGTTTTACTGCCAATCGGAATGAAATATGGTCAGATACGGTTAGAATAAAATATCAAGTTTTACTGCCAATCGGAATGAAATACGGTCAGATACGGTTAGAATGAAATATCAAGTTTTACTGCCAATCGGAATGAGAAACGTGTCCCGTTACCTCACAATCGACTTCTTCCCCATTAAAAATCAATACGTTTTGTCTCCATGGAAGTTTCAAAACTTTGTCAGTTGGTCACATACGATTAAAATAAACTCATTCCGACTGCCAGTAAAACCTGATACAATTGAATTCCCGTGAAAGTAGAAAAATAACAATTTGCTAATTAAATTTATTCAGATTATTAATTTATCGATGTGTTAAAATAAAAAAAAATAAAAATTGTGCAGCGTGAGATTGAACGTGTTGTTTTCAGGATGGCAATCAAGCATCTTAGGCATTCGTCAACAGAACTGACAAATTGAAATACCAATAAATATGATAGTATTCGTGTGGAACGAAAATCCAGTCATTCGAAACTAAATGCAACAGAAAGATCCTACGAATACCATGGATAGAAAAAGAAAGAACACTGATGTCCTGAAAGAACTAAATGTTAAAGAGAATTGGCTGATAAACAACATACTATACAGAAAAATTGGATACTTTGATCACATTAAACGTCCCGATGGCCTGGAAAGATTAATTTAGAGGCAAGGTCCCAGGACGCAGAGACAGACCCAGAAGAAGATGACTACAAGATATTAAAGAAACCATGAATATGACCATCAACGAAGTGGGTGAATTTGCTAGAAACAGAGTGAATTTCAGATGCGCCGCAAAGAGAGCAACGTCCTATAAAGGATACGCATCTTAATGATAATGATTCGAGTGATATGCGAAGGACGTCACCGGACTATAACAACATGATCGCTTTGTGAATCTTGTGAGCGCTAACGTCGTGAAAAACATGGAAAGACACTTTCGGCGATTTCTACACAGAATGTCCATGTGCATTAAGTTGGGAATATTGTTATAGAAACACATAAAAAGTCTAGTTTTATAATTTTTCCCTCTTCGTATTCATGAAAGTCACCTTCTTGCCAAATTTCAAGTCCGTAGGATGTCCATATATCTCCAAACAATTGGGACAGACATAAAATTTCATTGATCTTTCTTTTATATATAAAATTTGTAGATGTTATTAATGTTTTATTCTGTACATTGATCATCATAAGGTATCGTCTCTGTATTGAATGTTGGCTGCAATGAACCTTCTACATTTTGTCTCTCGCATTTACGTTACACTCTGCCAGGCTGTAATTTGTCAGTCTCTTGATGTTTCATTCCAACTTGTGTCTCGATCTTCCTCATGCACGTCGTTTGTCAACTTTCTCCTATAATAACATATACATGATAATAGTTACTAATTATAGTGTGTGGTTCTTTGTAACTAGTTATTGGTCAAGAGAACCAACTTCCATACAGGATGGACAGACCACATAGTTCTTCGTCTATTCTTGTATATATCTAAGGTCATATTTGGTTTCTACAATTTTCTGTTTTATCGGTTTCTTATGCCCTCTTGAATACACTCGCTTCGTTCGATTACAAATTCCTGCAAACTCAAGTTCGCAGTAGCTTCATCGATTGTCGTGTCAGCATCCGATGTGTGATCGATGTGGGAACTAATTATGTTCCCCTTATTCACCCAATGTTCCACCTTGAGAGTTGATTGTGAATTCAATACAGTCAGAGTATCCCAGAAACTCATGTGTATCACTTTTAGAGGTGTAAGACGTACAGAATATGACACGAAAGAAGGAAGTAATAATAATAATTTATCTTCAAATTGTGAATTGAAATGTGAGTCTGAAACTGGGAGGCGAAGTTGTTAAGACGTTTGCTTTCGGTTCTGAAAAATGTGGGTTCGAATCCGGGCTTGGTTGTTCAGTTAACATGTACATTTTTCGGAGATTCCTAAATTGTTGCCGGAGCTACATATTTTGTGATTTGTACAACTCTCTCTGCAGATGACAGACCAATTCTTTCGATAAGTATAGAACCATATGAAGAAACCCAGAATAATGAAGAAAATCCTTCGCCTTAGACAAATGCTGTACTGGCTAATGGGTTGCTGCTACAATAACTGTATTGATTAATGTGTTGTTGGTATGACACCTGTCCTTGATTAATGTGTTGTTGGTACGACAACTGTCCTTGTTAATGAAGCTTCTGAAACAGCAACTGTTACCCTTAATGAGTTACGAACACTGCAGTTGTTCTGATTAATGGGCTGCCAGCACAACAACTGTCAATCTTCTTCATTTTTCAACTTTCAACGGAGCAGAGGTCTTTAACAAACTTCCTCCAGCTCTTCCTCTCTTTCCATTACTTCTTTCCATGTTTTACATATCCTTTTGATATCAATCTCCAGCTACACACAACATCACTACCCCCCAAACACTTCTATAAATAAGTAAATGCTCGCCTGCCCAGCGTGTTCGTAGCGCGTTGGGCGAAGGGTGACAAGACCCATATGAGTGCGGTTCAATTCCGTTAACTGGCAGAAAAGACACAGGTTCTCCAGATTTACGGTGTTCGGGGCAACGAACCGAAGGGTTACGATGTCCATGGCACCGAGCCGAAGAGTTGAAAGCTCAAGTGCTTCTGGATGGAAAAAAACAAACAATTAAATGGTGGAAGAGAAGAAGAAGAAGAACTGTTCTCGCTAATTGGTTGTTGTTGATATAATAACTGCACTGGTTAATGGGCTGCTGACTCATCAACTGTCATAGTTAATTTGTTGCTGGGGCAGCAGTAACTGGCCTGATTAGTATGTTGCCAACACATTACATGCCCTTGTTTAATGGTTGCTGGCACGATTTTGACCAGTGGCGGCTCGTCATTAGGTGCCACTGAGGCCGGATCCCACCAAAAATAATGTGTAACGTGTATTTATTATTTTATAAATTAAAACATAACAACCCCAAACCATAATTTTCCCGAAAATTTGTGTCTGGCTCCACCTGCAAAATTGATCACGAGCCGCCACTGATTCCGACTTTAATTAATGATTCTATCTATATTCCCTTAATATTCCGTTTGACGAAAACGCTTTCCAAAAGATTATTTCGATAACTGCCGCTCGGTTGCCTTTCTACTAATTATTTACAATGTCAGGTTACAATCTTTCTATTTTCTGTCCAGATTTTGTCTTCAGATTTCCATTGTAGGTGTACTTCATTGCATCAGGTTTTACTCCAAATGACGCGGTCCCTCTATTCAGAGAGTACTGCACAAAGACCGAACTGTCCTGGGGAGAGATAGAGAGAGAAGTACATAAACAACTGCATAAGATTTGTAGACGTTATCAATGTTTTATTCTGTACATTGATCATCATAAGGTATCGTCTCTGTATTGAATGTTGGCTGCTACATTTTGTCTCTCGCATTTACGTTGCACTCTGCCAACGATGTAAAAGTATATATAGTCTAGGCTTGGTCGCTATATATAACCTAGCAAATTGTCTACAGAAGATCCTGCTGGATAAATTTCAGTGGAATAGGAAAAGAGTACGTTCGATTGACATAATGCTGTACAGAACAGGTTGCAGTGGTCTTATTTTCTCAGCTGATGTCTCTCTGAGAATTCTCTTAGCTAATGCGTTCACTGGCTGGCATACTACATACATGCTCATTTCATCTCCATCTTTGTCTTTTAGTGTTAGTACCCAATTATATATATCGTGTTCGTTTGAAAAGATCTTCGTTTGCTTTGGTATTTAGTTAGCAAGTTAGCAGGATTCTTAAAATTTATTTTTAAAAGTCTCCAGCTTGTTTCTGATGTTGTGGATCATTTTCTAAGCATTCACTACTGTTGCTGTTCTATAGTACACAGCAATGTTCTGAAAATATCACAAGCCAATAGGTGATATTCAAGTGATGTGTTTACAAGAACGTGTAACATTTTAGAAATCGCAGCTACATTTCCACTAACCCAGTTCTCTTTACTAACATGAATGATGAAGTTGGCAATACTTTATAAATAGAGCAAAGCAAATGCTTAAAGTTATATCGCAAGAAAAATGTTTGTTTAAAAAAAAATATGAAGTCTTCTTATAATTAGTATATTAGAACAAAATAAGAAACAGTGAGTTTGAAAAGAAAGAAAAAAAATATTATACGAACAGGGTTTAGTCTAAGACTAAGACATATTTCAGTGAAATACAGCCATTATTACTCGTGCTTTCTTATTCCTTACCCTTTCGCTGCTACATACTTTTCGAGGGCTGAGCTAAAAATAGCTATTCTTTGTTTCTAGGTTACAAACGTGAATGTACGCTTATAGTAGTGACAGTAGCAATTTTAACACGTCTTTAGCCCACAGAGGAGAGATAATAACAGATGTGTTAATGCATTTTTAGAAGTGAATGGGCAAAACGTATATATACGTCTTTAGCAGCTAAAGGGTTCATGTTGTATTTGTATACCCTGGAGTGTATCGATTATCTCTTCTTTTATTCATGTAATGTCTTATAACAGAAACAGGTGATTTGTCTGTTGTCATGGTAGTCTTTCTCAATACGGTCTACATATCTCAAAGAAAGAGATAACTAAAGAGATATAGAGGGATGTATAGTTACAAATAGAAGCGTCAGTGTATTCTCTATGGGGCTCTCAAGGGGAGCAACGTATAGTAACACTGCGATCTACAAAGCATGTCGTAAGAGGCGACTGAGGTAGTAGCCTAGGAAAGCTACCCTAGTAAATAAAAATCGTCGCAGAAATCGGATGCGCTGGCATACTTGTAGGTGCATAGCTGGCACAAAGTACAATCGCTCTAAGTATCATATCACATACAAATCACACAGACTGGTTAACAAGTGATCGATATGGAGAATTCGAAGAAGAAGAACAAATAGAAGATATATACAACATGACTGGATGATTAGCATTACCATTAAGTAGATAATGGACTGACATTAAACAAAGACCAGTTACTATGGCAGAGATTAATCACCAGTAATGATTAATCACCAGTAGAGACTACATAATACAAGACGAGATATATTAAGGAATGAGAACATTCGAAATCTCGTTGCTATCACACCATGCATCCAACATATTAGAAGACAACACGTAACATGGTCCCGCCACCCAATGAGAATGAAACCAGATCTATTACCATCTCGCGTTTACAACCACCGGCAACCCAGACGCAGAGCCCGAGGAAGACCAAGAACCAGATGGATAGATAATATAACAGATATTGTGCAACACCAAAAACTAACAACTACAGATGCAACACATCTGGTACATGATAGAAAACTGAAACTCCCCACGTCTCTTCACAGCAGATTTGGATAAGACAAGATAAGACAAGAAACTACATATGATTGATGATGTGTGATTATGAATGTGTTATAATTTTTGAAGCTACATGCATGGTGTCCTTAGTAACAGCAAGAACTCATCATTCACAACCGTTACAATATTGAAGTCTGTATTAATCAATATATCTATAAGAATTCGCTGAATGTAATTGTATGCATATCTGTTGACATTAATTGAAGATATCTAGACATCCTACGGACTTGAAATTTGGAAAGAGGGTAGCTTTCATAGATGGGAAAATGTAAAAATTATAAAACCGAACTATTGGTTCATCTCTATATCTGGGGACTGCCTAGAGTAGTTGATAGTAGCTCGGCCTGCTAGCTGTGAGACGCCTCATAGCTCGGGTTCGAACCTACTGTCCGGCATTTGTTCGAGTCCCCTGGTCTTACTCAGGACGATAACGTGAGTACCTCTGAAGTCGGAGAAAATCTGCCTGTATGGCGAGGGGATAATAATTACGAGTACATTGAGCACACGGCTGCCAGTGTAAAGTAATTTACAATGTGCACGCTGCTGCCATTGTAAGAAATTGGAAAACGGATTTTCACGCAAAAATCAGTTTCAGAGATGAAACTTCGTCTGAGTTGAAAGCGACGAAAAAAAAAAAAAAAAAATCTCTATATCTAAATTCTAACTTAACGAAATGGTCACGACAAGTTAAAAAAGAAATGTTGCATCCAGGTCTCAACGTGCCGGTCACATGTTAAAGCGATGATGACTATTATTATAACGTATTTTAAACACACGTGCTTGTAGGTGCGTGTAGCGTAATTGATGAGAGTCCAGTCTACCAAGCGGTAGACCAGGCTTTCGATTCAAGCTCGGTCAATTTTGTTTTGAAAACTATCTCACGCTCGGGGCAAATATTTTGATTTTTTTGTTTTTGTTTTTAAAAGATATCGCTAAGTTTATAATCTGAATAAATTCAATTTGCTAATTGTTGTTTTTGCCTATTTTGAAGGAACGGTGCATGTTTCTTTAATATGCCCAGCATCGCACTGTTTGGTACTTAAAATTTCGGAAATGATATATTGTCGTAGATCTATCGAAATTAATGAAGTTAGAGATATGCGGTTGGAGAAAGATAAGAAAAGAAAAATGAAGGCTACAAACATGGAGATAGAGAAGGAAAGATTAGTTATTAGACTTGACTACAAGCGTCGGAGGATTGTAATGGCGATTGATGAGGAAACTAAAGAGAAACGATTTGAAAGATCAGCGGAAAAGGATAACAAATGTAACTGTAAAAGCGTTGCAATATTACAACTAGATTTAAACTAAATTCCCCGTGCTAAGAATGGGTACAACTATAGTATGTTATATTAATAGCAATAACACATTTACAGATGGACTCAATCTTTCAATTTTGCTGCTGCTAGAGTGAAATATCAATACTTTCAGGAGGCGGTGCAATCATAATAATTATCTTGAATGCTGACGTTGGTGATCATGAATCTGCATAACTATTTGTTTTTCAGGATTGTTGAACCAACACCAATGTTGACTTTCTTCCGTGTCAAGATATTGTGAGCTGTTCAATATTGCCTCTTCTCTTCTCTCTCTCCCCTCTCTCTCTGTAATATTTTATTTCAGTAATTTTCCAATGTGTTATAACCTAAATGTCTAAAGACGAAGTATTGACTTATTTTCATTGCTCTTTCTTACACATGAAGATCTCAGCTGCAGTGCACGAAATCCGTAGCACCGGGGTGGTCCCGATGTAATTTTGAAGATGATGAAGATATTTATGTTTCAAGTAGTAGCATGTGCCTTGCGGAACGTCGAATTCATCCCAGCCCACATGAAAACCTCTCTGTATCTTGCAAGTTCTACTGCCTCTTCCAGCGTCATGTTCAAGATTTCTTTGATTTCCTGCTGCCACCTTCGTCTTGGTCGTCCCCTGCCTCGTTTTCCAGGAACCATGCCTTCCATTACCTTTCTCTCCAGAACACTGTGGTGTTTAATGTGGCAAAACTATCACATTTTCCGGGACATTATATTATTTATGAGCCAATGCTCCTTGATATGCAGGTCTTGTTGGATGTCTGTGTTTCTTCTCTTCTCTGTCCATGATGTTCTAAACACTTTTCTATATATATTTTTATGTAGTAATTTTTAATCCTTAATCTTTTATAATTAATTTTGCACGGGCAGCGGCTTTCCAGCCTACTCTTCTCGATTTTGAACTGCCAAGGGTTCTTTTACGTGCTCAAACTGAACACAGGACCTACGTTTAACGTCCATCTCCGATAGGACTAGGAACTCGATCTCACCTACAGTGAGATCAGGGATCACTGGAAAAATATCCAGATGGCTCCACGAGGGAGCGAACCTGGTACCTTTGGCACGAGAGAGACAAGTGCATAACCTCTACGGTACAGAGACCCCAAAAGTATATATAGTCTTGCCTTGATCACTATATATAGTCTTGCCTTTTGTCTTGCCTTGATCACTATATATAAAAAGAACTATATTGTCTACAGAATATACAGCTGGATAAAGTTCAGTAGAATAGAAAAAAGCGTACATTCGATTGACATAATGCTGTACAGAACAGGTTACAGCGGAGATATATGATCATAAACCGTTATCAGTAATCTTTGAACTGTCTAACTTAATAGCAACGAAAAAAAACCAACCCAGCAAGCAACCAATATGTATACAAAAATAGAAGAGAAAACATGATATTTGTTATTAAATCTAGAACTCAAAACATCCGTTGTAAAAACACGCACAATTTTATTTGACCTCGACCGCTGCGTTTTTAATATCGATAGTAAGATATATTTAACAGAAGATAGATACAATGTTACGATTTAAGAGATACTGTAAAGGTCAAGTTGATATCTACAAGAAAACAACAGAGGCTGTGAGTGATGTCTAACAGCTAAATTACCGAGACTATGATGGGAGAAAGATCTATGAATCTCAACGAAATGTTAGTATAAGAATAATCGATTTTTCATATTATACTGACACGATGTAAGACTTGGAAATTAATGTTATAGCTAAAGTACATATATGTTTTATATTATCATCACATCTTCTCATCGTTATCATCATAATGTTCTTCATCTCGTACATCATCATCATCATCTGCCCTCTTATCATCGCCATCCATACTCATCAACATTACCATCTTATTCAGTATCATCATCGTCATCATCATCATCAGCTGCCGTGTTTACCGTCGTTAGCGAAGATGGATTTCCACATTTTTATGTTTGAAGCGATATCTATAAACTAAATTAAGGACATTTTTCAAACGATGCTGTTATGCTGCCCAGCACGTTCTCCACTAAAATCCTGGTGTGCCTAGACAACGGTGATTACAAACACATAGTGGTAACTAAAGAAAGAACAGCAGCTACTAAAAAGGAGTATCTCACTTCACCTCTTTGAACTGTAATAAAGGCAAACTAGAGGCAGTTTTCCTCACACTTTAATGACACCCTAAAAAATAAATAAATAGAAAATTGTCCTTAATTTGAAGCTAAAAACTGAAGACAAATATGTTTTAAATTCAGTTAAATATGCATTCTAAGTGATACAATTAAAGATTATACATTCTTGTGTTTCCAAAAACTAGAAGTACTCTACACAGATTCAACCTCTTAAATAAGGAATAAACAAAACTTGACTACCAAAAAACGTAATCTAACGAAAAAACAAACAAACAACCTTAATCAGAAAATAAATGTAATAAATAGAGATAATTAATCCTGGATGTCTAAAGACAACATGGAGAAGAATGGTGGAAAGAAAGTTGAAAGATTGTGATCTGATATGGGAAATATAGAAAGGTGACAGAATGACAACAATGGAAATCTTTTGCGAAAGCCTTATATATCAAACAGGATGTATATAGATAGAAGATAGAATTGACACAACATGATTATTTTACTCAGTTCAGAGGTTATGAGATGTAAAGAGGATATAGAAAGATGATAGAATTGACACAACATGATTATTTTACTCAGTTCAGAGGTTATGAGATGTAAAGAGGATATAGAAAGATGATAGAATTGACACAACATGATTATTTTACTCAGTTCAGAGGTTATGGGATGTAAAGAGGATTTAGATAGAAGATAGAATTGACACAACATGATTATTTTACTCAGTTGAGATGTAACGGGATGTAAAGAGAATATAGAAAGATGATAGCATTGACACAACATGACTATTTTACTCAACAAAGTGAATGAAAAATAACAACATCTCTAAATGTAGATAAGGTGAAGAAAACCTAAGCTGTGATAAAATAGATCAAATTGTTTTGTCTAAAATGCAGCTGTAGATATTTTAGCCAGTACCTACCAGCAAGAGAGCAGGAATCATATCAAATTAAAGAGAATAATTAAAACAAAAAGGAACGACAATTATTCTGAATTCATCAGAAAAGCCTAACTTAACTGACCGTAGCAGGAGGCTCTTTAGCAAAGTTCACCTAAAGGAGTTGGAAGAGGATTAAAAGAGGTTAATTACAAATTGACACTGGTTTCAGATGTAATTACAAACGAATTCTTTAATCAACCCAATTGTCAAAGATTTTCCTTTTTTTGGAATCTAAAACCACAGTTAAAACTGATGATAGATTTCATCAATCTGGATGGAGACCCATATCCAATACGATGGGAGGAGCGTCTGGCCAAATAGATTAGATGGCGGCTCCCATGTGGGAGACCCGTGTTCAATGCATGGTACGGCCAATCATTTTCTCTGTTGGTGGCATAAAAGAAAAATCCTAATCTAAAGAGCGGCGACCGCACTAGCCATGCGGCCATTAAATTCCTCAGACTCGTGAACCCCCTTCCCTTTCCTATACCGACCTATAAAAGCAGTATTACAGGCAATAACGACTGAAGTCAGGAAGGGAAAATGAGGACACATAGTGCTACCATCAATCTCCACATTTGTGTTGGGCAACTGATGGAAAGACTGACAACCATAAGCCTTGTCTGATTCCTCAAAACCAACATTCTGCTCACTCCAACACACATAAAGACAACTGGTCTACGTAACTACGAACCACATTTCTATAGTCGGCTAATTGTTTTGTTAATTATTGTGGTGTAAAATAATGTATATCCATGCAATAATATTTACTGTAAATAGATGACATGGACAATGAGAAAAGCACCCAAAAATAACTACATGTGAAATGCGGTGCCTACGAAAAGTTACCAACAACACCAGAAAAGACAAGTCACCAATATCAGCATAAGAAAGAAAGTTGACACAGAACCTTGCTTGAATTACATTGCGAAACAAAGAATGAAGTGGTTTGGCCACTTAATAAGAATGCATACAATTGTGTAAAACATGACATGAAAATCAACAACACTAAAACAGAAATAATGAATATGGGAAGAAAACATAATAATCTAGACATCCATGTCAATGCACTAAAATAAACCAAGTGAAAGAATTCAAATACTTAGGAAGCATATTCACAGAAGACGGAAAACTGGATAAATAGAGGCTAGAGTACAACAAGCAAATGCTGTAACCTACCAGCTAGCCCCATTGTTACGGCACCCAAAAATTTCACAGGCAGCTAAGCAACAGATAATCAACAGCATTTTATACCTACTTTGTGTTACCAGAGCCAAACATGGACATTGAGCAAAGCGCAGTCACAAAAAATAACTACATATGAAATGCGTTGCCTGCGAAAAGTTACCAACAACACAAGAAAAGACAGAATCACCAACATCAGCATAAGAAAGAAAGTTGGCACAAAACCGTGCTTGAATTACATAGATAAACAAAGAATGAAATGGTTTGGCAACTTAATAAGAATGCATCCAAACTCCACATTATACAGAGTCTTCTACAACAGAACATCGGGAAAGAAGGCGAAAGAAAGACCACGAAAAAGATGGTTAGATGGCATAGCAGAATCCCGTGAAAGAGCAAAAATAACAATCACCCAAGCCACCAGAATAGTGCAAGAGAAAAACAGAAAACCACGACACTGGGCAACGACCCGGTAGCAGTGTGACGACACTGGGCAACGACCCGGTAGCAGTGTGACGACACTGGGCAACGACCCGGTAGCAGTGTGACGACAAAAGAAGAAGAAGAAGAATAGATGACTAAAATGTCTTGCTGATACGTGTTTCTAGATAAATCTAAAAATTAGTCTAAAAGTGAAGGATAGACTGAAGTCAATCGTCAATAATTGCATCGGGTTTACCCATATGGTTCAGTCCCTATCTGCGCAAATGGTACACAATCTGCCGAGAGTGTTGCAATCAATCAAGTGCCATGCCTGCCGGCGTAGGCGATCATGTCTCTCCACAACTCTCTTTGCTTGGTGCATGTAATCAGTTCTGACGTCGATATTTTGTCGAACCATGATGTCAGGCCATCCAACATCTTCTCCTCTGTCTTCCACGATCTCTCCTTCCCTGAATTTTACCTGTAGTCACCAAATGTTCTAAACCTTCTCTTCGCATTATATGCCCGAAGAACCTTGATTGTCGGATTCTTATTCTTTTGATAAGGTTTCTTTGTGTGCAGACCTGATTTAAAACCTCCACGTTTGTTTTCTTTGCTGTCCATGGAATTCTCAACATTCTTCTGTAAAACCACATCTCTGTGGCTTCCAATAATCGTATTGATTGTTTGTTCAGTGTCCATGATTCGCTGCCATACATAAGAATTGGTTCAATATAGCATTGGAGTACTCGTTTTCGCAGTGTCATTGGTAGTGAGTTCACGCATAGTGTGTTCTTCATTTTCATTAAAGCTGCTTTCGTTTGAGCTATTCTACTCCTAATCTCTGTTGTACATCTTCCATCTGATGTTAAGAATGTTCCTGGATACTTGAATCGATGGACTTGTTTCAGTGTTGTGTTATTTATTTTGATATTGCATGTTGGTGTTTCTTGTTTCTTGGAGACAACCATAACCTCTGTTTTCTTTATATTCATGCTTAATCCTTTCTTTTCACTTTCTCTCACTAGTATGTCTATCAAGTCTTGCAGATCGTGTTCATTTGTAGCCATGAGAATTGTGTCATCAGCGTATCTTAGGTTGTTTATATTTTGTCCACCGACTGCTATTCCTGTCTTTTCTTCTATAGATCTCATGATGTTTTCGCTATATAAGTTGAATAGGTCTGGTGAGAGTACGCACCCTTGCCGTACTCCTAACTGTATCGCCTGATAGATTCCAATCTTACTCTCTAGTGTTGCACAAAGTACAAACTCCGTAGCTACAGCAACAATCCTAGGAAGCTCAAGAAAAAATTGCACACGTGACTCGCTCCAGATTCTAACCCATTTCCTTTAAAACGACAGGCAAACGTCTTAACAACGTTGCCATAGAGACAGTCATTCATAGATAAGTATCTCGCCCGTGTGGGACTGGGACCTGTAAGGGAAGCACAGAATAGTACCACTGCGACCTACGGAACATGTCGTAAGAGGTGACTGATGTAGGAACTAGGGTCGCTACCCTAGTAAATAAATAGCATAGCAGAAATCGAATGTGCTGGCCTACTTGTTGACGCATAACTGGCACAACGTACAATCGCTCTTAGGCTCAGATCACATACAAATCACAGAGTATTTAATAAGTGTTCGTTATGGAGCGCTCGAAGAAGAAGAAGAAGAGTGTTTATTGGTACTGTTCAATTTAATTTAATTGAAAATTTACTTGACTGTGTAATATTTTGTGTTTTTTTTGGGTGTGTTTTCGATACGCCACTGTATGATATATCCTCTTTTCTTCTTTTGTTGTTACTCTGCCACCGGGTTGCAGCTCAGTGTCGTTGTCTTTTATATTTGTCCTGCGCCGCCCGGATAGCTTGAGTGATGTACTTCTGCATCTTTTAACAAGATATAAACATTCCATCTCTCCATAATTGCATTGACCTTTTCCTCGCCTTGATGTTCTGCCGTGGAAGGGTTTATAGACAGTGTTGTCTGGCTGTATTCCTACTAGATGGTCAAACCATTACTCTGTTTTTCCCTGTATTTCAAGAAGAATCTTAAATCAACTTTCTATCTGACGCTGTTATTTGTAACTCTTATCTCTTTCGTCTGTGCTGTTGGTGTCCTTTCGGAGACATGGCATTTCACGTGAGGTTATTTTCTGTACCTGTGTTTATTCATTGTCCGTATGTAGATTATCTATTGTCTTTTCCCAGGTGAATGATGGAATTGGTTGTCCACCGTTAAGCGTAGGGGTGGGAGCTTTAAATTGCGTTCAAGGTCCAGATGAATCACCCTTGTTGTGTTAGATCCGTGTTTAATTAGTATGGCCTTGATATTGTCTATCCATCTTTTCTTTGTCTTCCCTTGGCTCTAGTACCTGATCTCTTTTATTGTATGCTGTTATTGGTGGTTGGTTGTATTTCATTATTTGACATGTAAAAACTACTGCATTTGTTGTCTTCAATGTATTCGGCTCATGAAGTTATGCCCACTCAGTTTCTGATGTCCTCATTTCGTAGTCTATCTTTCCTGGTGACCTCACTGCCTTTTCAAGCATTTCATTTCATAAGTGTATTTAGTACATCATTCAATGTCACTTTCACTTACATTTACTTATTTCTGTTACAATGTACTTTAAGATATATTTTTACATTGAAACTTATGAGAATAAATCATTCTAATAATATTACAACTGTTCCAAATAAGTAAATTCGCAGACATGATCGCACAACACGTCTCGTGTAGTTTCACACATAATAGTACATAATATATCACACACAGTTCCCCATATTCTCACACCAATAACTGTACATGTATTCTCATATGTAATCATTAATTTAATTTCATACATTATCGTAAATCGTATCTCCCACATAATTATATTTGTATTCTCAAACACAAATAGTCATATCATTTTACACATACTCATTTATGTACTAAAGATATAGAAAGCAAGTTGAATGCATTTGAAAATATATGTCTGCGAAAAATAATGAACATAAAATGAAACGAATTCAGAAGTGATGAAATTAGAGACATGTCTGGTCAACTACTAGTGACAACTGTTATAAGAAGGAGAAGATGGAGATATGTTGGACATACCTTGAGAAGAAATGATCAACGAATATCAAAGCAGGCATTGTAGTTGTATGCAAAGGGTTCAAGAAGGAGAGGACGACCTAGGGAGACCCTGAAACGAACTTTGCTGAGAGAGGCAAAAACTATCGATCTCAGCTCCATGCATGAGTTTGAGCGAGTTGCCCAGGATATAGTAGTATGGAGAAATTGTTTCCAGGCTCTATGTAACATATAACGGTACGAGAGGAATTATTAAATTCTTATACAAAGTACGATAAGAGTGGGGAATCTCAAACATACAAGCATGCATACTCTCACACATAATATTAAATGTAACTTAAGAGAATCGCAATTGTTTGGTCACTTTTAATGGTAGAAAGTTCTGACGTAACAAGAAATACAAAATGATCAAAGTACAAATCCAAGTGATGTAAAAAAAAAGGGATGACCACCCTTTAGCTGCTAAGGACGTATATATACGTTTTCCCCATTCACATCTAAAGACGTATTAACACGTCTGTTATTATCTCTCCTCTGTGGGCTAAAGACGTGTTAACACGTTATACATTTCCACCTAGAAACAAAGAGTAGCTATGTTTAGCTCAGCCTTCGGAAAGTATGTAGCAGCGAAAGGGTTAAAAGGTCTTGTTATTGTCATCGATAGAACGACGTACTTATGTAATAAAGGAGAACATTACTTCAGTCTAGATGGAAGACATATGAACTTGGAAGATGGAAAAAAAGAAAATGAAAATAAATAAATGAAAATATATTCAACACATTTGTGTGAGCAACAGTCATTAGTAACTAATTTTGTTTTGTTTACCAGAACAATCTTTTCCAACAAGAAAATGTCCATTTTGTTTACCAGAACAATCTTTTCCAACAAGAAAATGTCCATTTTGTTTAAATCCCATAGGATAATTTGATAACAGATAATCAGAAAGTATCAAATATAGAAGCATCCTGTCTGGGATTGATCTCTTATAATGTTTTTGTTTTGCCACAAGATTGCTCATTGTTATATCTTAAACTAATAATATTATATTCATTGTGTATTGTACCATTTTGTGTAGGCGTTAATAAAATGACAAGTTACAATCTTTGATATTGTTTATCAGTGTTTGTCAACTCTATGGTAGTTGAATGTTGTTAAGTCATCGCGTGTCTTATTTCTTCTTGTAGTAGTGTGCCAGGAACGGTTACAACCGTCCCCTCAACCCCAGATGGTAGCCAGCAGACTAGACAGGTAGTTTAGATAGATAAGTTTGTAGAAATGCATAAGTAGAGACTGTAGTGTTTGCACACCAAATCTGCTCACTATGAGCAGATAGCAACACTAGAACGAGACATTGACGTAGTGAAACTAGTTGACGTAGATTTGTTAGTCCTGCTTAGCGACGTAGTGATAACATAGAGAGACGAACATAAACAGTGGACATGGATAGACGTGTTTGTGTGTTGTCAGCACTTGTATATGGCCCTTTTCATCTTTACAGACGGTCAATAGGCAAGTGTTTTACTGTGACAACTTCTGAGTTTTCGCTTTTCTCTCTTGTCGTTCAGCTCGTACATAAGTCTCTTCTCAAAAGACTCTGCGCCCTTCCGTAATTTGGCTTTCCACACAACTCTGTCATCAGCTAGTCCCTCCCATGTGCTGGGATCTATAGAAAAGTTTTTCATTGAGGTTTTGCAGACATCTTTATATCTGAGCAGTGGTCTGCCCTGGTGCCTCTTCCTCCGAAAGTTCACAGAACAACATTTGTTTTGGTATGCGATAAGTTCATACCAAAGCACTTGTAACATCAAAATAAACATGTATATATGAGTACACCATAGTCGTTGAATATACTGTGGTCGTATGAAAGCCACGCGTAAAGAAAGGAGCTACCATCAATAGGGAACAACATCAATCTAGTAAATAAATATATATATATATAACAACCCAAGGAAATTACTACCTGGAACAACAATCATGTATTCGCCAGAAACAACCAACCCAAAGAGCATAATAGAGATGGAACTACAACATTCTTCTTCTTCGATCCATAAGAGCTTGAGCTATTGCCTTTTGTTCAATGTCATGTAGACATTGCATTGAAGAACTGGGATGTCTGTGGAATATTTACATAAACCTGAACAGGACCCAAAAGAGACGCTGGAGATGGATCGGACGTTTGAGACGCATGCAACTCAGCGCTGTCACGGTAATTGCACTGAGATGACCACCAGAGGGTAAACAAAAACAGGAAAATCAAAAACGATCTAAAGAAGAACAATGGACCAAAAAAACTGAAAGAAATGAATTATAGCTGAAACACAATACAGAGAACAGCCAAGAATATGGAAGAATGATGTGCACTCTGCTGCCCTAAGTGTCAGGGTCGTCACAGGCTAGAGTGAGAGAGATAGAGATAGAGAACAGATACCAGAGCTGGACTTCTCTAGCACTCGGGAATGTGTGAACTGTTAATACCACTCAATAACTAACACCTCAGTCAAGTAGAGGTCACTACTAGTTATGCCGAGTTATGTAATATTTTAGGTTTGTGTCCAGATGTACACGTCAATAGGATCGTTACGTTCTGAGTCAATGAGTCTTTATGATAAATGCCAGTGATCAGAAAACTGCAACAAAATGATTCTCTGTCTTCAGATCTAGTCAATATTATTATGGTACCATTATGACACTATTATCACAGACTCAAGCGTACCTGGTTCAAACCCCACGGTGGGCAAGTTTGGAAGCAAATTGGTTTCCGTGGGATTTTTATAAAAGGTAAAAATAGACGTCACTGTTCAGAAAGCAATGACAAACTAATGAACGTATAAGTGGTGCCTAGAAAATCAACGACTCGTTTACTGTGGTTGATGGCTATATCCTTTGGGATATGCCACGATTTTCATGTTCATTATTATGGTTTATTCCAATAGCAAATGGTGCATGTATAGTGTCAAACAGGACACACATTTGTACCGATGGGCTACTGGTAAGCTTTCATATACAGAAATTTCCACTTTATTATACCCTATCTACTGCGCTATACTATAGCATGGTGTCAGGTTTGACTGATGGCATGCGAGGCCGACAGAGCTGATTTCTAACTATTGTAGTCAACTTTCAAAAAATGTTTCAATGTTCTTGAAAAATTTTCAATCTCTTATTTCATCATATTCAGCGTCATGTGCAGTTCCTGTTGGTGTTGGCGATACGGAACGTTCACTACCCACTGTAAGAATAATTAGAGATATTCAACACAGAAGGAACAAAGCAAATCAAATGATAGGACAAATGGTGCCAATTTTAAAATGCAAACGTGTCATCATGAACACAAAAAGAGTAATGTTCAACACAATCTTTCTCCCCTCATTATGTTACCAGTGCCAAACCTGATCACTGACAACAAATGATAGAAGAAAACTAGTCACGACAGAGATGAAGTGTCTACGCAGAATGCTGGGTGTAACAAAAGAGACCGGTTGAGAAATGAAGACATCAGGAAAAAGTGGGTACAACATCAGTGCTAGAGTTCATCAAGAAACAACAAATTAAATGGTTCGGCCACGTAAGCAGAATACCAAGAGACAGTGCACCTCAAAGAGAAATGCTGCTTCGATACAATGGTTACAAATCAAAAGGCCGGCCAAGCAAAAGATGGATCTCAGAGATAACAGAGGCGACGAAAGACACTATCTACGAAGCACATACAAGGGACTGTTTTAGAAATCTCTTCTTGACCTGACGCTGTGAGGCAAACAGGATTCGATAAAAGAAAAAGAAGAAAACTACCCACTGTTCACACTTTTAGTAATTAAAACAGTTGTTGAAGCCTTTCATTGTCACCGATGTTAGGCTGTATAACTCAGCACACAAATCAATCAGTCAGTTAATTAATCAATAGTTATCTTTTCACTGCAATATTTCTTTCAGAATTATATTTATTAGATAAATCAGGCACTTATGTCTGTTATTGCTATTTAAGCTGTGACTTGTCCTTGCACTACCTTGTTTACTACAAGAGCAATCATATCTTAAAGATCTCTTTCATCCCTTCCTATTACGACAGTATCATACGCATATCTCAAGTTGTTTATGGTGCGTCATCTCACTATTTTCCAGACATATATTCTATTGATTATACAAGTTGTTCCATGTACACAGATAATATGTCATCTATTCAGGGCATATATTGTATTGATTATAATATTTTGCTCACTGTACAAAGAGTACAGCTCAAGTGATAAAACACATCCTTGTTTAACCATTTGTGTGATTTGAGTGAAATTTTCTTTTTTGATTGTCAATGAGGCGCTTGAACAAAAATTGTGTAAAACATGACATGAAAATCAACAACACTAAAACAGAAATAATGAATATGGGAAGAAAACATAATAATCTAGACATCCATGTCAATGGCACTAAAATAAACCAAGTGAAAGAATTCAAATACTTAGGAAGCATATTCACAGAAGACGGAAAACTGGATAGAGAGATAGAGGCTAGAGTACAAAAGCAAATGCTGTAACCTACCAGCTAGCCCCATTGTTAAGGCACCCAAAAATTTCACAGGCAGCTAAGCAACCGATGATCAACAGCATTTTATACCTACTTTGTGTTACCAGAGCCAAACATGGACATTGAGCAAAGCGCAGTCACAAAAATAACTACATGTGAAATGCGTTGCCTGCGAAAAGTTACCAACAACACAAGAAAAGACAGAATCATCAACATCAGCATAAGAAAGAAAGTTGGCACAAAACCGTGTTTGAATTACATAGATAAACAAAGAATGAAGTGGTTTGGCCACTTAATAAGAATGCATCCAAACCCACAGTATACAGAGTCTTCTACAACAGAACATCGGGAAAGAAGGCAGAGGAAGACCACGGAAAAGATGGTTAGATGGCGTAGCAGAATCCTGTGAAAGAGCAAAGATAACAATCACACAAGCCACCAGAACAGCGAAAGACAAAAACAGAAAACCACGACACTGGGCAACAACCCGGTAGCAGTGTGACGACAAAAGAAGAAGAAGAAGAATGAGGCGCTGTAATAAATATAAGGTTTGTGGTTCAAATCATGTGTGTGTAAATTTTTATTTACGGAGATCATTAATACTTGTTTGTTGTCTGTTTGTTTACCCTATTTATTGACTCTGGTGCTTCTCTTGGGGTTCTTAATATTCATTATTCACTTCACCTCTCATGTAAGCTTCTTACACACTTCACTTGTAAACTCTTGAAACACGCAATCTGTAAGCTGCTGACACAACTCTTCTGTAAATCATGACGCACAAAATCTTTTAACTGCTGGCACAATTCACCTAAAAACTTCTAAAACACTTCAAATGTAAGCTTCGCCCGAGTGGTTACCGGGGCCCATATTTGGGATGTAAAGAATAGAACCACTGTTACCTGCCACGCATGTCGTAAGAGGCGACTAAGGAGGTTTGGTTGAAATCAGATGCACGTGTCCTAAAGTGTAGAAGTCTATGCGTTTAGGGCCTACCAAACCAATGTGCAACGTATACACATTCTTGGAAAGATCAAACATATCACAAAGAGTGATTAAAATTGGTCGTAAAGAGCGAACGCAAAGAAGAAGAGAAAGAAATGTAAGCTGTTGACACACTTCTCCCCTGTAAGCTGTTGACACACTTCTCTCATGTAAGCTGTTGACACACTTCTCTCCTGTAAGCTGTTGACACACTTCTCTCCTGTAAGCTGTTGACACACTTCTCTCATGTAAGCTGTTGACACACTTCTCTCATGTAAGCTGTTGACACTCTTCTCTCATGTAAGCTGTTGACACACTTCTCTCATGTAAGCTGTTGACACACTTCTCTCATGTAAGCTGTTGACACACTTCTCTCATGTAAGCTGTTGACACACTTCTCCCCTGTAAGTTGTTGACACACTACTCATGAAAGCTGCTGACACACTTCTCTCCTGTACACTGTTGACACACTTCTCTCCTGTACGCTGTTGACACACTTCTTATTTAAACCCCTGACACACACACCCCACCCGTAAATTGCTGACGAAAATAGAATTACCGAAAGAACAGGCTCAAAAGGCGCTTACGTTACATCGTCATAAATCGTAATTATTATATCGCGTTCAGCGCATTTAGAGACAACTATAATATATGAAAAAATGAAAATCGTGGCATATCCCAAAGGACGTAGCCATCAACATATATACCTTTCTATTATAAGTATACTTTTAGATTGTGCATTAAACTATTTGCATCCAGTGTATCCTAAGCAGTTTAGCAACTACAATACGTCACTTGCATCCAGTGTATCCTAAGCAGTTTAGCAACTACAATACGTCACTTGCATCCAGTGTATCCTAAGCAGTTTAGCAACTACAATACGTCACTTGCATCCAGTGTATCCTAAGCAGTTTAGCAACTACAATGCGTCACTTGCATCCAGTGTATCCTAAGCAGTTTAACAACTACAATACGTCACTTGCATCCAGTGTATCCTAAGCAGTTTAGCAACTACAATACGTCACATGAATAACATTTATAATTTATAAAATATTTCAACAACATTGTGTTACAACTTGCTGTCTTACATGTTCTTTTGAATAAATATGATATAGAAAAGTCATCCGTATATCATGGGCAGAGAAAGAAAACAACTAGATATATACAGAAAGAACCCATAATAAAATAGAACTGGCTAATGGTTCAAAATAAAATAGGAAAATTGAAGTATTTTGGACATGTATAGAAACGCGAAGGATTGAAGAAGATAATTATGGAAGGATACATTCAATCATAGAGAAGAAAAGGAGGACCATAACTAAGATTGATTCAGGATTAACTGATGATTTGAGTATGATGATTGCAGAAGTAGGGTATCTGACCTATGAGAGAGAGAGAGAAATTCAGAAGGACTGTTATTATAGCAAAATTCTGCTCAGGACAAGCTATTTGATGATGATGATGTCTTACATGTAGGAAAAGGGAGTGGGTTGGGGAGGAAAGGAGAACAAACTAAGATACCGATAATATACTTAATGTTTTTTATATATCTTGTGGTCAGATCCACTTTGAAAAAGATCACTAAAATACTGAAGATATACTTAATGTTTTTAGTCTCAATGATGGTTAGATCCACTTTGAAAAAGATAACTAAAATACTGAAGATATACTTAATGTTTTTAGTCTCAATGATGGTTAGATCCACTTTGAAAAAGATCACTAAAATACTGAAGATATACTTAATGTTTTTGGTCTCAATGATGGTCAGATCCACTTTGAAAAAGATCACTAAAATACTGAAGATATACTTAATGTTTTTGGTCTCAATGATGGTTAGATCCACTTTGAAAAAGATCACTAAAATACTGAAGATATACTTAATGTTTTTGGTCTCAATGATGGTCAGATCCACTTTGAAAAAGATCACTAAAATACTGAAGATATACTTAATGTTTTTAGTCTTACTTGTTGTCAGATCCACTTTGAAAAAGATCACTGAAATACTGAAGATATACTTAATGTTTTTGGTCTCAATGATGGTTAGATCCACTTTGAAAAAGATCACTAAAATACTGAAGATATACTTAATGTTTCTGGTCTCACTGCTCGTCAGATCCCTTTTTAGAATAGATCATATACATCATTTCAAATCATGAACTAATCTAATCCTGTCTTTGTGTGACTAAGCCCCATTATGATCAAACGGTAGGAGAGCCATAATCCAATGTCGACACTCCCTTCGTAGATATCATCCGTGAGAAAATCCCATTACGTAAGCTGCAAAAACACACAGTTCGTGTTTTTTCCAATTATTTAGAAAACTTTTCTATCATTTACAGTAATATTTTTTATTAATAGCTGTAAGCTGTAGAGATTGTAAAAATAAAACTCCAAGTATACTGTAAGATCAAAGAACCAGGATGCGATTAATAACAATAAATACATAATGTATAATTCTGAAAATAAAAACACCATTCTTATTATAACAATATAATTATGGATTCTGTCAGTAGTTTTGTGTTTATCTAAAAATTCTTCTATTTATTTTCTGAAATAAATATATTTATCTACTACTGTTCAATAATTATGTATAGATTACAGTAGAAACAATTTAAAAAAATGAAATGCCGAGCTCATATAATAGTGGTGTAAGGAAAGGTGTAATAACGCTCGAACAGGAGTGTCCCTCAACAAATAACATGCTCAAATTATCTTTCACACTCTGAATACAATTCTCATCTACTCTGCTTTGATGTCACCCAACAAAACAAAAATGAAATTTCGAGCTCATATAATAGTGGTGTAAAGAAAGGTGTAATAACGCTTGAACAGGAGTGTCCCTCAACAAATAACATGCTCAAATTATCTTTCACACTCTGAATACAATTCTCATCTACTCTCCCTTTGATGTCACCAGAGCCGGATTAGCATAGTAGCAGAAGTAGCATGCTGGGGGCCCGCCTTTGGGGGGCCCGCGCCTCTGGGCTAGTTGTCACTAGTCATAAAAAAGGGAAACCCAAGTTTGGGAGGTGGGTAAATTTCCCCTTTCATTTTTTTATTGAGGTTAGGGCCAAGGTCATGTTTTCTCATTGACTTAATTGGGCGGTCACACTGAGCTCATTAACAACGTAACAGTTTTTTACTTTTTGTATAGGAGTGTCTCTTGTGTACACGTTCTAATAAACGAAAACTTGAAAGCTTGAACAAAAGAACAATTAAATTTGACTCATAACCCAGTTCAAGTCTCTGTTTGTTCAGTAGTTTTTGCGCGCGAAACTTAGTTTAAAATAAATGCAAGTGGCGATGAAAATTGTTCAAGACATGAGCAGATCTGGGCACTCCTAAATAAATTTCATGTCATTCACTTTTTTTGTGAGAAACTGTTTTGCACTCGACTAGAGGTCCCAGAAAATAATGCGGGGGAGGGCCAATGATTAAACAGAAAATTTGGGACACACTTGAAGGACCCTAACAAGAAGCCGCAACACAGAGCTGCATAATTTTACAGAGAAGCACACAAACGGACACAGAGAGAAATTTTTTTATTTGTTCTGCTAACTTTGAATTTATTTAAATCCTCCCATCTTGTTATTTTATTATTATTTTATTTTACATAGCTAATTTTATGTTTCAGTGAGAAATTAATTTTAAAAATAGTTTCTATCATTTTCGTTTTCAATGAATTCAAATGTTTTAAATCAGAGTTATATTCATGTTAAGTGGTTAAATTACGAAGCCCCCTGTATATAATATATCATCATGAGTAAATTGTTATATCATAAACGCTGTCCAAACTTTCACATTTATATGTTATATTAGTAGAAAGTAGAAGAATTACATTTTATTTGTAAATTCATTTTTTCTTCCCAGATTGAGATAGACATCATGAGCAGCAGAGCCAGAGATCGGTCGACATTACTTTCTGGAAGTGCAAAGCGTAAAGCACAAGATGAAAAGGAAAAATATAACCAAGTTCTTGTATCAAAACACGCAAGCTGTCTGAATTTTTTAATGTCGTTGAAATGGTGCTAAATCCAAAGAAATCGAAGCAGAAAATATAGAAGTCGCGTCTCACAGTATAGTAGATGAACATAGTGATATAGAACAATCATCATTACCAATATTAAGATCAGCAACTCTTCACGATTTAGCCACATTTTCCACAAGACAAACTGAAGTCGAATGAAAGGTCCTTCCAATTTAGCCATATCATTTCGAGCCAAAAAAGAGGCAGAAAGCACAGCACATGTTCCAATGAAAGAAAATCTTCTAACAAAGACAAGAAAATAAATGTACTCCAACGATATTGGTGAAGGGCCAATCAACTTCAATCAGTTATTGGATTGCGAAAAGAAGCAGCGAAGTGCAACATATGAACAGTGATTTCTTGTCTTCCAAAAAACATACGATAAGAAAACAATCCACGAATTTGTGAAAATCTTTTTTCACATATACATAAAACCAACAAAAAAAACTCATGTGAGATTGGTTGTGTTATTCAGAAACTAAAGGACAACTTTTCTGTTTTGTTTGAAAAGTTACTGATTCAGACTGTTCGTCACGGTTTACGAAAAAGGATTTGACGATTGGAAAACGCAAAATAATTTGTTGAAAAGACTTTAAAGAAAGCACCTTCCATAGACAAGCGATAATTTCTCTGTTAGTTTGCAAAAAAGATGCTCGTGTCGTTTTCTCAACTTGTAGTAAATTGAAACCGAACAAACATATTGGCGGACACTTTTGGAGCAAATTACTTCAGTAATCCAATTTTTAGCAGAACGAGGTCTTGCATTTCGGGGTAGGGATGAAATTATTGGTTCACCCCAATAATGGAAATTATTTTGGTTTGTTGGAATTAATAGCCAAATTTGACATTTTTTTGGCCCCAGCATATAAATACTTATGCAAATAAAGGAAAGGGACATACATCATACTTATCCCAAAAAAAACATGTGAGGAATGTATCCATCTAATTGCATCGTTTTCTGGATCATATTATTTGCGAAATTAAGAAATGCAAGTACTATTCCGTATCACTGGACTCTACTCCAGACATTTCGCAGTGGACCAACCACTCTAATAGTGCGCTATGTGTTACCATCTGGACCAGTGGAAAGGTTTGTGAAGTTCTTGGATATGGAAGGTCATACTGCTGAACAACTCGCCCAAAGTTTACTTGATTTTTTAAAGGAAAATGGCATTGATATCAAAGACTGTCGAGGTCAATGCTATGACAATGCCAGAACATAGTGGGAAATACAACGGCTTACAAGCACGCATTAAGGAGATAAATAAGTACGCAGAATACATTCCCTGCTTTGCACCTTCACTGAATTTGGTTGCGAAGTGTGCTGCAGAATGTTGTATAGAAGCATCCATTTTTTGATTTTGTTGAAAGTCTCTATACATTTTTTCCGCTTCTACCATCGATGGGGCATTCTCCAAAAGCACTGGAAGATACAGGTTCAAAACTCCCGACTTTGAAGAGACTGTCGGACCAGGGTGGTCTTCCGAGCTGATGCGACAAAAGCACTTTTTTGTGGTTTTACCATTATCAAACAAGTTTTGGATGACATCTCAAATAACACGGATCAAAAGGTAGAGTGTCGTAATCGCGATGGGCTAGTTTTGGGGATGAGTAAGTTGGAAACGGGAATAGTTGCATTTTATGGAACGGAATTCTAGGAACCTTGCAGCGTCTGGGGCTTCATTAAATCACCTGATCAAGACCTTAACACGGGATATGCTCTTATGAATCGTTACACGGGACGTTCGCCAAAAGCGGCCTACATTTTCAGATATTGGGCCAAAGCCAAACCCGACTCACTGTCAAGAATATCAGCAACAACTTCACGACGACGCAAGGAAATCTAGTACGACGATTTTAGTGGCTCTTCTACGCTCGATGAAGTTGTAGAAAATCAAACACCCAAACAAAAATTTGAAAGTCAGGTGTTTATTGTCATAATTGATAATGTACTCTCTGCCTTAGCTAAACGCATGGAAGCGGACCATAGAGTGACTGATGTATTTGGAACATTTCGGCAGTAAAAACTCTTACAGCAGAAGAGATCTTTAAAAGAACTCCCAAAAATTGTCAGCTCTTACCAAGAGGATTTGGAAGAAAGCTGAGGGGCGAACTTGTGCAGTTCGCTGAACTTTTTAAAACTAATGTAGCTGCTGCTATTAGCAACGAAAAGAATGAGGCCCCTGAACTGCAATTTTATAAACTTATAATGGAAAATTCATTAGGTCGTGTTTCCCAAATGTAGAAATAGTCTTACGAATTTACTTGTCCTTTTAAAGATTACAACGCGCGGAGCGTTCTTTTCAAAAAAGCGTATAAAAAAGTGAGTTAAGAAACATGATGGGACAAGATCGTCTAATAACCTCACCTTAATGAACATTGAATGTAATTTACTTAAAGAAATTGATTTGTCTAGTATTATCTCTAAATTTGCTAACATTAAATCGAGACAAGTTTGTTTGTAAAATTTATGTTTTATTATTTATTATCATACAAAACTTAGGGCCCCCCTAAAATTTACTATGGGCCCCGCGCTGGTCTAATCCGGCTCTGGATGTCACCCACCATATTTATATTCTCCATCCCTTCATGTCTTTATAAAGAAAGGATAAAGGAACCCATTTATACCTCAAGTTATATTGAAAAACGGCACACGATGGGTGATGTGGTCAACATCACGACCTCCGTCTTTACTTCCCATTGCTTTTCCTGGTATCTAATTGAAGCTGGTAGACATGAGAGTCTTTAGTCAAAAAAATAGTTCATACCCGTTATCGAATTGAACTCGGACTACTAGTCTAAGAAGCGGGTTTACTAACAACTACGCTAATGCAGTTCTCTTCTTGTTATTTTATGTGTTCAAAATACTCAAGTTTTCTCATTCTTATTTATAGCATAAGTCAGTATTGAAATGCATCCACATTTCACAGCATACAGTCTTCTACAGCAGAACATCAGGAACGAAGGCGAGAGAAAAACCACGAAAAAGGTGGTTAAATGGCATTGCAGAATCATGTCAAAGAGCAAAAAATAACAATCACACAGACCACAAGAACAGTACAAGACAAAAAACAGAAAACTACGACGCTGGACAACGTCCAAGTAGCAGTGTGACGATAAAAGAAGAAAGAAAAAGTATAATGCGCAGATATTTTACTCATCGAACCAGACATAAAAAAGTGTTGTGGGCTCATTTAATGCATCTGAATTTCTGCAAGTGGTGAAAAGAATGTACTTTTCTACCTCCTGCATACTTGGGTCTAGAATTGTGAATTAATATACACTTTATGTCCTGTGGTCTTGAAAGTCTACTGTGCATTTTTATTTTTCACTATCTTGTTAAACATCTCTGTCTCACATACATAAGTTACTACTGAACATGCTCTAGTATTCTGATCTTTGTCGCCATTTCTGTTCCATTCCATAGTGCTTTTAGTTGTTAAAGTTTTGTATAACTACATTTGTTCTTCTTTTTATTTCCTTTATCCCATTTCCATTTTGTGTTAACAGTGAACCGAGATATTTAAAACCGTTCACTTTTTCTAATTTCACTTCCTTGATAAAATATCCTATGTCATGTTTGTTTTATTATTAACATTCTTCCATCTTATTATTAAAATGACCGTTGTTAAAAAGACACCACCAATGATTGTAGTTTCACAATATGTCAATTTTCAATCATCCTACCTCATTGATAACTAGATTGTGTTTCCAATCATTCATTGTTCTTACAAAATTGTGTCTGACGTGAAGGTCTTCCTTGACAACATAATCCGGTTGTTGGTCGTATAAAAGTGTTCCATTTGGATATTAGGGTGCTCTCACTTTCTGACCGAGATTAAGCTTTGGGCACTTCATTTTGATGCTAGTCAAAATGCCTAGAAACGATTTATAAAATAGTTCTACTGAGTTCTTTTAAACATGCAAGCAATTTCTCCATACCGCATTATCCTGGGCAACTTGCTCAATCTTCTCCATGAAACTGAGACCGATATTTCTTGCCTTTCTTAGCAAAGTTTGTTTCAGGGTCTCCTTATGTCGTCCTCTCTTTCTTGATCCCTTTGTATCCTACTTCAATGCTTGCTTTGATATTCGTTGATCATTTCTTCTCAAGGTGTGTCCAACATATCTCCATCTTCTCCTACTTATAACAATTGTTATAAGTGGTTGACCAGACATTTCTTTGATTTCATCACTTCTACTGAATTAGTTCCAATTTGTGTTTATTATTTTCATGTGGTTCATTAGTATCAACATGTAACATCACTAATAGTGCTGACTGCATTAAATTGTATACCAATGGCGAATTATCAAAGTACATAACTAGATTGCTCTATCACGTAAAACAACAGGTTAAATCGATATTTGGAAAGGCCAAACTCAGTTTGCGTGTTTTTTTTTAAGATCTAATTTATAATTTTTTTGCTTGTCATTCTTTTTAATAAACTAACGTTTTTAATACATTTTTTGTTGACCTTTCAGGTATTTTGTTTATTTTTTAATTTAACGGTTTTTTGTAAATCAAAACATTGATTTAGTTTGTTGTTGTACTTTGTTGAATTGATCTAACTTCCTGTTGTTATATTTCGTTTTTTTCGGCACTAGTTTGGTGTGAGAAATTTTCTAGTTTCATGAAAACTGCTTGGCGTGTGAAAATATGAACTAATTGTGCGGTCATGTGCTACGCTTAAACCCTTGGTACTCAAAGCAAGGGTAAAGACAATTGTGAATAAGTTTAAAGCAGTTCTATCTAAACTTTTTATATCTTGAGGCGCATCTGATGACTGCGGATGTGCGTGTGACATGTGACAATGGATGTGCGTGTGACATGTGACAATGGATGTGCGTGTGACATGTGACAATGGATGTGCGTGTGACATGTAACAATAGATGTGCGTGTGACATGTGACAATGGATGTGCGTGTGACATGTGACAACGGATGTGCGTGTGACATATGACAATGGATGTGCGTGTGACATGTGACAATTGCAATAATACTGCTAAAAATAGTAAAGTAATATTGATAGCAATATGAATAAAAATAATAACAGATGAAAACTTAATCTTGACTATACGTTAAATTTTTTAATATTGTTCATACGAATAAAGGTGAATCATACTGTTGTTCAGAAACACATTTTTATTCTTGAAATTCTGATTACAGCCGGAGGAATGAAATAGGACATAAGGGCGTCTCACACGGGCACAATGGAGCCCGCAGGTATCATTTCGCCTAGGGGCACCGAGTTGAAAAGTGCTGGTCTAAAGGGTCCAAAGGCGAAGGGTTGACTTAATTGCGCCGGGTTTCCCCTTATAGCCCCTTTCTTGTCGGCAGAAATGGCATGCAATCTGCCGAGAGTGTTGCAGAGATCACGAACTCTGCGGCGTCCAGCAACAATACTAGGTGTCTCAGTAAAAAATTACACATGTGACTCGGTCTAGATTCGAACTCACAACCTTCAGAAAAACAGGCAAACGTCTAAACCACGTCACCATAGAGATCCCCAAATTCTGAAAGATCGGTGGAGAAATGACAGTTTTATCCAAGTGCAAGTAAACTGGTGAACGAGTAACAATATTACTTACTCATCACTGTCAGGAATGCAATGACAGAAATGACAGCTCGCCTTCTTGATTTAGAGTTAGCTGCAAGATTTAATTATCAAGTGTGAGTTCGATCTGTCTTGTTGTTATATTTTTGCTGTCATTATCTCAAGTTTATGATGCTCTCTAGCTGTTCTGATAGTTTATTTCTTCCATTCTATTATTGCAGCGCTTAATTTATCTTATTTTAAAATTGTTTTAGTGGATTTAATTTGTCGAAATCTTTACCCTATTAAATTTATTATGTCCCGTTTGACACATATGGCTTTCACAAAATGTTTTTATTGTTGCCTTTCTGCAGCCTTTGTACAAATTTTCCCCCCATAACAGGTCTTAATCTTTCAACTCTATTTCCTCAGATCTTCGCCATGCTTTCTTTAGACTCCCAGGCCTTATTTTTTTGTCATCCGCTGTCCATCGGAGAATTTCCTTAGCGAATTTTAGCTAAAAGAATGCCACTATAGGATATTTTGGATCCAAAAATTTCAAACATCGCTGCTTTTCTGCAAACTAGCAGTACAACGTATTTACACTAATTAGCTGTAATCATAAAATCTCAAATAATGATTTATTAGTGGTTTTTCTAGAGCTAAGACAGAAAAACAACAAGATATGTAACTTTCTGGGTTCTCTCAAGAAAACAACACGTTCTGTCCGAAAGGCATATCAAACCTCCGTACGAACAGCCAGTGCGTTTCAAAGAGCAATGTTACTCCGATACAGTGGATACAAAGCAAAAGGCTGTCCACGCAAATGGTAGACCTCAGAAATAACATAGGCGGAGAAAAACACTATCTATGAAAAGCGCAAACAAAAGTCTATTCTATGAATCTCTACTTATCCTGATGTTGTGAAGCAAAACAGTATTAGAGAAGAAAAAATCCATAAGTTTCGACTATAGGTTTGTCAGATGAAAAACCCACACAAACTCATACGCAAAGCACACGAAATACTAAACTAAATAATAACACAGGAATACTAGGTAAAAGAGTCATGAAAACAGACAGTTAGTAATATACGATATTAAATTACATCGTGATTTGGGAATCATAATTATCGCTTCCAATGAAGCAGATCTGATCTAGTCTGGACATCTCAGATCTGTAGACGGGGTCAAAGGCGCATGGGGACAATGTTGCGCTAGGGTTAGTGAAAAGGCACTAATCAAGACCCTGTCCCCCACCTCCACGTGGTGACCCTGGTAACAGACTTTGGTTCCGGTCTGGCCAAGGGAGGCAGAGAACAGGAGAACTACTGGTAGTGGTAGCAGTGCAAGCACGGAAAAGTAATGCAGGTCCAAAAATCCCTGAACAATGCACGCATCTCCTGGCCGAAGTTCCCAAAAAGTAAGATACAGCAGTGTACGAGTCGTCCACGAACAAATGCTAACTCCCCCGGAGTAAATGTCCGAATTAAAGGGATGAGAAGTGCATCCCAAAGCCGAGACGTGGAGCGAAGCTCGGAGCCCTGTGCACGAGTCAAGCTGCGCGTCAGAGCAGTCCCGAACAACGGCAAATGGGATGGCAAATATGAGAACACATAGGCCGCAGCAACCTCCCGGCGATGGGGAAGGGATGCGAAGGGATGAGAGGTGCATCCCGAACGGAGAAGAGGGTTCTCACGGAGCGAAGCTCGAGCCCTGTGCACGAGTATAGCTGAGTGTCATAGCAGTCCCGAGGTACGGTAAATGAAACGGCAGTTGTATATTCTGGGCCTCGAGTTGAGCTGCAGGTGGTCCCACATAGGGTGAAACTCGGGCGCCATCACAGGGATGGGGGCACGATTTAAGCCTCAGGGTCGGACAGCCCAGTCAAATGTAAGCACGGAGAGAAATGACGGGGACGATAAGGCAGGCACCAGGGCAGAGCGAGCACGCATGGGGGCGATGCACGAGTGGGCCCACCGGTGGGCTAAAGTGCATGTCACTGGAGGTACGGCAGAGGCGCGGCAGGCACGGCAGAGGCACGGTAGGCGCGACAGGTGCGACTGACACGGTAGGCGTGGCGGCACGGCAGGCGCGACAGGAACGACAGGCGCAGGGGGTGTGCTGACCACCCGAATGTGCAGAGAAAACTGGAAAGCCCAGCAGATATGAAACCAGTGAGCGTTTCCGCTCGCAGGAAACTACTGCTGCCTTGTAGTTTGATTGGGGACAATCAAAGGCTAGCGGAGCAAACAGTACACAAAACTGGACGGGTGGTGATCCAAGTAGTCCACAAAGAGACCGGTTAGTTGGGCAGATGATGCTCATCAACCCGGGAGGGCAGATCATCTACGGGTGGCTGCCCCAAAAGAAAAAGCAACCTGCTGCCTTGCAGGTTTGGCTTGGGACATCAACTGGCTAACGGAGAGCGAATCCAGTAAACGCTGGTTGAAACCGAACACACCACCGAAGGTTAAGCACTTGTGCTCCAATTGGTACTGAAGGTTGTGCACTTACACCCGTTTTTGGTGTTATGTTGTTTATATATCACAATAGAATGATAAAAACGGCATTAAGAACGATCGCGAGAGCGAGCGAGAGAGAGAGAGAGAGAGAGAGAGAGAGAGGAAGAGAGAGAGGAAGAGAGAGAGAGATAGAGAGGCCTACAGACTTCCGTACATGTAAGTGAACTCATCATAGTTTATCATCATCATCATGTGGAACAGCAGCCGGCAGCTGAAATATATTACGATATCTGAACTTAATGCCCCTAGTAATGTGCATCAATGTTGTTGTTGAATTTTTTTCTATAGCGTAATGTTAAACTGTCACCCGTTCTCTCTCTCTGTGTCTCTCTGTATGTCTCTCTCTCTGTCTCTCTGTCTCTCTGTATGTCTCTCTGTATGTCTCTCTGTGTCTCTCTGTATGTCTCCCCTCTATGTGTTATCTTATCTATATTGTCTTATTAACTTTGCGTCAGTCTTTATTGTCTAAAATGACATGAGCCAACCTTAGATGAAACACTGATTCGTTTCTTATCTACGTACTATCTCATTATTGCTGCATTGCCTTCTTTAATAAACCCATACTCGGTTTTTATTATACTTACCAATTTTCAATTACCTGTGTGGTGTCGGGGCCCGTAAGGGAAGCAAAGAATAGTACCACTGCGACTTACAAGGCAAGTCGTAAAAGGCGACTGTTGTAGGACCTAGGGAAGCTACACTAGTAAATAAAAAACGTCGCAGAAATGTAATTTTCTGGCCTATTTGTAGACGCATAACTGTCACATCGTACAATCGCTCTTATGCTCAGATCACATACAAACCACACAGAGTGGTTAACAAGTGGTCGCTGTGGAGCTTTCGAAGAAGAAGAAGAAGAAGATACTTATCGTTGACATTTTCAATATTCTTTGTTGAGTCCCTACCACATTGCTTCCCTGTGAGTTTTCTTCATTTATTGTTGATGCATTTATATAATAATAATAATAATAATAATTCCTCTCGTACCGTTATACGTTACATAGGGCCTGCAAGTAATTTCTCCATACCGCTCTATCCTGGGCAACTCGCTCAATCTCCTCCATGGAACTGAGACCGATATTTCCTGCCTCTCAGCAAAGTTCGTTTCAGGGTCTCCTTAGGTCGACCTCTCTTTCTTGAACCCTTTGCATCCCACTTCAATGCCTGCTTTGATATTCTTTGATCATTTCTCCTCAAGGTGTGCCCAAAGTATCTCCATCTTCTCTTTCTTATAACAGTTGTCACTAGTGGTTGACCAGACATGTCTCTGATTTCATCACTTCTCCTGAATTCGTTCCATTTTATATTCATTATTTTTCGCAGACATCTATTTTCAAATGCATTCAACTTGCTTTCTATATCTTTAGTCATTTTCCAACTCTCGCTGGCATATGTTAGGATTGATACAACAATGCATTTATATGCCATGTATCATTTATTTACTTGATTTATTAACTTTATTGAATCATTTTGTTGAAAGATTTGCATTTCCTGAACTGAAGAATTGCTTTGACCTACTTTATTATTTATATCCCATCATCATCTTCCACCTGGTATTATTCCAGTTTCCAGGTATTTAAATCAATGAGTTTGTCATAGTTTTACCAATCAATAATCGCTGGCAAAGGGATTGGAAACACATGCACAATCTATTGAATATGGTTTTGTCAGGTAATATTAGTTAATATTGCCGCTCCCTGTGCCCTGGGTACTAAGAAAATCAATACATGTGTTCAGTGAGAGATGTTCTGTTTTGTCGAATGCTGTGAGGAAGAAGTGGGATTAAAGAAGGGGAAGGGAAGATTTAAAAATGTAAATCATATTTTCTTTCTAATTCGTGTACACATAGGTAGGAAATAAGTATTTCCTCACATGTAAAAATAAACAGAGCCTGCCAATTTTATGTCGTGAACTTAAGTTGTTAGGGCGTACATAAACAAACACTACAGCTGTATAGTGTCGTAAAATAGAAACCATTATTAATCCCATTATTTATCACGTTATGAAATTAGTCGAAGTGGTGTCATTAGACGCCTACGCGACAACCAGAAGGAGTTTGACATTTGAGATACGAGCGGTTACAGAGGCGGTGACATGGCTGACATCTTATGACTACTCTCGTGTTTTTACACTCATGACTCCTTGAGTACGGTTCGTAAAGTCGAAACGTGAATGGTGAGATGAAACTGGGTGGAGGTACTGGTACAGACAGGGATCAGATAAATCACCTGCATGTTTGTTCCCGGACATGCATGAGTCGGGGATAATGAACGAGCTGACAGATTGCCTGTCGTGGCTACGATATCAAAGGGAGTTGCAAAGGACCGACATGACATTCGTAACGTAATGAGAGAGTCCTTCCGAACAGAGGAGTAACAGGGTTGTGAATCACTGTTGCTGTCCACATTGAGAGAGATGGGTATCGATATCGGTGCATCCCGAAATGAACGACGTACTAAATATGCACGCACACAAATGATTAATCTACATGGAACTGGCGTATTGGGCAGTTGGGAGCTGCTGGATTTGTTGAGATGAATATCGTAGAACCTATGAACGTGTCCGGAATACTGTGATGATAGTCCTCATATAACTGAAAACTGAATATCACGCATCTTTCATAATCTACATCTATATCTTCTCTTTGTCATAGCTGACACATACGACATTCAAACGTTGTCCTTATTGCTACCTGTCTGATGTATTTCGATTTATAATACCACATGTCAGTCGACACTCTTCATATTTTGTTCGTTGTTCTTCCCCAGACTTCATTTGATCTGTCTCAGCTATGATCTTCCTTTTATCTCCAACGGATATATTTGTACAGAACGCATGCAGCGAAACACTGAACTATCCATATAGGTAATAAAATGTATAAAGGTAATAAAATGTATCTAGGAATTATTGAAAGATCTTGTTTCTGTTGAGAGTCAGATTTCAGAGTGAAGATTGTACTTTGTGTAAGTAAAAAAAAGTAAAGGAACCCTTTCATACCTCGTGGTATATAGGTCAATACAGTGTTAGGCCTGTATTTTTCATTGACCGTCGGCACACGATGGGTGATGTGGTCAGCATCACGTCGGCCGCCTTTACTTTCCCAGAGCATGTCTGGTACCCAGTTGAGGCTGGGTTGACCTGAGAGCCGTCGCGGTCGGGAAAAATTCCACTCGCATTGGGGACAAAATCTCACTTTGTGTAATTAAATTAGATTAACCATTTGCATTCATAACCCTGCTTGCTTGTTGGTGGTCAACGCAGACACTTTTCATTATATGTTATCGAATTCAGAAGGGGTTTTGCTACATCCACTCGAAACCAGCAGGAGTACCACCCAACCTTCATGATATATTTGTTGAATCCAACATAACCCTGACAATGACATATAGTAGCAGCATTTAACATACGCTAGATATGCTACAGCCAGACAATGGTCTGTAGTTAGTAACCTATACTAGAAGGTCAGTATTTTACAACAAATATATATATATAATTAACTTTTGATTTAAAAAAAACATGTATACAATTTAACACAAGATTGCAGTAGATAGAGCTAAATAAATGACTGTCCAATCGATCTGGGAGATATACAAGACATATTTGGTTATAATTTAAAAATGTTTGTGGTCGAGTGGTTAGGACACCAGTGTCTACGTCTCGATGACATAGATATTTCGTAACAAATCAGAGTTTTCTCCTTTCGAAGGCAACAATTGAAAAAAAAAAAATCACCGTTTACAATGTGTGAGCATGTTCTAAGTCTAACGTCAAGTTTGATAGTGTTAGCAGACCAGAACTGCATTAATAATGAAGTGTTAGCGACTCTAATGGCATTAATCTTCGTTATAAATCAGTGATAACAGACGCAGTGTTTACTGGGATTGTCAACAAGACAGAAATTATACAATCGATAAAGCAGAGCAAAAATTTTTAATCTCTTATATACGGTAGTGATCTTAGTTAAGTGGAACCTTTAATTATATTTGTGAAATGCTTTTATTTCAAGTAAATTGTTAGTCTTTTGAAAACACGTTGCTTTAGTAAAAAATCTTGTAAGAGATTAAATATTGAAGCAATCTCTGTCATTGTGCACGTGGTGATTATTTTGTTACTCCCGTCCCACCATCGCAATCATCTACTTAATAATAATACACCGTGACCTAGACTGAGTTTTAACTAATAATTAGAGTTTCAGTTACTATTAACTATTTGTAACTATTGGTTACTTTTGCATATGAATACTCAGTACTTAGTTCGTCTTACTTAGTAATCGTTTTATAGTTATTGTTTGCTAATTGGAATAATATTAAAAGAGATATTTATAAAAAATACTTTACAATTAATTTCGCAAGAATAATTCACCTATATAAAAGTATTAAAATAACATGTAATATAAAATAGTCAAATAATATAACCTATCTCTTCAAATATAAACTGTAATATATATGCATTAAATATTAACACACGTTAAGCCACAATAATATCACATATTTTATTTCAACAAAATGACAACAACAAAAACAATTACTGATATTTCGATTATAATACATCATCAAATAGCTTGTCCTGAGTATAACTTTGGCAACAGTCTTTCATAATTTCTCTCTCTCTTATGTCTAATGTCCCGCCTCGGCAGGAGTCGTGCTCAAATCATCAGTTACATCCTGAATTCATCTCAGTGGTTTTCCTTTTCTCCTCGTTGCCGAGACGCTTCTGTCCACAATGATTTTCTCCAATTTTTCGTGTTTCTTTATATGTCCAAAATACTTCATATATACTCGCCAGAATACGGTCTTCCGTAGTGGTTAAAGTTAATTGCATATCCTTTACAGGACTTTGCGAATCAACCCTCAGTTTTTAACGCTATTTGTAATTTTTGTAGGCATTATTACGTTCAGTAGTTTGTCATTGCTCTCTGAATGGGATTTTTTGTAAAATATCCACACAAAACTATTTACAACCTAACTGTCCGCAGCGTGATTCGAACTCAGAACGTCAGGGGTTAATAGACCGAGACATGTTCCATAAATTTAAAATAGGCACAACTAGCCTGTGCCCCTGCAATATGGCAGACATGACGGCAGAACACGTCTTGCAAGACTGTCAGCGTTTAGCACGTATAAGGAAAGAGTACTGGCCACAACACACAGAGCTTCGCGAAAAGCTGTACGGAGAAACGGAGTCCCATAAAACAACAGTAAAATTCATGATAAAAATTGGTTCACCAGTCTAGGCCAGGGAACGCAAAGAAGAAGAAGACCGAGTCACTATCCCAAAAATCACAGACGCCACCTTCGTAATGTTAGACAATATTAATGTTCTAATTTAAACGCGGCAATATATTGGCTAAGTCCCGAATATTTGAACGCATAAGGAATGTTATAAAACTAACGATTATGGACAACATATACATGTATTAGACATCTAACGAGTGTTCGAAATATACCGACTGTTTGTGCGTAAGAAATAGTTACATGGTAGTGAGTTCTATGAAAGTATAGTTTAGTCGTCTGTATACAATTATTCTTTTCTTGCAAGTTTCTACTAGAGCTATTATAATTACTTGTTGTGACGTAGATGACCACACGGACAAGTTATTTATAAGTGAATAACGATTCCTCCTTTTCATTCCGGTTTGAAACAGACGGTGCTGGAATTTCAAAACAGACATTGAAATGGGAGGCAAACGATTCCAGAAAGAAATGATGCCCTAGGGAAATCGTGAAACGCACTTTACTGTGAGCGGCAAGAAATTTCGGTCTCAATTCTATAGAAACGTAGATGACCACACGGACAAGTTATTTATAAGTGAATAACGATTCCTCCTTTTCATTCCGGTTTGAAACAGACGGTGCTGGAATTTCAAAACAGACATTGAAATGGGAGGCAAACGATTCCAGAAAGAAATGATGCCCTAGGGAAATCGTGAAACGCACTTTACTGTGAGCGGCAAGAAATTTCGGTCTCAATTCTATAGAAAGGTTTGAAAGAGTTTCCCAAGATATAGCCGTACTTAGTAATTGCTTGCAGGCCTTAAGTAACATGTAACTGCAGGAGAGAAATGCAAGACAGGTATTCGTAGATAAGGGTAACACGTATTAGAAATTAACGTAACCTCTTCTTCTTCTTTTGTTGTTACTCTGTTATCGGGTTGTTGTCCAGTGTCATGGCTTTATGTTTCTGTTTTGCACTGTTCTAGTGTCTTGGATGATAGCTATTTATGCTTTCTAACAATATTTTGTTATGCCATCTAACCATCTTTTTCGTGGTCTCCCTCTTGCCTTCTTCCCTGATGTTCTGTTGTAGAAGACAACAGGGAAGTGTGGATGGATTCTTATTAAGTAGTCGAACCACGTTATTCTTTGTTTCTCAAGGTAATTCAAGCAAGGATCTGTCTCAAATGTTTTTGTTATGCTGATATTGGTGACTGTCTTTTCTGATGTTGTTGACAGCTATCATAATTACCAATACGAATCTATGTACCCGATATGACAGTGGTATAATGTGAAAGCAAGCATCAAGAATTGAACTGTCAACAGCCTATTAGAGTGTATCAAGTCGACAAAGACAACATTTGTTGGAAATTCATTGCAGTCAACCGTCAATGCGAAAATGACACAATCTGTTTACCTAGTAGTAGCGAATTAAAGAATACATCTTTCATTAGGTGCTATTCGGTACATCCGGATACAAGCAATAATATGTCTTCGAAAAGAGATTAGCTACTACTTGCCCATTGCTATTTGTACTCGATCTAAGACACAGCGAATGAGATGAGAGATCTGATGTCCATAATTACAAGTTCGGCGTGCTTAAATGACAATTTGCTCAATATTTTTTTCTAAAGATCATATCTGGTTGATGTTGCTAGTACAACTTGTGTCGTGACCCAGAGGGACTGTCGAGTGAAATTATGATAAATAGAACATAAAGCTGCGATTATAACTTGATGCAACAAACTTTTGAAAGGAACAAACCGTACATCACTGGAGACCATCATTCAAAGACGAGGATGGAGGTGGATTGGTCATGCATGTCGTATGTCAGTACATTGGCTAGAACAGCTTTTTGATGGACAGCGGAGGATAAATGAAAGAGTGGTAGCCCAAAAGAAACACGGAGAAGAAGAGTAAAAAGAAAAGGGAAAGAGTGTGGCCTGACATTGAAAACAAGTGACCAAAAGTCGGCAGAACAGCAACAATCTCTTGTGGAAGCTTCATGTATCAATAGGGACACGAAGAGGATATAGAAATAGTGAAACACGTACAAACAAAGTACTATAGTTTTACAAAATACAGAAACAGTGACGATAAACAGCAACTTTCGACCAACAAGGCCTTTATCAAGCAAACGAACAAACAGGAGTGACAAATTAAAATGAAACACAAATGGACGACCAAATACCAACGTATCTAAGGAAAATCTGGAATAAAAACGAATAACGAAATAAATGTAACACAAAAACACACATAAAAACTAGAAATAGAACGGAAAAGAAACAATGAAACATCTAGTAAATATATAACTTGAATACAGCAACATATTCCATATAGATTACAAAGCATGGGAAGAGAAAGTACTAAGAAGCATAAGAATGTAATACATGCAACATATACCCATATAGATTACAAAGCATGGGAAGAGAAAGTACTAAGAAGCATAAGAATGTAATACGTTGAGCCCGCGTGGTCGCAAGGTACCATACAAAGAAATCAACCGATTCTCCAGAGCAAATCGACTACGATCATCAGAGGAACATGATCGGATGGCTGTGACCTGACATCGCAAGCTCCTGAATGGCCAGTATCATTGAAATGGGTAGCTACAGGGGTCACAGAGCATTGGCGTATATCGCGCAAGTGTTGGGCGAATCGGTCACTGAGTCTCCTGCCGGTTTCCCCAATATAGGCCTTGTTGCACCGCTTGCAGATAATGGCATAGATAATATTACGGACTCGCACGTGAAACTGTCTTCAACAACGAACGTGGCTTTTGGAAAAGACACCGTGCGGGTCTGTATTACATAAGCACAAGTGTTGCAGCGCCGACGGCCACACTGGATGGTGCCAAAATGACTCTGGATATGAGGCTTGAGGCGACTGTGAACCAACATAAACATATCCTTAAGGCTTCTGTCCCGTCTGTACGCCACCAAAGGATAGTGTTGGAAGATTGAACGTGTCTCAGGATCAGACTGAAGAATGGAGAGATGACGGAATAAGACTTTCTTCACAAGGGAACTATGAGGGTGGAAAGTTAAGACAAGTTTCACCCTGTCAGAATTGGAAGTTCTATGCTGGTTAGAGAGAGCCTCCTGGCGAGAAATTTGCTGAACGCGCCGCATAGCAGAAGGAAGCACCTTATCCGGGTATAAGCGCTTACGAAAGAAATCCAGCATCTCGTGAGCTTTATCGAGAAAATCGTCGTCCTCGCTACAGAGGCGACGAAGGCGCAAGAGTTGAGAGAATGGTAAAGAATCACGACAAGCCTGGGAATGGGAAGAGGTATAAAGAAGAACACTATGTGCATCAGTAGGCTTGTAGTATACTGATGTAGTGATGGTGGATAGGCTGATAGTGATAGTGATGTCAAGAAAGTTGACACAAGAGGTAGAGATGTGAGATGTAAACCGAATAGCCAGATTGAAGACATTAATGACATTAATGAAGCGTGACAAATCGGCTTCAGGCATATCGGTAATGCCAATACAATCATCAATGTATCTATGATACACAGACAGAAGAGGGCCATCATAGGAATTCCATACTAGGTGCTCAAGATGACCCATGAATAGACAAGCATAACTGGGTCCCATTTTAGTACCCATGGCGACCCAACTGATCTGCTCAAAGAACTGGTAATTGAACTGAAAGGAGTTGAGAGTTAGAACTAGTTCTGCAAGACGAAGGAGAGCCGAGGTGGAGACAAGTGGGTTAGTTCTCCTGTCGAGAAAGAACTGGAGAGCTTGAAGTCCGTCGGAATGAGGTATGGAGGTGTACAATGAGCACACATCAAGGAGGAAGAGACGGTAAGTCCTGCCAGGCAAAAACTCAATAGACGAAAAAACAGACCTATATTGGGGAAACCGACAGGAGACTCAGTGACCGATTCGCCCAACACTTGCGCGATATACGCCAATGCTCTGTGACCCTGTAGCTACCCATTTCAATGATACTGGTCATTCAGGAGCTTGCGATGTCCAGGTCACAGCCATCCGATCATGTTCCTCTGATGATCGTAGTCGATTTGCTCTGGAGAATCGGTTGATTTCTTTGTATGGTACCTTGCGACCACGCGGGCTCAACGTATTACATTCTTATGCTTCGTAGTACTTTCTCTTCCCATGCTTTGTAATCTATATGGGTATATGTTGCATGTATTACATTCTTATGCTTCTTAGTACTCTCTCTTCCCATGCTTTGTAATCTATATGGGTATATGTTGCGTGTATTCAAGTTATATATTTACTAGATGTTTCATTGTTTCTTTTCCGTTCTATTTCTAGTTTTATGTGTGTTTTTGTGTTACATTTATTTCGTTATTCGTTTTATTCCAGATTTTCCTTAGATACGTTGGTATTTGGTCGTCCATTTGTGTTTCATTTTAATTTGTCACTCCTGTTTGTTCGTTTGCTTGATAAAGGCCTTGTTGGTCGAAACGTTGCTGTTTATCGTCACTGTTTCTGTATTTTGTAAAACTATAGTACTTTGTTTGTACGTGTTTCACTATTTACCAAGTTTTACTGCAGTCTTCCCTCTATTTCGATATAGATATATTGATAACTTGATAAGATGTGCTGTCTTTTTTAACTCTGTCTATGAGATTTCGATCTCTCTAATCCACAACTTTATTGTTCTTCTACAAGTTTTATTTGACTTCCAAGTCTCCTCTACCTCTGTGGTTTCTAGTCAAGCAAAATTATACTCATGCTTTAGTTTTGTTTGCACTGTTTTAATCTCATGTACAAATCAATATTTGTTATTATTTCTGGACATTTGATACAGAAACCTGAGCAACCTTTCGTTTTTATCACATGCGTGCAATGAAGCAGTGGTTCAATTAGATGCAGCTGTTATCAGATCCGGAATACTAAAGACGAGGTGAACATAAAATGTTTATAACAAATCCGTTATCTGTTTCAGTGATATCATGTTATCAAGGACATCAATTTCCAAGATTTTATTATGCTATAATTTCCAACAGTCTAATTAAACAACATTGAAACAAAATCAACATGAGAGAAGTGATAACATCAGATCGGGAGTGCAGTAAAGCGTTAACAAACTAGAATTAGTTCAAGCAAAAACAAAAAAGCAGAACTCTAGAACATGAAAATAAACCACGTCCTTGACAATTGCAACGCGAAATATCATTACCAATTCTCGTCGCGTCCACAGGCAGATACAAAAAAGACAACACATTTTCACACAATTCGATCTTGTGATTTTCTCTTTTCCTCAAACCTAATCTGCTTAGGATTTCACTCTGACCTTTAAGAAGGGTCTAAAAGCTGAAGGATTGACCGTGTTTTACACCATAAGGCTTGGTTTCTCTCTGCAGAAATGGCACGCCACCTGTCTAGAGTATTGCACAAAGCACGACTGGCGTAGCTCCACCGAAAATCCTAGAGATATCTGGAAAAAATGCACTAGTGAACTGAACGGCGCGGTCCAGATTCTAACTCATGACCTTCAAGAACGCAAAACAAAGAACTAACTACTTAACCACAGAGAACCTGACCTGTATCATTGGTTGTTGTTCAGTCCCTAATGCTATATCATCCAGAACTTTATGAGCAGTTTACGTTTTTTCTGTCTCTGATTTTTTTGGTGGTGTAAGTTAAACATTTCTTTGCCCGTCTGCCCAGCGTGTTCGTAGCACGTTGGACGACGTGTGATAAGCCCTCTGTAAGTACGGGTTCAATTCCGCGTGCTGACAGAAAAGCCACAGATTCTCCAGATTTACGGTGTTCGTTCCACCGAACCGAAGTGTTACAATGTCCATGGCACCGAGCCGAAGAGCTGAAAGCTCAAGTGCTTCTGGATCGGGAAAAAAACAACAACATTTTTTGGACAGTATTTGGAAATAGGAGGTGAAGTTGTTATGTTTTGTACATCGCCATATTTGTTAACTTGTATAAATTCATAAACAATCAATGAACACTCAATAATAACATTGTTGTCACATTGATGTGGTTTAGGAAACAATATTAAGAACATCATAAACACAAGAGTTTATTAGTGAGAACTTGTAGATATAAAAAAGGTTTGAAGTCAAAGTACTGAATTCATTGCATCGAGTTTCCTCATATGGTTTCGTCCCTCTTAGCAGAAATGGTATAACACATGCAGAAAGTATTGGTGCACAAAGCATGAACTCCGTAGCTCCACAAAAATACTAGATTTTCCGAAAAGAATGACACATGTGGCTCGGTCCGGATTTGAATCCGTTACATTCAGAACGTAAAGCAAACGTCTTAATTATTTCGAGATAGATAGCCTAAGTGTGTAGATATAAGTCAAAGCACAAAGAAAATTAATCATGCAGATCAGAAAAAAACAGTTCTTCTAATGTTCATTTGTATGAAGAATATGAACATTACATCAAACATATTGAAAGCGAACATCTGATAAAAACAATCAAAACACATGGAAAAAGATCAATAATACGTCAAAGAAGAAGGAAGAATTTAATAACTATGTCGTCTACAATGTAAGACTGGAACATAATTTATACACACTATTAAATATAATATTTTACTTAGCTCTTTCAGAGAAAACTTGCTGATGATACAAATAAGAATGAGAAAATTGAAGTATTTTGGAAAAAGAAAGAGACACGAAGGGCTGGAGAAGACCATCATGGAAGGAGGCATCCCTGCAAAGAGGAGGAGAGAAAAACCACAGAGAAGAAGGATTCAGGATGTAACTGATGGTTTGAAAGTGACGGCTGCAGAGTCAGGACATCTAGCCTATAAGAGAGAAATTCCAAATGAAAGTTGGGGTGGCAAAGTTCTGCTCAGGACAAGCTATTTGATGATTATGATGAGCCTTTTCAGACATTAAGGTATGACGTGCCTGTCACTTCATTTTTCTAGGGTTAGTGTGCAAAAGGTAGGAGGGCCAATGTCTTTCCTCACGTGTGGAACATCGAGTTTGGAATTGAACCCACAACCCTCTTGTGTCCTTGTTGATATGCTTATGCATTATGCTATTCCGTTTCAAACGTACATACTACTCTCTCTCTCTTTGCCTTTTTAAACCGGATTGAGGCATAGACTCTCAACCAATTCATGCCAAGTCTTCCTATCTCTAGCTATCTCCTGCAGCTCCCTCCAGCTCTTCTTTATATTGTTGATCTCTGCTTCCACATCTCGTCTCCATGTATTTCTAGGCTTCCCTTTCTTTAGCTGTTACTGTGGGTTCCAGGAAAGAACCCTTCTTGTTATATTTCCCTCTGATTTTTTCAAAGTGTGTCCTATACAACGCCAGCGTCTATTTTTAACCTCTTGGTTCACTGTAATCTGTCTTCTTCTCTCCATAAGTTCCTCATTTGTGACCCTATCATACCACATCAGTCCCTATATTCTGGTGTAGACACCAGTTGATGAATGTGTGCAATTTATGCGTTATTATTTTAGTCGTTCACCATGTTTTTGACCCATACAGCAGAACTGCTTTAACATTCTAGTTAAATATCCTAATTTTTGTTCTGCAAATGGTACAGTACTGATATTGACAAACCCAGCTTTAGAATTACACAAAAAAGAAAAATAATAATATTATACCTATTTTTTCTGTTATTAAGTATTTGAGAATCATTCCCTAGGTTACCAATCAAATTATCTGAGGACAGCACACTGCGATTGAGCTTATCGATCTAACTCTTACACATCATTTGCTGACAATTGATGATTCATTCTTCGTGAAAGCTAGTCATGGGATAGACAACATGATCTGAATGTAGCATGCAAATAGTCATATCTGACACACCTCTCATCCTGGACTTTTTGTTTCATTGTCGTTATTATTTAAATAGGAAAATCACATTAGCAGATTTATCGTACAATTAATTTTAATATGAATCTGTATTGTATTGAGACAAAGAGGGGAATATGATGGAAGAACAGAAGTAGACAAACAGTTGCTGAAATCAGTTGTTAGATAACAGTGAAGTTGTAGATATACAGTTGCTGAAATCAGCTGTAAGATTACAGTGAAGTTGTAGATGTACAGTTGCTGAAATCAGTTGGTAGATAACAGTGAAGTTGTAGACAAGGAGTGGCTGAAATCAGTTGAGAGATGTTTTAGAGAAAGATTTGCCCGAGTAGTTACCGGGGCCCAAATTTGGGGTGTAAAGAATAGAACCACTGTTACCTGCCACGCATGTCGTAAGAGGCGACTAAGGAGGTTTAGATGAAATCAGATGCACATGTCCTAAACGTATAGAAGTCTATTCGTTTAGGGCCTACCAAACCAATGTGCAACGTATATACGTTCTTGGCAAAGATCAAACATATCACAAAGAGTGATTAAAATTGGTTGTAAAGAACGAACGCAAAGAAGAAGGAGGAGAAAAGAGAAAGATTGTTGTCAGTTCCAATAGTCGATCATGTATCATTGATGTTGGATTTATTTTCCTCAAATCATGTCTGTATTAAGTGCTCAATTTCCTGTAGTAATGGACGATAGGTTCACTATACTTACGTGAAAAACAATAACACAATCTTTTAAAAACTTTATAAGGAAATAATTTCTCTGTTTTGTTAGAAACAGTTCTTAGAGTTTCCACTTAACAAACTGCATGTTCTATCTCCAAGTTTAGACAATTAATTGGGTAACATATTACATTAGTGTCCTGTTACATATGGCTTCATCAAAGTAACTAAGAGATTAGAGAACTGGGTTATCAACTCTTACTTACAGTAGTTAATAAGGCAGTGAAAAAAAAAGAATAAATGTGCTTCTGAATAAAAATGATGCAACAGAGTCCTTTATATATACATTGGGCAGAGAATCTATCGAGAATAGATCTATCCAGAAGGAACTTAAAATCAAAGAAAACTGAGGGATATCACAAATAAGAATGACTAAACTAAGGTGTTTTAGACATGTAAAAATACAGGAAGGGTATAAGTAAACTATTTTGGAAGGAGGCAAAGAGGAGGAGAAAAACCAAGGATAAGATGGATTTAGAATGCGACTGATGATTTGAGTATGATAGCTGCAGAGGCGGGACTTCTGGTCTATATGAGAGAGAAGCTCCAAATGACTGTTAGGGTGGCATTCTGCTCAGGACAAGATTCTGGATGTGTGTTTAGTTCTACTGTTTTGTTAAGTATCGAGTTATATTGTTTTCTGCGATGTCTGATTGTATTTTGTATCTTTGTTCGCAATGTTCATTTTTGTTTTTGTTTGGTGTCTTGTACAGTTGTCATTTGTAGTGATCGGTAATACTGTTTCTTATAACTTCAACGTCCTGTTTTATGTTGTGTATATTTCTGTTATATTTTTACACATGTCTAACCTTGATCATGTATGCCCCACCTGTGGTCAGGGATTCTGTTCTAGGATTGGACTCTACAGTCACCTCCGCACACACCAGAGAGGTGCAACAGCACACGTCTGAGATTGTTGTCATCATCGCTTGCGATGGACGGCTATTATATTTCTGTTGTTCTCGGCATCATCTAACTCTACTGTTTGTTGTGGTGTCTTGTTCTGTTGTTCCCGGTAGCGTTTAGTTATATTGGGGTCTCCATATCGAAATGGTTAAGTTGTTTGCCTGTCGTTCAGAAGCCTTTTTTTTCGATTCAGAACAGTCAGATGTGCAGTTTTTCATGAGATCCCTAAGATTTGTGCTGAAGCTACTGAGTTCGGGTTTGTGCAAGCTCTCGTGCGTGTCATTTCTACCAGCATGGACGTAGTGTAATGACGTCAGTCTGTCCGCCTGCACAGCGTGTTCGTAGCGCGTTCGACGACAGGTGACAAGCCCTGTGTGAGTGCGTTCAACTCCGCGGGCTGGCAGAAAAGCCACAGATTCCCCAGATTTATGGTGTTCGTGGCACCGAACCGAAGGGTTACGATGTCCATGGCTCCAAGCCGAAGAGCTGAAAGTTCAAGTGCTTCTGGATCGGAAAAAAAAGTGCTACTATTTTTGAAAAGTCCTTTTCTGCTGTCTGTTGGTATTAGGTTTGTTTTATGTGACGTTCAGTTATATTATTTTCTGTAATATCTAGTATTAAAAAATAATGTAACATCTTGTTCTGCTGTGTTATGTAATGTTTAGTTACACTTTATTCTGTTGTGTTGGGTTCGGAGTTTTTGTGCCTAGTTTTGTTGTTTTACTGTTTGGTGTCTAGTTCTGCTACTTTCAGTGGTCTCCATCTAAATAGTTTTAGTGGCGCCTAGGTTTGCTGTTTTCTCTGTTCGTCGGTCATATCATGTATCCATCAATGTTTGCTGTTTTCTCTGTTCGTCGGTCATATCTTGTATCCATCTATGTTTGCTGTTTTCTCTGTTCGTCGGTCATATCTTGTATCCATCTATGTTTGCTGTTTTCTCTGTTCGTCGGTCATATCTTGTATCCATCTATGGTTGCTGTTTTCTCTGTTTGTCGGTCATATCTTGTATCCATCTTAGCTCCGGTAATTTTCCTGTTCACTTTACAGGAATGTCTCCTTATTCTCTCTCTAAATGCACACACACGCACACACACAAATATACACCCTTGCGCTGCATACACTTACGCATATACCATTTCAAAATCAGGAGCTATTCCTCATATTTATGTCCTTCTTTGTCTTTTTTTTCCGATCCAGAAGCACGAGCTTACAGCTCTTCGGCTCGGTGCCATGAACATCGTAACCCTTCGGTTCAGTGCCACAAACACCGTAAATCTGGGGAATATGTGGCATTTTCTGCCAGTCCGCGGAATTGAACCCGCACTCACAGAGGGCTTGTCACCCGCAGTCCAACGCTCTACGAACACGCTGGGTAGGCGGGCGTTCTTCTTTGTCTTTACAGACGATCAATTGACAAGTGTTTTACTGCGACAACTTCTGAGTTTTCCTAGTCTCTCTTACCTTTCAGCTCATCCCCAAGTCTTCTTTCAAAACATTCTGCACCTTTTTTGTTATGTTGTTTTCCACATAATTGATCATCAGCTAGTTTTCCTCATTATTTTGGACTGATAGTAAAGTTCTTCATTGAGGCTTTGCAGACATCCTTATACTTGAGTAACGATCCTGGTCATCTATACATTACGGGGTCTCTGTGGCTAAGTGGTTAAGCCCTTTTCCTTGTGAGTCGAAGGTCGTGGGTTCGAGTCCGGACCGCGCCATTCTGTTCATGAGTGCAGTTTTTCCAGAGACCCTAGGATTGTTGCTGGAGCTACGGAACTCGTGCGTGTGCAATACTCTCGGTAGGTGGCGTGCCATTTGTGCAGAGAGGACCGAGCCATATGGGGTAAAACCCGGTGCAATGAAGTCAATCCTTCGGCTTTAAAACTCTTTAAACATTACGTTCTTAGAAATATGGCTATGTTACATTGGCATTTAAAAAGTAACAACATATCAACAAACAAACATATTATTGAAATATTTTCTGTATTGAAATGTAATATTCAAGTATGAGAAAATATGTTTCAATATCCAACATTCAATACAGTTTCAGTAGAAATAACCGAGTTCAAATACATAACCAATACATTTAATATATTCATATTTTGCATGTGACAAAACCAGCTGAAGGAACAGATGCGATACATACTGAAGTACACATTATATTCAGTCGATACCACTTCGATCAAGATGAATAGGCAATTTATATTTCTTCATTAGAAAAATATCAATATATTTCTTGAAAGAAGAAAGTAGATTATATACGGACCATATTCTCATTCTTTCATCGTATCTAATGCCAAAATGTCATTAACTATGTTCGGAAAATCCCCTCAGGCAATGATCCCTAACTTTTACTTAACTTGCTCAACATTTTAGAAATTCATGTTTCCAGACAGTATATTTAGTTGTCTACAGATGAGATAAACCAGTAGAAAAAATGTGAAACAGCATTTACATTGACATCATCGTCTTAGATGGCCTTTTGTAAGTAAACTCGACCGTGTGGTGCCTGGTCCCACAAGGGAAGCAAAGAATAGTACCACTGCAACCAGCAAGACTTGTCGTATGAGGTGACTGATGTAGGACCTAGGAAGCTACCCTAGTAAATAAAAAGCATCGCATAAATTAGATGTGCTGGCCTACTTGTGGCCGCATAACTGTCACATAGTACAATCGCGCTTAGGCTCAGATCCCATACAAATCACACAGAGTGCTTAACAAGTGGTCGACATGGAGCATTCTGAGAAAAAGAAATAAGTAAACATATATGAAATAGATTCGTACTACAATTTCACAAAATTACTTTTGCTGCTTAGAAGTGTCTTGCAAAAGAGAGATGTACCAAGGTTTACTAACGTTGATATATACTTTTAGTTTAGAATCTGTTACTGAGTTGTGGTAACCGTTTCTGTCAAAATTTGCAAGATATCGCTCGGGAAATAGTGCCCCATGTATCTATTAGTTAGATTATCACATTTGACATCAATACTATTAACACACAGCCATATAGTATTGTTATATTAATGACCTGTGTCGATGTATTCTTAAAAAATGTTACATTTACATCCTGCAATCACATTATACACACATTTACATCCTGCAATCACATTATACACACATTTACATCCTGCAATCACATTATACACACATTTACATCCTGCAATCACATTATACACACATTTACATCCTGCAATCACATTATACACACATTTACATCCTGCAATCACATTATACACACATTTACATATAACATATTCATTACAAAATCTTCATTAACTACTGCACTCTGTCCACTTTGTATTTTTTAAACTTTCTTTTTCTCAATCTACAGCACCTTTCGTTAAAGTAAGTATACGCTTGTGTTTTTGAATGTTATGTATGGAAGAACCTCTACTATATTGTATGTTGTGTGTTGATTAATGCAAAGCATTCATTAAATTTGTAGATTTGCTTTTGCGTGATTTGTGTTTTGAAAAGATATATAACTCTACATTTGTATTGTTGTTGCAGTTTCTTTGTAACTAAAAGTTTTATCTATTTTTTATCCATTTGTCTATATCTTACTCCGGGTAAAATATGTACTGAGTGAGAGGAATAAATCCAGGAATGCAAAAATGACCAAGACGCTACTTCAACTCTAAGTGATTGCTCTTGCACATAGTGAATCAATTGCAATCTGGTTAAGTGAATAGTGAACAGTAAAAAATACCAAAACATAATATTTGGGTTTGAATACAGTTCCACATATGAACGCACGTGCACGAAATCGACGTTTCAACCAAAACGTCTTCATCATAATAAACACAATGAAAAACAACTAACAAGGACTGTATTACATATGTACTAAAAGATTCTTGTAATAAATCAGCAATGTTAATCAATAAGTGCACAAATAAGAAGATAACAAATAAATGTAGTATCGAGGACTGCCAACTTGCACTTCCAAATCACAAGGGGAAAGATACCAGACAGTGTCAAGTACTACAAAATATTTCTAATTAACACACACAAAATATTTCTAATTAACACACACAAAATATTTCTAATTAACACACACAAAATATTTCTAATTAACACACACAAAATATTTCTAATTAACACACACAAAATATTTCTAATTAACACACACAAAATATTTCTAATTAACACACACAAAATGATAGAGTTTTGGTTCCCAGAGGTTCTAGAAATTATAATTAGATAATCAATGAAGAGTCGGGTTGGAAAATATAAAGCGAATAAGTGCAATGGATTTCAAATTTATTGAAGAAAGCAAGCAGTGGTTCTAAAACATAGAAGTGAAGGACTTTCAATCCATTGACTGTAAGAGTACACATTGTATGAATTAGACAATTTATGATAAACTACAATTTATGATAAACTACAATTGATTATAAACTCTATTGAATGAATACAATTTAGCTATGTTTTAAAAATAAAGCACTGTTTTTTTTCTCCAACATATTTGAAAACCACTGCTCTAGTCAGCTCATCCCCTCCCCTATCTTCTCCCCTCATTGACCTCCTTTGATTTTTCGCTTGTCCCGCTTCCATTCGATCAATTTGTCGTTTACACACTTGTATTGCAGCCCATATATCTTGGAGTTTCATATTGGGAATTCACGATATGGTAATTTTATGCTGAAAAAAATGCTATTATTTTTTTATCAACTGCCATCTTTGTCTGTTTGACAATTTTGATATTTAACATGAAAATATTTTTAAAGTAATGTTTACGTTTTCTCTGCCTTATCTTCTCATTTTTGTACTTGTTGGTTAACATTATAGATGAAATTCAGTGAACAGTTCCTTTTGTACGTTTAAATTAAAAATTAAATAGTTTTAGGTCGAAAAGTCGAATTCATTCATAACTAAAACCGCATATCAACCCTTTATTTGTTTTCAGCCTTAATCATTCGACGATTGGTATCCAATTTTACGTTAAGCAGGTAAGAATCAAACACGAAAGGTAAACTCGGTCACATAAATTATGCACTGGAAACAAAATTTAACGTTCCGACATGCGCAGATATCGCATCTTCGATCTAAATTGTATTATAACATATTAAACGTCATTTTCATATTAAACAACGCAATTTATGAATATTTTCTATAGTAATCTCTCTCTCTCTCTCTCTCTCACATACACACACACACACACTCTCTCTCTCTAACAACAAACAGTTGTATCGTATCCCTAATATGTATATTAGCTTTTTATTTCACAGTTCCTTATGTAATATAATATTGAAATTGTTTCTAAGAATATCTAAGTTTTCATTTCAAATTCTGTAAGAAAATGTATGTTTTAGCTTTGGATTTTCTAAAACCATATCCTACCGTATAGAATACAAAAGGCACGATCAGCCTTTGCCATTCTGAAGAACATATGGAATTCAAGAATGATCAGGAATAAAACTAAGATAATGATATTTAACTCAAATGTCAAGGCTGTCCTTCTATATGGAACGGAGATATGGAGAACACCTAAACGTTGCAGACATTCATCAATAGATGCCTGCGCAGGATACTCAATCTCCGATGGTATGACAGGACTAAAAACAGGGAACTCTGGACAGAACAGGACAACGACAGGTGGAACAAGAGATAAGGAGCAGAAGGTGGCGAGGGATAGGACACATACTGAGGAAACCCCTAACAGCATCGCAAGACAGGCTCTCCGATCTAACCCCCAGGATAATAGAGGTATGGGTAGACCCAGGAACACCTGGAGACGGAATGCAAGAAAATGGGGAGATAGTGGAGAGATCTGGAAAAGATGGCCTTGGATAGGCGGGCTTGGAAGGCCTTGGTTGCGGACCTATGCTTCCCTAGGGGCAAAGGAAGAAGAATAATATTCTACCATATTATAATATGTCAGAAAAGGGTCCAAAAGGAAACTTATTTGTACACATATGACGCTGTTAAGATATTACAAATATAGAGCCTAACTTTAGGTGATCTCATCTTCTGTGTTATACTGTATCATGGTGTTGGATATGATATGTCGGAGAGGAGAACATCAGATTTGATTCACATTCACTTTAAAGTATTAACACTAAGACAAACTCATTTTATAAACATATCATCAATGCTTTAATATATACACATAATATACACATATGATACACACATAATACTGCACATGGAATCAACACACCCTCAACACTTATACATAGAACCAACTTAGACTATTGTGCAAAAATATCTCACATATATTCTCACCCATATCGCATACTCATATCGCACTTAAAATATCACATATTGGTCAAACGTCTTACGCATAACATATAACATACAGATGTGTCGCGTAGATACCTATCACACACATTGTCTATATATATATATACATGTATATATTCCATAGGAATAGTTAGGTCTATTATTAGTAATGTAACGTCTTGACCAATGACATATATGCACACATACACTCATACATATAATATAACATAATATTTAATAATTGCATTAACAAATCAATTCTTTAGAAAATAACAATAAGGACTATCTACACATCCACTTTTCTGTTCATAAGAACAAGATATGCAGGTGTAAATTATAGATAAGTGCAAATCGTTTAGTGTTCCATGTCTGTAAATAAAATAAAACATCACAGGTTAACAGATGTCTGATTTGAGAAATCTAGCACTTGCTACTAGCGATCAGTATTAATTCTACACTGTAGAACATCATCAAAGTCCTCTTCATAGATTAGTTTCTTTACTTTCAAACGTGATCAATATGGAAAAAGCATTCTTAGTTCCCATCTCAAACAGTGATAGGGAATTATTTGTCGATAAGTCGTTTTTGATATAACAGATCACAAAGATGCATCACAAACGCAGAATATGATAATCATATACACGGGGAATAAGCTTTTAGTTCACTGAAAACATCTGTGAAAAATCCTGGATCTCTATTCAATCGTAACATGTTGGTTGTGTGTTTGTTGACAATCATCAGACACCTGTCCCAGAAGCGATCCTTATTCTCTTCAACAAGAAATGGTTTCAGTGGATAGCTAATCTCATTTCCCATATATGAATACGACATGTACAGACATGTGAGCACATATGCCTGGAGGTCTTGCTCATGAAGCATCTCGTTGGAAGGTAAGTCTCTGAGAAGCATAAATATAAATACAACATTGGCTGGGTTGATGAAAGCAACGTCTTGCCATCCTTGAAGAAGTAACGATCTATCCACAGCTCTTAACCACAGTATGGCGTCGGATGCTTCAAATCTCTTTAGTCTCTTACACTTACGTTTAAGAAACTCTCCTAAACCTTTAAGTAGCTCTGAAGTAGATGCTTGTATGACTGTTCTCTTAGGACTTGGTGGTTTTTCTAGTTTTCTAAATGATGTAGCTTTGACTGGAACAGGTGGCTCTTCATGCACAGACTTCAAGTTGTAGCATGAAACAGATTTTTGAAAGTTGTTGTTTACATTACAGTTCTCAATGTTGTAGTTGTTATCAAGTCTCGAGCCATTCATGAATGTAGAGTTTGAAACTTTCATGAGAGATTTATCTTTCTTTTTTGGGTTGACGGTGAACTTCTTCCAGCTCAGTGCGCTAAGGAATATAGAGTGTCTTTTAAAATTTTTGTCCTTACCATTTGCACTAAAGTTATTATTGTTGCTACTGCTGCTGTTCTTGTGGTTATTGAGCACTTCATAGTTGTAGTTGTTGATGTTGATATCCTCGCTGAGAGGTCGTCGAGAAGGTGGAGATAACGACAAGACGGTGCCCATGTTGAAAACAAATCGAATATGGCTACCAATTGATGAATGTATAGAAATGAAACAGAGGTTGTTGGTTCTGGGGACCTGTGAGTCACTGACTAGTCACTCCAGCTTACTAGTGTGAATCAGCACTTGGTTCCTGTCATAGAATCACTAGCTGACTGATATTAAACTCATATAAGAACACATTCACAAGCTAGGCGATAAAGCATGCAACAAAATTGAAGCTAAAACTAAAACAAAATATTGATGTTCTTAGGTCTGTGGAAACCTTTATACGACGTTCAAGCACACAGGTTTGCGCTCGGGTAGTTCGATCGTGCTGTCGTTTCCTCCCGTCCCCGCCTCGTCCTCGCAGACAGATCAATCATTAGCATAATCTGCCGTGGTGAGATCATCACCATGGCGACAGAAGGAAGGAGCGCAACAGCCGATCGATCTACTACCTTCTCCACATCACTCTGAGCTTGTTCGAATGAAAACTTGGTTTGTTTCTTATGCATTTGAGGTTCATTTTATAAGACGCAGAATCTAAGATGGATGACCTGTGTAAACAAATGACGGACAAACACAAGGGAGAATGTGCGTTACTAAAATCAAACACACTTAAACCACATTACTCCGACATTTTACGAAAACTATAAGTGTATATACATATACACAGATTTTAAAAAAGCGTATTCTATATGTTTGCTACAGATAACTGAACATGTACATATAGCTGTCAAATAATACAAGCAACACAAATGAGAATATATGAACGTTGAAGAAGAAAACGCGTAATATAACTAAAACAATTCAAATGTGAGTAACAGATGAAATTATGTGTATCATCGAGAATGAAAGAAAGAAAATGATGATGATACAAAGAATGTATTAATGACATTTCCATGGTAGCGCTACAACTTATCATTAATATTGTTTGAGATTTGTTGTGTATACAGTTTATTTAGAGGAATGAAATACTTCAATGGACGTTTTGAGTTTCGTTATATTCGCCCGCGTGGTGCCGGAGTCCGGAAGGGAAGCAACGAATAGTACCACTGCGACCTACACGATATGTCTTAAGAGGCGACTAATGTAGGGGCCTAGGAAAGCTACCTAGTAAATTAAAAGCATCGCAGAAATCGGATGTGCTGGTCTACTTGTAGGTGTATAACTGGCACAACGTACAATCGTTCTTAGGCTCAGATCACATACAAATCACACAGAGTGGTTAACAAGTGGTCGATGTGGAGTGTAAGAAGAAGCATGAGAAGTTTCGTTCTCTTAATGTTGAAGTCCTTGTTTAATTATAGCGTAAGTTATATTCATATTTTATTGTATACTAGATCCAGTATTTTACGTCTAGAAATATACCCTGCACATTACATGCCGAAAACAATTCATTTTTATTTCCGAGACTAGTATTACAATAAACCCATGCCAACTGACCGTCTGTAAAGACGAAAAAGGCCATATATATTAAAATATTAAGAGAAACGAATGGCTGGAGAAGACCATCATGGAAGGTATCCCAGCAAAGAGGAGAAGAGGAAAAGCATGGAGAAGATGGATTCAGGATGTAACTGATGGTTTGAGCATGACAGCTGCAGAGGCAAGACATCTGGCCTATGAGAGATATTCCGGAGGACTGTTAGGGTGGCAAAGTTCTGCTCAGGACAAGCTATTTGATGATGCTGAATATTAGAATTAGCGAAGATTTCATCTTAACTCTCAGCAATTATAGACAAGTAGGAAAGGACACAACCGAGAAATACTCGCATTTGTGGTAACATCATTTCTGCAAAGTGGATAGAAGTAAAAAACAAATGGGGATGCAGAACCAATTGGAAAGGACGTGTATATAAACAAATAATCTCTTGGTCTAGTTAACACATATATTCTACGATTTAAGTCTCTTGTACTAGAGGCAATAAAGATCACATAGTTTGGCTACATTGTAGTGTGAGTTTTCAACATTCCCAGTGAATTGTGATAGCATAATTTGGCACATTATACGAGACTCGTACTATCAGAGAACAAGAACGGATAATTAACACATGTGAAATGAGATGATTGAGAAAAGCAGTAAATAAAACAAGAAAAGACCATAAAAGAAATGAGGAAATTAGAAGAACAGTGGGAACAACACCTGTTGTTAGATTCATTAAAAAAAACGACGACTCAAATGGTTTGGCCACTTGGTGAGAATGAACCAGAATACAGCAGTTGCAAGATCGTATAACCTGAGAATGGAATCATCAAGTGGAAGAAACAGACCAAGAAAAAGATGGGTGATGAAGTTACAGACATCTTAGAACTCCACAATACCACAGCATATCAAGCGACCGAGCGCGCACTATCTCGGAAACCGATCATCAATTATACCTGCTATGCCTAATGGCAAAAAAGCAGAGAAGGACAAAAGAAAAGAAGAAAGATACTATCATGACCTAAACCTGGACGTTGACATCAAATGTTAGAAGAAAACTAGTCACGACAAAGATGAAGTGTCTATGAAGAATGCTGTGGGTAACAAAAAGAGACCGGTTGCAAAATGAAGACATCATGAAAAAAGTGGTTACAACATCAGTACTGAACTTCATCAAAAAGCAACAAATTAAATGTTTCGGCCACATAAGCAGATTACCAACAGACAGTGCACCTCAAGCCACAGGCGCAATAATGTAATGATATACAGTGGCACCAGGGTCAGTGAGCTGGCACTGATCATGATCCTACTCCACCTCCAAGTGGTGGCCCTGGTAACAGACTAATGTCTGGCTAAGTGGGTAGGGGTCGAAGGAGAGCTACTTGGAATTGGTAGAAGGGTAGGTGTATACATATCTGATATGAGATCTGATCGCAATATAGACGATGAGAATCTCAGCACATGCGCCTACACGTCTCTCCTGTTCAATAATGAGTCAAATATTATTCATTATACAAATCAGACGCCTGAGTGGTTATCGGGGCCCAAATTCGGGGTAAATAATAGAATCACCAATACCTACCACATGCCATATAGGGGGCCTACACCGAAAGTGGAGGTTTGGCGTGGAATTAGCTACCCAATCCAGTAAAAATACTCAGCTATAAAACCGCAGCCAAGTGCACGAGAGCTTGCAAGACCTTGGTTGGGGACCTATGCCTCTTTTGGGGCGAAGAGTAGAAGAAGAAGTGCACCTTAAAGAGCAATGTTGCTCCGATACAGTGGATACAAAGCAAGAGGCCGGCCTCGCAAAAGGTGAACCTCAGAGATAACAGAGGCGACGAGAGATATTATTTTTGGGGCTCATACATGGGTTCGTTCTATAAATCTCTTCTTATCCTGATGCTGTGAGGCAAAACAGTATTGGAGAAAAGAAAAAATTAGGGTATTAGGAAACCGATGCAAAGCAAAGTGAAAAATGAAAAAAATGGAAAGTAGACAATATTCTGTACCTCATTAATGCATACGCTTGCTTGATTGATTGACTGATAGAACAACCATCATTGCTCTTCGGTGAATAGACCTGCGTGTTTTGATCTCTTTCTTACATAGGAAGATCTTATCGGCAGTGTAGAAACTTCGTAACACCAGCTAGGGTTCCCGATGTCATTTTTTAAATTGTTGTCGGAATTTTATTAAAGAACTCACCAACAAGTTAAGTCAAGAACGTGGAAAATAACAGGAATAACAAGAAGGATTGGAATGTAATGCGTTGAGTCGTAGGGGTTGCAAGGTACTACACAAAGAAATATAACTACTGTATCGTCAAGGACAAATCGAATTGCGTGAGAGGTTTTTACATAACTTTATTTCAAGGGAGGGGGACACTAACACCATTTTACAGAAGAACGTGTAGAGGATAGAAATTCCTTCAAGGACGGAAGAATAACAACATGTAGCAACACGGTAATGCGGTTATCTATCGTTTTTTCTTCTTCTTCTTCTTCTTCTTCTTGTCTAATGACATATACAAACACCAGGTAAGGTTTTCTTCTTCTTCTTCTTCCTCTTGTCTAATGACATATACAAACACCAGGTAAGGTTTTCTTCTTCTTCTTCTTCCTCTTGTCTAATGACATATACAAACACCAGGTAAGGTTTTCTTCTTCTTCTTCTTCTTCTTGTCTAATGACATATACAAACACCAGGTAAGGTTTTCTTCTTCTTCTTCTTCTTCTTGTCTAATGACATATACAAACACCAGGTAAGGTTTTCTTCTTCTTCTTCTTCTTCTTCTTGTCTAATGACATATACAAACACCAGGTAAGGTTTTCTTCTTCTTCTTCTTCTTCTTCTTGTCTAATGACATATACAAACACCAGGTAAGGTTTTCTTCTTCTTCTTCTTCTTGTCTAATGACATATACAAACACCAGGTAAGGTTTTCTTCTTCTTCTTCTTCCTCTTGTCTAATGACATATACAAACACCAGGTAAGGTTTTCTTCTTCTTCTTCTTCTTGTCTAATGACATATACAAACACCAGGTAAGGTTTTCTTCTTCTTCTTCTTCTTCTTGTCTAATGACATATACAAACACCAGGTAAGGTTTTCTTCTTCTTCTTCTTCCTCTTGTCTAATGACATATACAAACACCAGGTAATGTTTTCTTCTTCTTCTTCTTCCTCTTGTCTAATGACATATACAAACACCAGGTAAGGTTTTTCTTCTTCTTCTTCTTCTTCTTCTTGTCTAATGACATATACAAACACCAGGTAAGGTTTTCTTCTTCTTCTTCTTCTTCTTCTTGTCTAATGACATATACAAACACCAGGTAAGGTTTTCTTCTTCTTCTTCTTCTTGTCTAATGACATATACAAACACCAGGTAAGGTTTTCTTCTTCTTCTTCTTCTTCTTGTCTAATGACATATACAAACACCAGGTAAGGTTTTCTTCTTCTTCTTCTTCTTCTTCTTCTTGTCTAATGACATATACAAACACCAGGTAAGGTTTTCTTCTTCTTCTTCTTCTTGTCTAATGACATATACAAACACCAGGTAAGGTTTTCTTCTTCTTCTTCTTCTTCTTGTCTAATGACATATACAAACACCAGGTAAGGTTTTCTTCTTCTTCTTCTTCTTGTCTAATGACATATACAAACACCAGGTAAGGTTTTCTTCTTCTTCTTCTTCTTCTTCTTGTCTAATGACATATACAAACACCAGGTAAGGTTAAGCGCCGTATTTAATCAGGCGCCGACAATGCTCTAATTGTTAACAAAACACAGCTTCTACACGCAATGACGTAATATTCTGTGAATTCTACGTAATCAAAGATACAATATGGACAGGATCTTGGCTGCAGCAAATCGATTTTATAATAAGTCTATTCCTGCAGATCGATAACTAGGACAGGCAATACCTAACTAAGGCGGAGCTCCGGAAGATGTGGGAAGAGATTGAGCTCAATTGTTAACCTGCTGGGATTGAATCTGCCTTATCTTTTTTTTAAAGGTAGTTTCTCCATTAAAAAACGAATCACTAGGAAGTGATGATGTTCTAAAAAATGTGATCAAGTTTCATCATTATTCTCCAAGAAAATGTCAAATACAGCCGGCTCGTTTCTCTGTAGGAAATAATGATATAAAAATTATTCTTGTTATAATGAGGAAAACTCATAAAAACTTAAGTTTAAATAAAAAAAAAAATATTACTACAGAGCATAATTTGTAAATTATTTGTAGACGGAAGTGACGAATTTGTAAAGATATGACGAACATGCTCTTTAAAAACAAACAGAATGACCTCAATGCATGGGCAGAAAGCTATGTCATATATATTCTAATCTTAGATAGGTATATTCCGCAGTGGTATCCCTGAGGTTTCCATCATAGGGGATTATGTTACAGCAGTCTCTGACGTTGGCTTATGTTGTAATAGTTTCTGTTAACATCATAATGAAAGCAGGGTTCTTATTATATGAGGTCAGGGCTTCACAAACCTGATATTAGCAACACCGCATTTGGCAAATCATATTTTTAAACGTCCTTCTACTTTCCACCCTTTCAACATCCCTTAAAAATATTAGTATAATATTTCTTGGAATATATATGCATTACTTAAAGTTTCAAAACAGCATGAGCCTTTCTCCAGGGAAAACATGCAAACATGTATTAAAATTAATTCACAATGGCCATGTCACCGGAAGGTATTTATGGAGTTCTCACTTCAAAGAGAGTTGAGCAAAAGGCGCGACGAGACCACAGGCGCAATAAAATACAAGAACAAGACTAAGTCAGGTTCAGCAAGCTGACACTGATCAATAACCTACCCTACCTCCTCGGAGTGGCTCTGAAAATCGACTGCTGGCTTGTAGTATGGTTAGGCGGGTAGGGATCGGTGGAGAACCACCACGCGATTAGGCAGTAGTGTAAGTGCAGTCATGAATGCTATGGGATCTGTTTGCAAAACAGACTAGCAAAATCTCAGAGTGGATGCGCCTGTACGTCTATCCTGGCCGACGTCTAGAGACGAATAACACGTGCGATTGCAGCACAATTGATGGAAAAATGGAGTTCCCAAACAGTATAATGAATAGTAATAGTCCTCCATCGCAAGCGATGATGACAACAATCTCAGACGTGTGCTTCTACACCTCTCTGGTTCTAAATGAATAGTATATGAGCGTCGATTCATGTCAGTCAGATTCAAACTGATTGATCGCACACTATTTGCCAGCTCTCGACAAAACTGTAAAAAAACAGATGTTAGTTGTCTGACCCATGTCGACGCAAGAGAAGATTGTTGTAAATTCCGGGTCGTTACGCAGTATACTTATTCTTATTCCTATTCTTTCCTCGTGGAGTATAGGGGTTCAACATTTGTTCGAAACTTTTCCAGATTTCTGTTTTCTTTATGGCTTCCTTGGAAAGTCCAGCATCCTTCAGTTACTCACGAAGTTTCCGTTGCCAGGTCTGTTTAGGATGTCACATTTTCCGTACTAGGAATTTTATTTTGTCTGCATTCTCTATCCAGTCTGATTGATAATGAGGAAAGCTCATCATCATCATCATCAAGGTGCGTATCCTTTATAGGACGTTGCTCTCTTTGAAGCACATCTGAAATTCACTCTGTCTCAAGTCAGTTCCCTCACTTTGTCGATGGTCATGAGAAAAGCTACTAATTAATAATTGTTGGTCATTTTTTGCATTTGGTATATATTCAGTTATAATATCAATTTAGAAGAATAAATAAGACCGCTAATAGATAAAGAACAGACTGTTCCTACTCTGAACTGAAATGTCATAATCCACTCAAGGTACGTTCAAATCTTCGGTGTCCTTAGTCTCTCAGATTAGTCGGCTCAGATGTGTTATTTTTTAAAGTGATAAGTTCAAGGGTACCATTGCGAAATATACCTATCTAAGATTAGAATACGTATGACATAGCTTTCTGTCCATGCATTGAGGTCATACTCTTTGTTTTTAAGAGCATGTTTCATCATATCTGAATGCAGTGCGTTTACTCCAGACAAAAAAGCAGATGTAATTTTGAAGATGGTGAACGTTTTTACATAAATTTATTTAAACTTTGAATAAGTTTTAACTTAACAGCGGCTTTGTGGGATACTTTTATATATTTTAAGCTGCCAATGGTTCCTCTATGTGCTCAACTTGAAAACGGGACCTACGTTTTATCGTTCGTCTCGGCTATGACTAGGAACCCGATCTCACATACAATGAGATCATGTATCTCTGAAACATATCTCGATCGTTTCACACGGGGAGCGTACTGAATACTTTCATGGCGAGAGTCGAGCACTGTATCTCCTCCACGTTAGAGAGACCCTTAATAGAGAATTGAAGTGTTATACTCTCAAGTGTTTCGAACGTACTATTCTAAAATGTCATTTCTTACTTCTTTCGATGTCAATATTATTCATATCATAAATTTTGTCTCTTGTATAAACGTACTCTCTGTGGCTAAGTGTAGCACTTTGCCTTGTGAGTCGAAGGTCGTGGGTTCGAGTCCGGACCGCGCCATTCTGTTCACATTCTGGAGTTTTTCCAGAGACCCTAGGAGTGTTACTGGAGCTACGGAGTTCGTGCTTTGCGCAATACTCTCGGCAGGTGGCGTGCCTTTTCTGCGGAGAGGGGCCGAGCCGAATGGGGTAAAACCCGGTGGAATGAAGTCAATCCTTCGGCTTTTAAACCCCTTTTTAAACGTACTGTCTTCTGCAGTTCACACAGAGGCCCGAATAGTTTTCGTGTCAGTGTTATTTGACATGGCCAATGAGTTTTGTCTCAATATATCATATTTGTGGACGTTTTGAACTATGTGCTCTTCCGTTTGGAGTGCCTGTCCACAAGTACACATATTTAAATGATCAATTCTGAATTTTGAATACATGTGGCTTCGGTTTTCGAAATCTTTTATTAATTCTACAAGCACAGATTAGATTATACCATGGGCACAAAGCAAAAGGCCGGCCACGCAAAGATGGACCTCAGAGATAACAGAGGCGACGCAAGACACTATCTACGAAGCGCATACAAGGGCCCATTTGAGAAATCTCTTCTTGACCTGACGCTGTGAGGCAAACAGGATTCGAGAAAAGAGAAGAAAGTGGCGGCGGTGTCGATTGTGTCCTGTTATGAGGCGATGAATGACATCCTATTTTGATGTGTTCATAATGTGCTAGTCTTGTTTTAGTGATGATGACTTTCTGATTGAATTAATCATTCTTTACTTCTAGAGATACTATACATTACTATACATAGCTTGTACATCCGGCTGCTTTTCTGTTGCACCTTCTTTGGCAGTGGTGGCTCGTCATTAAGGGCCAGTATGGCCGGGACCCACCACAAATTACATGTAACGTGGATTTATTATTTCATAATTATTACTTTTAACGTGATACTGATTAGATTTAAAAGTTGAATATCTTCCTGGAATATACAAATAATAGTAAATACTAAAATATAATGTAACCCAAAACCATGACTTTTCCGAAAAATGTTTGTCTGGCCCCACCAATAAAAATAGTCACGAGCCGCCACTGTTCTTTGACAAATTGATCTGTTGTCTCATTTAGCATTTTATTTTAACAGTGAGACGGTATCCACTACATGGCGACCAAGCGTTTACAGTTCAGACAGTAGGGCCTATAGAATAGAACTCAGTTTTCTGGACTGAAGCTCACAGGGTCTTGCTTGTGTTCAAAATATCACGTTGTAGTTCAAGATTGGTATTTAACATTTCCTTAGTTACATTTTGCTTGTTTGAATTTCTGCGTTATAGTGTTAGTCTAATTTTTCCGTTAAATCTCTCATTGTATCTCAAACGTTTTTTTGGGTATTATATGTACACTTCTAAATTCGTTATTTTTCTTTTCTGTGTATGATTTTACCGATCTGTATATTCTATAATTTCGCAGCTTTTCAGATGAACGTAAAATTTCAGTTGCGTTGCTAGCGTCGATTGAAACTACCTTTTAGAATATCTGCGCGCAATCCCAGTCTAGTGTTTCCCGGGGACAGGGGAAATGCAGGGTAAATACTTGCAAATTGCCAAGTGCCGACACGCGCCCCGAAACGGCTGAGAATACGCCTACTGAGGATAAACGTGGATAGAAAAGTAAAACCGATAATGCAAAGGCTTGACACAAACATTGGCTAAGGGCAATACTTTTCGGACGTCGATCATCCTACACAGAGTGAGATGACGTCCAAGCACCATGGCTCAGAACAGAGATGATCGTAAAGGCGTAGATCCGGGCTAAAATATACGGCAGAATGGATCGTACCCTAGGGCGAGCTGCCCTAGTAAATAAACAGCTGGTTGAAACCGAACACTCCGCCGAAGGATAAGCACCTGAGCTCCAACTGGTACTGAAGGTTGTGTACGTACACCCGTTCTTGGTGTCTGGCTGTTTACATATCACACTAGAATGATAAAAACAGCCGTAAAGAACGTTCGAGAGCAGAAGAAGAAGATGCAAATCTTTTCCAACCTTTGCAAATGTTTTACTTAGGTTATCCATGTCTCTAGTATCATTATCGATTCTTGCAACGCATCTTTAAACTCTTTTGACAGGTCGGTTGATCGAACTTCTTTAAAACAGCACAATATCTGTCTGCTATGGCACAAATAGGTTTTCACTTTCAAGATGCTGGTATTCAAACATGCTTGACTGGTTGGTTAAGTCACCTCACTGCCCCTGGTTTGCTCAGATTTCCAAAGACTCCCATATTCTTTCTTTGTTTATATTGTTTATTTGAGGATCATCTTCATCGGATATAATTGCTCCGATCTCCTTCTAACTCACAAGCTGGAGGCGACATAGGTTGTGATTTTTGTATACAGTCAGTATTCATGTTGGCAAAGTTATCAATTAGTTTTCATTTACGAAACGAGATTGTCAATAATAGAATTTGAATATCGAATGCGGACAACATGCTCTGATTTTACTGTTTCCTGGAGGCCGACAGAGGCACAAACAACAACATAGACATTAGTTTATTGTATTTCCCTATGACCGTTATACGCTACAAGGAATGTTTCCATACCGCTCTATCCTGAGCAACTCGTTTAATATTCCCTATGGAATTGAGTCCGTTATTTCTGGCCTCGCTCAGTAAAGATCATTTCATGGTTTCCCTAGAGCTAACATTGACATTTGTGCACATAAATAAACATATCTAATCGACTTCAATTCTTTAATGGATGAAGCAAATTGGCTAAAATGTCATTTGACAGATTCAATCAAACTATACATTTAAAAAAATGATAACATGCAATAAACGTTTGTTGATGGTAACATATTGTTTACCGTAACAACAATCATCAATGATGTGTATACGGTTTTGTCGTATTTATACCCGGTTTTGCTTACTTCATACCGGCAATTTATTGATTTTTTTTTAAAAAACAAGTATATTTATAAAATCGTGTTGGCTGCTATTTCTTTCTCCCGGAGACAATAATAATAAAAAAAATAATATCAGTATCCGTGAATGTTGAGCGAGTCTATACTACACATTATACTGCCACTTAAAAAAAAAATTCAAGTTCGAACAAGGATTTTGCTCCACTTTTTCCTATATCCACTATTATATATTAATTATGTTTTTGATTTATGAGATACCATTATGTTTAATAACCTTAATCATATTTTATTGTTTCTTTCTCTCTCTCTGTCTTTCTTTATCAATCTCTGTTATGCCTTTTAAACCCCGATTGGGGCATACGCACTCAATCAACTCATGCTGTCTTCAAATCTTGTGTAATTTTCTGCAGCGTCTTTTATCTCTTCTGTATATCGTTAATTTCTTCCTCTAAACCTCTTCTTCTTGTATTTCTGTGCTTCCCTATCCTTTGCTTTCCTTATGTGTTCCAGGAAAAGTAATTTCTTATCTTGTTGTTTATTTCATATTCAAAATGTGTTTGATGGTATGTGTATCTAGCGATATTTGCTCAAGGTATAGACGCCATTTAGTGATTGGTCATATCGTGTCAAATGATAACATTTAATAATGTTAACGTTGAGAGTGTGAAAGTAATCTTGGCAACATAAATTAAAAAAAGCTTGTAGTAAAGTCGCTGTCTTGGCAAAATTTGAGCTAAAAATTGTAAAATATACTCGTAGCTACTACCCCATATGCTGTCATGAAATAACCGGGAGAGCGATCTAAAAAATGCAATACGAAATTGGATGTGGTGGACCGAATGGCGCAGATCTTAGGTGTGATGTAAATATAGTGTAACGTACAACCTCTCAAATAGCTAAAAAATGTATACAAAGTGCGGCTTACAATTATATATAGTAGAGAGAACAAGGGAGAAGACGCAGATCTTAGGTGTGATGTAAATATAGTGTAACGTACAACCTCTCAAATAGCTAAAAAATGTATACAAAGTGCGTCTTACAATTATATATAGTAGAGAGAACGAGGGAGAAGACGAAACATGTGTCCCTAGTTGTTGCTCACATTTAAAACTAAGTAATGCTGTTGCTATGCGTTTCTGTTCCTGGTCATGGGTCAGGAGTAATGAATGAGCTGATAGACTCGGGAACGCAAGAGAGAGAGAGAGAATAAGCTGATAGACTGACTGGCATGGCTACGATATGAGAGGGAACTACGATGGACCGAAATGAGATACTTTACGCACTGAGAGAGTCTTTCCAAACGGAGGAGCTTCAGAGTTGTGAATCCCAGTCTCTGATAAGATTGAAAAAGATGGGTGTCGATATTAGTACAGCACGAAAAGAACGACATACCAAATATGCGAAAAGACTGATTAATCAACATCGAACTGGCGTGTTGCGACACCCGACGCTGCTAAATTTGTTGAGGCGGAGATCGAATCACCCATGGACATGTCCGGAGTGCTATGATGATAGTCCTTTGATAACTGATATGCTTTTTAAAAAGATATCTATGTCTTTTTACTATACCCGACTCTTAGTTGCGATGAATTTGGTGTGAACATGTGCTGTTTAATTATGTTACTTAAATAACAAACATATCTTGCTCTTAGTTGCGATGAATTTGGTGTGAACATGTGCTGTTTAATTATGTCACTTAAATAACAAACATATCTTGCTCTTAGTTGCGATGAATTTGGTGTGAACATGTGCTGTTTAATTATGTCACTTAAATAACAAACATATCTTGCTCTTAGTTGCGATGAATTTGGTGTGAACATGTGCTGTTTAATTATGTCACTTAAATAACAAACATATCTTGCTCTTAGTTGCGATGAATTTGGTGTGAACATGTGCTGTTTAATTATGTCACTTAAATAACAAACATATCTTGCTCTTAGTTGCGATGAATTTGGTGTGAACATGTGCTGTTTAATTATGTCACTTAAATAACAAACATATCTGGTTGTAATGTCATATAATTGTTTTTCACAGCGAATCACAATATATTTCAACAATTGGATTGCGTGACCGCTTGTCGTTAACAACTTTAATAATAACTAACGTGATCTCTATGTTTATCTGTTTTTAAAAATGGCAAATACAATAAGGTAAATTAATTCCTCGTTGCAATATTAAGGTTATATGAAGATCAATAAAAGCATAGTCTGAATAGTTTTGATACTCATATTATTCATTTGCATTGGTTCTTATATTTTATTGCAGACTGACTTATATTGTTTTACTTTGGAGATATACTGTTCAACTTACACTGAAATTTAATCAGAGAAAAAAAACAGAGCAATTAGTCACACACACGCCGCACACGCGTGCACGATCAGACGCCCACTTATGCACAAGCAAACACGTGCACGCATACAAACAACATCCCAAATATTCTATTCACGCACAACAAACAACATCACAAACTATTCTACACATGCACACCACACAAATTCAAGAACACCATCAACGAATTCCCCGAACTCTTTGTTTATTTTGTTTTAAACAATAATATAGTCTTGAAAACTGAACTGTATTTTGAAATCAAACATGGCGGTGATAAGCAGACGCTTTCAGTGTGAATGAACATTTTCTATAACTATCGGCTTACCTGAATTATCCACATAGAAGTCTTTGTCGCCTGCTGAAATTAGCTGAGTTCCCAACACCTGCCCACAGTGTAGTTAAATCAGTTATTAAGTGTTCACCAGGGTCGGCTCGTCATTAAGGGCCAGTGGGGCCCAGTCCCACCAAAAATCGAAAGAGGGAATAACTTCCAGGAATAGACAAATAATAGTAAATACTCTAAAAACCATGATTTTTCTGAAAATTTGTATATGGCCCCACCAAGAAAAATAACCACGAGCCGCCACTGGTGCTCACTTATTTCATTATTTAGAATACTTCTCATCTTTGGATCGTTTCGTTTCGTGACATTGTGATTCATGCAAGTCATATTTTCTTCATTCTGTTGAAGTTTTATTAACAATTCTTGGATTCTCCGAAAGGAGTAATTCTTATTTTTCATGTTTGTTGGCCTACACGCTCTGATATAACCAATAAAAGGTTCGCCTTAGGTTGAAAGGGCGTACCTCGGCTTAAAGAGGATGTAATCCCCTACTTAACAAACAAACAAACAAACAATATCTGTAAGGTGACTTTAGGGGAAGCTCTTGTTACCGCAGCAGAGACTTTGGGATGCAGCTGTTGCCATGGTGCAGTTTTTATTACATCTATTGTTCATTTGAGAATCATCTTCATCGCACATCAGACATGCCCATTATTGCTTCCATCTCTTTCCAAGCATGCATTTCAATGTGTTAGGCTAACAACTCTCGTTCTGTTTGACTGATGTATTTACTGAGGTTTCTCTCGTCGTTTACCCGTCTTGACGCACTTATCAGTGCGCACAACATGCGCAACCGAGATAGAAAATACCATTTATCTTCTTCGTTGAAATCTTCAGATCGTATGTTTTCTCTTAGAGCGTTGATGATGTCGCTTTTGTCCATAGAAGACACTTTCTCGATCGTAGCATTGCCCATCAGTGTATCCGCTCTCTCATTGCCCTTCACTTGAGCATGACCTGGGACAAAGATGAAGGTAAGCGTCTGGATTGTCGCATTTTGAACTAATTACACCTACACGTAGAGCTTTCAAATAAATAGTGTAAGGGGAAGACCACGGAGAAGATGGATTCAGAATGTAACATGGTTTGACCCAGGCTGCAGAGTTGGGACATCTGGCCTATAAGAGAGAGAGAGAGAGAAATTCCGAAAGACTGTTAAGGTATCAAAGTTCTGCTCAGGTCACGTTATGTGATGATAAATAATATAATTGATATAGGTAAGATTAGGAAGATGTCACATGATAGTAGAGGCAATTGTTCGGTCTGAAGTAAACATACTGTTGTTTAGGTTGTCTGAATCTTCATGATGTTGTCTACCCCTTCTTTGAAGTCGTCTCCCCTGGCAAGCAGAAAACATTTCGATCTTAAATCCGTTCCGAACGTCAGTGTATGCCAACCATATTAAAGGCATGACACCTGGTTTGAGCATAGTTATCATTGTCACAACGGCCCAAGTTGTCTCAGATTGACCACATGGTTCTGGGTGACTTTTGCAGAACATTTCCAGTAGCAAGACAATGAAGAATGGAAACTGCAAAATGACACAGGTGAAGCTTGAGAATAGAACGACTCGCAGAGAATCACGCATGGTATATCTGAGGAATACATAACAAAGAAATATGCAAAAATGATTCAGGTGATGCTAACATTCTTATCTTATCTTATCTTAACCACATTTGCCGTGAAGCGCCGTGGGGAGAGTTAGTTTGCTATCTTGTGCCAGGTGTGTTGCGCTTGATGTTGTTAGTCCATGTCGTTGTCAGAGTCCATAACTCTGAGATGTTATGCTAACATTGTTTGTTTTAAATCAGACACTGCAGACTCGACAGACACCTATATAAACTAGACATAGGTCATTACCGTTGTCAACAGAAGGAGCAGACGCTAGAGCATGTTCTGCAAGACTGTCTTCTTCTGGGTGAGTTGAGAAGCAACATGTAGCCAACCTCAGTCCACCTAAACACTAAGCTTTAGGAAACCTCACAGATCTGAAGCTTACTGTCCAGTTTGTTATCCACAGTGAGATAAGTGCATGACCAGAGATCGCCAAAGAAGAAGAAATATAATACGTGCTGGTTTTCTGTTTCCTCTTTCGGACGGTTCAGCTTGTACTTTCTACTTGTTAATCTTTGTCTAGCTGATTCTATGAGCGAGGCAGGTTCCCAGAGCTTTCTTTGAAATCATAAAAAAGTATGTTTGTATTAAAGCCACATATGGTGGATGGCTACAAGCTATGCAGGGGTCTACATTGGAAGGTGCCTTTATCGTTGCTCTCTTGCAACCTCGAAGGCAATATTAAAATGAAAATATTGATTCTCTGCTAATAGCCATATATAAGTGATCAGTAACCCTTACAAACACGGAAATAATAATGATTCTGTCTTTGTTAGCTGTTAATCTAAATTTCTGTAATATATAAGTCTGTTAGAAACCCCACGAGACTGTATTGATAAAATGTAATTTCTGATACTTAAGCAAACTTCTCTGTAATAACTGATAGTAGTATATGAATAAAGGAGAAGCCCGCTTGCCCAGCGTGTTGGTAGCGCGTTGGCCGACGGGTGACAAGGCCCCATGTGAATGCGGTTCAATTCAGTGGGCTGGCAGAAAGGCCACAGGTTCTCCAGATTTACGATGTTCGTGGCACCGAACCAAAGGGTTGCGATGTCCATGGCACCGAGCCGAAGAGCTTAAAGCTCAACTGCTTCTGGATCGAGAAAAAACAATACAGGAGAAAAATGTATTAAAATTCGTGACATACACGTGATGTTTACTGTAATGTTTATTAGTTATCAATTATCGTTTTGTAACATTTTCACATACATGTGATATACTTTAATGATTAACAATTTCGTATGAGAAAATATTAAACTATATCAACATATAATTTGTGTGCGCACTGAATTGAAAAGAGAATGATAAATCGGTTAGGACACTGGTCTTTAAAACTGAAGGACAGGCTTTACCTGAGTCTTCGCAGCACTAACCATATCACTACAGGCCTAGAGTTGTTGGAGGTATCTGGGTCTGAAAGAAAGCAGTGTGCTCTCTACTGCGCACAGTATACTCAACGCCTAGAGTTGTTGGAGGTATCTGGTCTGAAAGAAAGCAGTGTACTCTCTACTGCGCACAGTATACTCAACGCCTAGAGTTGTTGGAGGTATCTGGGTCTGAAAGAAAGCAGTGTGCTCTCTACTGCGCACAGTATACTCAACGCCTAGAGTTGTTGGAGGTATCTGGGTCTGAAAGAAAGCAGTGTGCTCTCTACTGCGCACAGTATACTCAACGCCTAGAGTTGTTGGAGGTATCTGGGTCTGAAAGAAAGCAGTGTGCTCTCTACTGCGCACAGTATACTCAACGCCTAGAGTTGTTGGAGGTATCTGGGTCTGAAAGAAAGCAGTGTGCTCTCTACTGCGCACAGTATACTCAACGCCTAGAGTTGTTGGAGGTATCTGGGTCTGAAAGAAAGCAGTGTGCTCTCTACTGCGCACAGTATACTCAACGCCTAGAGTTGTTGGAGGTATCTGGGTCTGAAAGAAAGCAGTGTGCTCTCTACTGCGCACAGTATACTCAACGCCTAGAGTTGTTGGAGGTATCTGGGTGTGAAAGAAAGCAGTGTGCTCTCTACTGCGCACAGTATACTCAACGCCTAGAGTTGTTGGAGGTATCTGGGTCTGAAAGAAAGCAGTGTGCTCTCTACTGCGCACAGTATACTCAACGCCTAGAGTTGTTGGAGGTATCTGGGTCTGAAAGAAAGCAGTGTGCTCTCTACTGCGCACAGTATACTCAACGCCTAGAGTTGTTGGAGGTATCTGGGTCTGAAAGAAAGCAGTGTGCTCTCTACTGCGCACAGTATACTCAACGCCTAGAGTTGTTGGAGGTATCTGGGTCTGAAAGAAAGCAGTGTGCTCTCTACTGCGCACAGTATACTCAACGCCTAGAGTTGTTGGAAGTATCTGGGTCTGATAGAAAGCAGTGTGCTCTCTACTGCGCACAGTATACTCAACGCCTAGAGTTGTTGGAGGTATCTGGGTCTGAAAGAAAGCAGTGTGCTCTCTACTGCGCACAGTATACTCAACGCCTAGAGTTGTTGGAAGTATCTGGGTCTGAAAGAAAGCAGTGTGCTCTCTACTGCGCACAGTATACTCAACGCCTAGAGTTGTTGGAGGTATCTGGGTCTGAAAGAAAGCAGTGTGCTCTCTACTGCGCACAGTATACTCAACGCCTAGAGTTGTTGGAGGTATCTGGGTCTGAAAGAAAGCAGTGTGCTCTCTACTGCGCACAGTATACTCAACGCCTAGAGTTGTTGGAGGTATCTGGGTCTGAAAGAAAGCAGTGTGCTCTCTACTGCGCACAGTATACTCAACGCCTAGAGTTGTTGGAGGTATCTGGGTCTGAAAGAAAGCAGTGTGCTCTCTACTGCGCACATTATACTCAACGCCTAGAGTTGTTGGAGGTATCTGGGTCTGAAAGAAAGCAGTGTGCTCTCTACTGCGCACAGTATACTCAACGCCTAGAGTTGTTGGAGGTATCTGGGTCTGAAAGAAAGCAGTGTGCTCTCTACTGCGCACAGTATACTCAACGCCTAGAGTTGTTGGAAGTATCTGGGTCTGAAAGAAAGCAGTGTGCTCTCTACTGCGCACAGTATACTCAACGCCTAGAGTTGTTGGAGGTATCTGGGTCTGAAAGAAAGCAGTGTGCTCTATACTGCGCACAGTATACTCAACGCCTAGAGTTGTTGGAGGTATCTGGGTCTGAAAGAAAGCAGTGTGCTCTATACTGCGCACAGTATACTCAACGCCTAGAGTTGTTGGAGGTATCTGGGTCTGAAAGAAAGCAGTGTGCTCTCTACTGCGCACATTATACTCAACGCCTAGAGTTGTTGGAGGTATCTGGGTCTGAAAGAAAGCAGTGTGCTCTCTACTGCGCACAGTATACTCAACGCCTAGAGTTGTTGGAGGTATCTGGGTCTGAAAGAAAGCAGTGTGCTCTCTACTGCGCACAGTATACTCAACGCCTAGAGTTGTTGGAGGTATCTGGGTCTGAAAGAAAGCAGTGTGCTCTCTACTGCGCACAGTATACTCAACGCCTAGAGTTGTTGGAGGTATCTGGGTCTGAAAGAAAGCAGTGTGCTCTCTACTGCGCACAGTATACTCAACGCCTAGAGTTGTTGGAGGTATCTGGGTCTGAAAGAAAGCAGTGTGCTCTCTACTGCGCACAGTATACTCAACGCCTAGAGTTGTTGGAGGTATCTGGGTCTGAAAGAAAGCAGTGTGCTCTCTACTGCGCACAGTATACTCAACGCCTAGAGTTGTTGGAGGTATCTGGGTCTGAAAGAAAGCAGTGTGCTCTCTACTGCGCACAGTATACTCAACGCCTAGAGTTGTTGGAGGTATCTGGGTCTGAAAGAAAGCAGTGTGCTCTCTACTGCGCACAGTATACTCAACGCCTAGAGTTGTTGGAGGTATCTGGGTCTGAAAGAAAGCAGTGTGCTCTCTACTGCGCACAGTATACTCAACGCCTAGAGTTGTTGGAGGTATCTGGGTCTGAAAGAAAGCAGTGTGCTCTCTACTGCGCACAGTATACTCAACGCCTAGAGTTGTTGGATGTATCTGGGTTTGAAAGAAAGCAGTGTGCTCTCTACTGCGCACAGTATACACAACGCCTAGAGTTGTTGGAGGTATCTGGGTCTGAAAGAAAGCAGTGTGCTCTCTACTGCGCACAGTATACTCAACGCCTAGAGTTGTTGGAGGTATCTGGGTCCGAAAGAAAGCAGTGTGTGCTCTCTACTGCGCACAGTATACTCAACGCCTAGAGTTGTTGGAGGTATCTGGGTCTGAAAGAAAGCAGTGTGTGCTCTCTACTGCGCACAGTATACTCAACGCCTAGAGTTGTTGGAGGTATCTGCGTCTGAAAGAAAGCAGTGTGCTCTCTACTGCGCACAGTATACTCAACGCCTAGAGTTGTTGGAGGTATCTGGGTGTGAAAGAAAGCAGTGTGCTCTCTACTGCGCACAGTATACTCAACGCCTAGAGTTGTTGGAGGTATCTGGGTCTGAAAGAAAGCAGTGTGCTCTCTACTGCGCACAGTATACTCAACGCCTAGAGTTGTTGGAGGTATCTGGGTCTGAAAGAAAGCAGTGTGCTCTCTACTGCGCACAGTATACTCAACGCCTAGAGTTGTTGGAGGTATCTGGGTCTGAAAGAAAGCAGTGTGCTCTCTACTGCGCACAGTATACTCAACGCCTAGAGTTGTTGGAGGTATCTGGGTCTGAAAGAAAGCAGTGTGCTCTATACTGCGCACAGTATACTCAACGCCTAGAGTTGTTGGAGGTATCTGGGTCTGAAAGAAAGCAGTGTGCTCTCTACTGCGCACAGTATACTCAACGCCTAGAGTTGTTGGAGGTATCTGGGTGTGAAAGAAAGCAGTGTGCTCTCTACTGCGCACAGTATACTCAACGCCTAGAGTTGTTGGAGGTATCTGGGTCTGAAAGAAAGCAGTGTGCTCTTACTGCTGCACAGTATACTCAACGCCTAGAGTTGTTGGAGGTATCTGGGTCTGAAAGAAAGCAGTGTGCTCTCTACTGCGCACAGTATACTCAACGCCTAGAGTTGTTGGAGGTATCTGGGTCTGAAAGAAAGCAGTGTGCTCTCTACTGCGCACAGTATACTCAACGCCTAGAGTTGTTGGAGGTATCTGGGTCTGAAAGAAAGCAGTGTGCTCTCTACTGCGCACAGTATACTCAACGCCTAGAGTTGTTGGAGGTATCTGGGTCTGAAAGAAAGCAGTGTGCTCTATACTGCGCACAGTATACTCAACGCCTAGAGTTGTTGGAGGTATCTGGGTCTGAAAGAAAGCAGTGTGCTCTATACTGCGCACAGTATACTCAACGCCTAGAGTTGTTGGAGGTATCTGGGTATGAAAGAAAGCAGTGTGCTCTCTACTGCGCACAGTATACTCAACGCCTAGAGTTGTTGGAGGTATCTGGGTGTGAAAGAAAGCAGTGTGCTCTCTACTGCGCACAGTATACTCAACGCCTAGAGTTGTTGGAGGTATCTGGGTCTGAAAGAAAGCAGTGTGCTCTCTACTGCGCACAGTATACTCAACGCCTAGAGTTGTTGGAGGTATCTGGGTCTGAAAGAAAGCAGTGTGCTCTCTACGGCACAGTATACTCAACGCCTAGAGTTGTTGGAGGTATCTGGGTCTGAAAGAAAGCAGTGTGCTCTCTACTGCGCACAGTATACTCATAATTCCTGGGGTTCGATAATAACAACAACAAAACTGATGGACGAGAGCTCACGGTCCCGTATGATCAGTATTTATTTTTAGTTTTCAATAATGAAAAAAAAACCAGGCAAACAGGCGACTACTTCGCAGCACAAACGGTCTTCATGTATAAACCTAAATATCTCATTACTGTTCCCTAACTGAACCTGGTACGTTCTAACGAAAAATATTATTAGTTTTCCTAAATGACTTACAGATGATCTATCATAAAAGACTAAATTATACACTGTGAAAAATATCGCACATTTCAAGTCAGTTTTTTTTCTTTCTTCTTTTGTCCATCTCTGCTTTTTTGCCATTAGGCGTAGCAGGTTTAACCAATGATCGGTTTCCGAGATAATGTACGCTCGATCGCTTGATATGCTGAAGTATTGGGGAGTTTTAAGATACCTGTACTTCCATCAACCCATCAGTTATCAGTTATATGAGGACTGTCATCATAGCACTCCGGACATGTCCATAGGTGCTCCGATCTCCGCCTCAGAAAATCCAGCAGCGTCCAGCAACCCAACACGTCAGTTCGATGTTGATTAATCAATCTCTTTGCATATTTAGTATGTCGTTCTTTTCGGGCTGCACCAATATTGACACCCATCTCTTTCAATCTGGTCAGCGAGTGGGATTCACAGCCCTGAAACTCCTCTGTTTGGAAAGACTCTCTCAATGCGTGAAGAATGTCACTTCGATCCATGGCAGCTCCTCTGATATTGTAGCCAAGCCAGCCAATCTATCAGCTCGTTCATTATCCCTAACTCCTGCGTGCCCAGAGACAAAAATGAAGGTGATATCGCTGATCATTGTCTGTACCAGTACCTCCACCCAGTTGCGTCTCACCATACCTGATTCGACTTTACGAATCATGCTCATGGAGTCAATGAGTATGAAAACACGAGAGTAATTGTGAGATGTCAACCAGTTCACCGCCTCCGTAACCGCCCGAACCTCCATTGTCAAGCTACTTGTAATTGTTGTGTAGACCCCACTGGCCTCTCTTATTATTTTTCCTCCTGAGCGTGCTGAAAAGCCCACGCACAGCGTTGTTGGCGAATGACTGAACCATCGGTGTAAATAAGCACATCTGTATCATTGATAATGTCATTCAAGAAGCCTCCACCTCCACGTTTAGCAGTGATAGATTATTTTGTTCGCAGTTTTTCTTAATAGATGTAATAACGGTGAAAGCAGTCTGAAATTGAGTGGCACAGCAATCCATTCCTCTCCTGTTTCAATTCCGGAAGGATCACATATTTTCCTAAGCGTATCTTCCGCCTGACTCAGCCATGATCTGCCTCTCTTGAGTATACACCCTTTCTCCTTAATGAGTTCTTCATGGAGAGTATGTTCCTTGTTTGCATAGATTCTTAGATATGATCGAACCCTCCAAGTTTCAATTCTGTTAGCAATAATTGGGAGGTCAAGTTTCTTGATCTGCCCCTTCCTCTTGATAATTCCATTTTCAGGTTGTACGTTCTTGCAACTGGTGTATTCGGGTTCATTCTGATCAAGTGGTCCAAACTATTTGAGTCTCTGTTTGTCAATGAATCTAATAACAGGTGTTGTTCCGACTGTTCTTCTAATTTTCTCATTTCTTATATGGTCTCTTATTGTTTTATTTACTAATTTCCTCAAGCATCTCATTTCACATGTGGTAATTTTCTTTTCTTGTTCTTTTGTCAGTGCCCATGTTTTGTACAAGTAGCACATTGTTGGTTTAAGTCAGTCTCCTAACAAAAAAGAATTGACATAATTCAACAAAATTCAACAAGACGTTAAGCAAGCTAGAACATGTTTTTAAAATATAGAAAAGTTAGATATCTGACTAAAGTCGGTCTTTCATGTGCTTACATAATATAGAAGAAAGAACAGTTGATCGAATCTCACGCATTACTGCATAAGCTGAAACTAGACTTTCATCGATAACAGAAAAATATAGATTTATAACGAAACTACTAAATGGCTTAATTCGTATGTTGTCACAGGAAAGTATATTTATTTGGATTGAAACAAAACATGGTCATTAAATTAAATGAGAAAGTGTGTCTATGTTTTTAATAAGTGTATGTGTGTCTGTGTGACTTTGTGCCCTAGCTAACCTTTCAATTTGTTTTAAAATAAAAACAGGAAAAATAACAATAGCAAGGTTGCGTTATATCATCATATATTAGTGGGAAGAAATGGATTGCGACAAAGATGTTTGTTTTCTCCTGACATTTGCAAATTATGAACGGATAGTGACATTAATTTCTTTTATACATGGATACATTAAATGGAAATAAAACTAATATTTAACCGCATTGAAATAATTTTGAAAAATGAAATTCGGAGAAAATACATTTAATCAAAACCAATATATTGTGACCACACACAACGTTATTGAAAACCTCACTAGAAATATATATTTTTAAAAAAAGCAAAAGAAGTATCAATGGCAGTCAATCGTAATACCATACTTTGTCTGATCAGTTCTTGGTAGCGTTCGAGATTTTCAGACATGTTAGAGAAAGTTAGTTATAGTAAGATCCCTTAGAGCCTGAGGATGTAGACTGTAACTGTAATTTTCTTCTAACAAATATAGTTCTTCGCTTGACATATTAGCACCCATGGCATTATTGGCTCATGTGGAAAGATCAATACGATTTCGTTTGAAAATGCGTCTTTTTTGGGTCATATTTCTCTCTCTTTCTCTCCCTCTATCGTTCTTTTTCTGCTATTTTTATCATTCTTATTATGATACATAAACAGCCTTTACTAAAAACGTGTTTTACGTCACAATCTTCAGTACCATTTGGAGATCTAGTGCTCGTCCTTCGGCGATGTGTCCGATTTCAACCATCGTTTACTGGGTTCGCTCTCCGTCAGCCTTTGACTGTCCCCAGCCAACCTGCAAGGCATCAGGTTGCTATTTTCTGTTAGGGTATCAACCCTTAGACGACCTACCCTCCCGGGCTGTTGAGCTTCATCTGTCCAGGCTGCCGGTCCTTTGTGGACTACTTGGTTTTCCTTCCGTCCAGTTTTGTGTACCGTTTGCCTCGCTATTCTTTTATTGTCCACAATCTAACTACAAGACAGTAGTAGTTCTCTGCGAGCGGAAATACACACTGAATTCAACCTCTGCTGGGCTTTCCAGTTTTCTGCACATTTGGGTGGTCCACTCACCCTCACGTCTGTCACTCCCCCTCTTCGTTACACCATCAGCGCCGTGCACGTCTGCCCACCGGTGGGACCACACGTGCATCATCCGCATGCGTGCTCGTTCTGCCCTGGTGTCTACCCCACCATCTCTATCAGCTCTCACCGTGCTCACGTTTACTATGCCTCTAGACTGTCGGACACGGGGCTACTGGACCCCCACCTAGGGCTCCGAGTTTCACACTATGTGGACCCACGTGTAACTCATTTCGGGCCAAAGTTTTGCTCCACGCGCGCCCACTTCTCTTCTCTGGATGCAACCCTCATCCCTTAATGGCTATCTGTTCAGCTTTACCCATCGAACAGGAGAGACGTGCATTAGTAGTCACTCTGTGATTCCGCTCGTCTGTGTATTTCGACCGGATCCCATCCAACGTGACTACGTCTGCATCTCTACCTACACCAGAGTAGCTCTCCCTCGATCCCTACCCGCTTAACCAGACAGGGCTTAACCTTTGTCTATTACCAGGGTCACCACGTGGAGGTGGGGTAGGATCTTGATTAGTGCCATCTCACTAATCCTGGCGCGGCGTTGTCATTTGAAGCCTCGTCATATTTGATTATACGGTGGTCTCTGTTGCAAGGTGGTTAAGCCCTTGCCTTGCGTTCCAAAAGTCATGGGTTCCAATCCGGACTTCGTCGTTCTGTTCCCATTTGCATCTTTTACCATAGACTCATTGGAATGTTATTGGATGAGCTACGTAGTTTGTGTTTTAAGCAATACTCTCGGCAGGTGGCGTGCCACTTCTGTGGAGAGGGAACGAGCAATATGGGATAAAAAACCCGGTGCAATGAAGTCATTTCTCCAGCCTTAGAACCTTGAGACCCTTCGTATATGAATATTCACAGCTTGATTTGATCTTTGTTCTACTTTTTTTCATTGTGATTTTATTTATGTGTCTTGCTCAACAAATGGATATATTGTCAATGTCGATTATTCATATTATTGCTAGAGGAGACTAACATATCTAAAACTGTTTCGCAATAACATCTTGCAATGTGAGAACTTATAAAATACACACGAGTAAAGTCGAAACGATTGCACTGGCATGTAAATATAATAACAGTCTAATATTATAGTTATTATCATGACACTGTATGTTTATAGGTCCATATATATATATTTATATATATGCTGGCAGACAAAGAAGAATTGTAAACCAACAAAGAACCGGTGTCGTTAGTCGCCACAGCTGATGGACATACTGAGGAGAGATCGGAGCACTTATGGACTAATTTGTTCGACGTGCAGTGATGGTGATCCGACGACTAAACTAAATATATATATATATTTGTGTATGTATGTATGTGTCGTTTTGTGTTAGCAGAGCCAAACATGGACGACGAGCAAAGCGCAGTCGCAAAAACGATCGCAGACGATCGGTTGGTAGACAGAAAAATGTATTAAAGACACTCTCAAATTGTCTTTAAAATGATTCAATAGCAGCACGTGTTGGGAATCCCATGCGCAAGATAGCCAAATGTGGCGTTGTAACAACACAAGAGGAACTTGCATAGCTGAGAATCGTCGTGCTGTTGAGGCACAAAGTAAAGCAGCTGCGTGAAAAGACAGAGCACATAATACACCCATGCCCAACCTTGACCATGCATAACCCCCATTCCTTGTAGGGAGATCGTGTTCCGGGATTGGTCTCTACCGTCATCTTCGCACACGTCAGAGAAGTGAAACAACACACGTCTGAGGTTGCTGTCATCATCTCTTGCGATGGACGACTATTATTTATGTACTTGATCTCCTGCACTTTAGTATTCTGCCAGAAATAGTCTACCAATAATATTACATTTTCTGTCTCCTGTTATGTTCAAAAATTCTTCTAAACGCATTCTACAAATAAAACATTCTTTCTTGTGTCTGCTTGTCTATAACATTTTCTTCTGTTAAGAGTTTCAAAATATTTGAGTGTCGCTTTAGCATCAAAAATAATTAGTTTACATATTTTGGATATCTTTCATGAAATCTCTTGTGATCCCTCAAGCTTTTCATAACTTCTGTATATGTTTTCTTCTATGTCCATAATTGTTGGAATAATTATATGAATTCACAGTTCATAGACACATATATTTAATCCTCTAGTACAGTAAAGTCCAACGTTTTTATATTGGGGCTTATCTGACTGATAATAACGAATATAAAATGGAACGAATTCAGGAGAAGTGATGCAATCAGAGAAATGTCTGGTCAACCACTAGTGACAACTGTTATAAGAAAGTGAAGATGGAGATATGTTGGACACACATTGAGAAGAAATGTCTGGTCAACCACTAGTGACAACTGTTATAAGAAAGAGAAGATGGGGATATGTTGGACACACCTTGAGAAGAAATGATCAATGAATATTAAAGCAGGCATTGAAGTGGGATGCTAAGGGTTCAAGAAAGAGAGGACGACCTAAGGAGACTCTGGAACGAACTTTGCTGAGAGAGGCAAGAAATATCGGTCTCAGTTCCATGGAGGAGATTGAGGAAGTTGCCCAGGATAGAGCGGTATGGAGAAATTACTTGCAGGCCCTAAGTAACGTATAACGGGAGGAGATAAATTATTATTATATCTGACTGATGTCTCTGAAGGCACGGGTGCCACGTGATGATTACAATACTACTACTACTAATAACAATAGTAATATTAATAAAGTTGAACTGCCGGCGCTTTCTCCGGTGTAAAAGCAAATGTTGGGATTAGGAGACAGTAGAATGGTTACAAAATAAAACAAGATTGCAAAAGCAGAAAGAACATGTTTTTATTATTGCTACAAAAAAAAACCCCCAGAAAAGAGTGTTTTCTTGAGAATTCTGATTTACGTTAAAGCCAGCAGAATAAAATAGGCCGCCAAGAAAATATAGCGTCGCGTTGAAAAGCACAGTTCTAGAACATATACATTCTGGTATAAATACTTAGACACACATTCTACAAGATTCATGACATATGTATTTCTCACCTTTCAGGATTTGGTCCAAGATTCCTGCGCTTGGCTGTAACAGAAAAAATGACGTAGAGCATAACCACAGCTGCGGTCATGGCCAATAGCAGGAAAGCAGGGCAGAAGAAGCTAACAAATACAGTGACAGCCTGGTACTTTCTCTTCCATAGAATTTGACAGGATTTGGTTATCTGTTGACAAAGTGTTGATATGTTGTCAGCAACAATAAGTATGAGATCAAAGTGTTGATATGTTGTCAGCAACAAGAAGTATGAGATCAAAGTGTTGATATGTTGTCAGTAACAATAAGTATGAGATCAAAGTGTTGATATGTTGTCAGCAACAATAAGTATGAGATCAAAGTATTGATATGTTGTCAGCAACAAGAAGTATGAGATCAAAGTATTGATATGTTGTCAGCAACAAGAAGTATGAGATCAAAGTGTTGATATGTTGTCAGCAACAATAAGTATGAGATCAAAGTGTTGATATGTTGTCAGCAACAATAAGTATGAGATCAAAGTGTTGATATGTTGTCAGCAACAAGAAGTATGCGATCAAAGTGTTGATATGTTGTCAGCAACAATAAGTATGAGATCAAAGTGTTGATATGTTGTCAGCAACAATAAGTATGAGATCAAAGTGTTGATATGTTGTCAGCAACAATAAGTATGAGATCAAAGTGTTGATATGTTGTCAGCAACAAGAAGTATGAGATCAAAGTGTTGATATGTTGTCAGTAACAATAAGTATGAGATCAAAGTGTTGATATGTTGTCAGCAACAATAAGTATGAGATCAAAGTGTTGATATGTTGTCAGCAACAAGAAGTATGAGATCAAAGTGTTGATATGTTGTCAGCAACAATAAGTATGAGATCAAAGTGTTGATATGTTGTCAGCAACAAGAATTATGAGATCAAAGTATTGATATGTTGTCAGCAACAAGAAGTATGAGATCAAAGTGTTGATATGTTGTCAGCAACAATAAGTATGAGATCAAAGTGTTGATATGTTGTCAGCAACAATAAGTATGAGATCAAAGTGTTGATATGTTGTCAGCAACAAGAAGTATGAGATCAAAGTGTTGATATGTTGTCAGTAACAATAAGTATGCGATCAAAGTGTTGATATGTTGTCAGCAACAATAAGTATGAGATCAAAGTGTTGATATGTTGTCAGCAACAAGAAGTATGAGATCAAAGTGTTGATATGTTGTCAGCAACAAGAAGTATGAGATCAAAGTGTTGATATGTTGTCAGCAACAAGAAGTATGAGATCAAAGTGTTGATATGTTGTCAGCAACAATAAGTATGAGATCAAAGTGTTGATATGTTGTCAGCAACAATAAGTAATAAGTATGCGATCAAAGTGTTGATATGTTGTCAGCAACAAGAAGTATGAGATCAAAGTGTTGATATGTTGTCAGCAACAATAAGTATGCGATCAAAGTGTTGATATGTTGTCAGCAACAAGAAGTATGAGATCAAAGTGTTGATATGTTGTCAGCAACAAGAAGTATGAGATCAAAGTGTTGATATATTGTCAGCAACAATAAGTATGAGATCAAAGTGTTGATATGTTGCCAGCAACAAGAAGTATGAGATCAAAGTGTTGATATGTTGTCAGCAACAAGAAGTATGAGATCAAAGTGTTGATATGTTGTCAGCAACAAGAAGTAAGAGATCAAAGTGTTGATATGTTGTCAGCAACAAGAAGTATGAGATCAAAGTGTTGATATGTTGTCAGCAACAATAAGTATGAGATCAAAGTGTTGATATGTTGTCAGCAACAATAAGTATGAGATCAAAGTGTTGATATGTTGTCAGCAACAAGAAGTATGAGATCAAAGTGTTGATATGTTGTCAGCAACAAGAAGAATGAGATAAAAGTGTTGATATGTTGTCAGCAACAATAAGTATGAGATCAAAGTGTTGATATGTTGTCAGCAACAAGAAGTATGAGATCAAAGTGTTGATATGTTGTCAGCAATAATAAGTATGAGATAAAAGTGTTGATATGTTGTCAGCAATAATAGGTATGAGATAAAAGTGTTGATATGTTGTCAGCAACAAGAAGTATGAGATAAAAGTGTGAGTTTATCTTTATATTTGCCTACATTTGTTCATATTTGCTTATATTTGTTCACATTATGAACAAGTGCTATTTACTTTAGTTTCGACTAAATAACTAGAAACAGCACACGATACTGCTGTTTAATAACCTACATCTTGAACCATATTTATGTGAGCAGATATTAGCCTGTTACCTCATTAAATGTAGCCCTTGCCCCAGTTAGAAAAGCTGGCACAACCAGAGATGAACCCACTACCCAGGGCAATAATAATAGTATAACTGTGACAAATCGTTTTCCAGAACCTTCCATCATTCTCGGGCTGAGCAAATAGTAGAAACGCTCAACCACCAACACCAGCACAGCCAGTGTAGAGATGGACACCTGCGCATAGAAGATCACCTCGTACAGAATGCAGGTGTTCACGTCATGCCTCCACGTTCCCTGTGAAGATATCAGTTATTTATAAATTAATATCGTTATGGTTTATGTAAATTAATATCTAAAAAAGTTACTAAGTTTTTATTATGTTCATTCAAAATGCCCACTATGACTATAGTGTCTGTACCTTCATTTATAGACATTAGTGAGCAGAAGGTAGGTGGGCGAATTCCTTTCCTCCTATGTGGAACGTCCAGTGTGGGATTGAGGTCACAACCCTTTTGTGTCCAAGTAGATAAGCAATGCTTGTACATTACGCGAATCCGTCCCACTATTGTGTACACATCATGTCAATATTACGCGAATCCGTCCCACTATTGTGTACACATCATGTAAATATTATGCGAATCCGTCCCACTATTGTGTACACATCATGTAAATATTACGCGAATCCGTCCCACTATTGTGTACCCATCATGTAAATATTACGCGAATCCGTCTCACTATTGTGTACACATCATGTAAATATTACGCGAATCCGTCCCACTATTGTGTACACATCATGTAAATATTACGCGAATCCGTCTCACTATTGTGTACACATCATGTAAATATTACGCGAATCCGTCCCACTATTGTGTACACATCATGTAAATATTACGCGAATCCGTCCCACTATTGTGTACACATCATGTAAATATTACGCGAATCCGTCCCACTATTGTGTACACATCATGTAAATATTATGTCATGTTCAAATGTTAAAAAAGCCATATTCGTATTAAAAGAGAGTATGTCTGTCTTTTCTATTCCTATGTATATCTACGCAGCCTCACATGACACTATCATCCCTATCCATCGTCATACGGCCTACTATTCTAGGATGTCACTTTTGATAATACTCTCCCCTCTGTTCTAGTCATACGGCATTGGATTCTGTATGTGTTCGTTCCCTGGACACACATGATGTATATTAACCTAGTAGGGCTCCAGTCGCTCTTGGTGTACGATGGTTGAGGAATCCCCACAGTTGAGTCACTTGGGCTTGATTCTGTGTCATGTGCGGTTACTATTTTCCTACTTATCTTCAGCGCGTTATCGTCTGGCACACATATCCGTGGGACACTTACAGTGTGATACTGTTGACCACTGCCCCCCCCGGGTAACATTTGATTATGTACTCACCCCTGCTATCGGAGTGTATGCCATCCATATTAGCCGAGTAGGGCTCATGTTTTATGGGGGTTACGTGTCTACATATTAGTATACTATGTCCGAAATGAACGCCCTTATCTCACGGTTTGTTTTGCCACCTTTCCCGCCCTCCGTCTGTATGGTCTTTGGTACCACCGGTATACACAGTGTCCTAGTGACCTGTCATTGACCCATTCCGACTGCACATCCAGTCGGAAACGTAATGCTCTTGTTGTTTCTTGCCCATTCTGTCATTCCTGTGAAATCGACCAAGAGACCAGCACTCTTGGTGCAGGTAGGTATGCCAGTATATTTTGCTTTGCATCCTTAGTTAGTATTATGTTTTAGTTAATTAAGTTATTTGTGTACATGTTTGTTCTTGATAAAGGTCTAAGCATCGAAACGTCGAGTATTGTTTATTTTAATATTTTATAATTAATTTTTCACTATATTATGTAATACTGCCGATACCTGTCTTCGTTCAATCGCCTATTAAAAGAGAGGTAATCAATATTAATGTCAACGAGAACATAAATAACTAGTAGTGTCCCTTGACCTAATACTTCATTACACAAATAGTCCTTGAATGTTATCTTAATGACTAATAAGTTAACATGCATGAATCTTTTACCTGGTCTGAGTTCTATTATTACATGCTCGACATCACTACTTATTGGATCCACACAGACGTTTAATTTATACGCTCAACAAAGTGTAGTAACTAATGAATTCTTATAACATAGTTCTGTATTTTCATAAATACTTCTATTTTTCAAACGATGAGCACACGGAGTTTTTAAGAACCCCAGAGGAAGCAACGGAAGTAACGAATATGATCAACAAATAAACATCTTATAATAAATGTGCTCATCTTATAATAAATTAGAACCTACATGTCGTTGAACATGTCATCCTCATAATTATTGTCTTTCGTTTAACATTTCTATCAATACAGTTCACTTTTAAGTTATTCATAGGTAGGATAAAGTTCTTATTTTACTGACGTGATAAAGGTGAGTTAGTATTTGAGTTACTTGTAAAGTAATGTTTGAGTTATTACTGTGAGATTATCCAAGTGTTGAAGTTACATGCACGAGACTGTTTGAGTTTTGAAATCAACAGTTTAAAGTTATCCGAGACTTGAAGATACCTGTGTGAGACTATTTGAGTACTGAAATTACCTGTACGAAACTGACTGAGTGTTGTGGTTACCTGCATGAGACTGTCTGAATACAGAGGACACAGGAAGCCGCCGACGATGAGCTCTATGACACATACGTTAACTGCCAGAAGATTCTTAGGCTTGTATCTTAAAGTAGAGCTCAGCATTATGTTGATAATCTGTAGATGTTTGAGTTTTAGAAGTGCAATGATGAAATAACGTATGTGGAAAACTGGTCAAACGGAAATAAATAAATAAATACTAAAATCCGAAATAAAAAAAATTAAAATGACAGGAATATATTCTCATGATTAAATGTGAGATTCGTCATCATCAAGTTGCTTGTCCCTTTCAGAACTTCTATGACCAACTTGAAAAACTCTGTTCTGTGCAAGTTAGTCTGCGTGAGCAGCAGTCATTCTTAGATCGTCAATGACATCCTGCTCCCATCGTCTTCTAGGTCTTCCTCTCGTTCTTCTTCCAGGTACCATTTCTTCCAAAATAATTTTCTCTAGGCACTCATGACGTTTGATGTATCCGAAATATTTAATTTTCCTTGTTTTTATGCTTTGTAATAGCCAACTCTCTTTAATATCAAGCTGTTGCAGAACATAATCTTTTGTTCTCTTCTCTGTCCATGATATTCTAAGTACTCTTCTGTAGCATTGCATTCAAATGCATTAATGATCTTCTCTGCCGCTTTGTCAATGTTCAATGTTTCACAACCATATGTTGCCAAGGGAAAAACGAGTGCTCTTAAACACGTGATATTTGTTCCTATATCAGTTCCTTTCTATAGGTTAGTTAGTTATTTTAGTTTTTGCAAACTAAATGTGAGGTTACAACATTAGTAAACACCAGGACTTAATATACGATGGTAAACAACTATATAAACACACGAATACAGATAACCTGCCTCGCTGTGTGGGTGATATGTCAAATACATATAAATGATACATTACTATATAATGAGTTAATAAGTAACAGCGTTACCTAACATAATTTATGATAAGACTTTACTAGGTTTAACATAAACATAGCAGTAGTATCAGTGGCGGCTCGTGATAATTTTTGTTGGTGGGGCCAGACATATATTTTCGGTAAAATCATGGCTTCGGTTAGGATATATTTTAATGTTTAAAATAATAAATACACATTACACCTTATTTTTGGTGGGGCACGGCCCCACTGGCCCTTAATGACGAGCCGACACTGAGTAGTATACAAACGCTGATAAAATTGCAACAAGTAATCAATAACAATTAAAAGAAAAACTCCATCAATATTGCACAGTCTTTGGTAAAGATAATTGATAAAGGATTCTCTGCATCGCAACAGAGATCGTGCGTGTAGGCGGGGATTCTTAACGGTTTACCAAAAGTGCTTCTCGTCCAGAATGACGTTAGACACTACACTGATGCTTCGGAGACACAGACTACAACAAGGTAGGAGGTGTAGAATAGGTAAGGGAGGAAAAGAGGGAAAAAAGCGGGACCCAGAAATAATATACTGAAGTGTGAACAATTGGGTTAAAAAAACGTATGCATCATGTCTCGGTAGCTAAGTAGTTAAGCCCCTTGCCTTGTGAGTCGAAGGTTGGGGTTCGAATCCAGCGCCGTTCTGGTCACGTGTGCAGTTTTTTCTAGAGATCCATAGGATTGTTGCTGGAGCTACGGAGCTCGTGCTTTGTGCAATACTCTCGGCACGTGGTGTGCCATTTCTGCGGACAGGGACTGAGCCATATGGGGTAAAAACCGGTGCAATGAAGTCAATCCTTCGGCTTTAAACCCTTTAAAAACCCTTTATGCATCATGTACTGGAATTGTGCTACTGTAACACAGAGACGACCGGTCCTCGACAAACATCATTACTCTACAAGAGACGACCGTTCCTTGATAAACATCATTACTCTACAAGAGACGACCGTTCCTCGACAAACATCATTACTCTACAAGAGACGACCGTTCCTCGACAAACATCATTACTCTACAAGAGACGACCGTTCCTCGACAAACATCATTACTCTACAAGAGACGACCGTTCCTCGACAAACATCATTACTCTACAAGAGACGACCGTTCCTTGACAAACATCATTACTCTACAAGAGACGACCGTTCCTCGACAAACATCATTACTCTACAAGAGACAACCGTTCCTCGACAAACATCATTACTCTACAAGAGACGACCGTTCCTCGACAAACATCATTACTCTACAAGAGACAACCGTTCCTCGACAAACATCATTACTCTACAAGAGACGACCGTTCCTCGACAAACATCATCTCTCTACAAGAGACGACCGTTCCTCGACAAACATCATTACTCTACAAGAGACGACCGTTACTCGACAAACATCATTACTCTACAAGAGACGACCGTTTCTCGACAAAAAATCATTACTCTACAAGAGACTACCGTTTCTTGACAAACATCATTACTCTACAAGAGACGACCGTAACTCGACAAACATCATTACTCTACAAGAGACTACCGTTTCTTGACAAACATCATTACTCTACAAGAGACGACCGTAACTCGACAAACATCATTACTCTACAAGAGACGACTGTAACTCGACAAACATCATTACTCTACAAAGAGACGACCGTTTCTTGACAAACATCATTACTCTACAAGAGACGCCCGTAACTCGACAAACATCATTACTCTACAAGAGACGACCGTTTCTTGACAAACATCATTACTCTACAAGAGACGACCGTTCCTCGACAAACATCATTACTCTACAAGAGACGACCGTTTCTCGACAAACATCATTACTCTACAAGAGACGACCGTTTCTCGACAAACATCATTACTCTACAAGAGACGACCGTAACTCGACAAACATCATTACTCTACAAGAGACGACCGTTACTTGACAAACATCATTACTCTACAAGAGACGACCGGTCCTCGACAAACATCATTACTCTACAAGAGACCAATCTGGGGGAAGGGACAGCCCACATTGCCGACTTTCATAGCTTTCGTAACAGGCGACATTTTGGTTAGGCGATTCTTGTTAGGATAACATGTCTGCATCTGAAGTAGGAACTGCGACAATATACAAGTACATGATGTTAGAGTGCAGACTCCTGTCTCGTTTATATTAGTCAATGTGTATGCTTGTAAGGCCAAAGTGATACACTGCAGTGGCAAAGTTTCTTTGGTAGGACGAGAAGAACATCATCTTTTGTGATGACTTCAACGACAGTTGTAGGCAGTGGGAAATCATTCTCCCAACAAACAGGGTGAGAAGTTAAAAGACGCGCTGGTGACTTCAGATCTAATCTGAATCAATGATGGTAGAGCAACCAGATTAGCCAGTCGACCAGGTGACTTGGACAGTGTGAGTGATTTGGTAGTAGTGTCTCCCACTCTGTTGACGCTGTGTAAATGTAGTATGTAGGATATTACGACAGTGAACAATGTCCGTGCAACATACTGGTCAAGAAACGCAAAACTTAGGAGCACAGAGAACGCGCGCATAACTGTCAGTATGAGACATCAGGACAGGAAACTATCAGCAAGATTAGACGCAGTAAAATTAAAGTTCCTTGCAATTAACAGAGACACTTGACACAACCTTGGTGGAATGAAAATGTCGCTGAAGCTTGGTTGAAGAATAAGCGAGCTGTTAAGTTCTGGCAGAAATCCACAAAGGCTACTATACTAACACACACGCTGAATATACCGAGGAACTGAAAAAGACATGGACTAGAGAACTGTACTTTAAAACACGTGCAAATATAACTAAAAACACCACACGGGACGACATCTGCAGTAGGCTGTGGGTTGAAAAATCCTTTTCAACGTTTTGGAGATTTCACAATCCCATGAGAAAATAAGGCGTGAACACCCCCCAAAATACATTTAGAGGCACTATTGAGAGTTGACAGATTGGGGCCTGAAGTGGGAAACAATTAGTAGACATGTGGCAGAAATGCAACAAAGGAAATCTCTTGAATCAGTCTTATGTATCCACCTAGATCCGAAGATGATATTAATAGATGAGTAATTTACATAATAGCTGAAACGTTTCTGTAATACGGTAAATTGTTTAAAACTTCCAATAATACATGAAAGTTTGGGGAACGTTAAGCTATAAGTAGAAATATTGACACATTTGAGTATAATAGTATAGAAAACGCTCATTAAATGATGAAAAATAAAACAAGATTGCAATTTGCTTTTTAAAATATAAAGCTGCCCGTGTAGTGTCGCGTCCCACAAGAGAAGCAAAGAATAGTACCACTGCGACCTACAAGCCATGTCGTAAGAGGCAATTATGTAGAACCTAGGGAAGCTATCTTAGTAAGTAAAAAGCACCGCAGAAATCGGATGTGCTGATTTACCTGTAGGCGCATACATGGCACAACGTACAATCGCTCTTAGGCTCAGATCACATACACAATCACACAGAGTGGTTGACAAGTGGTCGATATTGAGCGTTCAAAGAAGAAGAAGAAATAGAAATAGAAAGTAAAACAGCTTTGGATGTTCAATAAAAAGTGAAATTGATACACACTTTCAATAATAGGTGACATTTTGTCATTGATATACATAAGAAATTAAATTAATGAACATTCTGTAATTTCTCACCTGACTAGTATTAGCTAAACACACCCACAACGCCATCATGATATGAACAATACATAGACTCAGGTGATCACCATGATGCGAGTGCGTCTCTGGAACTAAACCTTGTGTAAGTAGTGTTGAATTCTGAAGCTGTTCGCCCTGGCCGTTAGACTCGAGTGCCATTGTGAAACGGATAGTCGCTCAAAAAACTATACAAAACTCATCTGAAAATGTTCTATAATGATAACAGTATTGCATCTATCAAAATGATCTATTTATTTTGTAAAGATAAACTCATACGATGGTACTTAATTCTAAATAATTCCGAGTGAAAATTGTTACGATTGTTCATCGCCAGATATGTGCTGGGGTATTACACATGTAATGATATTGGTAACATTATTTGAAATCTCATTAATCCGTCTTCAATGTTCATATTTGATTAAAAAAACCAACGATTCCTACATCATAAATTATCATCAACAGAGCTTACATAACGTTAAGCTAAAACATAACTACGGTACTTAATAAGAAGAGGTTAGTCCTAACACTAATGCAAAAAACACATTGCCTCTTGAGTCCATTCAAACTCGTATCATATTACACTAGTCATGGAACACGTTGACCTATAGTTCGTTCCAAAATTCGTGAGCACACTAAGGTTTGTACGAAATCTACCGGATGGATACAGTCATTTTTTGCAGGCAGTCTTATATATCTCACGACCTCACATAGTCATGTTTAACTTATTGGTAGGTAGCTTAGTTGATTTCCAAAAACATTCTTGTTATATAATTTTGCATAAACACAACACGATGATAATCAAAGTTTAGAATTGAGAGTAATACACAAAATGGTGGCGAATGTTTGCAAAGGTGTATCCATATTACATATTATAAAAAGAAAGGTGACATAGTGAAGAAAGGATACCGACCACTTCTATCAATGAAAATAAATGTTGTGTGCATACACCAATGACAGTTGTTAGGATACATTGTGAACTGATCAATTTCACGGGATTCTCGAATTTCACTTGCGCTGATTTGCGAAATTATTGAAAAACTTGACATTCGTACTGTTAAACTTCTACATGTATACTAAATCAACATCGCTGTTATTTTACTAATAACATATAATGACAATCTTACGGCATTACAGGTTTGGGTTGGCAAAACATACTTTAGGAAGGTCGCCCCCATTACCTATATAAAAATATAAAATCAATAATTTCTGTCAAGTGGATGATTTTATATCGGTCGGTAAAGATGTTCACGAATTTTGGAACGAGCTGTAATGACTAGTACAAGGCATGTGAGCGCCATAACCTAAAGAAAAATAAATGCCAAAAAAAGTCATATTTTCATCGTTTAGTTTTTAAACAGTTCCAATCTTTCATGATTTTATTTAAATTTTATGTTTGAATCTAGACTTTTTAAAGTAATATCATTATTTGTTGTCATAATGCGAATAAAGTGGACTTCACACCGCTGTGATAAAATATTTATCAATGACTGTTATCAGAAGCACCCATACTGAAGTCTAACAACAGTTTCTAGAAACTGACAATAATACAGATGAACAAATTCAAGACTAACACTTGCCAATACAAGACTTAAAACCAGTAAACTACTCGCTTTCAATTATGTATATAAATATATTTGACAAAGTCTAAACACAGGTCTAAATACAAAGGAATGACTTCATTGCATCGGGTTTTCCCAATATGGCTCGACTCTTCTTCACATCTGTTGAAGATATTAAAAAAAAGCACGAACAGAGTATCCTGAACAACAATGCTACACGTCTCTCGAAAAAAAACCCCACACACACTCGTGTACAGAACGGCTTGGTCCAGATTCTAACATTCAATCTTCGAAACTCAAGACTCAGGAATTAACCAATAAGGCAAACAAAACTCCCCTTTCTGATGAAGTGTTATAAGTCTATTATGTTAGGCAGGTTACTTTCTGCTCATTAACTAACATTTATCCTTAGCCATTAGTCTATATCAGCGTTTCCCAAAGTGGGCGGTACCACCCACCAGAGTGGGCGCTGAAGCGTTCTAGGGGGCGATGGTGGGTTCAGAAGAATTTGGAGGGTGTTCGGGTGACTAGGGATCGTTGACTCATTAAAGAAGAAATTAATTTTAAAAAATTTTTTAATAAATTATTTTCGTGATTTTGCGATTGAATAATAAATCATTTAAAATTAAATTTGAATTCTGCATGTAATTTGTTTTGGAGATGCATGTAATTCTGCATTTGTTTTCTGCATGATGAAAAAATGGATCGTGTAAGACAGGCATAAGATGAATTTACATTCATCTTATGCCTGTCTTACGATCCATTTTTCATCAATTTTCTATTTCATATATATAATCATTTGATAATTGACCATGTATGACAGAAATATATATATTAATTTTCTATGTCAAAAAGAAAATAGAGCATGTATATATGTGGGGGAGGGTGACGTTGGCAAACTGTTATAATGTGGAGGAGGGGGTTAAAAAATTATGTTGTGCAAAGTGGGCGGTGGGCCGAAAAAGTTTGGGAATCTATGATCTATATAATGTAAATAATAACATAGAATTGTTATATGAGTTATCTTAAGTTAATGTATGTTTCTATATATCAAAGCTGTTGTTAACATTCTCATGTGCCTGACTTTGTTAACATGAGATGTCTGACTTGATACAATCAGGTCGACCAGTGATAAGATGGGTATTGTATTACATCGAGTAACAAGTACAGCTGATGAGTAAGTAAACATATTTCTTTAAGAGTGGATTTACTTAATGGTACATATAAGATCGCGAAACGTCTGACCGAATGGATTAGAGCGCGGCTCTCATGTGGAAGACCCATGTTCAATTCACGTTAAAGCCAAGGATTGTTTTCTCTTGTGGGCATAAATGAAATCCTAACCTGAACCGCTTCGCTGCGACTGCACTAGCCATGCAGCCATTACATACCTCAGACTCTTGTCCCACCTGTTGTACATCGTCCTAAAAAGCGGTTCTACTGGCAGTAACGACATATAAGACGCCCCACTGCTGGAAATCAAAGCGAAAGAAAATATTGAGGATAGACGGAAATCAGAAACACATCAATATACACTACAAGGGGTCAATACAATGTACAGTAATGGACCAACAACATAACATGCTGTTCAATATACCACAAGATGAAGAGAGAAACAATTATGTTGATACACAGCAGCAACAATTGATACGGAGATGGTGCGCAATATAAACTGAAATAAAATTAGTCCGGTATGAGTTTGTATTTAAAAAAATACATTTCCTAACAGATATAAATGTAAACAGAAAAGACAATATAGAACAAAGAGTAAGCAAGACGTTTTCAGTAAACTTGATAACGTAACGAAAACGCTAAAATACAAACACACAACTAAAAAATAAAAACAGCAAGTAAACAAATACACGACTGATACATACTAAAAAAATATTCACAGGATATCGGCTAACATACATTTACAACATAGGCTAACAGACATACATGACATAGACTAACATACATACATGACATGGCCGCTTTCAGCATCCAAATTATTCCAACATGCAAACATTTTTACTGTTATTCCGACAAATAAATTATGACATTAGAGTAGTAGGTAGTACACTCGCCTCTTAGAAGAGTGGTCTCTTCACCTATTTAGAGCAGTTCACCTATTTAGGTAGCAATTTGATTGCACAGGAAATGTTAAAAAGAAATTATGATACGAATTGGCAAAGCAACATCAGCTTTTAAAAGTCTAAATAAAATATGGAACTGCAAGTTATAATAGTATTAAAACTAAATTACGAATTTTCAATTCAAATGTTGTATCAATCCTAACATATGCTAGTGAGAGTTGGAAAATGACTAAAGATATAGAAAGCAAGTTGAATGCATTTGAAAATAGATGTCTGCGAAAAATAATGAATATAAAATGGAACGAATTCAGGAGAAGTGATGAAATCAGAGACATGTCTGGTCAACCACAAGTGACAACTGTTATAAGAGAGAGAAGATGGAGATATGTTGGGCACACCTTGAGGAGAAATGATCAACGAATATCAAAGCAGGCATTGAAGTGGGATGCAAAGGGTTCAAGAAAGAGAGGTCGACCTAAGGAGACCCTGAAAGGAACTTTGCTGAGAGAGGCAGGAAATATCGGTCTCAGTTCCACAGAGGAGATTGAGCGGGTTGCCCAGGATAGAGCGGTATGGAGAAATTACTTGCAGGCCCTATGTAACGTATAACGGTACGAGAGGAATTATTATTTATATATTGTGAAAGTAACGAGTAGACTACAATCATTAGTTGCCGTTTTCGCATCGAAGGTTTGCTGCAACGGAGCTTCAACATTCACAGTTTCTTGTCCTTATTTTGCACTCTTAATCAATCAAGTGCCATGCCTGCCGGCGTAGGCGATCACGTCTCTTCACAACTCTCTCCGCTTGGTGCATTTAATCGGTTCTGATGTCGATTTTGTGTCGAACTATGATGTCAGGCCATCTATTATCTTCTCCCTCGATCTTCCAGGATCTCTCCTTCCCTGAATTTTACCTGTTGTCACCAAATGTTCTAAGCCCTCTCTTAGCATTATATGCCCGAAGAACCTTGATTAGCGGATTATTAGTCTTTTGATAAGGTTTCTTTGTGTGCAGGCCTGATTTAAAACCTCCCCATTTGTTTTCTTCGTTGTCCATGGAATTGTCAGCATTCTTCTGTAAAACCACATCTCTGTGGCTTGCAATGGTCGTATTGATTGCTTATTCATTGTCCATGATTCGCTGTCATACAGAAGTATTGGATGAATATAGCACTAGAGTATTCGTTTTTGCAGTGTCATTGGTAGTGAATTCACGCATGGTGTGTTTTTCATTTTCATAACATATGCTTTCGCTTGAGCTATTCTACTTCTAATCTCTGTTTTATACCTGCGTTTCCAGGTACTTGAATCGATAGACTTGTTTTAGTGTTCTGTTATTTATGTTGATATTACATATTGGTGTTTCCTGTTTCTTTGAGACAACCATAACCTCTGTTTTCTTTATATTCGTGCTTAATCCTTTCTTTTCCCTTTCTCACACTAATATGTCTATAAGGTCTCTACCAGGCTGTAATTTATCTATTTCTTGATGTTTTCCACCTACTTGTGCCGCCTCGATCTTTCTCCTGCTCTTCGTCCTTCAACTTTCCCTCTTAAAGGTTTTGATCAATGTGTAATGTCACTTTCATCATCAAGGTGCGTATCATTTATAGGACGTTGCTCTCTTTGCAGCATATCTGAAATTCACTCTGTCTGTGTTCACCCACTTCGTCCCTTTACGTTGACGAAATATTTTATTTGTTTTATGTCTATTTCCTGTAGAAATTCGGTTGTCATTACTACTTTGACGATTATATACAAATATCTAAAAGTAACAGGAACGTATATTACCAGTGACGTTCACCTCAAGTTTCTTGAATCGCATTAGTTACCAAGTTTGACTTTCTCATTCTACCGACGGTCAATGAGCATCTGCAGTGTGAATATGTTATCCATCTTCTCTGCCTCAACTAACTCCACCGTTGTTGGTTTAAAACCGGGATGAAATCGGAGGATGACGATCGTGAGGCCAGCTACCTCACCACAAGTAAGTAATTATAATAGCTACCAAAACATGCAAGAAATGACACCATACCGGTAAACAAACCAGCCGGGTGATGTTCAGTGCACTTAGTTCATCAATGACAACTGCTTATAAAAGCCTCCCTTGTGGAAGTCAGCAACTCGACTCGTACATTACTTGGCTCAAAAAAAAGACACTCGAAAATTAAATTCCTGAACTTTAGAACAAGATGGAAATATGGTGAGCATACTCTTAGAAGAAATCAAAGAATCACAGAACAGGCATTGACGTTGTTCAAGAAAGAAAGAACTCCACGGGAGACCTTAAAGCGAGAGATTTATTGAGATAAGTGAGAAATATCGGACTGAATTCCATAGAAGATGTTGAACAAGTCCCCTAAGGTAGAGCGATGACGAGGAATTGCTTGCAGGCCCTACATAACTTCAAACGGTACGAAAGAATACAATACAACGATTATCTAACAATTGTGGCCAGTGGTAGGAAACGATTGGTAGAATGGCGACAACAGTGGAAATCTCTTAGGTAAACTTTATGTGTTAAAGTGGACACGAAGACGATATAGATAGAATACCCCGACAAAAATGCTTCTGGCGTCAACCTGTCTGCTCTCTCATTACCAAGAAAGATATGGCATGTTCAGGGCTGCAATACCCAGACAAAAATGCTTCTGGAGTCAATATGTCTGCTCTCTCATTACCAAGAAAGATATGGCATGTTCAGAGCTGCAATACCCAGACAAAAATGCTTCTGGCGTCAACCTGTCTGCTCTCTCATTACCAAGAAAGATATGGCATGTTCAGGGCTGCAATACCCAGACAAAAATGCTTCTGGCGTCAATATGTCTGCTCTCTCATTACCAAGAAAGATATGGCATGTTCAGGGCTGCAATACCCCGACAAAAATGCTACTGGCGTCAATCTGTCTGATCTCTCATTACCAAGAAAGATATGGCATTTTCAGAGCTGCAATCTCTCTTTAGCCTGTTACGCCCTTGGCGTTTAGGGCAGCAACAAACGTACACCATTCTTCCCTGTTCATGGCCTTCCTCTGTATTGTGTTCCAGCTATGATTCATTTCCTTCAGCTCTTGCTCTATCGTTCTCATGTTAGTCAAAATGACTGGTAGCCCTTCATGCCCGTAGATAGGTTGTATGTCTGTTGTTGTTTCCGTAACTTTACATTTTTTTTAAAGGATGGGATCGTTAGTCCCAAGCCCAACCTGGAGACCATGCTTCGTCTGTCCCCTCTTCAGCGACCTTTACGGCTTTGGTAACCCTTCCGGGAACATAAGTTCCCGCCGTCCTAGCTCACTGTATCATTGGAGCACGCAAGCCTCCCCACCACTACAAGGTAATGGCCTCATGGGGAGGAGAGCTGCAATACCCAGACAAAAATGCTTCTAGCGTCAATCTGTCTGCTCTCTCATTACCAAGAAAGATATGGCATGTTCAGGCCTGCAATACCCAGACAAAAATGCTTCTGGCGTCAATCTGTCTGATCTCTCATTACCAAGAAAGATATGGCATGTTCAGAGCTGCAAATCAATAATAAAACTGTGCATCAGAAGCATACAAAAGAAGACATTTCTATTAAAAAAAACATACGAATAATAAATCTAAAACAAAGAAACTACACGATATTAAACCGAGACAATAAAACAACACGAAACTTTGAATGATGTAAACATTTTAATTAACATTCTCAAAATGTAAACTTTGACTTCGCTATATTAAATTACATCAGTCAACAGATGACATTGGTGTATGTTGTCGGTGTGTTGTCTGTGTGTGTGCGCGTGTGTGTGTGTGTTATATGGACATTATTTTTATTCACACGTTGCTATTTCGAATTGTACGAGGAATAACTAACACAGAGTCGACTACGCAAACGTTGACTGCGTGTAGAAATGACTGATTAAGCAACCAACGAATGTATGATTGTAGAAAACACAGATGAAGTAAAAAAAACATGTATAATTGTAGAAAACAATTATAAAGTAACCAAAGAATTTATGATTGTAGAAAACACTTATAAAGTAACCAAAGAATCTATGTTTGTAGAAAACTCTGATGAAGCAACCAATGAATGTGTAATTGTAGAAAACACTGATGAAGCAACCAATGAATGTGTAATTGTAGAAAACACAGATGAAGTAAAAAAAGAATGTATAAATGTAGAAAACAATAATAAAGTAACCAAAGAATTTATGATTGTAGAAAATAATTTTAAAGTAACGAAAGAATGTATAATTGTAGAAAACAGTTATAAAATAACTAAAGAATGTATATTTGTAGAAAACACTGATGAAGCAGCCACATAATGTAAAATTATAGAAAACACTTATAAACTAACGAAAGAATGTATGATTGTAGAAAACACTTATAAACTAACGAAAGAATGTTTGATTGTAGAAAACACTTATAAACTAACGAAACAATGTATGATTGTAGAAAACTTCGATAAAACAATCAAACAATGTATGATTGTAAAACAGACTGATAACGTAATCAAAGAATGTGAAGTGGTGAAATGAAAATTCACCATCTTAGAACAATCTACAACTACAAGGATGAAGCACTTGCATGCTTGCACTAGGAGGCTGAAGCACTTGCATGTTTGCAACGTGAACCCTAACATTACTACTTTCTTTCAAGTACTGTAATATTAATAAAAAGAGCAGTTCAACGTTCCCATTTTTACATACCGGTAAATTAATATGTGTGTAGCAAGTTGGATTGTACTGGAAATGTTAAGAAAGAAATTATGTTGCAGATTGTCAAAGCAAAATCAGCTTTTAAGTCTAAAATAAACTATGGAACTACAAAATTATACAGTTTTAAAACTAAATTACGAATTTTCAATTTCAATGTTGTATCAATCCTAACACATGCCAGCGATAATTTGAAAATGACTAAACATATATAAAGTAAGTTGACTTCATTTGAAAATAGATGTCTGAAAAATAATGAACATACAATGAGACAAATTCAGGAGAAGTGAAGAAATTAGAGAATAGTCGTGTCAACCATTAGTAACAACTGGTAAAAGAAGGAGAAGATGGAGATATGTTGGACATACTTTGAAAGAATATCAAAGCAGACATTGAAGAGGGAAGTAAAGAAAGAGTGGGCGCTCTATAAAAGAACTGAAACGAACTTTTCTGAGTCAAGAAATTTCCGACTCAATTCCATGGAATAGATTGATCGCGTTGTCCAAAACAGAACGGTCTGTAGAAATTACTTGCAGGCCCTATCTAACGTGTAACGGTACAAGATGAATATACGAGTATATATATATATATATAGTAATATTAATGATGTCGATTAAATGTGGTATGTTTGCCATATCACCTGGCAGTCTATAGGTTTAGTGACTATAACTTGCATCCAAAAGAGAAAAAATATGTATTCAAACTCTACACATGATAGAAACCAACGTTTTCAATGTCGACAGACTGGTGCCCATATCTTCATGTATATTTGGTGAAATATGAAAGATGGCAAGAAATGGCGTCGAACTAAAACTAGCAAATAAAAACATAAAAACTTTCAACCACAAAGATCTTCGTTATTGTAAATAAGAAACGACAATATCAATTATCTATTATATAACTACAAAGTGAATAAAAAAAAAATCAATATGTGTAAAGATCAAGGTTAAAAAGATGACAACATATTAGTGAGTCACAAGAATCATCTGCATGTCATAAGTTGTTCCCTAAAACGTTTTCTTGAATTGTTCAGTAGAAGATTGTCATACAGACAAAATAATAATTATAGAAATAATCCACAATGTATTGTTTCCGAGTGTAGTAGAATATAATAGCCGTCTATTCTGGTGAGTGCCGAGAAGACTATGAATTCCAATCCTGGAACACATTCCCCGATGACAGGTTGTATGAAGGTTGGACATGTAGGTGTTGTGTGTTTTGTATTTTCACGCAGCTCGTTATCTCTGCGCCTCAGCAGTACGACAATTCTCAGATATGCGAATTTCTGTTGCGCTGTTACAGCGCGACATATGACGAACATGTGCAAGTGATTCCAAGCACGTGGTGTCTATAGCGAAGCATGAAAGTGTCTTAAATATTGACGTCTCAGAATATAACTAACTATTAGACGATACATGATTTCATTAATATATATACATATACATAAATGTATATAGTAAGACTAAAAATTAATATATGCGTTTAAGAATAATTTTGTTCCAAATAAGTGGTGTATATACTGTATTATATTGAGCAAATATACATATGTACATATTTCAAGACTGATTACAACAATGGTAACAGTAAATTAACAGGTGATATCGTTTAGTAAATTAATTAATGAATATTACACATATATTACACTTGCTGTGGTTGTATCATTTTTGTTTAATCATGGTCTAGTATAGTAAATATGCCCGCCTGCCCAGCGTGTTCGTATCGCGTTGGACGACGGATGATAAACCCTCTTTGAGTGCGGGCTCAATTCCGCGGGCTGGGAGAAAAGCCGCAGGTGCTCCATATTTACGGTGTTCGTGGCACCGAACCGAAGGGTTACGATGTCCATGGCAACGAGCCGAAGAGCTGAAAGCTCAAGTGCTTCTGGATCGGAAAAAAAACAACAAACATAGTTAATATGATTTTCTAACAGTAGAATGAGCAAGGGAGACTAGACATAATATTGTTTCACGCAGGAGCACTAACTTTGTCTATTGTCCTGCTGTTGTTATCTCCCGTTTCTGTCATGCACAAATCTTGTATATTTGTTGTACAATTACACTTCCTCATCAGAGTTGCTTGAAGCTGCGATGTTCGTCCTGACTTGTTTTCTTTATATTGTATCTCTCTCCAAATTCATTTAATTCGTTTTTCCAAATCTTTGAGGTTCATTACTGCAGACATCACCCGTCCCCATTCAACTCTATTTTTAGCTTGTTCTCATTTGTTGATTCCTAGTATTTCTAGGTTTACTTCAATGTTATCTCTCCTTCGTTTTCTTGTTCTGCCTCTTCGTCTCTCCCCTTCATATTTCATATTCAGTTTTATACTCTCTGTTCTCTGTCATTATTTTATTACGCACTAGACACCCAGATAATTAATAGGGATTTAAACAAATTATAAATATTCTTGTTTTTATTTCTCTATTTTCAATATGTCCATACTTATTGGGTTCGAAGATTCATCTTAAAACTATGTTTTCAAAGCTCTGTAATAATGTTTAATCTTGTATTTCTTCGCTCCAGAATGTGGGTTTATATGAAAAAATTAGTCTTATTAAAGTGTTGCATATTATGATCTTAGAGTAACGGCACAGACACTTAGATTTTAGCAGGTATTGTATAGAAACGTATATCTTGATTGTATTCTATTATTATATTTGAACTATTGAAGCTCGCACACAATTACATACATGTTTTTGTTATTTGAATTTTCATATTATTTACTTGTATAAAATAGAATAATAAGCTGGACTGTTGTTTCCCATGGATAGAAAAAGTAAAACCACTTAAATTCTCTTCAAGGTGTTAATTGCTATTTTCTTCTTTGTATGGTAAGCATTCATTAATATAATTTAAAAAAAACCTATTTGCTCTAAGTTTGAAAGAGGAATAAAATTGCGTTAATCGAGTAAAAACATAAAAAAGGATTTACATTGTTGTCTTTAGTGCTGACTTCTATCTAAACGTCTAAATTTATCTTCTAAGTTTTCCATAGTAACCTAACTTCGTCGTTCGTCTTCTGAATCGAGATACCAGCTAATGGTATTTTTTAAGATGACACAAATATTATGACTAATTTAGTATCATCATCATCGTCATCATCATCATGAACATCATCAGGTAGCTTGTCCCTTCTGGAAGGCTCCCATGACAGCAGCTCTGAAAAAAAACTCTCTATTCTGTGCACGATGCTCGATGCCAACAGCAGTCATTCTCATTAACTTAGTATACATTGTGAAATAAACGCATCCGGAGGTAAACAAATACACAGTGAAAGAGTTAATTATACAAACGAATGTCTGTTTGTGTGTCACATGAAAAACTTAAGAACGTCAAACTCTAGAATTCTGCAGAAAATGTGTAGATCAACTCGACTATTTTCACCTTTTTTTACTTGCTTTCTTAACCGAGTTATCTGTTGGTAAAAAAAATGTACACATTTTATGGCGTGTTTAGTCAGCAATTACATGTGGTCATAGAGCATGTACAGCGGTAAACGGGGGATGGGGTGGATGGTGATGACATAGATGCACTATTTGTGAATAGGGAATATGAATTAACATTTGAAACAAAATTACTTCATGCTATAAAATACATACGATAAATATCATTTTCTACTTTTTTTCTAACATTAAAATATCAGTTTCGTTTAGGTTAGAAAAATAAAATTGATTATACAATTTAAAAATAATAATAACAGTAAATAAACCCGTTTTAATACCTTGTGGTATATTGGTGATTACGGTGCATGTTGCGTATTATTTTTATGTTGTTGTCAGTAAAATTTTCCTTAAGATTTGCTAGATTTTGTGTGTATCCAAACCTAACATAAATTTATGAGATCGTTAGTTAGGATCGGTTGTCGGACTCAAAGTTAGCAATAATAGATTGGATATACAAAAAAAAAAGACATAAAAAAATGACGTAGAAGATAAAATAATTGTAGTTTCTGAACACAATTTCTCATTAGAATTGTCCTGTTACATCATCAGGGGTCGTGCCGTCTGGCGTAGACGATCATGGATCTCCACAAATCCCTATCTTTGGTGTTTGCTACCAACTCAGATGTTGACGCTCAACTGTGCATGAAGTCAGGCTATCCAAAATTGTCGATGTCTTCCTCTGCCTCGCATACCCTCGATTTTACCATTGTTACAATGTGTTCTAAGCCTCCCTCCTCATAACATGTCCGAAAAATGATGACTGCCTCTTTCTTATATTGATAATAAGTTTTCTCTGTGTCTAGATCTCATTCAGCACCTCAGCATTAGTGATTTTACAAGTCCATGGGATTCTCATCATTCTTCTGTAAAGCCACATCTCTGTGGCCTGTTTAGACCTTCTTAATATCAAGAGAGTTGTTTTGCTTATGTCTTCTCAATTACATAAATATCTCGAGTGAGTTAACATTTATGATGTTCTTAGTAAAACGAAATGGTTCTGCTCTTATATTCTAATCATTGAACCAGGGCCGTGATATATTTTCTCAGTATCATGCAAGTCTTCGAAATGCCACCCCATAAATCTTTTTTCTTTAAAATAACTTTCAATTGTAAATTTGATTTTGCTGCTTATCTATCTTACGGTGCCCCTGATGCAACCGCCTCTCTGTATCATTGCACGGCACGGCGCTGCATTGAACCCTTCCATGTTGAAACGATGCATTATCTTATATTTTTGTCATATCGCTCGTTTTACATTTCGCTACATGTTTTAAGTTCTTATGCTTTGCATAACTGTTGATTTGTTGTATACTGATGAAGTCATATTGGTTGATATGTTGGTTTTTATGTTGACTACACTTTTGTTCTTACATCAATAATACTGTCAGTCTTCCTATTTTTGCACATTCCAATACGTATTTCAGTTCTACCAGAACCCTTCAGTGTCTGATGCTGAAATATATCACCTGTATTTGTCTAATGACAATATTTCGATGATCTTCTTCTTCTTCTTTTTGTGTTCGTTCTTTACGACCAATTTTAATCACTCTTTGTGATATGTTTGATCTTTGCCAAGAACGTGTATACGTTACACATTGGTTTGGTAGGCTCCTTAAATCATATACTTCTACACGTTTAGGACACATGCATCCGATTTTAGCCAAACCTCCTTAGTCGCCTCTTACGACATGCGTGGCAGGTAACAGTGGTTCTATTCTTTACACCCCAAATGGGGCCCCGGTAACCACACGGGCGGTTTCGATGATATTTAAAGTAATATTATTTGGTCCCCCGCTTGTTGTTCTCTTCCATTTGTTGATTCAAATTAACGCTTTGGTGGCCATATAAATTTATTCAATGACATCAAAGGATTGTCATGTACTGAACATGATGTTGATATTTTGCTACTGCCCTGCAATACACTCTTTGACGGCACAGACATTAACTGCTGTACCAGACCTTGTTTACGAAAAGAAGAATCTTTCTTTCTTTTCTTTTCTTTTGTCATTCTCTACTTTTTTTGTCGTTAGGCGCAGCAGGTTCAACTGATGATCGGTTTCCGAGATAGTGTACGCTCGATCGCTTGATATGTTGTGTGGTATTGTGGAGTTTAAAGATGTCTGTAACTCCATTAACCCATCTTTTTCTTGGTCTGTTCCTTTCTCTTAATGATTCCCTTTTCCGGTTTTACGTTCTTGCAACTGGTGTATTTGAGTTAATTCTCACCAAGTGGTTAACCAATTAAAGAAGAATACATAACTGAATTAAGAATACAAAGGTGCACTGCATTTTGTAATATATACACATCTACATGAACATTGAAATTCCTTCAATGTTAATTGAACCAAGTAAATATAATGATACAATGATACTTTTTAATACTTGGAATATAGGAATACAATAAAACATAATAAATGTAATAAGAACACAATTAATGAAAAACTTATGAACAAATAATCAAACGTTCTTTTCATAAGTTTTACACCGTCTCTGATGTTATGTCTAAGTAGCTGATAGATAATATCACAGCGTGTCTCACTGTAGGTAATATGTGGACATTGTCACTAAATCATATCTTTGTTTAGGTAATACTACAGCTTGTTTTTCTGTATGCTGAATATGGACACGGTTTAGGCTACAGAGTCATCTGTATGGTTGTCAGTTGTGTCAGCATAGTTGTTTTTCTTGACTAAAGGAGTTGTCGCCACTGGACTGCCCTTCATTTCCACCGAATCCTGTTGAGGTTAAGCACAATATAGTTTTACAATATTCATTTACTAATCCACTAATTTTCAATATTTAACAATAGTCATCACAACAAAAGCAACATCACTGCTTCAGAACCATTAACAACATTACTTTTAAAAATTGGAATTTCAACAACATGCACCTGATATTTAGAAAATCCATAAAAACAGAACATAACAAATGATGAAAACATAAAGACGATAAACAACAGCAGTTTGTAAGAACAAGTGATGCGGCTGGTACATCTAATAACAACAGAAGACAAATTATAAAACACATAATTAACGTATCATATTTATATAATTACCAGTGGCGGCTCGTGATCATTTTTGTTAGTGGGGCCAGACAGAGATTTTCGGAAAAACCTTGGTTTCGGTTAGGTTATATTTTAATGTATACAATAATAAATACACGTTCACCTTATTTTTGGTGGAACCCGGCCCCACTGGCCCTTAATGACGAACCGCCACTGATAATTACTATCACAAACGCTACGCAAAGAGAGGCGCCCTCATTTAGAAGCTTCTATACATCTAACAAGCAAATATTAAATTTTACAAACCCTAGGGAAAGCAACGAAGCCAATGAATATGATCAATAAAATAGATAGTGAAAAAGTATTAGTAGCTTCCGAAAAAAAGACAAATTACCAAATACAGAATTCGAACCACAAACGTTTATTTCTTACAAACAGATAATTCCATATGTTTGTGCAAACTCTGTTCGATCGAATCTTACCTGTTTATTCTGTGTTCTCCAATCGACTTTGTCCATAAAAGACACGCATTAGTGAGGCTATTTTCGCTGAGAGCTAGCTGCTTGTGTTTTTAAAAACACTCGTCTGTAGGGCAAGGAAATGGGTGCCGTAAGAAATAAAGATTTGTGGTTCGAATCTTGTGTTATTCATTTTTTTTTCTGGAAGCCCCTAAACCTTGTTCACTTCCTATCTACTACTACTACCACTACTACTACCACCACATTTTAATAGCGTCTACCAATACTAAAAAGTTAATTGCATATCCTTTACAGGACATTGCGAATAAACCCCAGCTTTTTACGATGTTTGTGATTTTTCTAGGCATTAATACGTTCAGTAGTTTGCCATTGCTTTCTGAACGGGTGGTGCCATCGTTCTTTGTAAAAATCCACGCGAAACAATTATCCAACCAAACAAACCCACAGCGTGATTCGAACTCAGGACGTCGGGGTTAAAAGACTAAGCCACTATCCCCTAAGTCACAGACGCCACCTTCACCACCACATTTTAATATCTTCTATACATCTACCACTACTACCACCATATTTTAATAGCTTCTATACATCTACCACTACTACCACCATAGTTTAATATCTTCTATACATCTACCACTACTACCACCATATTTTAATAGCTTCTATACATCTACCACTACTACCACCATATTTTAATAGCTTCTATACATCTACCACTACTACCACCATAGTTTAATATTTTCTATACATCTACCACTACTACCACCATAGTTTAATAGTGTCTATACATCTACCACTACTACCACCATAGTTTAATAGTGTCTATACATCTACCACTACTACCACCATATTTTAACAGCCTCCGTACATCTACCAATATATCCTATATTAATGTATGGCTCAGAAACATGGACAATGAACAAGCAGTTAGAAGACAGAATTGATGCATTTGAGATGTGGATATATAGAATAATAGGCAGAGTTTCATGGACAGAAAAACAGACAAATAAACAAGTTTTAGGAAAACTAGGCATGAAGAAACAATTATTAAGAGAAATAAAATTCAGACAAGTAAAGTATTTTGGGCACATAAAAAGACATGAAACCATGATAAAACATTTACTAGAGGGGAAAGTTGAGGGGAAGAGCAAGAGGAAGACCGAGAGATAAGTGGGAGGAAACTTTAAGAAATGGACAGGTTACAGTCTTGCAGTGTGCAACATCAAGGCGAAAGACAGAGGATGCTGGAGATTCATTACAGCCAATCTTCGACGTGGAGACGGCACCTGATGATGATGGTGACATCTACCACTACTACCAGCACAACTTGCAACAAATAATCTTACAGAAAATTGCAGACGGAATTTGAACTTACTTTCCCCTGTTTACATTTTTCATATCTGAAGTAAAAACCTCAAGTTTAGCAATTATACTCACACACTAGAATTTATCAAATAGCAAATGACATCAAAGATAACACGTGAGTAATATGTCATGTATTGATTGCGTACTCACTACGTTTTTGTGTTGATTATCGTATGTGTCTTTGTGCCGTAAGCATGATCCTTCACGAGTACTATCAACCATGGAATACCCGTCTACAATCGTCGATGATGTAACACCTGTAGCCTTCTTTCCACCCTCAGACATTAATTTGTATTGACGCCACTTTCGTCGGATTAGAGATCTGACCTGAATGGCAGAAAGTTATGGTAAATTGAATTGAAATTAGTAAAGAGATATAAAAGTAGAGGTAACCGTCACTAAATTTAGAAACATCACTCTTCACGTAGCATCTTCTTCACATCTAGTCGTTCACATCACAGCTAGCGTAGATCATCTTCTTCACATCTAGTCGTTCACATCACAGCTAGCGTAGACCATCTTCTTCCATCTAGTCGTTCACATCACAGCTAGCGTAGAGCATCTTCTTCACATCTAGTTGTTCACATCACAGCTAGCGTAGATCATCTTCTTCCCATCTAGTCGTTCACATCACAGCTAGCGTAGAGCATCTTCTTCACATCTAGTTGTTCACATCACAGCTAGCGTAGATCATCTTCTTCACATCTAGTCGTTCACATCACAGCTAGCTTAGATCATCTTCTTCACATCTAGTCGTTCACATCACAGCTAGCGTAGAGAATCTTCTTCACATCTAGTCGTTCACATCACAGCTAGCGTAGATCATCTTCTTCACATCTAGTCGTTCGCATCACAGCTAGCGTAGATCATCTTCTTCACATCTAGTCGTTCGCATCACAGCTAGCGTAGACCATCTTCTTCACATCTAGTCGTTCACATCACAGCTAGCGTAGATCATCTTCTTCACATCTAGTCGTTCGCATCACAGCTAGCGTAGACCATCTTCTTCACATCTAGTCGTTCGCATCACAGCTAGCGTAGATAATCTTCTTCACATCTAGTTGTTCACATCACAGCTAGCGTAGATCATCTTCTTCACATCTAGTTGTTCACATCACAGCTAGCGTAGATCATCTTCTTCACATCTAGTTGTTCACATCACAGCTAGCGTAGATCATCTTCTTCACATCTAGTTGTTCACATCACAGCTAGCGTAGATCATCTTCTTCACATCTAGTCGTTCACATCACAGCTAGCGTAGATCATCTTCTTCACATCTAGTCGTTCACATCACAGCTAGCGTAGATCATCTTCTTCCCATCTAGTCGTTCACATCACAGCTAGCGTAGATCATCTTCTTCACATCTAGTCCTTCACATCACAGCTAGCGTAGAGCATCTTCTTCACATCTAGTTGTTCACATCACAGCTAGCGTAGATCATCTTCTTCCCATCTAGTCGTTCACATCACAGCTAGCGTAGATCATCTTCTTCACATCTAGTCGTTCACATCACAGCTAGCGTAGAGCATCTTCTTCACATCTAGTTGTTCACATCACAGCTAGCGTAGATCATCTTCTTCACATCTAGTCGTTCACATCACAGCTAGCGTAGAGCATCTTCTTCACATCTAGCTGTTCACATCACAGCTAGCTTAGAAGATTTCTCTACAGGCACAGAGATAAAATGTTGGATGGTCCGAAATTGTGATTCGACAAAAGATCAGTCAGAACTGATTAACTGCACATGGGTGAGTGGAATTGTTGAGAGACGCGATCGCCTATGTCGGCAGGCATGGCACTTCACTGACTAATTGCTTATCTCTCAAGTGTTGTTTTACCCTTCCTAACTTCAACATCCGAGCTACATAATTTTACAAGTTTCCTCAATTTTTGCAATGAAAGATTCAAACATAATTTTTTTTTAAATTTCTTGCAAAGACGAGACTAACTGATTCATTATTTGGTTCGACATGATCATATCATTTTTCGCCCGAGTGGTTACCGGGGCCAAATTTGGGTTGTAAAGAATATAACCACTGTTACTTGCCACGCATGTCGTAAGAGGCGACTAAGGAGGTTTGGCTGAAGTTGGATGTACGTGTCCTAAGCATGTAGAAGTCTGCGTTTAGGGGCCTACCAAACCAATGTGCAACGTATACACGTTCTTGGCAAAGATCAAACATATCACAAAGTGTGATTAAAATTGGTCGGAAAGAACGAACGCAAAGAAGAAGATGATATCATTTTTGAGCTAACTATTTAAAAGTAAATATAATTAGAAATGCAAATTTATTCAATGTTTGTCTTCTCTAAATAAAATCATCTGTGTATAAAACCACATTCAAAATACAGAAGTTTTACCTCTCCGTTACAGAAGCAGAATATGATAGAAACCATGGTTCCCTGAAAATAGGCAGATAATTAGTGCCATGAGCATATATACATATATTTAGTATTATGAACATATACAGAGATTTAGTTTTACGAAATATACAGACATTTAGTTTTACGAAATATACAGACATTGAGTTTTATGAACATATACATATATTTAGTTTTATGAACATATACAGACATTTAGTTTTACGAACATATACAGACATTTAGTTTTACGAACATATACAGACATTTAGTTTTACAAACATATACAGACATTTAGTTTTACGAACATATACAGACATTTAGTTTTACGAACATATACAGACATTTAGTTTTACGAACATATACAGACATTTAGTTTTATGACCACGTAATACACGTTTTGTTTAATAATTGTGTGAACACATATAATGTAATACAAGTAGACATACATTGATGTCAATGCATGCACATACATTTAGATCTATGAACGTAAGTATACATATGGTGGTATGAACATAGACATACGTTTTGTGTCATTAACATATATACACATTTAATGTCCTGAATATGACAATTTTATGGAATTCGTTGTTTTTGACGAAAACAAAATAATTCAATTTATTTGTTCGTGAATGTGCATTTTTCAGAACAAATACTACATTAGAAGAAACATGTTATTAAGAATGTATATTATGTTTAGTGTATACAGTTTATAATTCCTTGTTTAATGAGGAAATTGTGAAATGCGTTGCCTGCGAAAAGTTACTAACAACACAAGAAAAGACAGAATCACCAACATCAGCATAAGAAAGAAAGTTGGCACAAAACCGTGCTTGAATTACATAGATAAACAAAGAATGAAGTGGTTTGGCCACTTAATAAGAATGCATCCAAACTCCACAGTATACAGAGTCTTCTACAACAGAACATCGGGAAAGAAGGCAAGAGGAAGACCACGGAAAAGATGGTAAGATGGAGTAGCAGAATCCTGTGAAAGAGCAAAGATAACAATCACACAAGCCACCAGAACAGCGCAAGACAAAAACAGAAAACCACGACACTGGGCAACAACTCGGTAGCAGTGTGACGACAAAAGAAGAAGAATGAGGAAATATCTACTGCAGCTCAATGTCTTCTTCTGTGTGCTCTGTCAGACTTCAAGTGGGAAATGCTCAACTAAAGCAATAATTAATCTTAGTCTATCATAGTTTCCTTATTTTAAGATTTGATTTCGGTTACACAGAGAATGTGTAATGCTATGTTAATATTTGGTCCAGAAATAGTCATGTTCACATTTGTTTGATTGTCTCCACTTTTATATTGTATGTGTTACATTGTATTTTTTCTTGATATGTTACTTACAGTAGTTGGTAGCAGATAATTCATTCTGGGGTTTCTGAGGCTAAATGGTTACGCCTTTGCCTTGCGATCAGAAGGTCGTTGGTTCGAATCAGGACCGGACTGTTCTGTTCAAGAGTGCATTTTTTCAGAGAATCCTAGAATTGTTGACGAAGCTACGGAGTTCGTGCTTTGTGCAATACTCTCGGCAGGTGGCTTGTTATTTCTCAATGAGATGGACCGAAGCATTTGTGGTAAAACCTTGCGCAATAAAATCAATCCTTCGACTTTAGGTTCATTTTCTAAAGATAAGTTATTCCTGGGAAACGAGGCAGGGCATGACCAAGACGAAGGTGGCAGCAGGACATCAAAGAAACCTTCAACATGACGCTGGAAGACGGAGGAGAACTTGCAAGAGAAAGAGAGATTTTCAGGCGTGCTGTGATGAATGCGACATTTCGCAAGGGATTTGCTACTACTTGAGAATTCTTTCATATTTTAAAACCTTAAATTAATCAAATTCTATTTTCTGAACCAGCTCTGAATTTTTTTCCATCAGATAAATATCATAAATATAAATTGTACTTTTATAAATGCTTTTATTTTTTAATATGTTGTGCTGCTATTAATCCATTTATTTCTGTGCTGCTATTATTCGTTCCCACTCCCATATATTAATTCTTATATTATTTTCATAAGTTGTCACCTGAGAAGATTGTAGAAATGCCATAATGTAGAGATAGGCAACATATAACTGCGAATCCACGTTTGGACGAACAGGAAACACTAAAAACTGAAGACCAAGTAAAGGTACCAGGATCAATGTTGCTTTGGCAGCTTGTCTGAAAGACAAACATTATGATAATTTGTATGTGCATTAATAACAATGATGAGAATTATCACGGTATTAAATAAGTTATAAGATCAAAATAAAAACGACTTTTATGTGAGATACAGAAACGTTTTGTAACTTGGGGTAACTACTATATTACAGTTCCGCTATCAGTTTCAACACGCAACTGGTATTAGACAGCATTGGTGCCCATTACTACGCCTCATTGGCATCAACAAGCGTGATATAACTTCATTCAGCGTAGACAAAGAAAATTGGGAGGGTTGGCCAACGACAGGCAAGCATGGCTAGCTGCAGTGAGGGGTGGCTCAAAATGAAAAGTAGAAAAATACCATCCCATATGAAGGCAAAAGAGAGCGCAAAGGACGGACAGAGGGATCATCCGAGTATCAGTTCCAGTCTTCGGTTTCCCCTGCAGCAAGGATTGCCAAGCCAGAATAGACCATTACAGCCATACCAGACGATGTGATTTAGCAAAAAACAAACCACGTTAAGCAAAACCTATTGTCTCTTGAGACAAAGAGGCTAATGATGACATCAGTTTACATCAGTGACGGATTAAGCTAGCGCGGGGCCTGTAGCAAAATTTTAGCGCGGGGCCCTTGGTTTTGTATGATAATAACAAAACACAACTTTTTCAAACGAATTTGTCTCGATTTAATGTGAGCAAATTTAGAGATAACACTAGACAAATCAATTTCTGTAAGTAAATTACATTCAATGTTAATTAAAGTGAGACTATTTAGACGATCTGGTCCCATCATGTTCCTTAACTCACTTTTTAAACGCTTTAATGTTGAAAAAGAACGTTCTCCGCTGCAGTTAGTAATCATTAAAGACAAGTAAATTCGTAAGACTATTCCAACAGTTGGGAAACACAACTCTAAATAATTTTCCATTATAAGTTTATAAAATTGCAGTTCAAGAGCCATGCTTTTCGTTGTTAATAGCAGCAGCTACATTAGTTTTAAGAAGTTCAACGAACTGTACAAGTTTGTCGTCTAGGCTTTCTTCCAAATCCTCTAGGTAAGAGCTGACAATATTTGGAGTTCTTTTCAAGATCTCTTCCGTGCGTTTTGAAACTTAGAATTAGAAACTTCTATAGACGACATCCACTCATACCGAAACCTGCCCTTCTCAACTATTATTCGCAAATAATATGATCCAGTAAGCTTGATGCAATTAGATGGATAAGTATGATGTATGTCTCTTTCCTTTATTTGCATAAGTATTTATATGCTGAGCCAGAAAAATGTTAAATTTGGCTATTAATTTCGCCCTAAGATGGTTACCATGGGGACCAAATTTCATCTAAAGAATGAACCACGTTCCTGAGTGTTGTAAGAGGCGCCTAAGGAGGTTTGGCTGAAATCGGATGCATGTGTCCTAGGCGTGTAGAAGTCTATGCGTTTAGGGGCCTACAAACCAATGTACAACGTATACACGTTCTTGGCAAAGATCAAACATATCACAAAGAGTGATTGAAATTGGTTGTAAAGAACGAACGCAAAGAAGAAGAAGAAGCTATTAATTTCAACAAACCTAAATAATTTCCATTATGAGGTGAACCAATAGTTTCATCACTACCCCGAAATGCAAGACCTCGTTCTGATAAAAATTGGATAACTGAAGTAACTTTCCCCTTAGAAGTGTCCGCCATTATTTTTGTTCGGTCTCAATTTGGTTTACAAGTTAGAATCGACACTTGCATCCTTCTTTTTGCAAACTAACAACGAAAGTATCTCTTATCTATGGGAGGTGCTTTCTTCATGTCTTTTCAACAAATTATTTGCGTTTTTCCAGTCCTCAAATCCTTCTTTCGTAAACCGTGACAAACAGTCTGAATCAGTAACTTTGCAAACAAAACAGAAAAGTTGTCCTTTAGTTTTTGAATAACAAATCAATCTCTTACATGAGTTTTATTTGTTGGTTTATGTGTATATGTGAAAACGACTTTCGACAAAATCGTGGATTGTTTTCTTTAACGTATGTTTTTTTAAGACAAGAAATCACTGTTCATATGTTGCACTTCGCTACTTCCTTTGCAATCAAATAAATCGATTGAAGTTGCTTGGCCATTCACCAATATCTTTGGAGTACATTTTACTTAGTTGTGTTTTTTGTGCACCAGAACATCTTTTCTAGAGTGGTAATACAGTAGATACCATCCCACTATGGAATACCTGGCAACGAGACTGAGGATACATTGGAAAAGCAGGCAGCAGGATACCACATACAGACACCAGTATAACACGAGGAAGCAAAAGTACGGATCAAAAATGACCTACAGAACAAAATGGTTGAGAGATCACCCAGGTCATGAAAAGGATGATGAATATCACCAAATAAGTAGAGAAAAACAGGTGGTCATTTTCTGTCTACGAACAGGGCACAATAGGCTGAGGTACCACCTATTTAACAAGTACAAAATAGGCCGTTCTGACATATGCACATGCGGTACAGCAAGTTGACAGAGACACACATACTGCAAGAATGTCCAACATACAGTGAACAGAGAAAACACATGGACCACCCCATACCAGTCCCAAGACAAGCTATATGGAGATGTACATGGACTCCGGTTGATCATTAACTACTTTAAAAGTACACAAATCGATGTCTGAAAACGTTGGAAGAAGAAGAAGTAGAATAAGAAAAAAATGAAAGGGAATAGTATTATCCACCTCCCAACCTTAGTTCCTTGTTTATGACAAGTGACAGCTTAGCTCTGTCACAAAGGCGCCCCCAAAAGAGCGGGGCCCGTAGCATTTGCTACTTTTGCAACTGGGCTAATCCGTCGCTGGTTTACATCCATCTTTTCCCTGAACAATAATATCTGTGTGTACCATCTTCTGTAAGTGTGCATAGATATACTTTTTGGTCTTATCCAAGCAAAATCTTTGGCCAATTATAGACAGTGCATTCTTGCATAATATTGCCTTCACTGTGATCGCATGGAAGATGTTCAGAATCAAAGAATACGAATAGCTGTCGGTTGAACTAAACATACATGAGATCTATGAGTGTAAGTACTTCTATTAATTCTATTTCATCTTCTTGTACATGTCCAGGTTTATAAGTCTCTGAAATATGTTACATTCTGTACTTTCAGATCCAGTCAATAATATGTTGTAACGGCATATGTAACGGTATATGTAACGGTATATGTAACGGTATATGTAACGGTATATGTAACGGCATATGTAACGGTATATGTAACGGCATATGTAACGGTATATGTAACGGCAGTTACTATTCACCCATCACTAACGGGAACAAGCTCCGTGATTTAAGACAGAAAACTTAGGTTGCAGTGTCCCGATTCAAACGAGCAGATATTATGATATAGCCAATGTCATAAATGCGGTACGATCTCATTTATGTGATATGTGCGGATCTCAGACACTGGAACGAGTCCAAGAATTAGCAGTTAAGTTTGGACATGCCAGACAGTGTCGTCTTCGTGGTAGAGAGAGAAGGTATACTAATCAACTTCTCATGGGTACGGTGAGCAAACTGACTTTATGATGACTGCTGTAGCGGAGGACAGAGCACGGATGGGAATGCCCAATGTGCCTTTACGTCGATCGCATAACATAACATAAAATGTACTTTTACAATTTAATCTATTTTACCTTCTTTGTGGAGCTTCTGGGATTTGTTTCAGCTTGGTCATTAGTAATCTTATGAGATTCACAAGAATGCAGATGTTGATCTGAATATAGATATACAGATAATATGAAACATTTCATACATAAACTATTAAACAGTTGAAACATAAAATATGAACTATGTAATACAGAAAATATGAACCATGTGATACAGAAAATATGAACAATGTGATACAGAAAATATGAGCCATGTGATACAGAAAATATGTACCATGTGATACAGAAAATATGAACCATGTGATACAGAAAATATGAACCATGTGATACAGAAAATATTAAACAGTTGAAAATGAAAATATTAAACATGTGATACAGAAAATATTAAAAAGTTGAAACAGAAAATATGAACCATGTGATATAGAAAATTTTAAAGATGTGAAACAGACAATATGAAACATGTGATACGAAAAAAATTAAACATGTGATACAGAAACTGTGAGAAGTAAACAAACAATAGTAAAAAGTGCATCTAATTAAAGAAATTGGTAATTTACAAATCATAAACTAGATTACGAGGGAGGTTGGTGAAGATACAGTAGCGCAGCGATAAACGTTTTCTTTTCGACTCGAGCAAACAAAGAATTGGGGATTCATTTCACGCATCCGACGTTCCACGTAAGTGAGGAAAGAGACTGGTCCGTCTACCTTCGGCATACTTTTGTTTAGGAATGTGAAGTGACATGCATTTGACACCCTAAAGTCGACAACAGCTATGGTATATTTTCATTTCACTAGAATAGACAATTGCTATGTGCGATATGTTGTTCCACACAAATTATAACCATTATGGGTGGTGGGAGGGTGGGTGGTGGGGGTGGGGGAGTTCTCTGGGGATAAGTAGTTAAGCCCGTGCCTTGCAGTCCGAGTGTCGTGGATTCGAGTCCGAAACGCGCCGTTCTATTTACGAGTGCATTTTTCAATCAAGAGACCCCGAGGATTGTTGTTGGAGCTGCAGAGTTTGTACTTTGTGCAATATATTTGGCAGGTGGCTTGCCATTTCTGTGGAGAGGGACCGAGCCATATAGGGTAAAACCCGGTGCAAATGAAGCAAATCCTCCCAGTTTTAGACCCTTTTATAATCACCAAAACTAAGATCACAATAACTTCAAAATGAAAAACGACATAATGAGAGTAAGCAGTTTTCCAGCAAGAGATTCAACGTTTTGATACTTTTACTGCCACTGCATACCATCCGACATTTGATTGATACTTTTACTGCCACTGCATACCATACGACATTTGATTGATACTTTTACTGCCACTGCATACCATCCGACATTTGGTTGATACTTTTACTGCCACTGCATACCATCCGACATTTGATTGATACTTTTACTGCCACTGCATACCATCCGACATTTGGTTGATACTTTTACTGCCACTGCATACCATCCGACATTTGATTGATACTTTTACTGCCACTGCATACCATACGACATTTGATTGATACTTTTACTGCCACTGCATACCATCCGACATTTGATTGATACTTTTACTGCCACTGCATACCATCCGACATTTGATTGATACTTTTACTGCCACTGCATACCATACGACATTTGATTGATACTTTTACTGCCACTGCATACCATCCGACATTTGATTGATACTTTTACTGCCACTGCATACCATACGACATTTGATTGATACTTTTACTGCCACTGCATACCATCCGACATTTGGTTGATACTTTTACTGCCACTGCATACCATCCGACATTTGATTGATACTTTTACTGCCACTGCATACCATCCGACATTTGGTTGATACTTTTACTGCCACTGCATACCATCCGACATTTGATTGATACTTTTACTGCCACTGCATACCATACGACATTTGATTGATACTTTTACTGCCACTGCATACCATCCGACATTTGATTGACAAAAATAAGGAATGAATATAAACGCTAAGAAGTATTAAAAAACGTTGTTCGTCAGTGGCAAGAAACAATGAAAAATATATGTGAATGCTAAGAATTATTAAAAAATGTTGTTCGTCAGGGACAAGAAACAATGAAAAATATATGTGAATGCTAAGAAGTATTAAAAAATGTTGTTCGTCAGGGACAAGAAACAATGAAAAATATATGTGAATGCAAAGGAGTATCCCAAAACGTTGTTCGTCAGGGGTAAGAAACAATACAAATATATGTGAACTCTAAGAGGAACAAAGAAATATTGCAAGTCATGATGAGGGAAAACAATGAACGATATCTAGGAAACATTACGGACGAATAAATGAATACAAATATGGTCATCTTATGTTCACTTTTGCTTTGTCAATATTTGTACTGATCAATATGCATCTCTTATGTTATTACTGAAACCATATTAACTAAATAAATATTCAATATTGACATTAAAACAATTCAAAAACGTATTACTATGGAAGGTTACATTCACCAGCACAGATAAGCCAAAGAGTTAAAGATGATAGAAATATATTTGTATGTATGTTTGTATGAGATGGCCTTTTTACAGAGGGCCAATTGGAAAGTGTTTTACTGTGACAACTTCTGAGTTTTTGCTTTTCTCTGTCTTTCAGCTCATCCCTAAGTCTCTTTTCAAGACTCTGCGCCCTTGCGCAATGTCGTTCTCCACATAGCTCGGTCATCAGCTAGTTTTTTATAATTTGCTGAGACCGATTAAAATAGTTCTTAATTCTGGCCTTGCAGACATCCTTATATCTGAGCAGTGATCTGCCCGTATCGTCTCTTCCCCTCCGCAAGCTCAAAGTACAACATTTGTTTCGGTATGCGGCAATTGTCCTTTCTTCTCACATGCCCTAGTATCAGCTTAGTCATTTACTGTTTAACATGACAGTGATAGAAGGCAAGTTCGCACGTTGCAGTACTTCAGAATAGAAATATATTTACACTGATAATAAATAAAAACACAACTCACAATCGCTGAAGCACAAATAGGGGCAGCAACAATCCATTGTAGCTGGTCCTCATGGATCCAACAGCTGGAAAAAAAATGTATATTGTTAGTTTACAGCAATCTTGTAGAGCGTCTTTACTTTACTTATAGTTGTGTGTTTGTCTTTTTTATACCGTGATCCATTATGGCCCATTATTCGAAACGTCAGTAATTTTTGTTATCTTATCAATCTACAATATTTATTCAATATAACGCTTTTATCAGTGGTCTGCCCTGGTGCCTCATCCCCTCCAAAAGTTCACAGAACAACATTTGTTTTGCGTTTTGGTATGCGGCAAGTTTCCATTCTTCTCACATGCCCTCAACCATCTTAGTTGTCTACTGCTGAGCATGCCCGTGATGGAAGGCAGATTAGCACGTTGCAGTACTTTAGAGTTGATTATCTTGTGGTACCATTTGATGTTCATAATCTTGCGGAGACATCGACGGTGAAAGATATTAAGTTTACTCTCGTGTCTTGAGTAGGCTGTCCATGTTTCTGTCCACATAGTAAAGAACTAATTACACAGGCTCGATATATTTGAATCTTTGTCTGCAATGTCAGTTTTGTGTTGTCCCACGTTCGCTTTGATAGTTTGCCGAATGTAGTATTCGCACTACCTATACGAGCATTGATTTCTTCATCAAGAGAAAGGCTGGCAGTGACCATGGACACAAGATAGCAGAATTTTTTTAATGGGGTTAGAAGGTTGCCATTTAAAGTGATATTTGTTGTGTTACCTCTCTGGCATAATACAACTGTTTTGGAGACACTTATAGTCAGAGAAAATAGGTCGCATACCTTTGACAAATTATTGATTAGGCATTGCAGTGTAGCCTCACTGTGGGCGACTAAGGCAGCATCGTCAGCGAAAAGGAGGTCCTTGAGGAGAATTTCCGTCGTTTGTGTCCTGGCTCTTAAGCGACCCAAGTTAAAGAGTGAACCATCAGATCTAGTGGGTTGAAAATATTACCATCAGCGTCCCAGAAGGCTTGGTTCAAAAGAGTTATATTGTGAAATAGGATGTGGCCTATATTGCTTTCTTTAGAATCGGCACACGATGGGTGATGTGGTCAAATCTATACCAATCCTGATAATCCTTTAGGTTATACCGATGAGAGTCTAAGTCGAACATACCGAAGATGAAAACGCCAGACAAAAGGGAGGCGATCAGCGTGAGGTCCAATACGGTGACAGAGACGAACCCATTGTTGAGTGTTAGATGCTCTAGCTGCAGCTAACTCCCTCCCCAACTATGAGTTAAACGGCAGACCTCTCTCTCGTTCTCTTGAGGAAGACATTCTTTTTATGACTCGTCTTCTATTTATAATACATTTTTCTGTCCTTAAAGTCCTTAGATAGTTAAAGTCTGCTTAAACAAATATGAGTGCCGAAGCCAGAGACAACCAGACAAAGCCAAAGACAACCAGACAAAGCCAGAGACAACCAGACAAAGCCAGAGACAACCAGACAAAGCCAGAGACAACCAGACAAAGCCAGAGACAACCAGATAAAGCCAGAGACAACCAGACAAAGCCAGAGACAACCAGACAAAGCCAGAGACAACCAGATAAAGCCAGAGACAACCAGACAAAGCCAGAGACAACCAGACAAAGCCAGAGACAACCAGATAAAGCCAGAGGCAACTAGCTAAGAAACGCACTGTAATAACAAGTTACTACGCGATAACTCAACGACTATGACTATATAGACGAAACGTTATGACGCTCGAGTGTAATGGACACTCAGGCAGGCTCTCTACATCGAAAGAGCCCAATACTTTCTACTGGATGTCTTGATGATTTTTCATGCGTAGCCAGGATACATGAGAATATAGGAACTACCTAAGCTCTTAAAATAATTACCATGAATGTTGAGCGTGCGAGTATAAAAAACTGCACTGACTTGTGTGCGAGTTACAAAAGACAGTGACATTTAAACAATAGTCAACATACATATTCAAAATATTTCAAGCGAACGAAAGTGAGAAAGGATAATATTGGTACTGAAATCCAGGTGGTAATATCTCCACTGACCTTTGAGTCTGTTGGTACGTAGCCCACCTGACTGTCCCATAGATGGCCGTTAAAACTAATGGAACAACTGTGGATACAAATGTTGCAAAGGCTAAATATTGTAGTATATTGTAAATTTGCCATACAACTATTTTGTTTAGTTTTAGTAAAATACACAATGAAGTAATAATATGTCTGTTGCCATATCTGCACACACTTTGTCGCTAACATTGTACTACAGTAGGATTAGATATACTTCATTATGTTTGTCTGGAGTCTTACACATATATTCTGTATATTTTAACTTTCTAATGTTCTAGCGCTGGCTACTATCTCCCAAATAATAAACCTGTCATTCACCTTAGTTCACTTTAAGTGCACTTGATGAACCATCCTTGTTCTTAAGTAGCTTTTACTTGAAGTGTATGGACTTTGCAAACCGGGATGAGGTGTGTGCTGATTCCATATTTTCTTAAGCAATTCCATGTCATATTTCTGTTACTATACTTTTTCCTGATCTATAAATGCAACTCTGCAGTACTTGTCACGTTCAATTGCTTGTTTTATTAGATGTCTTAATGTGAATATTACATCTTTGAAAAGTGAATATTTAATAGGAATAAAACAAAGAGCTCTCTGACAGTGTCAACTACCGGAAAAGACATCGAAGCGTGTCCTGCAAGATTGTGCTCTCCTGGGTGAGCTCAGAAGCAACACATGTGGTCACACCCAGTCGATCTAAAAACTAAACTTTGGGGAAACCTGAGAGACGTGAAGCTGGCTGCCCAGTTTGTGGCCCACTGTAAACTAAGCGCATGATCATATATCGATGAAGAAGAAGAATATTGCAACTGTGCAGGTTCTGTATTGTGTAAAAGCCACCTGAGATTATGAGAGTTGTTCTTTCAGTGTATCCCTTAGTTTTATTGTATTATTGTAGCATATATTTTCCCAGTGTGACTATTTCTCTATATTATGGGAAAATGAATCAATGAACACTTGAAAATAAATAGAAAAACGTATTACCTAATATATTATGTACAATTATTCCCTGATTATAGATAAAGGACAAGAAAATGTTAAAGTAAAGAAAAAAAATTAGAAACGAAATGGACAAACCAAATATAGAAATGAAAGACAAATATTGCAGTTGTGAATCTAGAAGCAAGCAGACAGGACAAACAGGTGACAGCTCTAACAAAATGATGCATCAATAGGTTAACAGCAAAGAAGCAAACGAATAAAGAAGAATGCAGAAAGACAAGTTAAATGAAAAAAAAAATGTATATACACATATTACGCCGCACCAGATGAGAAAACAAGCAGTGTGTTCTTCTTTCTTTTGTCGTCACACTGCTACCGGGTTGTTGCCCAGTGTCGTGGTTTTCTGTTTTTGTCTTGCGCTGTTCTGGTGGCTTGTGTGATTGTTATCAGTGTGTAAGTGTGGTAAACCAACAAGTGCCCAGACACATAAGTATGTATATCATTGACTATATCAGATGAGCAAACAAGCAGTGTATAAGTGTGATAAACCAACAAGTGTCCAGACACATAAGTATGTATATCATTGACTATATTATATGAGCGATTTAACACTTATAGCACTCGAGCGTCTCGCCAAATGGATTAGAGCGCGAGTTGCCATTCGGGAAACCAGGGTTCATTCCCCGGTAAGGCAAAGGATTTCTTATCTAGGACATAAGGACAAAATACTAACCGGAACAGTTTCACAGCAACTGCACTATCTATGCGACCGTTAATTTTCACAGGCTCATGTCCCCCTTGTTCTACACCTCCATAAAAAGCGGTATTACAGACATAAAAGTAAAGATAGGGTTGGAGATCTATTCAATCTCATTAGATATAGAAATGACACCCAATCAATCAATAAAAATATAGAATTAGCAGTTATAAAGGACTTATATTAACGACAGGTGGAACAGGAGATCAAGAGTAGAAGGTGGCGAAGGATAGGACACACACTGAGGAAATCCCCTAACAGCATCAGAAGACAGGCTCTCCGATGGAACTCCCAACGGAATGCAAGAAAATGGGGAAAGAGGTGAGAGATCTGGAAAGGATGGCCGTGAATAGGCGGGCTTGGAAGGCCTTGGTTTCGGACATATGCTTCCCTAGGGGCGAAGGGTAAAGAAGAAGAATTATCCACTAAATTTGTGAAGCCAATATGAGATTACTTCAGAAATATGTGTCGTTTTTCTCATAAGTCATCAATCTACTCACTCCATCCGCCGATGACTAAACATTTAGTCAGTTTTTTGCCTGTCCTTAGTGCGTGAGCCATAATGATATGTAAATACAGTCCCTCACAGAACATCCATGAGTAACTAGTAGCTGTAAAAGCCTGAGCGAGTATGTTCAGCAGCTGGCACCACACCTAGTAGAGAATAATGCAAATAAATAGTATAATATAATGCTATGTGTTACATACATCTTATATTTTTATGATTAAATTATTCTCGTATTGTTGTACATTACATATAGTCTTAAAAAAATTTCTCCATACCACTCTATCCTTAGCAACTCTTCCAAATTCTTCTATTGAATGAGTCCAATATATATACTTTGATCTTGGCCAAATGGCCGACCTGGAAAAAGTAAGAACACTGGACAAGTGAGGGGAAACAATGGTGTTATGTTACAATGGTGCTATGTTACACCAACACATCATCTGTATATGGGATATAATGATGAATGTTTTGACACATATTAGTGACATTGGAACATATATGATCAAAACTGTAAAACATACTCATCACAAACAAAAAATACATGGATACAAAGGATACTTCATTTCCTGGTAAATGTTCATGTTGAAGAATATATTATTGTGATGAAATTAAAAACGAAGGGAGAGAAAAATCTGATAAATTTGAATATTTAGTCAGTTACGTCTCTTTAGTGCTTGAGATGTATTCACGATATGAATTATCATTCCCAATGCATTTGGAAGTGGACGTCTGTAGCTGAAGCGGTAGTAAGCTCGATCACAAACCAAGCGTATCTGGTTCAAACTCCACTGCAAGCAGTTTGGAAGCAAATTCGGTTCCGTGGTATTTTTACGATAGGTAAAAATAGACCTCACCGTGCAGAAAGCTATGTTAAACTACTGAACGTATGAGTAGTATCTAACAAAATTCGACGACACGTTTACTGTGATTGATGATGAAGAACTGCCAAGATTTTCATTCATTTCATGCATTTCAAGTCGAGTTCTGACTGAAGATCCTCCACAAGCTGTTCTCTATCCTTAATTCATGCATTTCGAGTCGAGTTCTGACTGAAAATAGTCCACAAGCTGTTCTCCATCCTTGCCCTGACGATACACCAACACATCATCTGCATATGACATTGTTTTTCCTCTACTCGTGATCTGCTCTTCTGTGATTCTTCTGTGATTCAACACAGTATATGCGTTGAACAACACCGGAGATAATGGTGATTCTTATGATAAACCAAGGTGTATTGTTGTTGGTCATGACGCCCGGCTGCCACATTTAAACACCACTTTCTCTGGAAGACGGCCGCAAAGATCCAATTGAGGAGGACTCAAAATATAAAATGAGATGAATAAAGACCAACTCTCTATCGCAGCGGTACCCAAACTTTGCCTAACCTCAGACCCCTTTTTAAATACATTATGCGGCCACGAACCCCACAAGTTTCTATATATGAACATCTTCTAGCGATGGAGTTATTATTACACCACACCAACAGTCAAGCTGGCTCCAATTTTTCAGACTGCGTGAAACTTAAAATAATCTCTCATTTTGTCTTGTTAGACATTTAGACTCCGGTCTGATCCGGTTCCTTTGGTTTCGCAGAGAAACTAGTTTACCACCATTTTTATAAAAACGTATTGATTAGATACGTCTGAATGTTTCTGTAATCGTCCATTTGTAAGTGTTCTTTGAAATTCGTCACTCCTGTTGTATCTTTGCTTGATAAAGGCCTTTTGGTCGAAACGTTGCTGTTTATCGTCACTGTTTCTGTATTATGTAAATCTATAGTACTTTGTTTGTACCTGTTTCGCTATGTTAACAGGTTTTACTGCAGTCTTCCCCATTTTTCGACAGTTTTTCTTACGGGGTTTGAGAACCCCTGTGAATACCTCACATACCCCGGGGGTCTATGGATCCTAGTTTGGGAAACGTTGATCTATCGGGTAAGTTAAATTCTCTAAACTAGAAAGCGAAGAGTAGTTTTAGCCCGTCTCCTAGATCAGAACCATCTCTACAACATGTAAAAATAGCATGTAACGGAAATGACAAAGAAATGAGTAATCATGGAGATAAAAGTTATATATAAATGAAAACTAGCACTAAACAAGCCAAACGTCGATATCACTATGGTCTGATAATAAGAATATCCAATTTTGTCAGTTTGTCTTGTGCTGCCGGGTTATTTTTGTGGAATGAGGAGTGGCGTGAAATATGAGACACAAAAAACACTGAGGAAATGACAGACAAGACGTGGACTTTAAGAGGAGTAGAGTTGCATGGATGGTCACATTCAAACAAATGAATGCATCATCACATGTGCAAGAATGACATGAACCCACCTTGATAGCAGAACTGTTAGATCAAAATTATGCAACTAAAAAACAATTGATATTTCGTACAGATTATTTTTGTAGTTTGTTATTTATTATTAATTTTGTTATCTTAAGGTCAGAAATTCATAAAGTAGTTTAGCTTTTGAACATTAAATAAGCTGGATAATTGATTTTGATACCCCATACACTTGGAGAAGTTAGACATACTTTTTCAGGTCAAATCAGAATCATCACTCTTCTTCTTCTTCTTCTTCTTCGAACGCTCCATATCGACCACTTGTTAACCACTCTGTGTGATTTGTATGTGATCTGAGCCTAAGAGCGATTGTAATTTGTGCCAGTTATGCGCTTACAAGTAGGCCAGGACATCAGATTTTTGCGGTGCTTTTTATTTACTAGGGTAGCTTCCCTAGGTCCAACATCAGTCGCATCTTACCAGCCTTTTAGGTCGCAGTGGTACAATTCTTTACTTCTCTTGCGGGTCCCGGTACCCCAGGGGCGGCATTATCATTATAATAGTTATTCTCATCTTCATCAGTCATTGACATGCCCAAAGACACATATAAACAAAACATGTTTACTCATATGAGCAGTTTGTGTTTTATCTGTACATGTTTCTGTTGCAATTTGCTTTGCTAGAGATTACATTCGTCTGACCTACACCCAACCTCAATCAGACAATAGTTACGACATTCGAGAGGAGACAGTGGTTCAATTCTTCCCTACTGCGATATCTACAAAAAGGAATAACAGTAGCCAGCCGTGCCAGCTGTGGTCTAATACTAACTATTTGATTTACTATTTTTTTCTACCCACATAACACACACTTTAAAAAGTTGATTGCTGTGTGGATCGGTGTATAGTTAATGTAATCATAAACATTCAGGTGAAACACGGTTACCACCATTTCCACAAACGATGTAGGAGGCTGTTATTTAGTTATCTGCCCATTCTTTCTATCTTCATACTTGTCATTATAATAATTCATCTCGTACCGTTACACGTTACATAGGGCCTGCAAGTAATTTCTCCATACCGCTCTATCCTGGGAAACTCGCTCAATCTCCTCCGTGGAACTGAGGCCGATATTTCCTGCCTCTCTCAGCAAAGTTCGTTTCAGGGTCTCCCTAGGTCGACCTCTCTTTCTTGAACCCTTTGCATCCCACTTCAATGCCTGCTTTGATATTCGTTGATCATTTCTCCTCAAGGTGTGCCCAACATATCTCCATCTTCTCTTTCTTATAACAGTTGTCACTAGTGGTTGACCAGACATGTCTCTGATTTCATCACTTCTCCTGAATTCCTTCCATTTTATATTCATTATTTTTCGCAGACATCTATTTTCAAATGCATTCAACTTGCTTTCCATATTTAGTTATTTTCCAACTCTCGCTGGCATATGTTAGGATTTATACAACATTTGAATTGAAAATTCGTAATTTAGTTTTAATACTATATAACTTGCAGTTCCATATTTTATTTAAACTTTTAAAAGCTGATGTTGTTTTGCCAATTTATATCATAATTTCATTTTTAACATTTCCTGTGCAATCAAAATTGCTGCCTAAATAGGTGAACTGCTCTGTTATTTTTATCATTTTAGATTCCAGTGTGATATCTGCATTACTTGCTATAGGTGTCTTCATTACATTTGTTTTTTCATAGCTTATCTGCAGTTCAACTTTTGATGCTATAGATGACAAGTTGTCTGTTTTTCTTTGCATATCTTGGTTGTTTCTACTTAACAAGGCAATATCATCTGCAAAATCCAAATCTACATTTGTCATTACTCAACTACAGGGTGTTCAGGATAAAAGTAGCCCCATTGGAAAGTTTTGATTTGTCAATCGGGCTACTTTTATCTTGAACACCCTATACAAAACGGGACTTCCGATTTATCTTCTGTCTCACAAACGACTAGGAACTTGATCTCACCTACACTGACATCAGGGATCTCTGGAAATATATCCCAATAACTCCCTATGGGAACGAACCGGGTAACTATGGAACAAGAGGCGAGCACCTAACCTCTATAAAGACAAACATGGTAATACAATATTATTTTGTGAAGATAGAATCTCTTCTTATGTAAGCCATCACTGTGACATTATTAGCATGACAGTTATTTGCCATCAACGAGACGAGTACTGGATACAGCAAATTCATTACGCATTTGTCACTCATAAAGATTTCGGGAAAATGTAATGAGAAACGATGTCACACCATTTCCACAGAAGCATAATTACAAATGAGGCAGAAGCGGCTCGATGTCATTTTTCTTGGTGGGGCGAGACAAAATTTTCGGAAAATCATGGTTTTTGGAGTATTTACTATTATTTGTCTATTCCGGGAAGTTATTCCCCTTTCGGTCTTTGTGGGACCGGGCCCCACTGGCCCTTAATGACGAGCCGCCCCTGAAATGAGATAATGAATATAGTTGACAGTTTTATTAATGAAGTGTTTATTCAGAACGACTATAAGCAATAAATAATGTTAGTCAAGATCATAATCATCATCATCATCAGGTGCCAGGCCGACTGACAGAGGTGATCATGGATCTCCGCAAATTTATGTCCCTGGTGTTTGCTATCATCTCAGATGTTGACGCTCTTCAGTGAAATCAGGCTGTACACACTTTTCTCTCTCTGTTTCCCTCTGTTTCGTCTCCCCTCGATTTTACTAGTTGTCACAATGTAATCTAAGCCTCCCTCTCTCATTTCTTATCCGAAAAATGAGGATTGTCTCTTTCTTATATTGATAATACGCTTACTCGGTGTCTTGGCTTCATTTAAAATCTCCACATTCGGCATTGTAGCAGTCCACGGGATTTTCATAATTCTTCTTTAAAACTACATCTCTGTGGCCTCCATAGATTTTTCTATCTGTTTCTTTACAGTCTACGACTCGCATCCTTATGTCAGTATTTGCTCTATATAGCATTGAATAACTCTCCTTCTGACCTGAATTGACAGTGACTTGTTGCATACAATGTTTCTCGTTTTGTGGAACGCAGCTTTGGCCTGTCCTATTCTGCTCTTCTATTTCTGATCTGCATCTGCCATTTGTTGGTGCCAGAACTACGAGGGTTAAATTGATGTAATTGTCTCAGCTTCGTTCCATTTACTTTAATAGTGTATTTTATCGGATTCTGCTTTTTTGTGTGATAATAGGGGAGAGGGTGCAAAGAGGTGAATGGATGGGCGTAAAGCAATGCAAGAGATGACATCAATCAGGGTTAGCGAAAAAAATGCTGATTAAGACCCTACAAAACCTTCGAAATGTTAGCCTTGTTAACAGACTGTTTTACTGCAGTCTAACTAAGCGAATAGGAATGGAAGAAATTTTGTCTCGATCCCAGCAAAGCCCAAAGAAAGTTGGAAATACTACAAATATAGAAAGCAAGTTGAATACATTTGAAAATAGATGTCTGCGATAAACATAGAATGTAAATGGGACAAATGAACGAGAAGTGATGAAAACAGAGAACTGTTTTATCAAATCCTAATATCGATTGTAAGAAAAACAAGATAAAAGAGAGATATGTTGGGGGTATTCCGAACATAATAAGGATCAAAGAATTTTAAAGCATACATTCATGTGCAGGGCAAATAGATTAAAAAAGAAAGAATGTCACAGGGACATTTTGAAATGAATTTTACTTAGAGATTCCAGAAATATCTGCCTTAATTAATATAGAAGAGATTAAACGAGCTGCCAGGATAAAACGGTACGTACAAATTGTTTGCAGGTTCTATGTAGCATATAGCGGAATGAGAGTGATACAATACACAAGGAATGATGTGAAAATTAATCCCTTCGTCCATCTAAGCCGATATTATGGCTCGCAGTATTTTCTAAGATGACTTAAAGCCAGTATACTTACAAATTCAGTTTACATTGCATCAGTAGTGGCTCGTCATTAAGGGCCACTGGGCTGGCCACACCAAAAATAATGTGTAACGCGTATGTATTATTTTATAAATTAAAATATAACAACCCAAAACCATTATTTTTCCGAAAAATGTATGTCTGGCTACACCAACAAAAAATACCACGAGCCGCCCCTGCATTGCATCATAAATGCGTAGGAATGTTAAAAAAAAATTTATGTCGAAAAAGGTTAATTAACTGAATGTTTTATATTTTTTAAAATGTTAGTATTCGCTCTAGTTACTACTATTCATTATAAAACCAGCGTTAATTAGATGTATGAACAGGTGAAAAACACCTTAACGTTCAATATGTCAGGGAGCTATGAATATGGTAGAGGTCATTGTCAACATAGTAAACTGTACTAACAAATCTGACTTCCTGAATATAGTGTAAACGTCGTGATAATGGACAAAAGATTGAAATGTCTATTCTGAAACTAGAACTACAAATATTAACTAAGATGTTTTAAAACTCGTTCAAAACCATTTCTACGATCGTTAAAAGTCTTTCAACGAGATCTTTGAGAGTGAAGACACTGCATTAAAAGAAAGCAAGTATTTCGGCACGTCTTGTACTTTAGAATATTCAACAGAAAATCTTTAACGAGACTAGTTGATTTCTCGCTTGTCGAATACAGAAATCGAGACGAATCTGACAAGCAGAGGTTCCCAACTGTGTGGCACCATCATACTTTGTGTTGTGTTGAGAGAAACGTCAGTACGTGTTTCTGACATTTTAATCATTTTACAAAGTATTTTTTGTTTACATTCGGACGCACTTATATTTCAATTGTATAATGAACTGGAGAATATACTGGTTTTGTATCATCTTAAACCAAAAAAAAAAAAATCAAAAAATCAAATCAAAAGCGAGCCGATATATCAGCTCAGAATGGCGTACAGTGAAAAATTTTAGATAAAGACTTTTAGTTTGAAACATTTCCAAAAGCAAAAATATCTAAAAAAAACTAATGAGAATTTTTGTATATCTATTTGGTCATATTTGTGTTAATAATGAATAATAATATAAAAAAAAATTCAAGTCATTGATGTAAATGCATTTTGTAACGCAATCATGTTGATATTTCTGAATCTGTATATACTTTCTGAATGCATTAAAAACAAAATATCAACATATATTTTTATATTAACAACTGGGAGAATGTTGCTCAAGACAGATCAGCCTGGCGCATACTTCTTCGACTCGGTTCCTCGGCCTGTGAGGCAGGTAGAACAACACGGATGGAACAAAAACGTCAAAATAAAAAGGCAGTAAAACTTCCCACAATTGCAAGTATACCTTGCCAACACTGTACAAGAACATTTCAAGCCCGTATCGGGCTCATTATAATCATCTACGCACACACAGACAAACATAACGCAACTACATTTCCTTGGATGAAAATTTGTGTTATCATCATCACCCGTGATGGACGAGCATCATTATTATTGTTATTATGACACTGTTACACTTTGAATTAGAAATTAAACAATGCCTTGATTTGATTTTGTTTGTGTGTGGCTGGTGCTGTTTCGTATCAATAATAAACTTCGCGATTCGCAAGATTTGAATCCTTATAAAAGTGTAGCTCATAAACAAATGTTTGGGAACCGCTGCTTGAAGTCATTGATTTGGTGCAGACAAACGACCGAGAATACATTTGTCTTGTTTAAATCACGTCTTCGTTAGTACGGTTGCAGAGACACCAGGAAACAATCGACATGGCAGGCCGTGTGATATTAACAGTCATAGACCCCGCCGTTTGAGAATTGCCAGTTGACCAAAATAGGTTAGTAACCAAATATATTATTACGACATATCAAGTAAGAGAACCTAAAGAAAAAGAAACTGGAATTTCAATGCTGATGTAAGGGTTCTTGCTATTTATTTATATAAAACAGACAAATAGTTCCCGTTAGAAGTTAATGACGTATTATGTTGTTGTCCAAGAATGAGAAAGAGAAAAAAGAGATAGATAGAGAGAGAGAGAGAGATATAGAGATGGATAGAGCTAGAGAGAGATAGCGAGAGAGAGAGAGAGATAGCGAGAGAGATAGAGATAGATAGATAGCAAGAGATAGAGCGATATAGAGAGATAGAGAGAGATAGAGAGAGATAGTGAGAGAGATAGAGATCGAGAAAGAAAGAATGAGAGAGAAAGAGACAGAGAGAATAAGAGAAAGATAGAGAGAGAGAGAGAGCGAGAAAGAGAGAATGAGAGAGCGAAGGATATAAAGAGAGATAGAGAGAATGAGAGAGAGATAGAAAGAGAGAGAATGAGAGAGATAGAGAGAGAGAGAAAGAGAGAGAATGAGAGAGAGATAGAGAGAGAGAATGAGAGAGAGAAAGATAGAGAGAGAGAGAGCAAGAAAGTTAGCTTGAGATATTAAATAAATAGCAATCAATGAAGTGACATACCTACCGGCGTAGGAGATCATGTTTCTCCACAACTCTCACTCCTTGGTGCAGTTAATTAGTTCTAAAGTCGATATTTTGTCAACCACGATGCCAGACCATCCAACATCTTTTACCTCTGTCTTCCACTATCTCCGCTTTTCTGAATTTTACCTGTTGTCACTAAATGTTCTAAGCCTCATCTTCACATTAAATGGCAGAAGAACCTTGAGGTCTGATTCTTATTCTTTTGATAATGTTTTTGTGAGCGCAGGCGTGTTTTAAAATCTCATCATTTGTTTCTTCGCTTTCAATCCACTTGTCAGCATTCTTCTGTAAAAATCACATCTCTGTGGCTTCCAACGATCTTATTGATTGTTTGTTTATAGTCCATGATTCGCTGCCATACACAAGTAATGGTTCAATATTTTATAGTTTCCACAGTGTCATTGGTAGTGAATTCTGGCATAGTGTGTTTGTCATGTTCATAAAAGCTACTTTCGATCGAGCTATTCTATAAATATTTGTATTACAGAAATATAAGGTATTTTATAAAGTTTCAACGAATTCAGGAGAAGTGATGAAATCAGAGAAATGTCTGATCAACCACTAGTGACAACTGTTATAAGAAAGAGAAGATGGAGATATGTTGGACACACCTTGAAAGAAATGATCAAAGAATATCAAAGCAGGCATTGAAGTGGGATGCAAAGGGTTCAAGAAAGAGAGGACGGCCTAAGGAGATCCTGAAACGAACTTTGCTGAAAGAGGCAAGAAATATCGGTCTCAGTTCCATGGAGGAGATTGAGCGAGTTGCCCAGGATAGAGTGGTATGGAGAAATTACTTGCAGGCCCTATGTAACGTATAACGGTACGAGAGGAATTATCATTATTATTATTATAAAGTTGCAGTTCAGCTATATTTAGAGCAGATGTGAAATACGTCATGATATGTTTGCATATCATCAAGATAAACTGTGTACTATGGTCAATGAACTAATCTCACAACTTTGATCCAATTAAAAAAATAATTATTCCGTTTTTGCTCTAAAAATAGATAGTGCACAGAAACTTTATAAACACCCAATACTAAATCTGTTGTTGGTGACCACCACCTGTAAAGGATATGCCACAATCTTCATTCATACTAACCAGTGGCGGCTCGTTGTCATTTTTCGTGGTGGGGCCAGACACAAATTTTCGGAAAAATCATGTTTTTTTTTTAGTGTTTACTATTATTTGTCTATTCCGGGAAGCTATTCCCCCTTTCGGTTATTTGTGGGGTCGGGCCCCACTGGCCCTTAATGAGGAGCCGCTCCTGATACTAACGCTATATCGACCGACATATCGAAGTGTATCTTACTAATCTACTGAAGCTGTAAATAGAATGCTTACTTGAAATTAAAATGTAAAATCTTTGTCACCTATGTTCTTCTTCTTCTGTTCGACTACTTCAGTATGTGTCAATATCAGGATATCATAATCAGATTTTCCCCGGTCCCACATAGGTCGTACTGAAGGTTTGTCCTGGCCAGATTTCAATTCTCACGCTGCTTAAACTGTGACAACCTTGCAGGGTGTGCTCTGGGCACTGCTTTGGTGGTTTACAGGTGCAGACAGCTTACTCCGGAGACCCTTCTATGGAGGTGTGCTCTGAGATTGCAGTTTCCCGTTCCAAGTCCGAAGTCTTTGGTCTGAACTTTTGTGTTTAATGTATTTATGTTATGTTCCAGGTTGTATCCTCCGACGTTGTTTACTTTAGAGTACTTAGACGACTTTCCATGTACTAACAAGAACTAACGGCCTTATAGCTCTCCAGACGACCTTATAGCTCTGACGGCCTTATAGCTCTCCAGTTCTTTCTCAATAGGAGAACTAATCCACTTGTGTCAACTTCTGCTCTCCTTCGTCTTGCGGAACTAGTTCTCACTCTTAACTCCTTTCAGTTTAATGACCAATTCTTTGAGCAGATCAGTGGGGTTGCCATGGGTACTAAAATGGGACCTAGTTATGCTTGTCTTTTCATGGGTTATCTTGAACACCTAGTATGAACTACATATGATGGCCCGTCTTCCGTCTGTCTATCACAGATACATTGATGACTGTATTGGCATCACTGATATGCCTGAAGCCGATTTGCCACGCTTCATTAATTTCATTAATGTTTTCAACTCTTCTATTCGTTTTACTTCTCACATCTCCACTACTTGTGTCAGCTTTCTTGACATTACTATCACCTTACGCCTATCCGCTATCTCTACATCAGTATATTACAAGCCTACTGATGCACATAGTTTTCTCCTCTATACTTCTTCCCATCCCCGGGCTTGTCGTGACTCTTTGCCATTCTCGCAGCTCCTACGCCTTCGTCGCCTTTGTTGTGAGGACGATGATTTTCTTGAGAGAGCTCGCGAGATGCTTGATTTCTTTCGTAGGCGCCTATACCCGGAGAGGGTGCTTGTCTCGGCTATGCATCGAGTTCAGAAAATCACTCGCCAGCAGGCCCTTACCAGTCAGCATAGGACTACTAACTCTGACAGAGTAAAACGTATCTTAACTTACCACCCCCATAGTTCCCTGGTGAAAAATGTTTTATTCCGTCATCTGTCTCTCCTTAGATCAGATCCTGAGACCCGTTCTGTCTTCCCCAACTATCCTTTGGTGTCTTACAGACGGGACAGAAGTCTTAAGGATATGTTGGTACACAGTCGCCTTAAGTCCAATATCCAGACTCATTTTGGCACTGTCCAGTATGGTCGTCGGCGTTGCAACACGTGTGCTTATGTGATACAGACGCGTACTGTATCTTTTCCTTTAGGCACGTTTCTTATTGACGATGGGTTCACATGCGAGTCCCGTAATCTTATCTATGCCATTATCTGTAAGCGGTGTAACAAGGCTTATATCGGCGAGACAGGCAAGAGGCTCAGTGACCGATTCGCCCAACACTTACGCGACATACGCCAATGCTCTGTGACCCCTGTAGCCACCCATTTCAATGACACTGGCCATTTAGGTGCTCACGATGTCCAGGTCACAGCCATCCGATCATGTTCCTCGGATGATCGCAGTCGATTTGCTCTGGAGAATCGGTTGATTTCTTTGTATGGTACCTTGCGACCACGCGGGCTCAACGTATTACATTCTTATGCTTCTTAGTACTTTCTCTTCCCATGCTTTGTAATCTATATGGGTATATGTTGCATGTATTCATGTTATATTCCATTCTTATGCTTCTTAGTACTTTCTCTTCCCTGCTTTGTAATCTATATGGGTATATGTTGCATGTATTCAAGTTATATATTTACTAGATGTTTCATTGTTTTTTTTCCTTTCTATTTCTAGTTTTTATGTGTGTTTTTGTGTTACATTTATTTCGTTATTCGTTTTTATTCCAGATTTTCCTTAGATACGTTTGTATTTGGTCGTCCATTTGTGTTTCATTTTAATTTGTCACTCCTGTTTGTTCGTTTGCTTGATAAAGGCCTTGTTGGTCGAAACGTTGCTGTATTTTGTCATTGTTTTTGTAATTTGTAAAACTACAGTACTTTGTAATTACGTGTTTTAACAAGAACTAAGCGCTTAGACTTCTTGAGAAATCATTAAAAATAAAAATAAAGTATTAAAAATAATGACAAAGGGGTGTTGATTTAAAGCCGAAGGATTGAATTAATTGCACCGGGGTTTACCCTATTTGGCTCGGCCCCTCTATGCAGAAATGCCACGCCACATGACGAGAGTATTGCACAAAGCAGGAACTCCGTAGCTCCGGCAACATTCCTACGGTTCTATGAAAAAAATGCACCCGTGAACAGAACGGCACGGTCCGGATTCGAACCCAAAACCTTCAACTCGCAAGGCAATGGACTTACCAATTAACCACAGCGACCGTGGAAATAGTGAAAACTATTTAAAAGTTGTTAATTATAAGTTAGTTAGTTAGTCTTTCCTCTTGGGCCTGTGGGCGGCGCATAGGGCAGAGGTCATAGCTCTCCATGTCTCGCGGTTCGTTGCTATCTGTTTTAGGTCTTTAATGTTTGCTAGGCCCATCGTTGAGCCTTCTCTGATGATGGTTCTACGCAGAGTCTCTCTTGGTCTTCCTCGTTTTCTTTTTCCCTCTGGTGTCCATATGAGGGATTGGTAAGGGAGTCTTCGAATAATAAGTGGCTAGTTCAAAATAATATCTACAGATAATAAACATTGTTTATTGTATGAGTGTTCCACAACACAAATATTACTAGATTTCAATTGCTATATCAATCAATATTGTGCAAACAATTATTCATATATAAAATTAGTTTTAGTATATAGAAGACCGAGTTATAGAAGGATATGTCAGAAGGGAAAGTCATTTATTTGTGAGGAATATCACAGTCTGTATAGACGATATAGAACGCAGATTTCGATTTGCAAATTATATTTGACATAACCGCATTAGTAAAAAGCAATTTGTAGGATGCAAAACTGTAGTAATAGTTTCATATCTCAAAATTTGTAATAAATATTACGTACACAAAACTAGTAAGTAGAAATAGGCAAATTGGTCTTAAGAATTTGACAAGTATTTGATCTATTTGGCTAGATGGCTGTCTGTATATATATTTTATCACCGAGAAATACAAAATACAATGTGTATGTGTAGAAATATATAATTTTTGCTATAGCTTAAATGTGAAATAACATAGTCTGTATTGTTTGCTTGTTATGTAGGGTTTTAAAGCCTCTCTAAGTCGAGGCACAGTGCTTTCAACCTAAGTATGAGTTTTTTTAGTTATATCAGAGCGTGTAGGTCATAGATTCCCAAACTTTTTCGACCGACCGCCCACTTTGTACAACATAAACTTTGTAACGCCCCCACTCCACATTATAACAGTTATCCAACGCCCTCTCTCACACATATATATATATATATATATATATATACATGCTCTATTTTCTCTTTGACATAGAAAATTGATATATATTTCTGTAATACATGGTTCAACTCTGCCAATTATGAAAGAAATTATGATACGAATTGGCAAAGCAACATCAGCTTTTAAAAGTCTAAATAAAATATGGAACTTCAAGTTATATAGTATTAAAACTAAATTACGAATTTTCAATTCAAATGTTGTATCAATCCTAACATATGCCAGCGAGAGTTGGAAAATGACTAAAGATATAGAAAGGAAGTTGAATGCATTTGAAAATCGATGTCTGCGAAAAATAATGTATTTAAATGGAACGAATTCAGGAGAAGTGATGAAATCAGAGACATGTCTGGTCAACCACTAGTGACAACTGTTATAAGAAAGAGAAGATAGAGATATGTTGGGCACAGCTTGAGGAGAAATGATCAAAGAATATCAAAGCAGGCATTGAAGTGGGATGCAAAGGGTTCAAGAAAGAGAGGTCGACCTAAGGAGACCCTGAAGCGAACTTTGCTGAGAGAGGCAGGAAATATCGGTCTCAGTTCCATGGAGGAGATTGAGCGAGTTGCCCAGGATAGAGCGGTATGGAGAAATTACTTGCAGGCCCTATGTAACGTATAACGGTACGAGAGGAATTATTATTATTATTATTATAATACATGGTCAATTTTCAAATGATTACATGCATGAAGTAGAAAATTGATGAAAAGGTGGATTGTGTAAGACGCACATAAGATGAATTAAAATTCAGAATTCAAATATTTATATGATTATTCAATCGCAAAACCACGGAAATAATTTAAAAAAATATTTATTATTAATTTCTTCTTTAAGGAGCCACTGCCCCTAATCGCCTGAACACCCCCCACATTCTTCTGAACCCACTATCGCCGCCTAGAACGCTTCTGCGCCAACTGGAGGGCGGCACCGCCCATTTTGGGAAACGCTGGTGTAAGCCAACAAACATGAAAAATAAGAATTAATTCTTTTCGGAGAATCCAAGTTATTATCTACTTCAAAATTATTATTTTTTAAATATTGAGGACAAGCAAACCTTTTGAGAAGCAATGTTATAATTGAAAAGGAAACATCAAGATTTGTACAAATAGCAACCTTGCAGAATGTATTACAACGAAAAGAAGTAGGAAATGTAAAGATACTTTACAGTTGAACTTGAATGTGAAGATGGCACTAGATCTAATCTTAGATTTGGAACAAGCAGCTCTCGTTAGGGCAACTCTTGTTGTATCAAGAACAAGCAGCCATCAGTATGACAACTCGTGTTGTATCAAGAACAAACAGCCATCTTAATATCAACTCTCGTTGTATCAAGAACAAGCATCCATCTCTATGACAACTTTCCTGGTATCAAGAAGAAGTAGCCATCTGTATGACAACTCTTGTCGTATGAAGAACAAGCCTCCATCTCTATGACAACTCTCGTTGTATCAAGAAGAAGCAGACATCTTAATGGCAACTCTTGTTGTATCAAGAACAAGCAGCCATCTGTATGACAATTCTCGTTGTATCAAGAAGAAGCAGCCATCTTAATGGCAACTCTTGTATTATCAAGCATAAGTTATGAAAAATGTTCAATTTAGGTGAACCTGCTACGTGTACTTTATGGTTTTTTTTTCCAGTGTCAAAACACATACCAATTACATCACATGAAGCATAAACATTTAACAAGGCAATGGAAAAACATACATGTGCTTTTTTAATGTTAGCGTTACAGAATAATCCACCGTATACCAAGGACAAGGAAGAGAACAAATAGATCTATCCAGAAAGAACTCAGATTCAAAGATAATTGACTATTACAAATTATAATGAGAACATTAAAGTCTTGTTAACATACACAAAGATAATTGACTATTACAAATTATAATGAGAACATTAAAGTCTTGTTGACATATACAAAGATAATTGACTATTACAAATTATAATGAGAACATTAAAGTCTTGTTGACATATACAAAGATAATTGACTATTACAAATTATAATTAGAACATTGAAGTCTTGTTGACATATACAAAGATAATTGACTATTACAAATTATAATGCGAACATTAAAGTCTTGTTAACATACACAAAGATAATTGACTATTACAAATTATAATGAGAACATTAAAGTCTTGTTGACATATACAAAGATAATTGACTATTACAAATTATAATGAGAACATTAAAGTCTTGTTGACATATACAAAGATAATTGACTATTACAAATTATAATTAGAACATTGAAGTCTTGTTGACATATACAAAGATAATTGACTATTACAAATTATAATGCGAACATTAAAGTCTTGTTGACATATACAAAGATAATTGACTATTACAAATTATAATGCGAACATTGAAGTCTTGTTGACATATACAAAGATAATACGGGTCAGAGAAGAATATTATGGAAGGAGATATCTCTAAAAAACGGAGAAGACGAAGACCACAGAGAAGAATATTATGGAAGGAGATATCTCTAAAAACGGAGAGACGAAGACCACAGAGAAGAATATTATGGAAGGAGATATCTCTAAAAAACGGAGAAGACGAAGACCACAGAGAAGAATATTATGGAAGGAGATATCTCTAAAAAACGGAGAAGACGAAGACCACAGAGAAGAATATTATGGAAGGAGATATCTCTAAAAAACGGAGAAGACGAAGACCACAGAGAAGAATATTATGGAAGGAGATATCTCTAAAAAACGGAGAAGACGAAGACCACAGAGAAGAATATTATGGAAGGAGATATCTCTAAAAAACGGAGAAGACGAAGACCACAGAGAAGATGGATACAGGATGTCATTGATGACATGAGCATAACGGCTGCAGAGGCGCGACATCTGGTCTATGAGAGAGATAAATTAGAAAGGATTGTTAGGGTGACAAAGTTCTGCACAGAACAACAAGCTAGTTGATGATGATAATGAGGAGAATTGGTTAAGTTTAAAAAAAAAAAAGAAAATGAATGTATTAAAAAGAAATCTCTCAAGCGATCCCCCAAAGAGAAATAATAAAGTCATACTTGGCAAAATGCTCGCACATATACACTAAATAAGAAAGGCTTGTCTGAATCAGTGCCCTCACGGAATTATTATTTGTGTCCGGATGAGCTGTTTATTTCCTCGTCTTATTTGATCCCCAGGGCGTGCTTTGGTTATATAGCCTTCCTGATCGTATTTGGGTATCTCATTAGCCTTTCCCAGTTTAACATTTTGGTTGAGTGAGATGTAACATCCCATGGGGTGGGTCAAGTTCGATCGAGTATATTTGTTGCTTTAAATTGTCACTGCTGTGAGTGGAACTTTTAAATTGTGGCTCGAGGGACCAAGAAAGACTTTAGTTTGTTGAAACATCTTCTAGTAAATTATTGCCCTCATCAGAGACTTTTCCAGTCTGTGCTGATCAAACTGCTGCCACTGTCCTGGGGTCTATTAATCTTCATTAAGGAAAGTTTCAGCCAGGCTTGTTAGCGTGACAAACTTGGCAAAGCTGTGATTGATGACAACTTGCGCCAGAAAACCCGTCACATATCTCTGCAAATTTGTTTCCTTTTTTCTAGTAAAGTAAACTTATTTCTAATCAGTGTGACCCCACAATAGGATGACATTTCTATACTTTTTTGTCATGACTTGTCAATTATTTATCCATTTAAAATTGTTTAATGTACATAGTAAAACTATATTATGGAAAGACTATTCTCACACTGTCGAGTTAATGTCCTTGTTAACTTGAACTTAATCCTTGGGTTTGACGGATAAAATAATATAATTAATTATGCAAAGTTGTTTATAGAATATTTTGAATGCGAACTTAATACAAAATGCATACGTATTTCTAAAGTTGCTTTTATGTCGGCTCAGAATACATATTTCTGTACAAATACGTAAACGTACTTATATACAATACGATCTCTTACGAGGTCAACCTGAACACTGGACCTACGTATTATCGTCCGTCTCCGATAGGACTTGGAATTCGATCTCATATGAATTAATAATCAGGGATGTGTGGAAAATGTCTCAATCGCTCTGAGTGGAGAAAAGACCAGGTACCTCTAAATCGAGATGACACCACCTTACGTCCACGACACAGAGACCCTCGTCATCATAGTCTGTCAATACAAATATTGCTTGCATTAACGGTCAAAGTTATCTTTTCTAAAACTAAATATGGCATTTAGTTCTTGTCAAATTACAAAAGCCAACCACAAAAACTGGCTGAACTGTTTTCTCTGTAAATGTGCTCCCTTGCAAATAGAAAAATCATCACAGTAGTCGTGATATATTTGGTTTTTACATCTACGAAATACGAGGCACGAATTAAATGAACATGTCACATGCAGCAAACCGTTGATATGAAATGCAAATCACTTCTCATTTTTAGAACCAGGTATGCAGGAGGTAGTAGGGTCAACTCCTTTTTTCACTTATGGAACGTTGGGTCAGGTAAAAAAGCACAACCCTTTTGTAACGGATAAATTAAGAAAACGCTCTATAACTGGCGCTAAGTCGTCTTACAACGTGGGATATCAAATAGTGTCAACGAACCAGAGCTGGCCATAATCTGTGTCCACTTCCAAGTGGTGGCCTTTGGTATATGATTGAATCACTGCAGTTGGGTTAATAGAGTAAGGATACAGGAGGAAACAGAAACAATGTCTAATAATAACTTTCTGAGAGTGGATGCATGAAGCCAAAACACGTAGATATCGCAACATTTATGGAAATAAAAAAGCGATACAACGTACCAACGTCTTGTTTTGAACGAATGAAGAAGAACAAGATAACAAATGTACTCAATTCTAAGAATTAAATATCATAATTGTACAGTTTTTTTGAAGACATATATATCTGCAAACATGTAAACATAAAACAGTAGTAAAAAATAATATGCTGTGTTCAAACAGTGCTAAGACTTACACAGAACATACCGGATTTCTTAACAGAACAAATCCATCCAAAACCGTTAGTTTGTAATACAAAATCCAGGTAAATGACGATAGAATGTAACTGACAAACAGATTCTTGTGGATGGTAATACGGTCACATCTGAGTTGTCTGAAAGAAGAGACAAAATATGCATTATTCACACAAAAGTTTCTACATTGTATTTACTTCTCACATTCCATCTGCTCAATGAATATTTTCAAATTTAGGGAGTCAGTGTTATTTATTTACAAAGCATGGTAGACTAAGGAGTACCGCATGAAACAAACGATGTAAAGTCGATAACTTCATACACAGATTTCTGAGTTTAGTAACGCCCGAGTGTTGTCTGGGCCCGAAAGGGAAGCAAAGTATAGTAACACTACTATCAACAAGACATGTCGTAAGAGGTGGCTAAAGTCGATGCTTAGATAAGCTACCATAGTAACTAAAAGGGTGTGCTGGTCTACTCGTAGGCGCATAACTGGCACAACGTACAACCACTCTTAGGCTAAGATCACATACAAATCACAAAATGTGGTTAACAAGTGGTCGAGATGATGGAGAGTTTGAAGAAGATATTTTAGTAAAACAATGATTGCATGAATAATTCATTACAGTATATCTTCACTTTTTTGCAGATTTCTTAAAGAAGTGCTTAATAATTCAACTATCAACCAACATGTGCAATCTCCGTATCGAATCTTGTCTGTAATGGCTCATCAACATGTTTTGTCCCCTGCCCTGACGGTACACTTTGCTATACTATTTTATGTTTACTTTCTGATCAGTTATCAGTTATATAAAGACTATCATCATAGCACTCAGGACATCTCCATAGGTGCTGTACATTAGGAGTCACTTTCTTATATTTTCTTTCTATTTGTATATCATGTCTTATCTTAGCTCTTCTGTGTACCACCGTCCCTTCTAAAACGGTTATCAACATGATTTAATGTCCATAGAAGTAACCAACATATCTCAATTGTCTAATCTATATCTTCATGAGCAGTTTTTTCCCTTCTAATTATTGAAGTATATTTTTTATTAATTTTCTTATGTTTACGTGACACACACACTCCATTATTCTGTATATCCACATTTCGCTTACACAATTCTTATGTCTATCTGTTTGTTTACTGTCCTAGTTTCCCTCCACACAAAAATGATGAATATATGTAATACATGACCAGACGTGTTTTTGTGTGTGTATTTGCTATTTATTTTAAATGTTACTACAATTTCCAGGATGTTAAATATGTTACTTATATTATAACCTGGCGTATGAGACATTTGAAATATTTCTATGGTCAGAAGTTGAAAGCTTCTAATTATTGAGAAGTATCAATGAAATGATATATACAGCAATACATCTCCTAACATTTATCATCATATCTTCTTCGTTTTCTACGAACGCTCCATATCGATCATCTGTTAAAGCATATTTTGTGATATGTATCTGATCTGAGCCTAAGAGCGATTGTACGGTGTGCCAATTATGCGCCTAGAAGTAGGCCATCACTTCCGATTTCTGCAACGGTTTTTATTTACTAGGGTAGCTTCCCTAGGCCCCATACCTAGTCGCCTCTTACGACATGCCTTGTAGGTCGCAGTGCTACTATTTTTACTCCCCTTGCGGTTCCCGACAACATACGAACGTTTTCAATATTTGAAGTCGAGTTTAAAATATTAAAGTTTTCCGGCGATACAAACTGTGCATCATCGGAGGCCATCATTAAAAGACGAAGATCGAGATGGATTGTCAATGTATGTTGTTTGCCATTTAGCTATTGGCTAGAGCAGTTCTATTATAGGGAGCGGATGGCAGAAGCAGGCACGGACTTCCAAATGAAAGATGCGGAAGAACTGTGGATAAAGAATTGAAAGATTGTGGCCTGACGTGGGAAACATTTAATAGAAAGGAAACAGAACGACAACAGCGGAAATCACATGTGGAAGATTAAGGTGTCAAAAGAGACACGAAAAACATTTTAACAAATTGTCCTGCCTGTAATTCCGTTTTTTAAGGGCAGTATGGGACATACGCCTGAAAATGTAATGGTCGTATGGCTAGTACAGTCACCACGAAACTGTTCAGGTTATGATTTGTTCATTATGCCCCCGACATTAAAAAACCCATTAACCTTACCAGGGAATAAAAAGGGTCAACCTAATGGGAGCCAGCGAGCTAATCCATCTGGCCAGACATTCCTCTTGAAGAGGATATATACGAGTACATATAAATATATATCTAAAATTTGGCATGAGAAGCTCACAAATAAATGATATCGACTTATATTGTCTTTAACTTATAACAATCTAATATGTAACTGGTAGTACGTACCTGAATCCGAAGAAAATAGCCATTGAGAGTATTAGAAGAACAAGTGACAGGGAAGCCACAGCAATGTATAAATATACGTAACTGACTGCGTAGACTCCCTCCTGAGTGTGATAATACTAAATGAAACAAAAGTCATTTTAAATATTCACTACCAGAAATTGATAAAATAAATGCAACAAATACTAATACAAATTAAATGTAGCTATAGAGAATGTAAGAGTTTCATGAAAATTATATGCATGCAAAAAACTCCACAAATTATAAGCGATACCGATAAGAGAACATTATTACATTTATTTGTCTTCCTCCCGTGTGTTACCGAGGCTCACAAGGGGAGCAAAGAATGGTAACACTACAAGGCATGTCGTAAGAGACGACTTAGGTAGGGACATAGGGAAGCTGCCCTATCAAATAAAAACCGTCGCAGAAATCGGATGTACTGGTTTACTTGTAGGCGCATAGCTGGCACAACGTACAATCGATCTTAGGTTCAGATCACATACAAATCACAAAGAGTGGTTAAACAAGTGGTCGATATGAAGCGTTTGAAGAAGACGAAGCAGTCTTCGTCGATTCCAAAGCACAAAAGGCAGAGGAATAAAATGACTACTCAGTTAGATTTTGTGCCTTTCATTCTATCTCAAACCTAGCAATACGTATGTCTTAGAGCTCTGTTTCAAAACGTGACTTCAGGTCTCCATTTTTCCTTTGTCCATGTGGCATCCATTGTATTGCATGTCGTGTGCAACTTTCTTTTCTCATTCTTAGAACAGTTCTAACCTATCGCCTACTTTCCATTTGTATTTCTTTATTTATGTCTGCCAGACCAGTAAGTTAATGAAGTCTGATTTTGTTTGAGTTTTAAACACCTAGAAAATCTGTGAAAAGAGAGTTAAAAGATTGTGGTCTGACGAGGGAAACAAATAGCACAAAGGTGACACAATCACAATAGTAGAGATCTTTTGTAGAATCCTTATGTGTCAAATAGAGACACGATAATGATAAATATGTACTATATATGAATTTAACTGATGGTTTGAACATGACAGCTGCGGAGGCAGGACAGCTGGCTTATGAGAGAGAGAGAAGTTCCGGAGGACTGTTAGGGTGGTAAAGTTCTGCTAAAGGACAAGCTATTTGATGATCATGATATATGAACTTAAAATATAAAAATAAATAATTCAACGATTCAACCCAAAAAACAAATTAGCAACAGACAGTGCGTCTTAAAGAACAATGCTACTCCGATACAGTGGATACAAAGCAAAAGATCGTCCACTAAAATGGTGGAGCACAGAAATAACGGGTGCAGTGAGAAACACTTTATATGCTCGGGTGATAGTGAATTTTGCTTTTTGACAAGATTCTTCTATGTCATCTATCCATCTTTTTGTGGTCTCCTCTCGTCTTCTTTCCTGATGTAATTTTTTTGATGACTCTGTATACAGCGGAGTTTGGTTGCATTTTAAATTAAGCGGCCAAACCACTTCATTCTATGTTTCTCAATGTAAATTAAGCAAGGTTGTGTCCCAATTTTCTTTCTTATGCTGATGTTGGTGACTTCTATTCTGGTGTTGTTGGTAACTTTTCGAAGGCATTGCATCACACAAGTAATTTTTTGTTACTGTCCTTTGCTCATTGTTTAGCCCTGTCAACACAGAGCAGACATAAACATGCTGTTGATCATCTGTTGATTAGCTGCCAGGGAGATGTTTGCGTGCCTAATTAATGAGGTTAGCTTGTAGGTTACAGTATGTGCTTTCTGCACTCTAGGGGCTAGCTTGTAGGCTACAGTATGTGCTTTCTGCACTCTAGGGGCTAGCTTGTAGGTTACAGCATGTGCTTTCTGCACTCTAGGGGCTAGCTTGTAGGTTACAGCATGTGCTTTCTGCACTCTAGGGGCTAGCTTGTAGGTTACAGCATGTGCTTTCTGCACTGTAGCCTCTATCTCTCGTCTAGTTTTCCGTCTTCTTGTAACATACTTTCAAGTCTTTGTTATATCATCTTTTGTCGTTATTGTCTGTAATACCGCATTTAGGGCAGTGTAGAACAGGAGGGACATAAGCCTGTGAAATTTAACGGCCGCATGGCTAGTGCAGTCGCTCCGAAACTGTTCAGGTTAGGGTGTTTTCTTCATGCCCTCGACAGAAAAACTTATTGACTTCCCGTGGATTGAACCCGAGTCTCCCACATGGGAGCCACAATCTAATCACATTCGGCTAGACGTTCCACTTTAGACGATCGTAAACTATTTTGTAAATAATCTTAACTCAGCTTTATCTACTAAACATAAAGTGACACAAAGATAACACTTACTGGATGTGTTATATTGTGAGTACAAGATGAAATATTTGTCCATGGTTTTCCGTTGTCAAAAATTTGCCACTCGCCGTTAGATTCGCATCGTCTGAAGGATATAGCTGCAAAAGAAAATATTGAGACAATAATTTAAGAATTGTTCAAACATAATAATCAAATACTTTGACAAAATGGGGGAACAAAATGAAATAATTACAAATCCGTATAGAATAAGGAAATAATTTAGAACAAATTCATAAATGGGAATGAAGTATTGTGATACACATTGAGACATGCTAATGATATAGGTATTGATATATCTGGGGAAAAATAAATGATATGTTTTTCAGTACTTATTAACATAGAATAAGTATCAAGATATCACACTGAACTGTTATATGATACCGCAAGTGCATTTTAGAAATAAAATTATATTCTTTCATTATGGTCAACAATTAGATGTAGCAAAGTAGATTGATTAGAAGAAAATTCTCATGAAGATATACAAACACACAGAAAGAATAAACCCTGCGTTATAAAATGTCACTACAGAGTGGTCAACATTTGCCAAAATGTAACTTAGAGAGGATAACATAATTCAATGAGAGAGAGAGAGAGAGAGAGAGAGAGAGAGAGAGAGAGAGAGACCGCACAATGCCAGCAAAATTATATATTTTAACAAAACAGAAAGTATTACTAAACCTTTTGAAATGTCAACAAGACAATAAAATAGTCATACAACAAAATGAGAACAATTTAAGAGACTCACAAGAACATTACAAGCACGAGAGAATGAACAAGCTACAAAGAGGGTAAACGGATGTAATTTTGCAAGTCAGGAACTTAAAACTATTACTAATAATTCTGGTCATGTCGCTTCCATAGCAACGGTTAATACCAGTGTCTACAGTCATGCTTACACAGCACGCAAACATGTTCTTCAAAAATTGAATACAAATTGAAAACGTTTTTTTCAAAACAGAAATGTTAGTCCATAAATTGAAAACAAAAGAATGCAAGTAAAAGAGAGTAGAACCATCGCAATAAGTGTAGTATAATTGCAATAAGTGTAGTATATTTGTAATAAGTGTAATATATTTGCATTAAATGTAGTATGTAAATAGCATTTAAATGTAGAAATAGAAAAAAAATGAATATTATCAGTTCTACATATGGAACCAAGTGATCTTGTAAAGGGCTACTACTGCTAGTGGAGTCGAGTATATGAAGCAGACTTGGTCAACATACGTTGAAGAGCATCGTTAGCACGTATTCCTATTCACGATAAACAACATTGTATACGACTTCGTTAATCTGGTTCATTAACGTAGAAGTCTGAAGGCGGACGATGAAAGAAAATAAAAGTTATGACATTTAATAATTTGAGCGATTTTGCGTGTTCTTATCTAAACTTTGGATGCAGAAAAGATAATAACAGACATATACGATACAAAACACGTAGACTTCAGACGAAGACAGGATAATAACTTACATATCATACACGGAAAAGATAAAACCAATCATATGAGACATAGACACGATAAGCACGTATATACCAGCCAAGTACACAAGACTAAAATGAACGTATACGCTTACTGCCGAAAAAAACTGACAAACCAGATGCAACAAACAAGATAAACGTTTACATATTATACGTAATTATTATAAAATATCTCTGGTCGACGTAGACAAAGATGAACACCGATAACGTAGAGACAGGCAATATTAAAACTATCTTTGATGATGTGGACAAGATAATAACACAAGTCACAGTAGACATCAATACAATTAAAAATATTATAGTAGATTTGAATAGAACTATCACAATAGACAGGATTAAAATTATCATTGTAAAAGTAGTCTGTAGAAGAATTATAATAATTGGCTCACACTATGTAACCATTTGCTCATCACAGAAAACTAAAGCGATCCACTTGCCATTGCCCGACGTATGTAGTTCTCTTCTTGTAGCATGCTCATTGCAGAACTTTGCTTTCATCACAGTCCTCCAGACAGAAATATATTTAGATAGTTCTCCAGCCTCCTCTATCGCAGTGTCCAATGTTTCTTTACTGTCGTGTTGCTTCCACCGTCTTGGTCGTCTCTTGTCACGTTTTTCAGAGACACTGACGTCCATGTTTGATCTCTATATATAAACCCCGATCTTGTGGAATTTTAATATTTTTTTAGTTTTTTTTTCTCATCAAGGTTATTCTAAACATTTCTGTATATCGTTTCAAGAGATTCAATTAAAAAAACGCAGAAGAAAACAAAGAATGAATACGTTCAATTAAATTTAGAATGACATATACGAACAGTACTGATCGCATAAGAAGCAAAATGAAGAGTGTGTTTAGCTAATAAATTAAGAGAACCAAATTCAACATTTGTTGTACAGACCGATTACGTAAGGAAATGCACGAAGTTCTATGACGTCGACTCAGACCCAAATAATAATAACATCAACAAACATAAACATAAATTTCACATAATGTCAACATCTGCAAACATAAACATAAATTTAAAATAATACCAAAATCTGCAAACATAAACAAATATTTCACATAATACCAACATCTGCAAACATAAACATATATTTCACATAATACCAACATCTGCAAACATAAACATATATTTCACATAATACCAACATCTGCAAACATAAACATAAATTTAAAATAATACCAACATCTGCAAACATAAACATATATTTCACATAATACCAACATCTGCAAACATAAACATATATTTCACATAATACCAACATCTGCAAACATAAACATAAATTTAAAATAATGCCAACATCTGCAAACTTAAACATATATTTCACATAATACCAACATCTGCAAACATATACATATATTTCACATAATACCAACATCTCAAACATAAACATATATTTCACATAATACCAACATCTGCAAACAATAAATGTCACTTCTAATCACGATCTAAAACGTTAACTGTTATTTACATCGACGTCTGATTAATTAACTATCATATTTGAACAAATTTTCTGGCATTATTTGACATTTTAAACCATGAATACATCAACAATAATTATCTAGTCAAGCGGTTCCCAAACCTTTGCATTATCACCGACCCCCTTTTAAATACATTTTCTGTCACGGATACCCAAAAGTTTCTATATATGAATATCTTCTAGCGATGGAGTTATTATTACACCATACCAACAATCAAACTGGCTCCAATTTCTTGGGACTGCGGGAAACTTCACATGATCTTTCATTTTGTCCAGCTAGACATTTAGGCTCCGGTCCGGTCCGGGTTCTTTGATTTCACAGCGGAACTAGTTTACCACTGTTTTTATACATGTTTTTAACATTTATTTTTCTGTTTGAAACGTTAAAGATCATAATTTTTCTTCAAACTTATGAGGACCCCCTGTGATTATCTCGCTGACCGCAGAGGTTACGCGGATCCTAGTTTGGGAAACGCTGATCTAATCCTTTAGATTAAGATCAAAGCCTAGTGTCCACTTGATTGCGGTCAAAAGTTGGAAGCCTTCATTAAACGCCAATTGGCAAAATAAATCCCCTATTGACAAACTCTGATTCCTCTGATTAGAAAGATTAATGAGTTTTACACGTTGTCACGTTCACTCATGAGTTTCACCCGTTGTGGAAAATCAGTAGTGGAGACCAATAAAATTAAAATAAAAAAAATTATTATCTACACTTGAAACTGATAAACATATTAATATTAATTTCCCATAAATTAATAATGTATATGAAATTTTTCTCAATGCAATAAAATTTTTTAAAATAATTTCATATATTTATATATACGACATATATCTCTCTCACGAAATGTAAATAACAATTCTGATACAATAGACAACAAAATTCCCCACCAAGTCTGCGTTGAATAGACGTTTCTGGATACAACAGATTTCCACTAGTATTTATGGCTGCATTCTGGATGTCTAATCCAGTATATTTCATAAATGTTCCCTTCTTGTCGTAAATCATAGTTTAAAAGTCTTGTTCATGGCGATTTGAACCAGCCAAACTGGATGCACGGCGTCCTGCTGCTAAATGTATTATTTAGATGTCCTGCAGTTATTTCTTGGCGCCAAAGTAATGTAGACTTTCTTCATTTCTTTCTTACTTACTTTGTTTTGTCCTCTTTGATAAGGATTTTTTTATTCTCTTTGATAAGGATTTACTACAACGAATAACACTTGATTCTCACCATTTGGATTTGGGACGAACAAAACTGGACATGGCATGTATGCAATGGTTCCAGCCTTAGTATAGTTAAAACACAATCCAAAGTTGTCCAGCACTGCTGGGCAATACAGACCTGCAATAGTAAATTATAACAACTAATGATATATACAAAATATAAGTTTGTAATATATATATTTACATATAAGCATATATTAAACCGAACAGTACGTTTACATATACAACCATTCGAAGAACCATCCAACAAGAAAGTAAACTATTGGGATGTAAAACCATACAAGATCTCCAACTGCTAGCAAAGAACCGTATCACATGGAGATCTAAAACCTCTGCCCTATGTGCCGCCTTTGGCACGAAAGGAACAAACTAACTAACTAACGTTTACAAAATTATATAAATAATGGTACAAAGACGAATGATTGACTTCATTGTACCGGGTTTCCCTGTATGGCTCCGTCCCTGTCGGCAGAGATTGAATGAAATCTGTCGAGATCATTGCAGAAAACACGAACTCCGTAGCTCTGGCAACAATCTTAGGGATCTCATGAAAAAAATTGCACATGTGTCTTGGTCCGGATTAAAACACACAATATTCAGTACGACAGACACCCGAGTGCTTACCGAGGCCCAAATTTAGGGTGTAAAGAATAGAACCACTGTTACCTGCCACGCATGTCGTAAGAGGCGACTAAGGAGGTTTGGCTGAAATCGGATGCACATGTCATAAACGTGTAGAAATATATGCGTTTAGGGGCCTACCAAACTAATGTGCAACGTACACACATTCTTGGCAAAGATCAAACATATCACAAATAGTGATTAAAATTGGTCGTAAAGAACGAACGCGAAGAAGAAGAAGAAGAAGTACGACAGACAAACTACTTAACTACTTCACCATTGAGAACCCCTACAAATGTATAAAGACGTAACAATAATTCCAACACATAATTATAAGATGTGATATTCATAATTGGTATATGGGACTATAAAAGAAACTAAAGGTAAAATATTTTGCTTATTAGTGTACGTGACTTTACGGCACCGACATTTTCCCTTATGATTCTATTTCTGTAGAAATGATACGCCCCTGCATAGAGTACTCCACAAAGTACGAACTCTGTAGTTTCAGGAACTATCCTAGAGATATCGGTAGAAAAGCTTTTTGAACCAAATTATGGGTCCAGATTCGAGCCCACAACATTCAGAGAGAAAGGTAAACTTCTTAAAATCCTCGCCTTATACAAGAGACCCCACCATATGTGATTATTTACCATTCTGTTTTTTATGTGTTTTTTCCGATCCAGAAGCACTTTAGCTTTTCAGCTCTTCGGCTCGGTGCCATGGACATCGTAACCCTTCGGTTCGGTGCCACAAACACCGTAAATCTGGGGAATCTGTGGCTTTTTCTGCCATCCCGCGGAATTGAACCCGCACACACAGAGGGATAGTCACCCGTAGTCCAACGCGCTATGAACACGCTGGGCAGATTGGCTACCACTCTGTTTAAAGAGTGGCATTGTTATCTAATATTTATATATTTACATATTTGATAGCAAAATGTTACTATACACATGTAGATAAAGTAGTTATGGATATCGAAGTCTCTGTGGCGTAGACAGTAGCTGCTCGCCTCTCGTTCTTAATGTACTCAGTTCGTTACCTCCTGGAGCTATCGTGATATTTTCCCAGAGATCCCTGATCTCAGTGTAGGTGACATCGAGTTCCTAGACCTATCGGAGACGGACGATAAATCGTAGGTATCGTGTTCAATTTGAGCACGTAAAAGAACGCTTGGCAGTTCAAAATCAAGAAGCGCAAGCTGGAAAGCCGCTACCCGGGCAAAATTCCTTTGAAAATTTAAAAAATAAACATCCCTTTAAGATATTTTCACCATCTTCTAAATGACATCGGGGACCTCGCCGGTGCTACAGAGTTTGTGCACTGCTACTGAGATCTTTCTGTGTAAGTAAGAGATCAGAGCACATATGGTAACTCACCGAAGTGCAATGATGATGGTCCTATCAATCATTCAATCAGTTAGGGATGTAAGTCATAGACAGTCTCTGGCATATTAAAAATAAGATCTTCGAAACTTGTGAGACAAAGTGTTATATATACATTCTTAGAGCCCCATTAGACATGAAATGAAAATTGTGGCATATCCTAAAGGATGTAGTCATTAACCATAGTAAACGAGTAGTTGATTTTCTAGGCACCACTTATACGTTCAGTAATTTGCCATTGCTTTCTGAACGGTGAGGTCTATTTTACCTTTGGTAAAAATCCCACGGAAACGAATTTGCTTCCAAACTTGACAACGTGGGGTTTGAACCAGGTACGCTTGGGTATGTGATCGAGCTCCCTACCGCTTGAGTTACAGACTTTAACATTAAACATAGTGAAAGAAAAATACAAAACTACTACAAAATTTGGGAAACATGGAATATTGAACATAAAGATACCATGTTTCCGAAAGTGACACATTTTTATAGTCCCCTTATATTTCACAGTGGTTTATAGAAATAAAATAATGGAGAGCATGACTACTAGAAAACGAGTCGGGGAAGATCAAATCGACGGTGGCAACAGTACACTAAGAAATTCTTGTATACGTTCAAGTTAGAAGAGGGGAAATTGGCCAAAGACCGATAGTCCTTCAGGCGGGCTGTGATGAAAGCCTTTCTACAACGGACATGCTAAAATAAGCATGAGAAATTCGAAATGTTAAGCGAAAAACAAGTTAAAAAATAATATGCAACTGAATATTTAAGTTAAAATGAGTGATAGTACACGAGTTCATCTGGAAACAAAACAAATTATGTTATATTTGATACATGTGCACCATTCAACAAATTTGAATAGAGACATAATAGGTTTAGACAAGAATATTGCAAGTAAGATACAAGACAATTATCTGTGTGGAAAATAGGTGGTAAACAGATACCAACAAATCTGAGAGAATCTGATCTAAAAGAAACCAGAGAAGACTGAACTAATATTGATGTTACAGGCGATGCGTACGAAAATAAGCAAATGTCAATGTTACCAAATCATATATGTATTGTCCTTCTGTCCTTGTTGTCTGAAACTGTCAAATTTTTATTTTCCCACAGGCCACGAGAGAGGAATATAGTCTTTTTTATAATTGTAAAGTAAAAAAATTACGTAAATTATCACATCAGCAAGAATAAAATGTAGAAGACTGCTAAATAATAACGTGCATATGTATATATGTATATGTCTTAACTCTTTCACTCTGTATTTTGTGTTACTCCCGGACGCACACATAATACAACGGATACTGAATTATCCCTATATCGGCATTGAGACATCTTAAAAAATATCTCGGGACGGTGAACCGGTTCAGAAATGTGAAGGGGTTAATACTTGTATGCACATATTATATATTATCCTACAAATTTCTACTTATGTTCAAACAACTAAATAGTGTCCATATATATATATATAAATTGTTTCTCACTTCACGCTAAAATCTTTCAACTATCTGTTCACAGTTTTTCTGAGTGTTTTTTTTTTAACGAACGTTCAAGCCTTCTTTTTCTATCCGCTGTTCATTGAATATCTTTGCTAGCCAATGCTCATACAGGCATACAACATACACGCCTAGTCCATCTGCCTCTTCGTATTTTAATGATAGTCTCCAATAAAACACAGTTTATTCGTTTTAAAAGCTCTTCATTTGCTGTCGCATTTGGCAGAAAATTTGCATGATTCTTCTGAAACATTTAATTTGAAATGTCTCCAGCATGCGTATGATGTTGCAGACAGTGTTAATCTAGGAAGATATAAATATTCAGCGAAACGGTGTCTAATGACCGACCCCAACTTGTTTTAGTACATCAATGTTTTGCATGTCAAATAACTAATAGTAGTATATTTGTTCTGGTAATTAATCACATTTCTATGTGCTTCATATTAGATATATTACCGTCCGAGTGGTTATCAGGGACAAATTGGGGTGTAAAGAATAGAACCACTGGTACCTGCCACGCACGTCGCAAGAGGCGAATAAGGAGGTTGATGGTGGGGCTAGCTACACCACACCGTAAAAACACTAGATTGTTACAGAACGGAGAGTGAACCGAGTGAACGCTGGCTGAAACCAGACACATGGCCGAAGTATAAGCATCAGAGCTCCAAATGGTGCTGAAGATGTGACGTAAAACACACCAATGCTAAGGCTGAATGAATCAGATTTCCACATCAATATAATTTATGGGGAGGTCTAGTACATCGGTCTGGGCTGTGATCATGAGAGAGAGAAAGAGAGAGAGAGGGAGAGATATACATATCGCTTAATTTAGTGATAGTATATGCGGTGACATGAACGAGTCAGTTTAGAATTGGAGATAATAGTTGAAGGTTTGAAACATGAGGTCAATGTTTATGTCTAGAGGGTCTATAGGCAACGGATTGTCTTCATTGTATCGGGGTTCCCCATATAGCTCCAATCCTTTCAGTAGAAATGCCGAGAGCGTTGCACAAAGCAAGAACTAAATATCTTTTTTTTCGAACCAGAAGCACTTGAGCTTTCAGCACTTCGACTTGTTGCCATGAACATCGTAACCCTTCGGTTCGGTGCCACGACCACCGTGAATCTGGAGAACCTGTGGCTTTTCTGCCAGCCCGCGGATTTGAGCGGCGCTCACAGGGGGCTTGTCACCAGTCGTCCAACGCGCTACGAACACGCTGTGCATTCGGGCAACTAAATAGCTTCAGAAACAACAGTAATATTCACATGAAAAAATACACAAGCGACTCAGTCGGGATTCGAGCACACAACCTTCAGAACAACAATCAAACGTCTTAACTACGTTTCCATAGAGAACTCAACCCACATTGTTATGTATAACGTTTGAAACATGAGGTTATCGATTATGTATACTGTTAAAAGCGTTCGATAAATACTTATATATAAAGTGCAAGACATTAGATGCATTTTGATGAACAACGATTGAGACATGGGTTCATTGTAACATTTACGGTATGGAAAGTATGATATTCTGCATAAAGTTTGATACACTTGGTAAGGTATCTATTTTAAAGATTGCGACATTACTAAAGTAATATATGTAATGTTAGTGTAACGAGTTAAATATCTGGAAACATGCATAACATCACATAGAAGAAGTTTGCTCATGTGTTGCTAGGGAGAAACAAATATTAACATTTGCAACCTACAAAGCATGTCGTAAGAGGTGACTGAAGTATCGGCCTAGGAAGCTACCTAGTGAATAAAAAGCATCGCAGAAATAGAATTTGCTGTTCTACTTGTAGGCGCATAACTGGCACAACTTACAATCGCTATTAGGCTCAGATCACATACAAATCACAAATAGTGATTAACAAGGGGTCGATGTGGAGGGTTCGAAGAAGAAGAAGAAGAAGATATTGAATAGGTATAACAGAGACAAGAAGTAAAATAACTCAAGCAAAGACAGATTTTATGAAAATGAAAAACATACTATGCGTGAATTCACTACCAACGACACTGTGGAAATAATACTCCATTGTTATATTAAACCAATACTTATGTATCATCGCGAATTATGGACAATGAACAAACAATCAATGGAATCTCTGGAAGTCACATAGAAGTAGTTAATTATGGATTTATGAAGAAGAATGCTGACATGTACGAGGACAGCGGAAAAACAAATGATGCATTGTTAAAAGAGGTCTATTGTCTATTCCCAGGTGGAAGATGTAGTTGGCTGTCCACTAGCGCCGTTAAGCGTAGGGAAGGAAGCTTTAATTTGCGTTCTAGGGCTAGATGAGTTGCTCTTGTTGTGTTATATCCGTGCTTATGTATTGTGGTCTTGATATTGTCTATCCATCTTTTTCTTGATCTTCTCTTAGCTCTAGTACCCGATCTCTTTTTATTGTATGCTGTTATTGGTCGTTGGTTGTATTTCATTCTCATTAAAAGAGGTATACACAAGAACAAATTTGATTAAAAGAATAATAATCTGGTAATTAATGTTCTTCTGTAACATAGTGCTATCAATAAATTTGGAATATTTTGTGACAATAGGTAAAATACACGGAAAATGAGATCGTGAAAGGCAGCGGGAGAAAATATTTGATGATATAACGTCGTGTTTCGACCGCTTCTCCTTGCTATGTTTGATGCACTTTATATAGTATTCTTATTATGTTTAAATAACGATTTCTTGTAACATTTTAAATATATTATAAAGACATTATATAAACTATCATTAAGAAATGTGGCTGAAACAACACTAGATCTATTATTTATTATCTACAAAGCTGTGTAAAAACTAAGTGTGTTTTATCATGAACAGCAAAGAAATTCATTCACTCAGTAAGTAGCTTATCTTGTCGCATTGTGCATCTCAAAAACGGAAGTGACTAGATTATTTTGATGAAATGCTGTAATCTTCTTTTTTTTGATAGCATTATCCTGTCGCCTGCCCGATTCACGAGGGTTCTCTAATTTATATAACAGCAAACCATTTCTGCGATCCACACCATTCGTATATGTGAGTTAGAAAATATAGTACTGTAAATGAAGGGGACAGGAAACAACCAGTATTCATATCATGCTTGATCGACTGTGTGGTGCCAGGGCCCGCAAGGGAAGCAAAGAATAGTACCACTGCGACCTACAAGACATGTTGTAAGAGGAGACTGATCTAGGGCCTAGTGAAGCTACCCTAGTAAATAAAAATCATCGCAGAAATCGAATTTGCATAACTTCGTAGTACTTGTGGGGGCATAACTGGTACAACGTGCAGTCGCTCTTAGGCTCAGATCACATACAAATCACAAAGAGTGAATAGCAAGTGGTCGATATAGAGCTTTCAAAGAAGAAGATATCATGTGTGCATCTAATACGTTTGAAATGTTAGTTCACGCTATGTTCCTTTATAAAGATACCGTGTTTATAGCATGTGGTCTGATAGCCTAGAAACTGAGTTTGCTAAATGTTTTAGAATCACTGCTAAAGAAAAACAAACAAGAAATATAGAAGTGCAAATCTTCATTGTTCATGTTTCCTGTCAATAAAAATATACGCAATAAATACTCTGTTTTTCAAATGAAATTTCAAGCTGATAAATTGATTGAAATTTGTTTTCAATTTAGATAAGCTAGTAATTAACTTGCAAATAAACGAATGTGATGTGGCATGTGAGATTTGTAAACAAAGTTGTATCTTATTAGCTTCTCTTTATGTAGCATGCCTTTTACAGAACGAAGCTCACATCATAATCCGTTTGAATGAATCTCCATATTAATCAGATTTCTCACGCCTTCTTTATCATCGCTTTCAGTGTTTCTTGTATGGTCTATTTTATCAGACGTCATTTTTATTGTTGTCAGTAGAATAGTGGGATCTAAGGTACAGTTCTAAAGACAACATCGCGCCAGGTTTAGTGAGCTGGTACTATTCAAGATCCTACCCTACCTCCACGTGCTGACCCTGGAAACAGATAGTGGATCCTGTCTGGCTAAGCGGGTTGGGATCGAAAGAGAACTACAGGTAGTGGTAGTAGTGCAAGCACAGAAAAGTAATGCAGGTCCAAACCCTGAACGAAATGCACGCATCTCCTGGTCGAAGTCCGATAAAAAAGTTACCCAAAATAGCTGCTGAAACGTAAGAAATAGTATCGTACGAGTCGTCTGAACGAATGTCAACTCCTCCGGAGTAAATGGCCGCACTAAAATTGTCAACTGTGGGGCAAGAAACGATGAAAACGATATGTAACGCGTCAGTTCTCGCACAACAATTGCGAGCTCTGTACAAGTGTTTCTGAGAATGTTTTAATGCATCGCGCGAAACACAAGGGAAGATTGCGGTAAACTCCGTATCGGAGGCCAAGCGTGGACCTATCTATTGGGTAAGGTTGACCCAGAGCACATCCTAAAGTGGTGTTCTGAGGCCTAACAAAACTGCCCCTCTGGGACAACCGGGCAAGGTACTGTTGCAATAACAAATAACATCCCCGGAAGAACCTGGAGCGGATGATAGTTGCGAGCGCAAAATTCTCATTTGCGTTGACAGCGCCATCTGAAACAACCCTCTAGAGTATCTGTGTTCAGCCCCAGTCCAGTGTTACCCAGGATCAGGGAAAATGCAAAGTTCAATCTGTAAATTGTCAAGTGCCGATACGCGTCTCGAAAAGGCTGAGAATGTTCCTACTCCGAAATAAACTCACAGTGGCCGAAAAGTAAGGCCGTCATTGTAATGGTTTAACAGATCGTACAAATCCAAACATTGTCGAAGGCCGACACTTCTCACGGTGATTTATACAAGTAGGATGCTGTTATGTACCACAATCTTATGCGTCTCTAATGGCTGAGCCTGTTCTTAATCCGGAACAACCTCATAACGTCAGAAGGGCGCATAGTGTGAACATACTCTTAGACGAAGATCATAAAGCCCAAATATACGGCAAAAATGATCGTTAAAGAGCAATGAACACACGGAGCAACCGACAGGTGACCGTCCCACAGACTGGTCCTAGAAGGATTGTTAATGTTCCTAAACTGGAGCGACCACACCCAAGTAAAAAAAAATTGAAAGTAGTAAATGCTCTTTGGCGTAGATTTAAACAAAAATATACGGCATTAAAAAGATCATCATGTGCTCATCATACGATGCAAAAAAGTACGCTGCGCTTAGTCAAAAAGGTTGTAAAGTACAAAAGCCTCTTTGGCGTAGATCCAGGCCCAAATATACGACGATAAACGGATCATTAAGGAGAAAGATACTCATGATGTCTGGAAAGTGTTTGACTGCCGGCTTAGCAGACTCGAACATTTGCGAAGGCCGAAAACGCGGAAACGCACCGGATGCTCTTGTCCTGCAACTGAAGGGCTTAACGGGGGTGGGGGCGCAAATTTCCAACGTTCTTGACAAAGGCTGTTTATATATCACAATAAGAATAATCAAAATGGCCGAGAAGAAGGATCGTAAAAAAAAGAAAATATAGAATAGTGTAAGTGAAAAATAGAGATATCCTACGAGGATGTACAACTTATACCTAGTCAGTAACATTAACATATATACTAATACTTATAGGCGAATTTTAATGCCACCATAGGAAAAGACAAAGATAAAAACGTTGCAGAACAATACGGGATATAATCAATGAATGAGAGATAGATAACCGTTTACAATTCTGCCAAGAATATCGTACAATTAAAAAAAAAAGTTTAAAGAGAAAGAATTGACTTCATTGTATCGCATTTCCCGTATGGCGTTGTTCCTGTCCTGCACACGTGACTCGCTCCAGATTCGAACCCATTTTCTTTAAAACGACAGGCAAACGTCTTAACAACGTTGCCATAGAGACAGTTATTCCTTGATAAGTATTTCGCTGTGTGGCGTTGTGGTCAACAAAGGGGAGCAAAGAATAGTACCACTTCGACCTACAAGGTTATTATAAACAAAACTGAAGGAAATAGAATATATTTCCCAAGGTCACCAGACCTAAGAGATGCACACACGTTTCCATGATGTCTCAAGTGGAGGTAAGTCAGGTAAATATGACTAGTCGACAAACATAACGCGGAAGTACACCAATCTTATCTTCTCAGATATTTGTTGACTACAGAAACATACCTGTGTCCTATTAGATTCACTTTATTAAAGATACTTGATGACTTTTCTTTAGTTGAATGGAAATGTATTACATGTAGTTCACGAACTATGTTTACAATTTGGTTTTGCAAGATGAAGTAAACATTTGACGTAATCTCGCACTGACCGGATAAAGCAATAAGATCTATACTCATAGTCTGCTTCTTAGAGTTTCTATAGACTTAGAGAAAAAAAATATAGTAAGAAACACAGCTCTAACAGAAATAAGTAACGGCATAACAGTATCGTGGAGACTTGGACAGTTTCACATTCTGGGTAAGGTAAATTTATTACTCGTCGTTGGTCACGACCTTGGTGACAACACTTACAGCTAGACAAGTAGAAGTATAAAATAGCTCTAGACGTTAAGGTTTGCTTTATCTGAAATGTTATTCAATACGTCTTTCAATGACATTGTTTTTATGCCACGCGTTGTTTTGAATGCCGGACAGGTCATATTGTCTTGTTCATTGTTGACAGAACAATTGATGTTACATCGATCACACGATTTCTATAATTGAGAATTAAGTCATGTGATGGTAGGAAAGTGGATGGTCAAAGTGTGTACAGGAGTGCGTATAAGTCAAAGTAACAGAAAAGGAGTGCGTATAAGTCAAAGTAACAGAAATAATGTTTGCTATCACGCGAATAAAACTTGTCGTCCGTTGGTTTATCAATGTACAGGGAAGTTCATTCTGTGATTCCGCCCATGTGGTGCTGGGGCCCACAAGGGAAGCAAAGAATAGTACCACTGCGACCTACAATCATGTCATAAGAGGCGAGTTATGTAGGACCGAGGCAAGCGACCCTAATAAATAAAAAGCATCGTAGAAATCCGATTTTCTGATCTACTTGTATGCGCATATGTGATAAAACGTAAAATCACTCTACGGCTAGGTTCACATACAAATCACAAAGAGTGGTTAACAAGTGGTCGATATGGAGCGTTTGAAGAAGAAGAAGATTATGTGGTTCAGTTACAAAACATACTAAATACTACATACCATGAGAAACAGGAACATATATGGGCAAAGCATTTTGAAAGTACTTTATGAAATGGTGTATACAAGCATTGTTAACATTTTATGACAAGAAGAAGAAGCAGAGGAAGGCGGATGTAAACTAGATTAAACTGCATGACTTTGATGTATCTAAAATCAACATGCACCTGCAGGAACTGAATGTCTGAATGACAGATTATTGGATATAGAATGGATGTTTGCACCTGGTAAACATGTCACGTGTTTCTTCTTCCCAAGGTTATTCACATTATTATATAACGTTGTTCTCTAATAGCCGTTACTCATCCTGTTGTATTGTCCTGTCATATCATAACTGTTACAATTTTTTTTGTGTGTGTAGTGATATCGACTTGTTATGTCCACACTGTGACTTGTCTTATTTCATCACTTTGTTATCCCCATGCTGTCACTCATCTTGCTGTATCGTCTTGTTATATCCGCATTGTTAGATATTTCTTTACAGTATTGACTTGTTCTGTCCACGCCTCTACTTGTCTTATTTCATCACTTTGTTATCCCCATGATGTCACTCTTGTTGTATCGACTGGTTATATCCTCGATGTTAGAGGATATTTATTTGTTTATAGTGTCGCCTTGTTATGCCCTCAATGTCACGTCTCTTATTTTATCGCAATACGTTCTCTTCGCAATTATTCTTACTATTTTATCCGTTTATTCTGTGAGTATACACACACTTATTGGTTATTGGTTACAAAACTGTCGTCATTACACGCTGGGCAGACCCACAGATGCTCAGTATCCACCAACATATATCGAAGAGTGTACATACTGATGGTTCTCATGGCTCGTGAAACACAGTATTCATTCTGTACCTCAGGCATCCAGTTCAACTTGTGCATCGGGTAACTTCAAACTGCTTAAATCGCTCGATCAATTCAACATCTATTTTAGTGTTTTTCATCCAACAGGCAAGTCGCGAAGAAAACGAACATCCCATTATCCATTTTCAGCTCGCCAACAATCGATGCTGTTGATGCAAGCCTGTCTGCTCTCTCATTGCCGCAAACATCCGCATGCCCAGGGAAGTATACACATACACACCTACCAACACAATCGGTCACAAATACCCATATATGCACTCATTATACAAACGCACATACTCACACCCATCAACACAAACAGTCACACTGACACACACATATGTAGTCTTCTACTGTAAATATAATATTTCCTGGTTCCTTTAAATTTTGAATTTGTTGTGACGTGTACTTCGTTCACTATCTGCTTCTAATTTAATCCCATTAAGCTAATCCAGTTCAATTCAATTATCAACTTGGTTTCGCCTGATCATAAATTCCTGGCACTGATCAAACTAGATCATGTAATACACTTTTATTTTTTTTAATCCCATTAATATTTGGACTCCTTTAATCTCTCAGTGAATGTTTCATATTTCTATTTTAGTTTATATTGCCTGTACTTTTGTTTCTACACATAATATTATAACCAGTTTTCCAAATTGTATAACAAAGAGCTTAACTGCTTAGCCACAGAGACCGCCTACTACATTCTTATACCATCACATAGTTTATTGTTTCCTTACTTGCTATATTTTCCTTATATAGTTATGAGTCCTACATTTTTACTAATTTCTTCTATATTTCCGCTTTTATACATTTTTATCTCATTTTCATGACGACCACCCCTTGAATCTGGACACTTAAATTAATGTTGTCTCTTGTTAAACGATTTATGACGTTTTGAATTACAGGTTGTACAAGAAGAACTTGATGTCTGATGGACAGAGTAATGTGTGTGTTCTTCTTCTTCTTCTTTGCGTTCGTTCTTAACTATCAATTTTAATCACTCTTTGTGATATGTTTGATCTTTGCCAAGAACGTGTATACGTTGCACATTGGTTTGGTAGGCCCCTAAACGCATAGACTTCTACACGTTTAGGACATGTGCATCCGATTTCAGCCAAACCTCCTTAGTCGCCTCTTACGACATGCGTGGAAGGTAACAGTGGTTCTATTCTTGACACCCCAAATTTGGGCCCCGGTAACCACTCGGGGGATGTGTGTGTTTAACCAGCGAGTCATGAGAACCATCAGAGTGCATACTCTTTGAAATATGTTAGGAAAGATTTCGTACCTATGTGTCTGCCCCGATTGCTATGGCTTCGGTTTAGTAAGCAATAATCAATAACTTTAGTTTATAATTATTGCATTGCTATTTGCATTGACGATACAATTCTTCAGAACTTAACAAAGTAACAATAGTTGTAAAATAGAAGATTGTGAAACATTTAGTAACGCAAAGAGTCAAAATGATGATCCAAACAAATTATAGATACCAAATAACATTTATGAAATATTTTCACGATGTCTGAGAGTTATGCCATTTCACATTTTGACTTGAATTTGTGTAGTGATGATATGTTGAATATGAAGTGGGACTGTTGGAGGTTGAAAATTCGACAATTGAATCTCTGAAATGATAATTTAGTAGTTATAACGTGACTACATTAGCATGCAAATATGAAGCACTTCTACAAGATGAAAGATAATAAAGTCTTCTAGAGTACTTGGGTAGTCTGACATTTATTGGAAACCACGACTAGTAGCAACTTCGTAGATTTCTAATAATAATATTATTTTTCTTCGAACGCTCCATATCGACCACTTGTTAACCATTCTGTGTGATTTGTATGTGATCTGAGCCTAATAGTGATTGTACATTGTGTCAGTTATGCGCCTACAAGTAGGCCGGTACATCCGATTTTTGCAATGCGTTTTATTTACTAGGGTAGCTTCCATACGTCCTACATCAGTTGCCTCTTACATGCATTGTACGTCGCAGTGGTACTATTCTTTGCTTTCCTTGCAGGCTCCGACACCACACGGTTGTAAATAATAATCTTACAGCTTCTGTACTCCTGCATTTCAGCAGGAACTATACATTAATTTCTTTGTCTATTAGATAGTCTATCATTCAAGTAGTGGATATCTCTCGAAGTACAATAAATACATGCAGTGTAAAGAAAACATTTGCTATAATTTAAACTTTATTGCTATCTTATTTCAGAGGTATATTAAAAAATGTGCGTTTTGTTAAAGATTTAGAAATGTAAGTCAATGCAAATGTTCTCCTGCTGCAAGAAAGATCTATATTAATAATCATCATCATTTAGCTTGTATCTATCGGAGCTTGGCTCGAATAACATTAGTTCTATTTGCATCCCCAGTGAGATATCAGACGCCTGTCGCAGTCATACTCAACTCGCCTATTAGATCCTACGCCAATATTCTCATTGATCGTTCTCTACTTTGTCGACTCGATATGCCATTCAGAATAAAATTCTAAAGAGTATCATGTTTTATATGTCCAAAACATTTATTTTTTTCTACTTTTTCAAGCACTTCTCTACACTTTTAATGCAAATATTCTCAAGGCTGTAACATTGACTAATCTTACTCATTGTAAAAGTAGATACAAGTTATGTCAGTGTACAACAAGGGCTGATGACACTGAATGTTCAATTCTATGGAAAGTTAAAGAATTCGTAGTACGAATAGAATGTTGTTTATATATTAAAAAATAGAAACGGGTCGTCGATACCGTCACAAAATGGAACAGAATTAACTTATCATTTCCAACCAGCCCTAATTCTTGTTGAAAGTAAAATGATCCACGAGTTTATTTATAACCCACAAATACAAAAACTGCTTACATACAAGCATTTCGACAGAGTAAAAAGTAAACATAAGCTTTTTTGGCTTAGTAATTTATTATGTATAGAACAAGAAGCATAAGAAAGGCAACGGTTATAAACCATAAAACACAAATTTGAATTCTGGACGAACAGATGAATATGTCATTGTTACATTGGGTTTTACTAAAACGTTAGCACGGCAGATCACAATCTCTATATCTGCAGCAGTATCAAGGAAGTGAGTTGTCGGACTTATCCAATCAAGTTACTATTTGAAGTATGTCAGACGTCATCGTAAATTGTATCAAGCAACGAACAAGATTGGTTTTTGATGAGAATTAAGCTTTATTTACTTAGCTGTATCTTTTATTTGACGACTAGAAGGATCTGCTACAGACTGCCAAATCTATGAGAAACATTCATATTGTCATTTTAGAACGAACGATTAAGATTGAATTTTCACAAACGTCTGTCTGTGTGCTATCACTTCGGATATTGACACGTATGCCTTCTTAATGCGTAGTTTTGCAGTCCTTCCTTTCACACGAGAGTAGGAGTGGGGTGACGAGGGAGTTGAAACAATAGAAGACGAAACAGAATAAGAAAGGGAGAAGAAATTATGGAATTGATGCCAGGACGAGTGTCAACATTCGAACTGATAATAGCACACAGACATACGTTTGCGTAGATTCGTGATCGTCCAAGCCATCCGGCATAAAACTTTGTGATGATGAAAATGATGGTGATCTTTGATATACATGAGAATGCTTACAATATGTATATTACCAAATGCTGTCTTCTGTTTCTGGAAAGACTAGATCTTAATATAGAATATATTAAATAATGACTTTGAAATACATGAGAATGCTTACAATATCAGTTATCAGTTATATGAGGACTATCATCATAGCACTCCGGACATGTCCATAGGTGCTCCTCCTCAGCAGATCCAACAGCGTCCAGCGACCCAACACGGCAGTTCGATGTTGATTAATCAATCTCTTTGCATATTTAGTATGTCGTGCTTTTCGGGCTGCACCAATATTGACACCCATCTCTTTTAATCGGGTCAGCGAGGGGGATGCACAGCCCTGAAACTCCTCTGTTCGGAAAGACTCTCTCAATGCGTGAATAATGTCACTTCGATCCATTGATTGCTTACAATATCTATAATACCAAATGCAGTCTCCTGTTTCGGGAAAGACTAGATCATAATATAGAATATATTAAATAACGACTTTGAAA